>CM051242.1:131092841-131740806 GCA_027917425.1 Gastrophryne carolinensis
GGAATTTTAAAGGATTACACCCTTTGTGTACCTTCGGTAGGCCGTAAATTACAGGTGTTATCGGGTACTGAATCTCAATGTATCTGGCTGTGTGTTCGCTTAGCCAGCCATTGGATAATCCCAGTGAGACAAATTGTTACACTGTTTTTTTGGATACTCCAAATAAGATTGTTAGAAATGTGTTCATAACTAATAGGAGCCATTAGCATGTCCAAAATACCTTGTCTGTACATATCATAGTCCATGACCACGATGGCTCCGCCTTTATTGACAGGTTTGATAATGATGCTCCTGTCTTTCTGCAAGGAGGACAGTGCTGCAAATGCACCTTTAGAAAGGTTGAGGTGGTACTTTTTGGACTGCATAATGTGTGCTCTCTCAGCTCTCACGGTGTTAATGTAGCTGTCAATAGTACCAAGATGACCCGGGGACATAAATTGGCTCTTAAGTCTTAATCCCGTAGGACCCGTTTGGGTGGTATCACGGGTGGGGCTTGTGTGAGAGGAGAAAAATAGTTTGAGTTATCTTTCTAATTTAAAAAGTTCAATGTCAAATTTAAACGGATCAAAGCGTGAAGTGGGACAAAAAGACAATCCTCTACTAAGGAGGCTTACCTCGTCTTGTGAAAGCGGTCTGGAAGACAAGTTCATAATGGGGGTCTCCTGCTGGCTGACCTTAGCGTCATTGATGCGTTGTCTGCCCTTCCTCCCTCCCCGCCTGGATCGGTTGTTCCGGGGGGTGCGCAAAAATGGTGCTCACTGGTCTTTTGTCTCGTACTCCTTTTCGGGCCCCGCACTTGAGGACAGATTCTCAGATAGGGGATCACTGTCTGATGTCTGGTACGGCTGCGGACGAGATTTGTTCCGTCTTGTTGGGGCTCCCGGATATCTCCTGGGTCGTTGTTGATCTGGGTCCTTACCAGCAAGCCAAGGGTGCACACGGTTCTCCGAATAGTCCAAACAACTTAAATTTTTCACGTTTATAGCGTTTAAGCCTCTCAGTATAATTGGTATTCTCAGTCTGTAAGCTTTTAAGGTCCACCTCAGTGGTTCATGTGTCCGACTTCTTTTCCTGGACCCGAAGTTCCAATTTATGGATTTCTCTGTTTAGTATGCTCAATTGTGCTCTGACTTCTTCTATAACCAATAACATGTAATTAAAGGAGCACTATCGCGAAATTGTGTAATATTAAAAATCCATATAAACACTTTAGCTAGTAAGGGGAGGGGTCACTTATACACCTGACCGTAATAAAACTCCCACCAAGCTTGTGGTTTTCTTTCCCTGGTAGGAATAAAATCCAGGGGTGACAGGTTTAGTCTATGAGGGGTGACAGAGTCTGTCACCCGAGATGTCCTCTTCCTTCCATTAAAGTAAAAAAAAACAAGCCTGGCTGGATATTTCTTGATGCTGGGTGTATAAGTTATAAGTGACCCCTCCTCCCGCCATCCAGCATATTTATATGGATTTTTATCATTGGGCCATTTGTTCGCGATAGTGCTCCTTTAAGTGAGTTTTGGTTTGAGACTTCACACCAGCGTTCGCAAAATTCGGGCTTATTTCTCCCTATAGTGGGTTGGTTTCTAATCCTGAAGCCCTGTTGGATTTTCTTAATTCGGTAGTATTTGGATAAGGTCTGTCTATGAAGTTCTAAATCCACGTGTTTTCTCCTCAAACGTTTCAATTCCTTCAGTAGATCCGTAGAAGTATCTTTACCAAAAACTGCTGCGGGGTCAGAAGGAAAAAGGATAGTCTCTATTTCTACCTGATTAAAAGTGCGTGTTTTCGCACGGTTCTCTGGATTGCCATCGATGTCACGAAAAATCTCCATTAAAGTTCATTAGATATACAGGTAATTAGAGGTAGGTGCAACCGGCAGGTGCCAAAGACTATAACGCTAGTAATCCCAGTTGCAGGTGCACGCTTACCAAATATATTTCCTTTCTTTTTGTAATTGTGTATTTATTATTATGTTCCATTTATCTGCTCGTTGCCTAGGGGCTCCCTGGACCGTGAGTTTACACTCACCGCCTGCAGGGTGTATGCCAGGTATGGGGCGCTCCCCAAAACACCGCTGCATAGCACATAGCACTTATGGCAGCTGACGTCTGAGTGTGCGCCTGTCTGTTCTGTACACTGGGACAGTGACTACTGCCGCGTCACCAGTTGACATACATCCTTCCCTGTTACAGACGGGGACGCCGCCGCACGCAGAGCTGCAGTCGGCAGTAATGGGGTCCCGCAATCCTGTGCGGGCTCCGACGGGACCAGGTGAGTATTACACACCAGTAATTGGGTGGTTTTGTTCTTTTTGCTTTTTCTTGCTAGTCTGACCGTTTGGGGAGGCTTCTGGAAATTCCTGAAGTTCCAGAGTCGGTGGGGCCCACAAGAGGCCCATGCTTCCATCAACGTCCAGGAACTGAGGGCGATCAAGTTGGTTCTTTCTCGCCTCACCACTCACCTTCAGGGTCGGGCTGTTCAGATCCATTCAGACAACCAGACGGCGGTTGCCTACATCAACCATCAGGGAGGGACTCGAAGCAAGTGAGCATTCAAGGAAGTGTCTCTGATACTGTCTTGGGTGGAACAGAATGTCCCCTGCATCTCAGCGGTATACATTCCGGGGGTGGAGAACCAAGTGGCGGACTCCTTGAGTAGGGGGACGTCTCGTCTGGGGGAATGGTCCCTCAACTACCAGGTGTTTCTCTTCCTGTGTCACCGCTGGGGTCAGCCGGATGTGGACCTGTTTGCATCCCTTCAAAATCACAAACTTCCCAGGTTTGTCTCCCTGTCACAGGATCCACTGGCCTTCGCCACGGATGCACTGGCGATGCCTTGGACGGAGTTTCGGCTTCCCTATGTGTTCCCTCCGTTCCCTCTACTGGGCAGGGTCATGCGCAAGATTGCCCAGGAGGGGGTGTCAGCCATCCTGGTGGCCCCCTGTTGGGTGTGGTTCGCAGATGTCGTGCAGTTGGCAGTAGACCAGTACGTCTTGCCCAGGGATCCAGAACTTCTCACTCAGGGACAGCCACGCCATCCCAATTTACAAACGCTGGCTTTAACGGCTTGGCTGCTGAAACCTACATCTTGACAGAGAAGGGATTGCCTGCCTCTGTTGTGGATAAGATGATTCGGGCTAGGAAGAAGTCCTCGTCCTTTATCTATTACAGGGTCTGGCATGCTTACATTGCCTGGTGTGAGTCCAAGTCTCTTCCCTGTCTGGTTTTTTCCATTCCCAGGATTCTGGAATTTTTGCAACATGGTTTGGATTCTGGCCTTCAACTAAGTACCCTCAAGGGCCATGTTTCAGCTCTGGCAATTTATTTCCAGAGATCCTTTGCCAACCACCGGTTGGTTAAAACTTTTTTCCAGGGTGTTACTCATGTGCGTCCACCTCGTAAGCCTATCGTGGTTAGGGTCTTCTTCCATTTTAGGACCCTAAAACGTTCTCAGGTAACAACGTAGCCTTTCGTTTTTGGCCTTTTCCCATCGTATCCTCACACAAATCCTTTACGTTTCCCGTTAGCGCTATCCTGCAGCTTCCCTTTTGATACCTTAAAGCTCACCCAAATCACTTCGCGGTTAGGTTCTTCTTCCATTTTAGGACCCTAAAACTTACCCAAATCACTTTGCGGTTAGGGTCTTCTTCCATTTTAGGTCCCTAAAACTTACCCAAATCACTTCGCAGTTAGGTTCTTCTTCTATTTTAGGTCCCTAAAACTTACCCAAATCACTTCGCGGCTAGGTTCTTCTTCCATTTTAGGACCCTAAAACTTACCCAAATCACTTCGGGGTTAGGTTCTTCTTCCATTTTAGGTCCCTAAAACTTACCCAAATCACTTCGCAGTTAGGTTCTTCTTCCATTTTAGGACCCTAAAACTTACCCAAATCACTTCGCGGTTAGGGTCTTCTTCCATTTTAGGACCCTAAAACTTACCCAAATCACTTAGCGGTTAGGTTCTTCTTCTATTTTAGGTCCCTAAAACTTACCCAAATCACTTCGCGGTTAGGTTCTTCTTCCATTTTAGGTCCCTAAAACTTACCCAGATCACTTAGCGGTTAGGTTCTTCTTCCATTTTAGGTCCCTAAAACTTACCCAAATCACTTCGCGGTTAGGTTCTTCTTCCATTTTAGAACCCTAAAATCTACCCAAATCACTTCGCGGTTAGGGTCTTCTTCCATTTTAGGACCCTAAAACTTACCCAAATCACTTAGCGGTTAGGTTCTTCTTCTATTTTAGGTCCCTAAAACTTACCCAAATCACTTCGCGGTTAGGTTCTTCTTCCATTTTAGGTCCCTAAAACTTACCCAGATCACTTAGCGGTTAGGTTCTTCTTCCATTTTAGGTCCCTAAAACTTACCCAAATCACTTCGCGGTTAGGTTCTTCTTCCATTTTAGGACCCTAAAACTTACCCAAATCACTTCGCGGTTAGGTTCTTCTTCCATTTTTGGACCCTAAAACTTACCCAAATCGCTTAGCGGTTAGGTTCTTCTTCCATTTTAGGACCCTAAAACTTACCCAAATCACTTAGCGGTTAGGTTCTTCTTCCATTTTAGGACCCTAAAACTTACCCAAATCACTTCGCGGTTAGGTTCTTCTTCCATTTTTGGACCCTAAAACTTACCCAAATCGCTTAGCGGTTAGGTTCTTCTTCCATTTTAGGACCCTAAAACTTACCCAAATCACTTAGCGGTTAGGTTCTTCTTCCATTTTAGGTCCCTAAAACTTACCCAAATCACTTAGCGGTTAGGTTCTTCTTCCATTTTAGGTCCTTAAAACTTACCCAAATCACTTCGCAGTTAGGTTCTTCTTCCATTTTAGGACCCTAAAACGTACCCAAATCACTTCGCGGTTAGGTTCTTCTTCCATTTTAGGTCCCTAAAACTTACCCAGATCACTTAGCGGTTAGGTTCTTCTTCCATTTTAGGTCCCTAAAACTTACCCAAATCACTTCGCGGTTAGGTTCTTCTTCCATTTTAGGACCCTAAAACTTACCCAAATCGCTTAGCGGTTAGGTTCTTCTTCCATTTTTGGACCCTAAAACTTACCCAAATCGCTTAGCGGTTAGGTTCTTCTTCCATTTTAGGACCCTAAAACTTACCCAAATCACTTAGCGGTTAGGTTCTTCTTCCATTTTAGGACCCTAAAACTTACCCAAATCACTTCGCGGTTAGGTTCTTCTTCCATTTTTGGACCCTAAAACTTACCCAAATCGCTTAGCGGTTAGGTTCTTCTTCCATTTTAGGTCCCTAAAACTTACCCAAATCACTTCGCGGTTAGGTTCTTCTTCCATTTTAGGTCCCTAAAACTTACCCAAATCACTTCGCAGTTAGGTTCTTCTTCCATTTTAGGACCCTAAAACGTATCCAAATCACTTCGCGGTTAGGTTCTTCTTCCATTTTAGGTCCCTAAAACTTACCCAAATCACTTCGCAGTTAGGCTCTTCTTCCATTTTAGGACCCTAAAACTTACCCAAATCACTTCGCGGTTAGGGTCTTCTTCCATTTTGGGACCCTAAAACTTACCCAAATCACTTAGCGGTTAGGTTCTTCTATTTTAGGTCCCTAAAACTTACCCAAATCACTTCACGGTTAGGTTTTTCTTCCATTTTAGGACCCTAAAACTTACCAAAATCACTTCGCAGTTAGGTTCTTCTTCCATTTTAGGATTCTAAAACGTACCCAAATCACTTAACGGTTAGGTTCTTCTTCCATTTTAGGACCCTAAAACTTACCCAAATCACTTCGCGGTTAGGTTCTTCTTCCATTTTTAGAGGTCCCTAAAACTTACCCAAATCACTTCGTGGACATCTGAATCTTGTCCTCAAAATATGTATTTGCCCCTTTATTTTTTTGAAATGTATGTGTTCCCAGAAATCACACTGAAACGTTGGTTTCTTTAAAACTTTTTTACTCTAAAACTTACCCAAATCACTTAGCGGTTAGGTTCTTCTTCCATTTTAGGATTCTAAAACTTACCCAAATCACTTAACGGTTAGGTTCTTCTTCCATTTTAGGACCCTAAAATTTACCCAAATCACTTCGCGGTTAGGTTCTTCTTCCATTTTAGGTCCCTAAAACTTACCCAAATCACTTCGCAGTTAGGCTCTTCTTCCATTTTAGGACCCTAAAACTTACCCAAATCACTTCGCGGTTAGGGTCTTCTTCCATTTTAGGACCCTAAAACTTGCCCAAATCACTTCGCGGTTAGGTTCTTGTTCCATTTTAGGTCCCTAAAACTTACCCAAATCACTTCGCAGTTAGGCTCTTCTTCCATTTTAGGACCCTAAAACTTACCCAAATCACTTCGCGGTTAGGGTCTTCTTCCATTTTAGGACCCTAAAACTTACCCAAATCACTTGGCGGTTAGGTTCTTCTTCTATTTTAGGTCCCTAAAACTTACCCAAATCACTTCACGGTTAGGTTCTTCTTCCATTTTAGGACCCTAAAACGTACCCAAATCACTTCGCGGTTAGGTTCTTCTTCCATTTTAGGATTCTAAAACTTACCCAAATCACTTAACGGTTAGGTTCTTCTTCCATTTTAGGACCCTAAAACTTACCCAAATCACTTCGCGGTTAGGTTCTTCTTCCATTTTAGGTCCCTAAAACTTACCCAAATCACTTCGCAGTTAGGCTCTTCTTCCATTTTAGGACCCTAAAACTTACCCAAGTCACTTCGCGGTTAGGGTCTTCTTCCATTTTAGGACCCTAAAACTTACCCAAATCACTTCGCGGTTAGGTTCTTCTTCCATTTTAGGTCCCTAAAACTTACCCAAATCACTTCGTGGTTAGGTTCTTCTTCCATTTTAGGACCCTAAAACTTACCCAAATCACTTCGCGGTTAGGGTCTTCTTCCATTTTAGGACCCTAAAACTTACCCAAATCACTTAGCGGTTAGGTTCTTCTTCTATTTTAGGTCCCTAGAACTTACCCAAATCACTTAGCGGTTAGGTTCTTCTTCCATTTTTGGACCCTAAAACTTACCCAAATCGCTTAGCGGTTAGGTTCTTCTTCCATTTTAGGACCCTAAAACTTACCCAAATCACTTAGCGGTTAGGTTCTTCTTCCATTTTAGGACCCTAAAACTTACCCAAATCACTTCGCGGTTAGGTTCTTCTTCCATTTTTGGACCCTAAAACTTACCCAAATCGCTTAGCGGTTAGGTTCTTCTTCCATTTTAGGACCCTAAAACTTACCCAAATCACTTAGCGGTTAGGTTCTTCTTCCATTTTAGGTCCCTAAAACTTACCCAAATCACTTCGCGGTTAGGTTCTTCTTCCATTTTAGGTCCCTAAAACTTACCCAAATCACTTCGCAGTTAGGTTCTTCTTCCATTTTAGGACCCTAAAACGTACCCAAATCACTTCGCGGTTAGGTTCTTCTTCCATTTTAGGTCCCTAAAACTTACCCAGATCACTTAGCGGTTAGGTTCTTCTTCCATTTTAGGTCCCTAAAACTTACCCAAATCACTTCGCGGTTAGGTTCTTCTTCCATTTTAGGACCCTAAAACTTACCCAAATCACTTCGCGGTTAGGTTCTTCTTCCATTTTTGGACCCTAAAACTTACCCAAATCGCTTAGCGGTTAGGTTCTTCTTCCATTTTAGGACCCTAAAACTTACCCAAATCACTTAGCGGTTAGGTTCTTCTTCCATTTTAGGACCCTAAAACTTACCCAAATCACTTCGCGGTTAGGTTCTTCTTCCATTTTTGGACCCTAAAACTTACCCAAATCGCTTAGCGGTTAGGTTCTTCTTCCATTTTAGGTCCCTAAAACTTACCCAAATCACTTCGCGGTTAGGTTCTTCTTCCATTTTAGGTCCCTAAAACTTACCCAAATCACTTCGCAGTTAGGTTCTTCTTCAATTTTAGGACCCTAAAACGTACCCAAATCACTTCGCGGTTAGGTTCTTCTTCCATTTTAGGTCCCTAAAACGTACCCAAATCACTTCGCAGTTAGGCTCTTCTTCCATTTTAGGACCCTAAAACTTACCCAAATCACTTCGCGGTTAGGGTCTTCTTCCATTTTGGGACCCTAAAACTTACCCAAATCACTTAGCGGTTAGGTTCTTCTATTTTAGGTCCCTAAAACTTACCCAAATCACTTCACGGTTAGGTTTTTCTTCCATTTTAGGACCCTAAAACTTACCAAAATCACTTCGCAGTTAGGTTCTTCTTCCATTTTAGGATTCTAAAACGTACCCAAATCACTTAACGGTTAGGTTCTTCTTCCATTTTAGGACCCTAAAACTTACCCAAATCACTTCGCGGTTAGGTTCTTCTTCCATTTTTAGGTCCCTAAAACTTACCCAAATCACTTCGTGGACATCTGAATCTTGTCCTCAAAATATGTATTTGCCCCTTTATTTTTTTGAAATGTATGTGTTCCCAGAAATCACACTGAAACGTTGGTTTCTTTAAAACTTTTTTACTCTAAAACTTACCCAAATCACTTAGCGGTTAGGTTCTTCTTCCATTTTAGGATTCTAAAACTTACCCAAATCACTTAACGGTTAGGTTCTTCTTCCATTTTAGGACCCTAAAATTTACCCAAATCACTTCGCGGTTAGGTTCTTCTTCCATTTTAGGTCCCTAAAACTTACCGAAATCACTTCGCAGTTAGGCTCTTCTTCCATTTTAGGACCCTAAAACTTACCCAAATCACTTCGCGGTTAGGTTCTTCTTCCATTTTAGGACCCTAAAACTTACCCAAATCACTTCGCGGTTAGGTTCTTCTTCCATTTTTGGACCCTAAAACTTACCCAAATCGCTTAGCGGTTAGGTTCTTCTTCCATTTTAGGACCCTAAAACTTACCCAAATCACTTCGCGGTTAGGTTCTTCTTCCATTTTAGGACCCTAAAACTTACCCAAATCACTTAGCGGTTAGGTTCTTCTTCCATTTTAGGACCCTAAAACTTACCCAAATCACTTCGCGGTTAGGTTCTTCTTCCATTTTTGGACCCTAAAACTTACCCAAATCGCTTAGCGGTTAGGTTCTTCTTCCATTTTAGGTCCCTAAAACTTACCCAAATCACTTCGCGGTTAGGTTCTTCTTCCATTTTAGGTCCCTAAAACTTACCCAAATCACTTCGCAGTTAGGTTCTTCTTCCATTTTAGGACCCTAAAACGTACCCAAATCACTTCGCGGTTAGGTTCTTCTTCCATTTTAGGTCCCTAAAACGTACCCAAATCACTTCGCAGTTAGGCTCTTCTTCCATTTTAGGACCCTAAAACTTACCCAAATCACTTCGCGGTTAGGGTCTTCTTCCATTTTGGGACCCTAAAACTTACCCAAATCACTTAGCGGTTAGGTTCTTCTATTTTAGGTCCCTAAAACTTACCCAAATCACTTCACGGTTAGGTTTTTCTTCCATTTTAGGACCCTAAAACTTACCAAAATCACTTCGCAGTTAGGTTCTTCTTCCATTTTAGGATTCTAAAACGTACCCAAATCACTTAACGGTTAGGTTCTTCTTCCATTTTAGGACCCTAAAACTTACCCAAATCACTTCGCGGTTAGGTTCTTCTTCCATTTTTAGGTCCCTAAAACTTACCCAAATCACTTCGTGGACATCTGAATCTTGTCCTCAAAATATGTATTTGCCCCTTTATTTTTTTGAAATGTATGTGTTCCCAGAAATCACACTGAAACGTTGGTTTCTTTAAAACTTTTTTACTCTAAAACTTACCCAAATCACTTAGCGGTTAGGTTCTTCTTCCATTTTAGGATTCTAAAACTTACCCAAATCACTTAACGGTTAGGTTCTTCTTCCATTTTAGGACCCTAAAATTTACCCAAATCACTTCGCGGTTAGGTTCTTCTTCCATTTTAGGTCCCTAAAACTTACCCAAATCACTTCGCAGTTAGGCTCTTCTTCCATTTTAGGACCCTAAAACTTACCCAAATCACTTCGCGGTTAGGGTCTTCTTCCATTTTAGGACCCTAAAACTTGCCCAAATCACTTCGCGGTTAGGTTCTTGTTCCATTTTAGGTCCCTAAAACTTACCCAAATCACTTCGCAGTTAGGCTCTTCTTCCATTTTAGGACCCTAAAACTTACCCAAATCACTTCGCGGTTAGGGTCTTCTTCCATTTTAGGACCCTAAAACTTACCCAAATCACTTAGCGGTTAGGTTCTTCTTCTATTTTAGGTCCCTAAAACTTACCCAAATCACTTCACGGTTAGGTTCTTCTTCCATTTTAGGACCCTAAAACGTACCCAAATCACTTCGCGGTTAGGTTCTTCTTCCATTTTAGGATTCTAAAACTTACCCAAATCACTTCACGGTTAGGTTTTTCTTCCATTTTAGGACCCTTAAACTTACCCAAATCACTTCGCGGTTAGGTTCTTCTTCCATTTTAGGTCCCTAAAACTTACCCAAATCACTTCGCAGTTAGGCTCTTCTTCCATTTTAGGACCCTAAAACTTACCCAAATCACTTCGCGGTTAGGGTCTTCTTCCATTTTAGGACCCTAAAACTTACCCAAATCACTTCGCGGTTAGGTTCTTCTTCCATTTTAGGTCCCTAAAACTTACCCAAATCACTTCGTGGTTAGGTTCTTCTTCCATTTTAGGACCCTAAAACTTACCCAAATCACTTCGCGGTTAGGGTCTTCTTCCATTTTAGGACCCTAAAACTTACCCAAATCACTTAGCGGTTAGGTTCTTCTTCTATTTTAGGTCCCTAAAACTTACCCAAATCACTTAGCGGTTAGGTTCTTCTTCTATTTTAGGACCCTAAAACTTACCCAAATCACTTAGCGGTTAGGTTCTTCTTCTATTTTAGGTCCCTAAAACTTACCCAAATCACTTCGCGGTTAGGTTCTTCTTCCATTTTAGGTCCCTAAAACTTACCCAAATCACTTCACGGTTAGGTTCTTCTTCCATTTTAGGACCCTAAAACTTACCCAAATCACTTCGCGGTTAGGTTCTTCTTCCATTTTAGGCTTCTAAAACTTACCCAAATCACTTAACGGTTAGGTTCTTCTTCCATTTTAGGACCCTAAAACTTACCCAAATCACTTCGCGGTTAGGTTCTTCTTCCATTTTAGGTCCCTAAAATTTACCCAAATCACTTAGCGGTTAGGTTCTTCTTCCATTTTAGGTCCCTAAAATTTACCCAAATCACTTCGTGGTTAGGTTCTTCTTCCATTTTAGGTCCCTAAAACTTACCCAAATCACTTCGTGGACATCTGAATCTTGACCTCAAAATATGTATTTGCCCCTTTCTTTTTTTGAAATGTATGTGTTCCCAGAAATCACACTGAAACGTTGGTTTCTTTAAAACTTTTTTACTCGAAAATATTGACAATTTTTTTTTTTAAATAATTTCTTTCAACATTTGTAGCCCTTGGCTACTAAAACTTTTTTTTTATTTAATTTTAAAATTTTAAATAAAAATATGGGTCAGCAGACCAAGGCCAGGACCCAGGACTCTACTCCTCTTCCTCTTCTTCTGTTGTTCCCAACGAGTCAACCATCACCTTCATATCGGCCACCAACGCAAGGACCCTCCGATGCATTTCGAAAATATTTTGCCGCGTGGTCCCTGTAACAAATAAAGACAAAATCATTAGTTTGAAACCAATACATGTTTGCCACCTGTGGATTGAATGTTTTGTAGTAAACACATTAAATAAAGGCGACATATGTAATTCTGTCAACTCATTAAGCTAAGGAAGTGGCCCCAGATCAGTGTTGCGAGTCATTAAGCTAAGGAAGTGGCCACAGATCAGTGTTGCGAGTCATTAAGCTAAGGAAGTGGCCACAGGTCACTCTTAAATTGCCATTGGCTTGGGCTTGATGTATCTGTGTGTTGATGTCAAGTACCACATAAATGCTAATAATGCCCTGACTACTTACTTGGTTGGTGGCCGAGAGCTGGCTCGTTGGGGACAACCCGATGAGGTCCTGGGTCCTGGCTCTGTTGTGAAGAAGTGCCTGTAGAAACATGGGAAATACGTTCAGTTTTATGGTCAAATTCCTCATTAAGAAAATGTCTATTCGCAAGTCTGGTTCACATCACTCACCTTCTCCAGCTTCTGCTTGGAGCACATCTGCTGCCTCTTCCACTTCCTCAACCGCTCCAGAAGCATCTAGACAAACAGATGAAAGAAATCAGTTGGGTAGGAGATAGCATGTATATGTGTGTGCATAGACATGAAGAGTGACATACCAGAGGCTCCCGCATGCGTGGCAGGGTACGACTGCCTGCCCACGCTGTGCCGCCCCTCCTTGTAAGGTCCAGGGGCTGGTCTGAGGACCCCACAGAGGAGGGGTAGACCCGTCACCCTGGAGATCCACCACCCTCACTCCCAGCTGCAGAATCATGCAGCACTGGTCGGCCTGTGCGCCTCCGGGTGCGGCGAATGCGGTAATCCATTTCCAACACTGCCAAAGAAAAGGCATTATAAATAAAAGGCCTACCTTCTGTCGTAGTTACATCTTACATGCACTCGCTATATACTTACTTGGGAAATGGATACCGAAAAATATCCGCGCCCTGGGCATGTGCAGTCGTTTCAGGTCCGACCAATGCTGCATGATCTGTGTGTGGGTGAAGGTGGTGTCGGTCTGATGTTGGATCTTCGCGATGATCTCCAGGGCTATGTTTCGTTTTTCAAACGAGTTGGGCAGGTAGTCGTACCTGCGCTCCAGCATGGTCTACAAAACAGAAATCAAACATAGCAATAAATGCCTATTGAGAATTGCAAACTATACATTATTTGGGTCAATCACATTAAAACATACCCACACACACTTCTAGGCTAAGTTAACTTTCAAATCTGGCCGCACTGTTGTTTGGCACGTGTGTGGCGTGCGTTTGGGTGTGCATGTATTTTACCCAAATTTGGTTCAAATCTCTTCGTGCGCATCCTTAACATGTCGAGCAGCATTTAGATGTCACTTGAAAGGCCTACAAATACACTTACGAGCATGATGATCTCTTCTTGTTGGCGGGTGAAGATAGTGGGCGCCATCTTTTTTCTTCTTCTTGGCAGCAGATAAGTAATGCCCCAGCGGTTTCCGGGTTCCGCACGTCTGTGCGAATGGCCGGACGTACGCGTAAGCGAACGCGTAGGCGTCACACCTTAGTTAAAGGTCCGTGCACATCCAGCTCATTCTCTTTGAGAGTCCAGGCAAAATGCCAGCAAAAAAACAAGCGCAGAAACCGTCCAAAGAGACCACACAGAAGAAGGCTACCAAGCGGCCTGAGCATGGCGAGGGCCCTAAAACAAGGTCTCAAGAGGCCAAAGCGAGGCTAAGGCCTACAACAAAGGCTGCACAAAAAATGGAGGTGGCAGCAGCCAAACCAAAGACAAAGGCACCAAAGGCTACACCAGCTCATGCCCTCCAAACGGGTAAGAGGGTACGAAGCCCCACCCCACCCTGCCCCACATCCCCCCCCCACGTGGCACCAAGGCACTTGCCAAAGAGCCCAAACACAGGGCCAGAAGCTGCAGCAGGGCCAGAAGCCGCAGCAGGGCCCGAAGCTGCAGCAGGGCCAGAAGGCCGAAAAGGCAGCCAAGGCCAAGGTCCCCCTCCCCACCCGCACGTGGCTACCATACCAAGGCCAAGGGTGGCCGACCCACCAGCTATGGCTCACCCCAGCCAAGTACCTCACAGGGCCACAAGTAGCAGTTCCAGCGCCTCCAGACCCTCTCTTCCTCGCCCACATTCTCCTCCGGCACAGGTTGTCATGCATTCCCCCTATGCCACATCAACACCTGCAACCTCAGTGGCCACCCAGCCACGAACACCCAGTCCCTTTCCCAGTCCAGTACGATCCACAGCCAGCCTCTAGTCTTTGAGGTCTCCTACATACCCCCAGGCCAGAATGTCACCCCATTTGCCACCAAACACTGAGGAGCCACAACCACCCCAAACAGGGCGCACATTGCGCAGAGGCCACTTGAGTGGCCGTTTTGGTGAGCCCCAAACTCTGGCATTTGCTAGTGGGCTAACATTATATTATGATGAGCTATATGGGAGCAAATCCAAAACTACTAGCAAGCAGCGCAAATGTGAGATTTTGGCAGAACTCACCAGACAAGTCAATGCAGCGGGGGACGAACTCAAAGATGTAGAACAGATTCAGCGGAAGATCTTGGACCTGAAATATGCCGTACGGAACAAACAGAATAAAAGGCGGCAGTACAGGTACATAGCTTATTTGTTGTTTTTTATTCTTCTTATCTATCCATCAGTGCGCTTAATTATGCTTACTATGTTTTTCAGCTTACAAACTGGCAGAGGATTCCCCACTAAATTGAAATGTACCCAGGCTGAGGAGATGGTGCTGGGCCTGCTACATCCTGTTGCCTTAGAGGGACACTCGGCACAACAGGACACGGACAACCCGCCCATTCCAGCAGGTTAGTAATGTGTTAATGACCCTAAAAATGTTAGAACAATTCAAATTAGGCAGCAAGGCGTATCTAAACACATGGCCCTAGGGTGTGGCTTGGAGTGGAGTGATCACTTTGACCAGGGTGTGTCATGTGTGTCGACAGGTAATGTGCAAATGAGCACGACCATACATGATGTTGAAGAACATTTAGGAAGAGTATGAAACTATGGAGCTTAGGAAACGAATGCGTGCTATGTATTTATTGACAATCACACGCCACACTAACATCTTTTGCTGTTGGGGCAATTTGCTAAGAGCTGGGTTTGGGGCCCAACGGCTTAAGATGGTGTGAAATGTTTGAACAGATACAATGTTCACCACCAGAATCATATTGGAACTGCTATTTGCCAGCTTAGTGTGTTAACTTAATGGCCTATAAGGGATGTGGAAATACACACAACAGCCATTACTTGCATGTTTGTTTTTCGGCACGTGACCAATGTGTCTATTCTGGTTCAACAACCCATGCACAATATAATGGCATTCATAGTGAAGGCCAAGTGGCACCGTTGTGGTAGTGGCCATTCCTGCTTGGGCACGTTTGTGTTTGAAGCAGATGTGTTATTAACCATCACCAATGCATAGTTGTGTGTTTACATTGTTGTTTGTTTTCTAATGCAGCCCAGCCTCATCCCTCAGCTAGTGGGGACTCCTCTGCCATTTTACCTCTGCTGTCTTTTTCCGTGCTGCCTAGGACCCAGGATCCGAGATCTACGGTAAGTGTTTTTGGATGCTGTTGCGTATGCATGTGGCTTGCAATGTTTTTATTGCCTGATTGACATATGTATTCCCCACACTGAACCTTTTTTTTTTTTTTACATGTCCCCAACAGAGCCACACACTGATGGAGGAAATCCAGGAGCTGGAGGAGGATGGAAGCTTCCTTGGAACTTGGGGCCAGAATCTGCAACTGTCCCAAAATGTTTCTCCTCCAAATCCTCAGCAGCAGAGGGAAGCTGGCTGCATGCTGCCTGCACATCGTGTGCAGCATGCAGAGACTGCCCCTCCAGTCCCCAGTTTCAGATCTGCTGTTGAGGATTTGGCCAGCATACCTGTGGCTGTTGGGGGTCCTAGAGCAACATCATCTGCACGCCCCACAACCCGGGGAATTGGGAGGCGTACTCAACAACGTCGCCCAATTTCCCAGGGGAGGGGCGTGCAGATGATGGAGGCAGCATGGCACCATGAGAGGCGGCTTTTTCGTCGCCAAAATCAACAAAATCATGACAATATTATTGGGCAATTAGATTCCCTCAATAATACCTTAAGTGCCATGCTGACTGAATTTAGGACCCATAACAGCCACATGGCCAACTTGACCTCAGAAATCAGGTCCAGCATGGCAGAAATACAAAGTAACCAAAGAAACATTTCGGAACAGTTGCAGATTCTGAATGCAACACAGGCCCAGGTTAGGGCCCACCCCCAAGGGCCCCAACCTGGGTTCTATGGGCATCCCCCATATTAATGTATATTTGCAATGAATCTGTTCTACATCTTTGATTGACATCCCCACTGGATTGACTTGTCTGGTGAGGCCTACAAATCTTGCATTTTGCGCTGCAATTGCTAGTATGTTTAGGATTTGCCCCCATATAGCTCATTAAACTCCTGAGGTAGCCCACTAGCCAATGCCAGAGGACAAGCCTCACTGAAGCGGCCACTTAAGCTGTTGCGCTGCAGCCTTGGCCATAATTAAATTTGTGGTGGCTCCTCATGTTTGTAGCCATGATTGGGTGACATTCTGCCCTGGCAAACTAAGCCCTTGGACCCTGGCTGTGACTGTACTGAACTTGGATTGAGACTGGGTGTTCTTGTTTTGGTGGCCCAATGAGAAAGAGGTGTAGATGTGGCATAGGTATGTCTGCTTTCAACCTGTGCCTGGGGAAAATGTGGGCAAGCAGGAGAGGGCTTATTTGTGTTCATTTTTTCGATATGGAACATGTTTTGAAATTAATTTCATGTCCATGTCTTCCCCCGAAGTATGTGAGTGGCCATCACCTAACATTATGTTGTTAAAAAAGGAACCTTTTAAAAATTAAAAAAAAATTGGGTCGAATACGTTAATGTCTGTGTTTTTTTGATTAAGAAATATGAGTTCAAGTAGCCACCAATACAAACACTAACAAATCTTTCAAAATAAGTCCACAAACGTTGTTGATTGTTGTAAATAATTCATTATTGATTTGTTCATAATGAAATTAAACAAAACAAATACAAAGTTAACCAAACAATAACAAACAAAGTAAAAAAAAAAAAAAGCCAAAAAAATTAACAAAAATGTGTGGCGATTAAATTCTCACGGACGGCTTGGCCACACACACTGTGCTGCCCAACATAGGCGTCCTCGGCCTCATCGGCGGGTGGAGAGGGTGGCAAATCCACATAGCGGGGGACCCGCTGCAAGATGGCAAAATTATGCAGCGCTGTACAGGCCATAATTATATCGATGACCTTTTTGGGGTCATACTGAAGGGAGCCCCCAGTGTGGTCCAAACTCCGAAATCGGGTCTTCAACAGTCCAAAGGCCCTCTCCACCACTGCCCTGGTTTTTCTGTGCGCCCGATTATAGGCCTCTTGTGCTGGAGTCTGTGGGCGGAGTACAGGAGTCATCAGCCACGGGAGGAGTGGATACCCCGAATCTCCTAGAAAAATTTAAGGTAAACAAATATTAACATTAATGCATACATTGCAGGGCAAAAATCCCAAATATACATGATTAAGAAGGTAGGTGACTTTGTCCCCAAAACATGAGCATACATATTGCACAGGCAAAAGCTAAAAATAAACATAAATGATAGATGGGGGACCAAAGTTTAAAAATAATATTGCGGATGCTGGGCAATCAGGCAGACTGGTACCAGCTATTGGTTCCTGTCTGTGCTTCAGAACAATGTAGGATGGGTTAACTTTACATGAACCATTTTCTGCTTTGTCTGAGTCCAAACAGGTGTAAGGCGGCCCCTGCACTTTATCCCGCTCACCTCTACTCAGTAAGTGTAATGCATGTAAGCAAAGATGGCGCAGACCCTCGGCTAAAGTCACTAACAGATTGACCGAAAAGTGTAGGGAAGACTGTTTAAGACTTTTGCTCTAATTACACTTTGGAGTAGAAACAATGCAGGACAAACATTTGGGCAGGCAATGTAGTTTGGAGAATGTAATGGGTCCAGTGGGGTTTCACATGTTCCCAAGGTGATGACCAAGCCATCGTTTAAAGTGGACCAACACCCAGGATTTTGACTATCCTGGGTTTTGGTCCACTTCAGGGGGGCACCCCGATTAGGGGTGCCCCACTGTGTAAAACCCCCCAGAAACCCCCCAAAACTCACCTCACCACGCTCCCACGTAGCCACGGACAAGCGGGTGACAGCTGCGGACAAGACAGCACGTCCGCCGCCGCCTTCCGCGCGCCCCTTTGACAGTGCGCGCGCCCACGCCGGCCATTCACAAACGGCCGGCGCGGGCGCGCACACGCCTAGAGGGGCGCGCGGGAGGATCGGGTGAGTTTTTTGGCTTGGTCCCTCACCGCGGGACTTCCCGATCTCGGATGTCCCGCGGTGAGGGAGGTGATCGACCCAGGAATCTTACAGATTCCCGGGCCGATCACCCCTGGCTGTTGGTCCACTTTAAGAAAGGTGAATCCAACCAAAATCCAAGCCATACATATAAACTAAAAATATGTAATTGGACTCAACTTACCAAGGAGCCATGCACCCGCAAATTCCCCTGACTCAAACCGCCGGAATAATCCTGATCTGCGAAGGATGTAGGCGTCATGGGCTGAGCAGGGTAGCCTGCGAGGACGCTAAGAAAGCGCATGTCCTGGGCCACCACTGCTTGCACATTCAGTGAGTGGCCCATTTTTCTGTTCCTGGGTAAAAAGATTTAAAAATTACATCATTAATGCTTGGCAAATTAGTCAAACGCTCACTTCTAACACCCTAAGTCAAACGTTATCATGAACTAACACTAAACAACTACCTTAAATTTAAGTGCCCACCAAAAGGAGATGTATGTTAGAGCCTTTAAAAGGTTGAGTTACTTGTTCCATTTTAAGTACACTTTCAAATGTTTGACTTGGAACAAACTGTGCAAAGTGCAAAAATACGGTCCATTGTTTCACATACACTCTTTGCAAGGAGGGAGGATTAGCAAGCAGGGACTGATTGCAATGAGGGAATATGTAAAAGGAGACACTAGTAACATAGAGGGCATAATTACAAGGAGGGACTATTAAAAATGAGGGATTTAATTCAAGGAGGGACCAAACAATGATGCCTTATTTACAAGGAGGGACTATTATCAATGAGGGATTTATTACAAGGAGGGACCAAAACAATGATGCCTTATTTACAAGGAGGGACTATTATCAATTAGGGTTTTTTACAAGGAGGGACCAAAACAATGATGCCTTGTTTACAAGGAGGGACTATTATCAATGAGGGGTTTTTTTACAAGGAGGGACCAAAACAATGATGCCTTATTTACAAGGAGGGACTATTATCAATGAGGGATTTATTACAAGGAGGGACAAAAACAAATGAAGTTATTGACCAAAGTAGGGACAACCAAAAAAAAAAAAAAATAGACAAATAATCTTGCCTGTATATGTACTCGTCGCAAGCAGGAGGGACAAGGGCAACGTGGGTGCAGTCAATGGCACCCATGACGTTGGGCATGTCGGCGATATTATAAAATGCCAGCGTAATCGCGTTTCTGGCTACCATATCCTCAGGAAAACAAATATAGCCATGCCTTCCGAAAACTTGGATAGGGCGTGGCTCAGCGTAGGCTGTGAGATCCCCACGGAGAGGGCACCCAGCCTCTGGAACGAGCCGTTCGCCAAAAATTGCAGGCAGCCAAGCATCTTGGTCATACCTGAAATTGCTTGACCCTTCCTTGTGGTGCCGCAGCTCACTATACAACTTATGGAGGGAAGCGCGATTAAGCCTGTTGAGCTCGAACAGCTCAAGTCATGCATGCCATTGATGTCCATGCGTCGCCGCCGGTGCAGTCTGGCCTCTGACCTCTGGACGATCTCAATGCCAAGGAGCTGCAGATCTTCATACTCCTCAAATGCAGTAGACTCGTCCATGCCTGCTAGTTCCGACGTCAAAATGGTCCCATAAGTGGATCGACAGTGAAACAGATTTATTGGGTGTTGGCCCATCGGCAATCAGCTCTCTGAATTAATCGCCAGCCCATTGCAATAACTTACGTTTTCTGAACGGTCGAAACATTTCAGATTTGGTGGAAAAAAGCTCCCGAAATAGCGTAAAACTTCCAATTTGCTTTGGATCATCGAAAGAGCATATACGCATTTTCCCGAACGTTCGTACGAATGAAAAATTGACGAAAAAAAGCAAAAAAATGACAAACACCCACCAAAACCTTCACAAACAGCTACGGAAGTCCGGACGAATGTGTCTCTGAATCAAGGCTATTGTCTTGCCTTCATTGTGTCCTAATCCTACTAATTCCAAGGAGCAGACACTGCATTCTCTGGATGTGGTCAGGGCTCTGAAATTTTATTTGGTCGCTACTGAGCCTTGCAGGATATCTGATGCTCTTTTTGTTCTCACTTCTGGACCTAGGAAGGGTTTTCCTCTGGCTAAATCCACTATCAGCAAGTGGATCCGTCAGGCGGTGGTTCAAGCCTATTCTGCTAAGGGGAAGGAACCTCCCTTTAGAATTACTGCTCATTCCACTCGTGCTATTGGTTCTTCTGTTGAACAAGTTTGTTAGGCCGCTACTTGGTCTTCTGTTCATATTTTTTCCAAGTTTTACAAGGTTGATGTTAAGGCTTCAGCGGATGCTGCTTTTGGCCGCAAGGTGCTTCAGGTGGTAGTGACTTGAACTGCCGGCTGTTACTCATTGGGGATCCCACCCTACTTTTGGACACTGCTTTTGGATGTCCCAACTGTTATGAATACCGAAGCAGGCTGTGCCATGCAATAAAGAAAAAAGCAATTCTGTGAGTACTCACCTGTAGAATTGTTTTTGTTCTTGCATGGCACGGCCTTCTTCGACCCACCCTTGTTATCGTTATTCTTGGTTGCTTCTTTATGGTGATTGTTCCAAGTTATTTGGTTTTTTTTACATTTTTTACCTTTATTCTCTCCCTGCTTCTTGTCTCACTGCTTGTTTACGTTGGGAACTCTATAGTTAATCCCATTTTTATAGGGGGCCGGGAGATGCCACAGCTTTCTGCAGTACCACTGCACCACCTTGTGGCGGAATAACCCAACTGTTATGAATACCGAAGCAGGCTGTGCCATGCAAGAACAAAAACAATTCTACAGGTGAGTACTCACAGAATTGCTTTTTTCCCCATACAGACCAACGCTCCTAGTCTGGGGCAGCAGCGCTCAACTGAAAGGTTGGATGCAGATCCCTCGCCGCTATCTCTGCGTGCTTGTCTTCCTGTCTCACTTCGACGTCTCCACCATTAGTCACGGTGAGCTACCACGCCCCCATCATTGCGAAGTGTCGAGGGACCTGCATCCAGCCTTTCAGGTTGCGCTGCTGCCCTGGACTAGAAGCGATTGTCTGCAAGGGAGAAAAGGTGAGTATAGCTTTTTTGCCTGAAAATGTTCTTTAACCCTTTCACTGCCAGCCTACCTGGAGATTTTGTCACCCTTTGTTTCCAGACCATTTTGCACTACTTTGTGCTCCATTTTTTAGGTCTATTCTTAATATTTTGGGGTACTTGACTTTAGGGAGACAGGTAATGGGGGGCTGGGGTTAATGGCAAGTCACCCGCTAGCTGCAGGTGACTTGCCACCCCCCTAAGTTCACAAAGCCCCCTTATCGGTTCACAAAGGGTTAAATGTAAAAAAACACAAGCACACAGAGAACAAATATTCTATTTTTTTTAATACTTACCTCCCATTCATCCTGAAGCACTGTGTCCCATGCTGATCACTTTGGCTTCTGCTCTCCTGCTGCTGCTGGAAGCATTTTGTTCCTGCTGGGTGACAGGTAACACAGGATTAATTAAAAAAAACAATTATCATATGCATCCCTACCCAGGGCAATTAAGATTGCTGCACATAAAAGTTAATTTACCTTTTTGTAACTCCTGCTGTGGTTGTTTCCCTCCCAACCCCCTCAGTGAAGAGGGAAAGATCTGCCAGTGGCATACAAAGAAATGCAGCTAGGTTTCCATCCACTTTGCATTGTGGATTAGGTTGGTTAAGTTCAGGCAGCAGCATGGCTGGGGTGCTGGGGAAGGAAAAAATCTCCCTGTTGCTCCAAGATAGCCATGACCAGGAGAAAATTTGAAACTAGAAGTTTCAGCTTTAAGAGGATGCACAAGCACAAGCTGCCAGTGAGGGTAATGCTAAAGATTTGGTAAATCAAGTTCACCTTTGGATGGGCTTTTTAACTTGTACGCACTAAAAAAAATCTATAAAAAATGTATTCTAAGCATACAGTACGTCCTGCTCCAATATAATACTTACACGTGGGTAATCCTCCGCCAGAGGGCGCTGTTCACCGCAGACATGCAAAAACAGGCTCCTCCCGGCCCTTCATATACCCAGGGACCTCCCACAAATCCCCAGATTTCTCTGCAGTGCTGACTGCGAAGACATGAAGTATCACTCTCTCGCAGGTGAGCGGGTCTTTTACAGCCTGCGGCCCTGCAGGACTATTACCACCCGTCCTCTTCGATAAGGATGTGCCTCCCAGCCTGGGCTGCGCTGGTCGGGTGAAGGTAGGCAGTACCTCGTGTGCTCACGGAGCTACGCTCCACTGCAATCCCCCACCATAGGGTAGGCGGTTTAGGCCGATGGTGAGCCTCCATTAGATGCCCCTCCCGCATTGTTGTCCGTGCCCCTCATAGCGATGAACCCTGGGTGCAGGTTCGCTTCTCCCTCGCTTCCTCCCGTAGCTCGGGGGAAAAGAAAGGGGGGGGTATGTGTGTGGCGGTCCCAGCGTAATGTTAGACACGTTTATGGCCGTTGCCTTCTTATTTAAACTTGGGTGTCAGTGCCGCGCTCCTTGCTCCACATAAACCTTGTCTGCTTGCGCGTGTGTGGTCCTTTCATTACAAGAAGTGTGCAGCCCGGGCGGCAGCATCATTCTCTAGTGTTGAGAGCAATCTCCATAATTACACTCTGTATGTGTGTCTTATCCACTGCTGTCATTGACGTTGCGCTGGTTAGAGCTTCGCGCTCTTTGGGGGAGGCGGGGACTTGGCATGACGCGCTCCGCGTCACGGCCACATCAGGTCCGCCCCTCGAGGTTCGCTTGGCGCCATTTTGACGATCTTCGCGCACGCGCGTGGTTGCGATCCGCCTCCTCCCTTGGTCATGTAAGTGCCCTCCCGGGCGTTTTTTTTGTTCCTATGATTTTTTATTCAGCTGCGCATGGCACTGACACCCCCCTCTTATCCCCTTTATGTCTTTCAGACGCCAAGATTTCGGTGGCTTCTCCTGGCCTGACATATATTATAGCGGGTTCACATAAAAAATTCTCCCACATTCCTAGCGGGTCTTGGGGCATCCAGGTTTGCCTATTGCGTAAATCCCTGCGGGCTTACTGCTCAGATAATCACCATATGGAGGCATCTCAGAATTATGTACCCGGGGTCCCTCGGGGACAAGACCGGCTGTGTACAGTGTGTGGTCAGCCCCATGCTGATGCTGATAGAGCACGGGTCTGCGGACCGTGTGCTGAACAGGCACTGACCCTGCAATCAGGTTTGCCAGTGGCTGCACCTCACTTCAATACACCCGTCTCCCCGGACCTAAATCTCACTCCTGATGAGTCTCACTCGAGCAGGGATGACCAGCAAGTCGTGCCGCGCAGGCTGTCTACGGCTGAGCAGGTGCTGTCTAGTTTGGCGGAGCGCTTGGGCCCTGGAAAGAAGCGGTCCCTGACACCTCCTGGTTCCCCGGGTCCTAATGATACTGATGAATCTGCTGCTATGCAGGACCTTGATCCTTCTGATGAAGGTGAGCTATTCTCTGATTCGGGCTCCTTGGATGAGATGCCCTGGAGCCGTGATGATTCTGGGCCCGGTTCTTGGGGCCTGTGTGACACAGATGAACTACTTATGAGATCTTTGAGGTTTTGTCAATCTCCCCTCCTGAAGAGGCTCCCAAGCCTAAGATGGAGAGTTTCCACACAGCGCCGCCGCGCTTGGAATTCCTGGAACAGGAGCATTTCCAGAATCTTATATCCAAAGAATGGGAATCGCCTTGTAAACTTAAAGGGGTCCCAGGAGTCTGGGATTGGAAGTACCCTTTCCCTCTTGATGTGGTTAACTTTTGGTTAGCACCTCCTGTGGTGGATGCACCGATTATAGGGGTTACTAACCCCCCCTTCATGACTGCTCCTTATTACCGTACCAGACTGGCTTCCCACGCCTTTTCGTGTGCAGGGATGGCTCTGCGCCCGGACTGTGCCGCGGCCATCACTGCCAGGACTCTCATTAGAAAACTACTTGATCACCGACCTGAGGACCTCCCCTGGGAGGTCTTTAATGCGCTCTCAGATTGTGATGTGTTTGTGAGGTTTATCCTCTCAGCGCTGGATGACACCATTAAGATGTGTGCTAGAACCTCTGCCCTTGTGGTAGCTATTCGCCGCCTGGTCTGGCTGCGACAGTGGGGTGCTGACGATGATATGAAAAAGGCTCTCACTGGCCTTCCTTTCAGAGGACGCCATCTATTTGGGGCCCGTTTGGACCTTTTTGGTCTCGGCCTCCTCAGGGCAGGGACACCCCTCCCCCTCCCTATGTTAGTGTCAAACACGAACCTGAGGTGTGCTTCCAACTTTTCGGAGTGGATTTCCGCCACGGGGTGGGCAGGCAACGCCATGGGCCCTCGGGCAGGGCTAAGTCCAAAACCGTCAAGACTTCCCAAGCATGAAGGGACGCCCCTCACCCTTCTGGGCGAGGGGACTGCCACAGCACCTGACTCCTATCTGGGAGCGTATCTTCTCCTTCTGGTGGTTCCAGGAGGTAGTCCCCCTGGACACAGGATAGAATTTGCTGGGCGGTCCCTCTCAGAGGTTGTCAGGGTGCTTCCAGCCCCTGTTTTCACCTCAGGAGTTGGTGCAGGCCGTACTCGGCCTGCAGAGTCTGGGCTTACTTGCAGGTTGCCCTTAACAGAATGGGGCGATGGCCTATATGTTAACCTTTCTCTTTCCCTCAAAATGATGAGGCAGTCTGGGCCATGCTGGCCTATCGTAGGCTTGGCAATTCTACACTCACAGGTAGTCCCTGTATGATACCTCTGTCTTGGGACACAGGCGCCCTGTGCAAGGGAGGCTTCTGGCCTACTGTGGAGATCTAGATCCTTTTTAGTTCCCCATGTGTCTTCTGGACACCAAGACCTTTACTAGTCAGTGTTGAAGGACCAACGCTGCGGATTGGGGCCTTGTTTTTGGCCTCTCTTCCGCTCCCAGGCTACTCGCCAAGGCGCGGATGGGGGTGATCTCTCTGACATGCCTGTGGGGCGTCCGCACTAGCACCTACCGGATCGTCCTTCCTTACTTCCCAATCTCTACATCAGGCCGAGTGGGTTAGTCGGCCGGCGGTGTCCTCTGGGAGTTATTTGGATGGGTGCTCAGTCACCTCAATCCCTCATGGTCCCTTATTCGCTATCTCCATTCCTTGGATTCGGTTCAGGCTTGAGCCTTCTTTCTTGGCAATAAGTGGACTCCTGGTCACAGGGGCTCTGTCCCTCTTTGCTGACACCTTACTTTCATCAGGCAGGATTGCAGCCGGTGGGCCCGTTGGTGGCGTATCAGATGATGTCCCTTATATACAGAGCCCTTGGGCTCTTCCGCACAGTAGGTTATTGATCCTAGATGGGGTTCCAGCACCCCTGGAGCTAGGTCTGTGCTCATTCCCCCCTGGTACGGTGGTTCCTCTTGAGCTGGTTACATTCAAGGACCCTATCAGGGGGCACCCCTTTCTTTGCTTGCATATTCCTGTGAATGGTCACCTTGGGTGCCAAGTCTCGCAGGTTGGCGGGGGGGGGGGGGGTTTCTTCCAATAACCCCCCGCGGTTCCTAGGTAGGGTCCCTTAGAGGGTCCATCTTACCTACTGATTTTGTTGAAACAGTGAGCCTTCAGTTGGCTCTATCTTGCTGGACCTGTCTATTTGGGGACTCTTGGCCTGTCGGAGGACAGGGGTCTGTAATTTTTTAATTGGTCTTGACCTTGAAGCAGTATGATTCTCCTGGAAGGTCTCTGATCCTGATCTAGGTGGGGGTCTACGTTCCCTGCACCTCAGTGGTATTCGCTCCAATGGATGTCCTTCAGTGGCAGGTTGTGCTATCCTGGTGTCCCTCTGAGAGCCAACTAGGGTGGCTCTGTTGGGTCTCGTTAATATCACAGGGGCTCTGCCCTTGTTTTTACTGCCCCGGTTTATTCTGACTCTGGTCATGGGGGCTTAGTAATTTTATGTCTGGACATTCTATTTTATATGTCTTCTCTTCATTCACCCTGCTATGTGGGGTTCTGCGCAAGATTGCGCTGATAAGGGGACCCGTGGTACTTATGGCCCCTGGGTGGCCTAGTGGCCTGTGGTTCGCAGATGTTTCTGCTGAGGACAGCGGACCTGTACGCTCTCTCAGGAGTGCAGTTCTGCCATTTTTCATGCTCCTTATTATGTCGCCCCAATCTACAGGCTCTAGTCTGATGGCTTGACAGTTGATTCTTTCACCCTTTTGGAGATGGGTTTATCTTCTGGGTGACTTTGTCTATGGGGGCTTGGAGCAAGTATCTTCTTCCTCCGTCTATTATAGGGTATGGTGTGCCCATATTGATTGGCGTGACTCTTTGTCTCTCCCTTGTTGGACGTTCTCTGTTCCCATGGTTCTAGAGTGATTACAGCATCGGTTGGGGTTGGCTCCCCATCTTGGTATTCTGAATGTTAAGGTTCTATCCTGTCTGCCTTCCTGTAGAAGTCTTGTTCAGTCTTCCTTGTTAAGCTTCTCTTGGGGATTGCTCACGTGCATCTCCCCAGTAGTTCTGTGGTCCCTGTTGGGATCAATTTTCATTCTGTTTGCCTTGCGGATGGTTCCCTTGTAACTTATTCTGGATGCTGTCTGAGCTGTTTTGTAGTTCAAGTTGCCCCTCCGGGGGCTGTTGCTTCAGTCAGACGTGTGCCTGAGAAGGTGGCTCTGTTTAGTTAGCCCTCGTTCATTATATATATATATATATATATATATATATATATATATATATCACCATGATTTGGTGGTATTCCGCCTTACGCCGGACCTTTTGCCCAAGGTGGTGTCTTATGATCATTACTTAAGTCCTTTTAGTCTGCCTATGGGCCTTATTCTTAGTAATGCTGAAGTAAGGGGGTCTACATTCCCTCAACAGGTGTTGAAGATTTCCTGGTTGTTTCTTTTCCCTTAGGGGGACTGATGCCCTTTGGGGTCTACGGGCGCCTCCATATGTATGCGCCTGATCTCGTTTGCTTCCAGGGCCTATGCGCCCTTTGGACTGATCTTTCTTGAATGGTTTGCCTTCCTAGTCCTGAGTAAAGGTTTCGGCTTCTTGCTGATCCTTGTTAGTGTAGGGGTCAGTATCCCCGCCTGTCTTGCGGGAGACCAGTTTTCAATTCCCCGTTGGGGAGAGTTCTAAGTTTTACCGAGGCTCTTGTTGCATTTGGGCTGGTCAGGCCGTTACTCTGGCGTATTCCTTTAGGGGAAAGAATCTTCCTCTCTTTTTATTCTGTTCTAATTGTGTTTGGGTACCTTTGGCCCTTCAGCACCAGGTTTTTCTGTTAAACAGGTTTGCTAGACCGCTGCTTGTTTTCTGTTCATACCTTTTCAAAGGTTTTGTTATGAGATTGACGTTAGAGCCTTTGCTCATGTCGTACTTGGTAGCAAGGTTTGCAGGTGACAGCAACTTTACTGTCCGCTGCGCCTTTTTTGTTGGGGATCCCACCCTACTTTATGGACACTGCTATTGGATGTCCCACGTGTAAGTATTATATTGGAGCAGGATGTACTGTATGCTTAGAATAATACAATTCTGTGAAATACTCACCTGTAGAATTGGTATTATACGCATACAGTACGTCCTGCTCCACCCCACCCTGGTTTTAAATTTTCTGGATCCCCTGTATGGTGATTGTTATCATTGCTATTGTTACCAGTTTGGTGGTTGGTTTCTCCCGCCTTCTTTTCTCACTGCTTTTCAATACTGGGGATTTGTGGGAGGTCCCTGGGTATATGAAGGGCCAGGAGGAGCCTGTTTTTGCATGTCTGCAGTGAACAGCGCCCTCTGGCGGAGGATTACCCACGTGTAAGTATTATATTGGAGCAGGACGTACTGTATGCGTATAATACCAATTCTACAGGTGAGTATTTCACAGAATTGTATTTTTGTTCTAACTCATCCCAATAATTAAAGTGCATTTTTTTTGGGGGGGGGGGGGGGGGCATTTTTACAGGTGAGGTGCATAGTTTTTCCAGTAAGGTTAGGGTCTTTTTTTTTGGAAGTTTGGAAACAACAGAATCCTATGAGGTATGTTAAAGAATTTGTCACATTTTCCTATTGCATGGCACGGCCTGCTTCAAGAAGTCCTTACGTATGGGATATTCCGCCACAAGGTGGCGCAGTGCACTGCAGAAGAGTTGTGGCTCCTACCGGTACCATATAAAAACAGGATCACCAATAGACCACTCCCCAGTGTTTCCTCTGCAGTGACACTGCGAAGATAGAAGATGGCTCTTTATATTGCGCAGGTGAGCGGGCAGCCAAGCAGGCCCTATTTCCACCCGTTTCTGGACCCTCTGTGCCTCTCAGCCTCGGTTGACGGATCAGGTGAAGGTAGAGGAGCACTAGGGTCAGGTGCTCAAGGAGCGCTGCTCCAAGCCTCCGACCCTGTCCCACAAAGGGTGGCCGGCCATAGGCTTTATGGTGAGCCTACTGAGGGATGCGGAGTTCCTGTACTAGTTTCTGAGGTGGTGAGTGTTTTGGGGACTGTTGCCTTGTTTCTCTGGTGTCTGGGGTTAGGGTCATCCCTGGTCTGGCTCTCGCCGCTGCCTGCTCGCTCTCCTCCCCCCCTCTCCCCGGCGTGTGTTCGGGGGGGTAGCGGCGGGTGTTTTCACTGTCTTTTAACTGTGTTTTTCGCTGCCGTTGCCACCTTGTACTCCGCTCGTGGCGGGCGGCGCTATGACTTGAGGCGTTTGTTGTATGCGATGGCGCTGGTGCGGTCATGTGAGCGCCGTTTTCGCGCTCTTCGGGGGGTGGGGGATGACGTGTATCGGGGCGGGGCCGGGGGATGACGCCTATCCCGTCGTCCCCTCTGTGGCCCGCCGCCCCTCGAGGTTCTTCTGCCAGTGCCATTTTTGAGTCTGCTGCGTGCCTGGGGCTCCTCTACCTCCCTGAAGCTGTGGCGGTGATTTCCTATGTCGCTTCTTCCCGTGGTCTGGCGGCTTGGTGATCCTTCAGTCTCCTTGGTCCGTGAGTCCCCTTTGGGGGGTTTTGTTTCCTTGGGGCATGGGCTGCGCGATGCTTATGTGCATGTTACTTATGTCTTTCAGGCGGGACAACTGTGGGTTGTGGTTTCTCCCGGTTCTGCTCCTTACCCCCCCTCATCTCCCCCTTACTGGCTTCTGGGGGCATCCCTTGGGGGGGCATCCCGGGTGGCTTTTTTATTAGCCCTTACCCTGTGCTGGCCTATTGTGCCTGTGTTAATCACCATATGGAGGCTTCTGGGGATAGCGTGCTCGGGGGTCCTTTGGGGCAATCCCGGCTGTGTGCCATGTGCGGGGTATCCCCTTTGAGTAACAGTGCCGCGGTGTGTGTGTGCCGTGCGCCCAAGTTATCATTGTGGCCCAGGCTGGTCTGCCCGCTTCTCTTCCCAGTTCTGCGCCCCCTTCGGCATCGCCCACCCCTCCGCGCCTGCATTTAGCCTCCAGTGAGGGGGATACTAGCAGGGGGTCACAATCTGATCTGGCACTTCGTGTGGCCAGCATTGAAAGGCAGCTTGCCAGGCCTGTTCCAGGTAAGGCCTTTGGCAAGAAGCGGCACCTGGCTCCCACGCCCTCCCTCTTTGCTGAGGAGGATGAGGGAATTGATGCCTTTGGTGGCCGTTACTCCCTAGAGGAGGGGGAGCTTTTCTAGGACTCTGACTCCTCTGGGGACCAGTAGGAGGGGTACGACAGTGACCATGGGTCTGCATCCGGGGAGGACTCATGGTTCCCTGATGACACTGATAGATTGTTGTCTGACATTTTTGAAATCTTGCACATTGTCCCCCCTGAGGTGGCTAAGAGGAAGCAGGGTGAGCTCTTTCGTCCTGATAAACAGCGTCTGGAGTTCCCTGAGCAGGGCCATTTCTCTAATATGGTGCTCAAGGAGTGGGAACGTCCTAATAGATTGCCCGCGGTGCCCAAAGGATTGGATAAGAGGTATCCCTTTCCTGCTGACCTGGTCAATCGATGTTCGTGTCCCCCTGAGGTGGACGCTCACGTTCTATGGCTGTCCCAACACCTCGGTCATGCCTTTCCCTGACACTACTACACTGCGGGACAGTGAGGACCGGCGTATGGATCAGCTGGCCTGCCATGCTTTTACATTTGTGGGGGCTGGGCTGCGTCCGGTCTGCGCTGCTGCCATTACAGCTATTGCCCTTAAGAAAAAGCTCAAGCGTCTCACTGATGGTGCTATGGGTAGTAGGAGGAGGGAGGATTATAGGGCCCTCTTGCTTTGCTCTGATTTTGTTGCCTTTGTCCTTACTGCCATGGGTGATGCAGTACGGCTGGGTGGAAGGACCTCTGCCCTCTTGGTGGCTATGCGCCGCTCTGTTTGGTTTCGGCAGTGGGCAGCTGACGCCGCTGTTAAAAAAGCTCTCACTGGGCTCCCCTTTGCGGGGCTGCGGCTCTTTGGTGAGTGTCTGGATGTGTTAGCTAAGGATGGTAGGCTACCTCAGCGTAGGAAGCAGCCTCGGCCCTTTCGGGGGCCCTCCGCTTCCCTCCCCTCCTTTCGTGCTCCCAGAGGAGGTCGTGGCTCCCACTTCTCGGGTAGCCGCAGAGAATCTTGGGGCTGTGGCAGATCCCATGGTCGTCCCGGTCTCTCATGGGGTTCCAAGCCCAAACCTCCTCACAAGCCCCCTCAGGAATGAGGAGGCGCCCTCACCCATCCGGTTGGGGGTACGGCTTCGGCTCTTTGCTCACGTCTGGAGACTCCGAGTCTCAGACCGGTGGATTCCGGAGGTGGTGTCCTCCGGTTACAAGATAGAGTTTGCAGCCTGGCCGCCCCCAAGATTCCTCAGATCCCGGATGTCTCAAAACCCTCTGTCAGCTCAGGGTTTGCGCCTTGCAGTTCAACGTCTGTTGGAATCAGGAGTCATTTGCCTGGTGCCTTCCCAGGAACGGGGTCAGGGGTTCTACTCCAACCTTTTCACTGTTCCCAAAAAGGACGGGCCTTTGAGGCCCATCCTTGACTTGAAGGGTCTCAACAAGTTTGTCAGGTTCAAGCACTTTCGCATGGAGACGCTACGCTCGGCTGTCAGTAACCTTCGCCCGGGCAACTTCATGACCTCCATGGACATCAAGGATGCCTATCTTCACGTGCCAATCTTTCATCATCAGATGCCAGTCTGACCGGTTGGGGGGGGCTTTTGGAAGTCTCTGAAGTTCCAGGGTCGGTGGGTCCCCCAGGAGGCCCATGCTCCCATCAATGTCCTGGAACTGAGGGCGATCAGGTTGGTTCTTTCTCAGCTGACCACACACCTTCGGGGTCGGGCTATTCAGATCCGCTTGGCCAACCAGAAGGCCATTGCCTACATCCGAGAGGGACTCGGAGCAAGCGAGCCCTCAAGGAAGTGTCCCTGATACTGTCTTGGGTGGAAGAGAATGTCCCTTGCTTCTCAGCGTCCTATATTCCGGGGGTGGAGAACCAGGAGGCAGACTCCCTGAGCAGGGGGACGTCTCGGCTGGGGGAATGGTCCCTCAGAAACGAGGTATTTCACTCCCTGTGTCACCGCTGGGGTCAGCCGGATGTGGACCTGTTTGCGTCCCGCCACAATCACAAGCTTCCCAGATTTGTCTCCCTGTCGCAGGATCCTCTGGCCTTCCCCACGGATGCGCTAGCAATGCTTTGGACGGAGTTTCGGCTCCTCTATGTGTTCCCTCTTTTTCCTCTGCTGGGCAGGGTGCTGCGCAAGATAGCCCAGGAGGGGGTACCAGCCATCCTGGTGGCCCCCTGTTGGCCAAGGAGGGTGTGATTCGCAGACGTCGTACAGTTGGCAGTAGATCGGTACGTCTTGCCCAAGGATCCAGATCTTCTCACTCAGGGACAGCTGTGCCATCCCATTTTACAAACGCTGGCTTTAACACCTTGGCTGCTGAAACCTCCATCTTGATGGATAGGGGGTTGCCGGCCTCTGTTGTTGATACTATGATTCAGGCTAGGAAGCAGTCCTCGTCTTTTATCTACTACAAGGTCTGGCATGCTTACATTTCCTGGTTTGAGTCCAAGTCTCTTCCTTGTCGGGTGTTTTCTATCCCCAGGATTCTGGAATTTTTACAACATGGTTTAGATTCAAGCCTTCAACTTAGTACCCTCAAGGGACAGGTGTCAGCTCTGGCAATTTTTTTCCAAAGATCCTTTGCCAATCACCGGTTGGTTAAGACTTTTTTCCAGGTAGTTACTCATGTGCGTCCGCCACGTAAACCTATGCTACCGGGGACTTGAATCTGGTGTTGTCTGCTCTGCAGGGTCCTCCCTTTGAGCCTATCCGTGGGGCTGCGTTGCCCATTCTGACTCTTAAGGTGGCCTTTTTGGTGGCTATTACTTCGATCAGGCGAGTTTCTGAGCTAGCGGCGCTTTCCATCAAACCTCCTTATTTTGAGCGGCATCAGGATAAGGTGGTGTTTCGGCTTAAGCCGGATATCTTGCCTAAGGTTGTGTCTGCTTTTCATCTCAATCAGGACATTGTTTTGCCTTCTTTGTGTCCTAACCCTGCTAATTCCAAGGAGCGGACCCTTCATTCTCTGGATGTTGTCAGGGCTCTGAAGTTTTATTGGTTGCTACTGAGTCTTTCAGAAAATCTGATGCTCTTTTTGTTCTTCCTGCTGGGCCTAGGAAGGGTTTGCCTCCGGCTAAATCCACTATCAGCAAGTGGATATGTCAGGCGGTGGAGCAGGCCTATTCTGCTAGGAGGAAGGTTCCTCCTTTTAAGGTTACTGCTCATTCCACTCGTGCTATTGGTGCTTCTTGGGCTTTTCAGCACCAAGCTTCTGTTGAACAAGTTTGTAAGCCGCAACTTGGTCTTCTGTTCATACCTTTTCCAAGTTTTACAAGGTTGATGTTAAGGCTTCTGCTGATGCTGCCTTTGGTTGCAAAGTACTTCAGGCGGTGGTGGTTTGAACTGCCTGCTGCTACTTTTTGGGGATCCCACCCTACCTTACGGACACTGCTGTTGGACGTCCCATACGTAAGGACTTCTTGAAGCAGGCCGTGCCATGCAATAGGAAAAAGACAATAATGTGAGTACTCACCTGTAGAATTGCTTTTACTATGCATGGCACGGCCTGCTTCATCCCACCCTTGTTATCGTTATTCTTGGTTGCCTCTTTATGGTGATTGTTCCAAGTTAGTTGGGGTTGTTACCCTTTTTTTTTTACCTTATTATCTCCCAGCTTCTTGTATAACTGCTTGTCAAAGCTGGAGTGGTCTATTGGTGAACTTGTTTTTATATGGTACCGGGAGGAGCCACAACTCTTCTGCAGTGTACTGCGCCACCTTGTGGCGGAATATCCCATACCTAAGGACTTCTTGAAGCAGGCCGTGCCATGCATAGTAAAAGCAATTCTACAGGTGAGTACTCACAGAATTGTCTTTTTTCTGAATACCCCATAGGCTGCTGTTGGTTCCAAACGTATTGGATACGTTAGAACAAAACATCTTTATAGATTATTTTTAGTGTATACAAGTTAATAAGCTGACTCAAATGTGAGTCTCAATTCATACCCGTAAGCAAACCCAGACGTCAACTTGGTTTACCAAATCTTTAGCATGACCCTCAATTATTCAGTATCATGCATGCAGATGGGGCAAGTTTTGAGGAATTTTTATTTCAACTGTGCAAGGCTGTATAACACAAAATGGTGTATAGTTATTGAATGGTATGACACCTGACCGTATAAATATTTGGCTGATAGACAGGTAACCTGTGGCAAAAGAAATTTATAAAATAAAGTCTGTACTTTATAAATCATATGGCAGTTGTGAGGATTGGAGCCATGTCCTTTCTGGCTCGGTCTATTGCTGGATAGGGGGATCTGCTGCAGCTGTAGTGACGTGAGGCAGGATGGCTGCAGCGTATACAAGAGCACACCTCAGCTTCCCTTCCCCCACCACATTGCATCCTGATTTGGGATGCCCCACTATGTGTGCCCCCCAGATCATTTACCTCTCCCACGATCCCACAGCGCATATGTGGGATCTTCTTCAATCAGAATTCTATACTGGACATATTAATGAACTATATAAAAAGGCTCGGATGGCCTTTTTATATAGCTGTGTACCTCGGCCATCCATTTTGATAGATTTAGCATAGGTGGGTGCAGCAGTCAGAGGGATGTTGTAGCACCCCCCTCCCACATATACTGTGGAAATGCCAGTAAGTTAAGCAAACCTGGTAAACTTGGGGGTTTCATAAAGTGGTGCATCCCAAAACGAATTACCCTGCAAAGAGGCAGACCGCCGCTCCTATAATCATGGGTTCTATGCCGTACCCCAGTTGTGCATACAGATAGGATCTAATTTCGCTTCTCTAGCCGCACAATAATATGTGCGGCCAAAGAAGCTGATTGGAGGTGAGGCACGTCTGTGCCATGGGCTTATCGGAAAGGTAAAAGAAGAATGCGACTGGCAGGGTTTCCCAAATTGGGATGCCCCAGGGACCAAAATTGGGGATAGTGAAAATCCTTGGTTTTAGTCCACGTTGGCCAAAATAATAACACCCTGATATTGTCTGTCTTTGACCTTCTGTATCTCCTTTCACCTTATCTCCTTTCTTCCTCCCTTCACCTGGAGCGGGGGTTGATCGACAGTTCGCATCTGATGTCCGCAACCAACTCTGCTGAGTTGACTTTGCAGTTGATAATATGTTAAGAATAATAATGAAAAACCTGCACAATTAAGTGTAGAGTTCACAAGTAGATGCTCTCATGTGAGGGTTAATAAATCTTGTACCAAAAAGATTTAAAACAACAGCAAAGTAAAACAAAAAAAAAACACAGACATCACTTTATGCCACAGAGCAAATGTTCCCCAAAGATAACTATCTCCTGTATCCAAGAAAAGTGACAGGCAAAACGCCTTTCCTCTATCCTCCGTCCCATAGTAGGCCCAAAACACACATCGGCCGGTTACTCCTTTCACAGAGTTGTGTCAAGCATCCACGTGCCCGCATCTAAAGAGAGGCATTTCGCCTGTCGATGGTGGCCCCCTTGTTTTGTGACATTGTGAGTTAATAGAATAAACAGGCAAATTGATTTTAGAAATAGTACTGCTCTATGGTTTTATGGAATTCTTTAATCATGAGAGTTTGATTGATTGGTGAAGGCTTATTTCACTGAGATGGAAGCTGATATGTTGTGATTATATAGCTATCCAATATACGTTGATGAGGATATAAGAATATTTTGAAAGCTGAAGCATTATTTTTATCTGGTAAACCGAATGTGGTGGAGGAGCTAAAAGTCACTGGAAGCGCGCAGTCACGTGGTGAAAGAAACTTTTCTTGGATACAAGAGATAGATATCTTTGGAGAATGTGATTTCTGTGTTTCTGCGTTTTTTTATAATTTTCTGTTGATAACATGGTTGTTTGTGACATATCATCTACCAAGCATGTTATGATATGTTGGGAGGGATATTCAATCACAAATATCTAGAATGTTTCACTTCCAACACAGAATGAAAATTCTAAAAATTTTATTATTGTTCAACTAATTATGGACATATACAGTAAATCTGATCTAATCTAATCAATATCCAATCTCTGGTTACCGCCAGGTACAAGCAACTGCATTACACTATTGTCAGAGGTGTCAGTTGTCAGTACAGCAGGAAATGTTCGATTTTTTCTATTTTTTATTTTCTGTCACCTAGAACTTTGTAGCAGCCTTTTCTGAGCTCCGTTTATTGCCACAAATTTGCTTATTGTGTCTTGTAAGCAGATTGGTGGCACTGAAAGCTACGAATCTTTATCAGAGAATAGTTTTATAGTTATTTCACCTGTGTATGTACAATTCAGCTTTCATAAAATTGTTTTTAAATACATGTTTGCTTTAGTTTTTTATTTTTATTTAATTATATAATTTAACAGAGCAGCTTGAAAATGATACATTTCGCATCTATGGAACAGATAAGACATCACAAGTTACTAAGGTTTATGGCAAAACCTCACATTGTAACAAGGATTCTTGCTTGGGTAAGCAGAAACGTCTGTTCACGTAGTTGTAGGGTTCAAAAAAATCATAATATCATATTTATACAAGGTATTTTCTTACAACATATACATTACAAAATGCACAGTAAATCACACAGGAAAGGGTTGATTTAAGACCTAAATGAAGTAGACGGGCAGGCTGATTCATTACTAGCGCCAAGTACCGACAGATGAGCATCTGTAGCGAGGCTTTGAGAGCGACCGCTGGTAGTCGCTGTGCTCGGCCATGGTTCGCTATTTCAGAGCGTCTCAGTCGCTGGCCGGCATTGATGAATATATTGTGTGAGTCTCTCTAACACCAGTACAGCGCTGTATGGGAGCGAACGGTAACGCCAGCTCAGTGCGACCGACTCCATATTCATCAAAAAAAATAGCCCCACACAGCGCCAGCACTCAAAATCGGGTAGTTGTAGCCCAGAGCGCCAGACGCTGTGTGATTAAAGTCTGTATTCTAAGCATACAGCACGTCCTGCTCCAGTAATAGTAATAACATGTGGGTAAGCCTCCGGCGCCGTGCACTGCAGACATGTAGAAAACAAGCTCCTCCCGGCCCTACATATACCGAGGGACCTCCCACAAATCCCCAGATTTCTCTGCAGTGCTGGAACTGCGAAGACATGAAGTATCACGCTCTCGCAGGCGAGCGGGGCTTGACAGCCCGAGGCCCTGCGGGACTGTTTCCACCCATCCTCATTGTGAATTTATGCCTCCCAGCCTGGGCTGCGTTGGTCGGGTGAAGGTAGGCAGCACCCAGTGTGCTTAAGGAGCTAGTCTCCACTGCAATCCCCCTCCATAGGGTAGGCGGTTAAGGCGAATGGTGAGCCTTCAGTGGATGCCCCTCCCGCACCAGTGCCCCCATGTCCCATCTAACGGTGAACCCTCTATTCGGGTCACCTTCCTCCCCAGATTCCCCCGTTAGAGGGGGGAAAAAGGGGGGGGGGGGTTATGTGTTTGATGGCCTATCCTTGCCTTTATTACACTATAGATAGCTTTACCGCTACCGGGTGTCAGAGCGCTTTTCACTTTTTAGTTTTCAACTAACCGCAGCGTTTTTACTATTCTCTATGGCGCATACGGCAGCACCGTTCGGGGAAGCTACGCCGTTTTGCAATCTCTTTACTCTGTCAGACTTCTTCTCTGAAGTGATGCTGACATATCTACTATTCTCCCCTGATTGGCTGCGCGCCTTCTAGCTTCGCGCTCTCCAGGGGGAGGCGTGGTTCGGTCTGGCGCGTTCCGCGTCATCGCCCGCTCTGGCCCGCCCTTCGAGGTTCGCTGGGCGCCATTTTCCTTCTCGCATGCGTGTGGTGAAGACGGTCCTCCCCTCGCAGACCTGTAAGTGCCCTCATGGGCGATCTTTTCCCTAGCTTGCTTCTTCGCGCTCGGCTCTGACATCCCTTTTTCCCCTTGTGTCTTTCAGACAGCGGTCCTTGGTGGCTTCTCCCAGCCCGACGTATCGCCCGGTCCAGACCATTTTTCAGAGATTACTCCCACTTCCCAGCGGGTTATTGGGGCATCCAGGGTTGCTTTATAGCGTCAATCCCTACTGGCATATTAAATTTAATAATCACCATATGGAGGCATCCCAGGATATTGTGAACGGGTTCCCCCCGGGACAAGCCCGTCTGTGTGCAGCTTGTGGGGCTGCACCTAGCAGCGGTGACAATGCACGGGTCTTCGTCCCTTGCGCCCAACAGGTGCTAGCCGGTCTCCCCACCTCTTCCGAGGCCGGGCCCGCACCTCGCCTTACTTCCCCTACTCCCCCAAGCTTGAGCCTAACCCCCAATACTAGTGGGGATTCTCACGCTGATTTGGCCTCTAGATTGGCTAGTGTGGAAAGCTTCATCGCTGGCTCCTTGGCATGCAAGGCTACTGCCAAGAGGCGTCATTTGAATCCTGAATCTACTATTCTCCCTGTAGAATCTGATGATTTACTGTTTTCCTATGCTCAGTCCCCATCAGAGGAAGGGGAACTGCTCTCTGACTCAGGATCCTACGAGGACGAGTCCAGGAGTCAGGAGGAGTCTGGTTCTGATCATTGGTCCCAGGACGACATTGATAGACTGCTGTCTCAGATCTTTGATGTGTTATCCCTCTCTCCCCCTCCCGCGGCCCCTCGGCAAAGGGGTGATCTGTTTCATACCGCTAGGGTGCGGTTGGAGTTTCCCGAACAAACTCATTTTAATAGCTTAGTGCTGAAAGAATGGGAACATCCCAGCAAACTCCAGGGGATTCCTAAAGCTGTGGATAAGAAGTATCCATTTCCTGCCGATCTGGTTAAGTGTTGGACATCGCCGCCCGAGGTCGATGCCCCGATTCTGAGTCTGTCCAACACCTCTATTATGCACTCCCCCGACACTACTACGCTGTGGGACTTAGAGGATCGGCGAGTTGATCAATTGGCATGTCATGCCTTTGCATTTGGGGGAGCGTCGCTCCGCCCGGTTTGCGCCTTAGCCATCACAGCGGTGGCGCTCAGGACGGTGGTTAAGACTGCCCTGGTAGGGGCGGATGACTTGCCCTCTGAGGCCGCCAACGCTCTGGCCTCCTGTGAGACCTTTGTGAATTATATCCTATCTGCATCGGACGATGCTATTAACCTGAGTGCTAGATCTTCTGCTCTGGTGGTGGCCATACGCCGCGCGATCTGGTTGCGCCAGTGGGCTGCTGACAGCGTCGCCAAGAAGGCCCTTACGGGGCTTCCATTTAAAGGGTTGCGCCTGTTTGGAGAAAGGTTAGATATATTTGCCAAGGGTGGCAAGTTGCCCCAGCGCAAGCGTCAGATTCGGCCCTTTCGTGGCCCAAGCTCCCATTCGACCCCCTACCGTGGGGCCAAGCAGGGTAGAGGGGTGTCCTTCGCTGGGTCTCACGCAGAATCCTGGAACAAGAACAGAGGACGCTGTCCTGGCTCCTCCTGGGGGCCCAAAGCCCCCCCCAAGACCCCCCAAGCATGAAGGGGCGCCCTCACCCGTCAGGGTGGGGGGACGTCTACAGCACTTCGAGCATGTCTGAAGGCGCCTTGTCCCAGACCGGTGGATTCAGGAGGTAGTGTCCTCCGGTTACAAGATAGAATTTGCTGTACTGCCCCCTACCAGGTTCGTTGGGTCTCGGATCCCACAGGATCCTGCCTCAGCTCGAGTCTTGATGCTGGCTGTGCAGGACCTTCTGGAGCTCGGGGTCATCTGCGAGGTCCCCTTAAGAGACAGGGGCAGGGGGGTTTTATTCCAACCTGTTCACGGTGCCCAAAAAGGACGGGTCAGTCAGACCCATTCTGGATTTGAAAATCCTAAACAAATTTGTCAGAAACAGGCATTTTCGCATGGAAACTCTGTGCTCGGCCATTGCCTCGCTGCGTCCAGGGGACTTCATGACATCTGTGGATGCTTACCTACACGTTCCGGTATTCCCAGGGCACCAAAGGTTCCTCAGATTTGCGCTGTTGGATCAGCATTATCAGTTCGTGGCCCTGCCATTCGGCCTTACGTCGGCTCCCAGGGTGTTCACCAAGGTGCTGGCAGGGGTGATGTCTCTATTAAGACTAAAGGGCATACGCGTGTTGCCCTACCTAGACGATATACTCATCACCTCTCGGTCTCTGCAGCAGGCAGAGCTGGACACTCGGTTGGTGGTGTCCACCCTGGAGTCCTTCGGCTGGGTGATCAATTACCCAAAGTCCTCTCTGTCCCCCTCCTCAGTGACCCCGTTTCTGGGGATGATTCTGGACTCGGTGCAGTCAAGGATATTCCTTCCTCCGCAGAAGGTGGAAGCTCTGACAACCCAGGCGAGATCCCTGCTCGCGAACCCTCATCCCTCCATCCGGCAGGGAATGCAGTTGGTGGGCTCGATGGTGGCAAGCTTCGAGGCGGTGCCCTTTGCCCAGTTTCATTTGAGAATCCTACAGCTTCACCTTCTGTCAGTATGGAACAAGGACCCAGCGTCCTTGGACGACAGCTGGGTGATTCCCCCCTCGGTCAGACAATCCCTTGCGTGGTGGTTGGACCACAGGAACCTGACAAAGGGCAGATCCTTCCTGGCTCCCTCTTGGGAGACGGTCACAACGGATGCCAGTCTTTCGGGCTGGGGGGGATTCTGGAAGTCCCTGCACTTCCAGGGGAGGTGGGGCCCTCAGGAGGCCCATCTTCCTATCAATGTCCTGGAACTCAGGGCGGTCAGATTGGTGCTGGAACAATTGACCCAGCAACTGAAGGGTCTGGCGGTTCAGGTACGCTCAGACAACAGGACGGCGGTAGCCTACATCAATCATCAGGGAGGAACCCGGAGCATGGGTGCTCTCCAGGAGGTGTCTCTGATTCTAGCATGGGCAGAGACCAATGTACAATGCATCTCGGCTGTCTACATTCCGGGGGCGGAGAATCTGCTAGCAGATGCTCTGAGCAGGGGGACTTCCCGTCAGGGGGAATGGTCCCTCTGCGACAGGGTATTTCAGTCCCTGTGTCACCGTTGGGGTGTGCCAGATGTGGATCTCTTTGCTTCACGTCACAATCGCAAGCTACCGAGCTTTGTATCCCTGTCTCAGGATCCTCTGGCCCTGGCCACGGATGCCCTGTCCATGTCTTGGAGGGAGTTTCGGCTCCTGTATGTGTTTCCACCAATTCCCCTTCTGGGCAGAGTGCTGCGCAAGATCGCTCTGGAAGGGGTACCCGTGATTCTGGTGGCCCCAAGGTGGCCAAGAAGAGTGTGGTTCGCGGACGTGGTTCAAATGGCAGTAGATCAGTACGATCTGCCAAGGTTGCCAGATCTTCTAACCCAGGGGTCTCTACGCCATCCCAATTTACTAACTCTGGCTTTGACGGCTTGGCTATTGAAACCTCCATCTTAATGGAAAAGGGTTTGTCTGCTTTTGTTGTGGCTACTATGGTGCAAGCCAGGAAGAAGACTTCTGCTGCTATCTATTATAGAGTATGGCGTGCTTACATTGACTGGTGTGAATCCAGGTCCCTTCCCTGCTGGGAATTCTTAGTATCCAGGGTGCTGGAGTTTTTACAATATGGTCTAGACTTAGGTCTTAAGCTTAGTACTCAGGTTTCGGCCCTGTCTATCTTCTTTCAGAGGACCTTTGCCCAGCACCCTCTTATCAAGACCTTCTTCCAGGGGGTCACTCATGTACGTCCTCCTCGGAAACCTATGGTTCCTGTTTGGGATCTGAACTTGGTGTTTGTCGGCTCTGCTGGGGGCGCCTTTTGAGCCTATTCATGAGGCCGCTCTTGCTGTGCTCACGCTCAAAGTTGTCTTCCTGGTAGCTATCACTTCGGTTAGACGTGTGTCTGAGTTGGCTGCCTTGTCTATTCAGCCTCCCTACTTTGAGAGACACCGGGATAAGGTGGTGTTTCGCTTCAAGCCAGACTTTCTGCCTAAGGTTGTGTCTGCATTTCATTTGAATCAAGATATTGTACTTCCTTCCTTGTGCCCTAATCCTAGTAACCCTAAGGAAAGGGTTTTGCATTCCTTGAACGTGGTTAGGTGTGTCAAGTCTTACCTGGTTACCACTCAGGCCTTTAGGAAGACGGATGCTCTCTTCGTTGTGCCTCATGGGCCCAGGAAGGGTTTGGCTCCCGCCAAGTCTACCATCAGTAAATGGATTCGTCAGGCTGTGGTTCAAGCCTATACTGCTAAGGGGAAGACTCCCCCCTTTCGTCTTACTGCTCATTCTACTAGAGCTGTTGGGGCTTCTTGGGCTTTTCAGCACCAGGCCTCTGTGGAGTTTGCAAGGCCGCTACTTGGTCTTCTGTTCATACCTTTACAAAGTTTTACAAGGTTGATGTTAGGGCCTCAGCTGACGCTGTGTTTGGCCGCAAGGTTTTGCAGGCGGCAGTAGTTTAGACTGCTTGCTGTTGCCTTCTGTTCGGGATCCCACCCATCTTTATGGACACTGCTATTGGATGTCCCACATGTTATTACTATTACTGGAGCAGGACGTGCTGTATGCTTAGAATAATACAACTCTGTGAAGTACTCACCTGTAGAGTTGATATTATACGCATACAGCACGTCCTGCTCCACCCCACCCTGTTTTCACCTTGTTCTGGATCCCCTGTTGGTGATTGTTATCTTGATAGATTTGCCAGTATTGGGTGGTTGTTTCTCCTGGCCTCTTTCTCACTGCTTTTCAATGCTGGGGATTTGTGGGAGGCCCCTCGGTATATGTAGGGCCGGGAGGAGCTTGTTTTCTACATGTCTGCAGTGCACGGCGCCGGAGGTGGAGGATTACCCACATGTTATTACTATTACTGGAGCAGGACGTGCTGTATGCTTATAATATCAACTCTACAGGTGAGTACTTCACAGAGTTGTATTTTTTGAACATGTATCCACTAGTAACAAAGCAAAAACATATGAAATTACATTGTTATTACATTGAAACATGAACACTTTAATACCAGACATGTAAGGATAATTCTGCATGAAAATATAAATCAAAAAAGTTTTCAAAAATGACTTAGTCCACGAGAGGTCACACAATTATTTGATAATTTTTAAAATATAAAATAAATAAAACCCTGTTTAAAGAGGATAAAAGGATCGTCCATTGAAATGTATGGGAGAGCGACAGGTAGTGACAGGAAACTGGAAGCCAGAGCGCCAGCGGTATATGGTGAGCCTTCTGTAATGGTAAATCGGTCGTTACGTATTGCTGTTAGTCGCTCACCAGATTCACTCTGATAAATGTGGTATTGCGTACAGTGCCTGGCGGTCAACGTTTGCTACCTGTCGTTACCTGTCGCTGCCAGTCGTTACCTGGCACTATGGCTTGATGAATAAAGCCCTTAGACTTGGTGTCATATGGAAAACACATTTTTTCTGATTCATTAGTCCAGTCTTGTGAGTGCTTATGCCTAGATGTGTCCTTGTTTCTCTTTCTTTAAAACATTTTTCCAAATATTAGACCTGATGATGATATCCATAGAAAATCCGCTATGATGTATACCCATTTGGGGGCCAGGAGGGTCACTGCACTCTTCTAATTGCCTATATATATATATATATATATATATATATATATATATATAGGTTCGATGGTAAAAGGCCTCATAATTGGACTGGGGATTAAATGAAATGGAAATGATATACATAAATTAAAAAATAAACATACTGATGGGAAGAAAAAATATTACCGTATTTCTCTCTTATTCCATTCCGGGACACCAATACTCATGGGTTAACTTTTGGAACAGGAAGCATACAAAAATAAAACTCCTCCTGTCTAGCATATGCACAGGCTGCACCAGCCTTTCCCTCTGTTCTCCCTCTTCCGGTATTGCCTGGAAATGCTGGATGTAAGTGTAGTCATGCCAGAGTCCAGACAGGAATGTGTCAAGTATTAGCCCATTTATTTGGGGTGGGCCACAGGTATTGTACTGTAACCCTTTATACTGACGCCTACAGACACTGCAGGGACTACTTTGGTTTGAAGCAGCAGTTTACTATGTTGGATGCATCAAGGACATCTCAGGTGTCAGAGAGCCCTTGTGCACTTAGTGCACCACTACCCTGCATTACCTTGCTTCTCCAGTCTCCCTTTGCTCCGCCTCAACATATGCAATCCACATTGCCTCTGCTGTCCAGACCTCTATCTGTGTCTCAGTCTCCCACCAGGGGAGGCACTTTCACCGGTCTGACCAGACAAGTGCTGATACCTACATATTCTACGTGACCTCCATTAGAACGCTGAGGTACCATGCCAGACAAGAGAAATGGTACGGAGAGGGCTGAACAAGGGTCATTCAAACCTCTCATCTGGTGGGAGTCAGAGAGTGTGGAGATACGATGGGGAGGGTGCCTTAGGAAATAAGATTTGGGATGCTTTGCTATAGAGTCACAGGATCTGAAGGGGATTGGGACTGGGATTGACCTAATGGTATCTCTTTTGGCCTTAAACCATCTTTGTAGGACTCTTAGTTAAGGGGACTGTTTTTAATGTAGGTTGGACGTCCCTTTCTGGTCACCTGATTGACAGGCCTCTGGAGTATTTCTCTTCCCACACCCCACTGGCCTAGTTTTGGTACTGATAGTAGATTTGTTTTAAGTTCTAAATCTTTACCTCCCTTTGCTATTCTATTTTCTGTTCCCTTTATCCTACTCTTACTTCTCTATATACTCCTTTGAAAGCTTTTTTTTTTCTTATCTCTTCATTTTAGATCCCCTCCTCCTTTCCCTTTCCCAAACCCACTCGTAGAGTTTTGTGTGAGCTGACAGCTGCTATCTGCTAGTGAATATGCAGGTGCTTGCTTAGCTCTGATCCATATCTCTTCGACTTAATTCTCCCTAATGGGCTCACATGACAACATGCTGATGAACATTCTCTGTATAAACATGAAGGGATTTCCCCCCAAAAAAGACATACCCTATTATGGTTCTTAAGAAACATAAGACCAATGTAGCATTATTGCAGGAAACACATTTTAAGTTAAAGTGCCACGTCTCCATGACAATCATTTTTCACTACATTACTTCGCTGCTTCCCCGACCAACAAGGTGTTCCTATCTTAATCAGTAGCTCTACCCCCTTTGAGCTAAAAACGCTGATAGTAGATACCTTTTTGTTAAAGACAAAATTTGTGATACATCAATTACCCTGGCAAATGTATACTGTCCCAACAAGGTCCAATCCTATTCTTCATCCAAGTTCTTAAAAAACTGAAAGATTTTCAGGACGGCATTCTTATTCTCAGAGGACACATCAGATTCCAAGTCGGCCATTTATTTTTGGAGACATTAAACCTTTCCCTACAGGATCTGGAGTTAGTTGACACTTGGAGGTTATCTAACTTGGATGCACTGGATTATACATTTTTTTCATAGGTTCACTCTCAATACTCTAGATTGGATTATATTTTTCTGACACATAAGGCTCGATTCAGAGAGACACAAACAAACTTTCGGTTTGGTGCCGACGTCGTAAGATTTTCAAAATTTCCCGCTCTCGCATGAACGTTCGATCGATTCTATGCATGCTTCGTAAACCTTCCGTAGCGCGTCCGTGTGCTCGTATGCCAGAGTACGCAGACGAGGATGTCATTTTCCATCGAAAAGGTTCAGATTTATTTTGGCCAACTACCAACGTAGCCTTTCGTTTTTGCCCTTTTCCCATCGTATCCTCACACGAATCCTATCATTTTCCCGCTACATCCTGCTTCATTTTTTCCTAAAGTATCTGTCCAGACGAAATTCTTACGATATTGCGCCTGCGCACTACAAACTTCTCTCATTAAAGTGTTCGCCTACATAATTTCACTTCCATCACTAAACTCACCCTAACCACTTAGCGCTCTCCTGCCTTTTCCCTGGAGCTCCCTTAAAGCTCACCCTAACCACTTAGCGCTCTTCTGCCTTTTCCCTTGACCTCCCTTAAAACTTACCCCAATCACTTAGCGCCTTGTTTCTTCTTCCATTTTCACACCCTCAAACTTACCCAAATCACATAGCGCCTTGGTTCTTCTTCCATTTTAGGTCCCTAAAACTTACCCAAATCACTTAGCGCCTTGGTTCTTCTTCCATTTTAGGTCCCTAAAACTTACCCAAATCACTTAGCGCCTTGTTTCTTCTTCCATTTTAGGTCCCTAAAACTTACCCAAATCACTTAGCGCCTTGGTTCTTCTTCCATTTTTGTTCCCTAAAACTTACCCAAATCACTTAGCGCCTTGGTTCTTCTTCCATTTTAGGTCCCTAAAACTTACCCAAATCACTTAGCGCCTTGGTTCTTCTTCCATTTTTGTTCCCTAAAACTTACCCAAATCACTTAGCGCCTTGGTTCTTCTTCCATTTTAGGTCCCTAAAACTTACCCAAATCACTTAGCGCCTTGTTTCTTCTTCCATTTTAGGTCCCTAAAACTTACCCAAATCACTTAGCGCCTTGGTTCTTCTTCCATTTTTGTTCCCTAAAACGTACCCAAATCACTTAGCGCCTTGGTTCTTCTTCCATTTTCACACCCTCAAACTTACCCAAATCACATAGCGCCTTGGTTCTTCTTCCATTTTAGGTCCCTAAAACTTACCCAAATCACTTAGCGCCTTGGTTCTTCTTCCATTTTAGGTCCCTCAAACTTACCCAAATCACATAGCGCCTTGGTTCTTCTTCCATTTTAGGTCCCTCAAACTTACCCCAATCACTTAGCGCCTTGGTTCTTCTTCCATTTTAGGTCCCTAAAACTTACCCAAATCACTTAGCGCCTTGGTTCTTCTTCCATTTTAGGTCCCTAAAACTTACCCCAATCACTTAGCGCCTTGGTTCTTCTTCCATTTTAGGTCCCTAAAACTTACCCAAATCACTTAGCGCCTTGGTTCTTCTTCCATTTTTGTTCCCTAAAACTTACCCAAATCACTTAGCGCCTTGGTTCTTCTTCCATTTTAGGTCCCTAAAACTTACCCAAATCACTTAGCGCCTTGGTTCTTCTTCCATTTTAGGTCCCTAAAACTTACCCAAATCACTTAGCGCCTTGGTTCTTCTTCCATTTTAGGTCCCTAAAACTTACCCAAATCACTTAGCGCCTTGGTTCTTCTTCCATTTTAGGTCCCTCAAACTTACCCAAATCACTTAGCGCCTTGGTTCTTCTTCCATTTTAGGTCCCTAAAACTTACCCAAATCACTTAGCGCCTTGGTTCTTCTTCCATTTTAGGTCCCTCAAACTTACCCAAATCACTTCACGGACATCACAATCTTGATTTTCAAATATGTCATTGTCCCCTTGTTTTTTTTCAATGTATGTGTGCAAATAAATGGGACAACATGTTTTTTTTGTTTTTTTGGGTTTTTAATAGCTCAATTGCCATTTGTTGGCAAAATTTTTCAGGCAACTTTGGCCAAAAAAAAAAATAATAACTATATACAAATTTTTTGGGCATAACTAAAAATATATACACAGTTTTTGTTAAAAACTTTAAAAACTATATACAATTTAAAACTTTTTAAAAACCAGACAACTATATACAAAGAAATTTGGTGTTTAACCAAGAAAACTATGTACAAATACAACTATTTACAAATCTACAGGGCCAGGAACCCGGACACTAGTCTTCCTCTTCTGTTGTCCCCAACGTGTCCCGCATCGCCTGCAGATCGGCCACCAACTCAAGGACCCTCCGATTGATATCAGCAAGTCGCTGTCTTGTGGTCCCTTCCCAAAAATCAGAAATTCAAATTATTCGGAGAACAATACATGTTTTTCACCTGTGTAATTAATGTATTTCAAGAAACAAATTAAGTATAATGCACATATGATTAATCACAGGAATTAAGGTTAGTAAGTGGCCACAGGACAGTTGGGCAACTAATTAAGCTAATTCAGTGGCCACAGGACAGTTGGGCACCTAATTAAGCTAATTCAGTGGCCACAGGACAGTTGGGCAACTAATTAAGCTAATTCAGTGGCCACAGGACAGTTGGGCACCTAATTAAGCTAATTCAGTGGCCACAGGACAGTTGGGCAACTAATTAAGCTAATTCAGTGGCCACAGGACAGTTGGGCAACTAATTAAGCTAATTCAGTGGCCACAGGACAGTTGGGCACCTAATTAAGCTAATTCAGTGGCCACAGGTCCCTCTTATATTGGCATTGACTAGGGCATTATGTGTTTTTGTGTTCATGGGAATTTAGACCGAAATCTCTATAATGACATGACTACTTACTTGGTTGGTGGCCGAGAGATGGCTCGTTGGGGACAACACCCTGAGGTCCTGGTTCCTGGCTCTGCTGTGAAGAAGTGCCTGTAGAAACATGGGCCAAATGGTTAGTTTGGATGTCTGATTCCGCAGTCCTCCAATGTTTTGAGCTAAGTCTGGGTCACATCACTCACCTTCTCCAGGGTCTTGTGGGCTCCTATCTGCTGCCTCCTCACCCACTACTTCACCCGCAACAGAAACATCTACAAATACAGAATAAAGGATTCAGTTTGGTGATATCAGTAGCTAGCAATTCTCTGTTTTGGTGTAGACATGAAGAGTGACATACCCGAGGATCCCGCATGCGTGGCAGGGTACGACTGCCTGCCCACGCTGTGCCGCCCCTCCTCTGTGGTAAGGTCCAGGGGCTGGTCTGAGGAGGCCACAGAGGAGGGGTCGGCCCGTCGCCCTGGAGATCCACCACCTTCACTCCCAGCTGCAGAATCATGCAGCACTGGTCGTCCTCTGCGCCTCCGGGTGCGGCGAATTCGGTAATCCATTTCCAACACTAGAAAAGAAAAGGCATTCTAAGTAAAGTCCTACCTTCTGTCTTAGTTACATATTGCATGCAATCGCAATCTACTTACTTGGAAAATGGATTCCGAAGAACCTCCGCACCCGGGGCATGTGCAGCCGTTTGAGGTCCGACCAATGCTGCATGATCTGCGTGTGGGTGAAGGTGGTGTTGGTCTGCTGTTGGATGGTGGAGATTATCTCCAGGGCGACGTGGCGTTTTTCAAATGTGTTGGGCAGGTAGTCGTACCTGCGCTCCAGCATGGTCTACAAAACAGAAAGAAAACATCGACTTTACTTCTCAATACATATCAATATGTGTCAGCAAAACATTTTTGGGGGTAATTACATTAACACACACACATTTCTAGTGTTCATTAATTTCACAATATGGCCTAAATGTTGTTTGGCACGTGTGTTGCGTGCCTTTGCTTGTGCATGTAGTTTATCACATTTTTAACCAAAGCCATTTATTCCTGCGCTTCCTTCACATATAGAGCAGCATTTCCTAATCTAACAAAAGTCCATCGAATACACTTACGAACATGATGATCTCTTCTTGTTGGCGGGTGAAGATAGTGGGTGCCATCTTGCTTCTTTTTCTCGGCAGCAGATAAGTAACGCCCCAGCGCGTTCCGCACGGCCGTGCGAACGTACGCAATGCCTCAGCGGGTTCCGCACGGCCGTGCGAACGTACGTCACACGCTGGCTTGCTTACTTAAAGGTCCCTGCACACCCAGCTGATTATTTGAGAAAATCAAAATGGCACCCAAAAAACCTCCGGCCAAAACTGGAAAGGAGCAGACGGGGAAGAAGGCAGCCAAACGGCAGGAGCCTTCCGAAGGGCCCAAAACCAGGTCGCAGCAGCCAAAAGCAAAATTACGGCCTAGTACCAAAACGCCGGCCAAGCCAACTACCAGCTATGGGCAAAAAAAGGAGCAGGCAGGCAAACCAAAGACCCAGGCCACAAAGGCTAGTATGGCTACTGGGCCAAAAACGGGTAAGAGGGTCCGAAGACCCACCCCACCCTGCCCCACTACAACACCCACAATAGTCCGCAGTAGGTCCCGCAGTCCCCCTCGAGGCCGAACCAGGTCCCGCAGCCCCCCTAGACGCCGCAGCAGGCCACGCAGCCCACAAAGAGGCCGAACCAGGTCCCGCAGCCCCCCTAGACGCCGCAGCAGGCCACGCAGCCCCCCTCGAGGCCGAACCAGGTCCCGCAGCCCCCCTAGACGCCGCAGCAGGCCACACAGCCCACAAAGAGGCCGAACCAGGTCCCGCAGCCCCCCTAGACGCCGCAGCAGGCCACGCAGCCCACAAAGAGGCCGAACCAGGTCCCGCAGCCCCCCTCGAGGCCGAACCAGGTCCCGCAGCCCCCCTCGAGGCCGAACCAGGTCCCGCAGCCCCCCTAGACGCCGCAGCAGGCCACGCAGCCCACAAAGAGGCCGAACCAGGTCCCGCAGCCCCCCTCGAGGCCGAACCAGGTCCCGCAGCCCCCCTAGACGCCGCAGCAGGCCATGCAGCCCACAAAGAGGCCGAACCAGGTCCCGCAGCCCACCACGAGTGTGCCCAAAAAAAAAACAGAAGAGGGCCGGCCCTGCAAGATCGCCCTCACCCTTGGTCCGCCCTACTACCTCCAAGGGCAGCACTACTTCAGGCTCCGAACGAAGCTCTCCTGCTCGCCCACATTTGGCACCGGCACAGGTGGAAAGGCAAGGTTACTATGCCACATCAACACCTGGGACTTCTGTGGCCAGCCAGGCCAGAACACCCAGTCCCTTGCCCAGTCCAGGCCAATCCCCAGGCAGCCACCATTCCCTGCATTATACCCCACAAACCCAGCCAAGGATGTCACCCCATTTGGATGACACCATGGAGGACCCACAACCCAAAACAACAGGGCGCACATTGCGAAGAGGGCAGTTAAGTGGGCGTTTTGGTGAGGCCCAAATTATGGCCTTGGCTAGTGGCCTGACCTTAGTTTATGATGAGCTATATGGGCGCAGATCAAAAAACACCACCAAACAGCGCAGAGCCAACATCTTGGCAGACCTAACCAGACAAGTGAATGCAGCGGGGGAAGAGTTAAAGGATGTTGTACAGATTCAGCGCAAGATATCGGACCTCAAATATGCTGCACGGAAGAAAGAAAATCAAAGGCGGATTGACAGGTAAAAATGTTAGCTTTAGGATTAGACTGGATGTTGTATTGGCCACCTGGTTCTAAATTACCCTAACTCTGTTTTGCAGCATGAAAACTGGAGGAGGTTTTCCCTCCAAACTCAAGTTGACCCCGGCTGAGGAGATGATTTATGGATTGATGCATCCAGTCGCCGTCGAAGGCCACGCGGCCCTAAGGGACACAGATTCCCCGACCCGTCCTGCAGGTGAGTAAGATGTATGTGACCTTTACAATTAGTGAGCATGCACAATTAGCCAGTAACACATCTGGGAAGCCAGGCACCTAGGCTGTGGCTTGTAGGTGATTTCTGTGTTGGGCCAGGGTGTGGCATGTGTGTGGCCACTTAACTGTTGATTTTTGGTCCACATACAAGACGTGAATGTACATTGAACCCGAGTGTAAAAGTTTGTGGGTTCCCATTAAACCGGACCTTCACCATGATTTAATGAAAAGCACAAACTCTTATCCAAAAAATCCTCAGCATCTAAAATTAATATATTTTACATGTGTAGTCACTAATGTATTATACTTTCCACCACTGGGCTGCAACTCTGTTCGGCAATTTAGGATACGGCCGCCGCCATCTTGACTCGGAAGCATCACACTTACTGAGGAGAGGAGAGTGGGATAAGGTACAGGGGGGCGGGTTATAGCTGTGCTTTGCTCAGACAGAGCAGAGCTGGGGTCAGGGAAAGGTCAGCAGTCCAAGAATGCAGAGCAGCACAGTCAGGAGGCACTTACTGTTTGCAGGCTGCCTGATAAGATGGCGGATTCCATAAGCCGCCATCTTTAATGTTTAAAGGCTCATAACATGCAGTAGATGCAGGTTGGAAGATTTGTAATGTGGTCAATCTGTATGTACAGGGTGTGGGAAACATAGAAGCTAGACTCTTAATCAGAGTGAAGGTCCGCTTTAATGGCCTCTAAGGGATGTGGTCAGCCACATAACAAGCTGAACTTGAATGTTTGGCTTAGTTGAGTAGAACAATGTGGAAGTAGTTGTAGGCCAAAAATTTAACCACATAATGGCATGGAAATTGAAGCTTATTTGGCCCCGTTGTTGAAGTGCCCATGACAGTTTTGACCCGTTAACTAATTCGGCATATGTCTTTTGACCCGTCAACAATGCATAGGTGTGTGTTTACATAGTGTCTTTGCTTCTCATGCAGGCCACCATCATCGCTCAGCTACTGTGGAATCCACTGCCAGTGTGGACATGCCGTCAACTTCCGTGCAGCCTAGGAGGGAGGAACCGATATATTCGGTAAGTTTATTGAGCAAATGTCGTTTAGCCATGTTACTTTGCATGTTACTACTAACAGATTGACATATGTAGTGGGCAAGCTAACATCTAATTTGTCTCTGTCCATACAGACCCACACACTCATGGATGAAATCCAGGAGCTGGAGGAGGATGGATCCTTTATGTGCCCTTCTGAAGATCTACCCCTGGCCCAGAATCTGCAACTGGTCCAAAATGTTTCACCACCAACTCAGCAGCAGCAGAGGGAATCTGGCAGCATGGTGGCTGCACATGATGGCCAGCATGCACAGACTGACAGTCAAGTCCCCAGTGTTGTCTCTGCTGTTGAGGATAGTGAAAGCATGCCTGTGTCTGTTGAGGGGCCCAGACCAACAGCCTCGGCACGACCCCGAACCAGGGGATTGGGGAGGCGGAATCCGCTACGGCGCAACCAGGGGAGGGGCATGGCAATGTTGGACGCATGGCACCACGAGAGGGTGACCTTCCAGCAGCAAAACCAACTAAACCGAGAGGCACTGCATGGCCGGATCGAGAACCTAAATACCACATTACAGGCTGTGCAGAACGAATTGAGGACCCTCAACAGCCACATGGAGACTGCCAACAATGACAACCGTGCCTACAGGGGTGAAATGGTAAATATCATGCGCAACATTTTGGACCAGTTGCAGATTCAGAATGCCACACAGGCCCACGTTCGGGGCAATCAGCAAGGGCCACCACCTGGGTACTATGGCCATCACCCATATTAATGTCTCCACAACATGAATCTGTACAACATCTTTGCTCTTAATCCCCCCTGTATTGACTTGTCTGGTGAGGCAAACCAAGATACCCTTGGTGTATGCCTTGGGTTGTGTGTTTTTGATTTGCGCCCATAGAGCTCCTTAGAGTGGTGAGGTAGGCCACTAGCCAAGGCCATATCTGAATCCTCACTGAACGTGCCACTCAAGCTTCTACCCCTGTACCAGGTTTACACCTGTGGCAGGGCCAAATGTGGCCAACCAGGATTGTTTGTTTTTTTCATTATTGCCATGGTTGATCTAACCATTAATCCTTTGTGTTTACCTCAATTTTTTGAGCAAATTGGAGTGAGCAGCAACTCCAAGTTGGAGCTCTTATTTTTTACAAATAAACAGTTAAAGACACCTGTGGCTCATAAATTTTATTGTCTCTTTTTTGGGTGTCACAGAGAAATATATACTTGGACATTCACACAGTTCACACATCCAAAAAAGAGAGTTGGAAAGCATTAGGCCTGTGGTGAGTAATTACTTTATTACTTATTTGAACACCACAAACATAACGAAACATACACAAAGGGAAATAAAACTTAATCAACAACACAATGTTAAACAAAGGCCAATACAGGTTACATTAAGCAAAATGGGTCGCGATCAAATTAGTCCGCACACTTTGGCCAGACACACTACTGTGTGTGTCCAGAAATGACTCCTCCTGGTCTTCGCTGGGTGGAGAGGGAGCAAATTCTACATACCGGGGGACCCGTTGTGAAATAGCAAAATTGTGAAGAACAGCACAGGCCATTATTATGTCTATGACCTTTTTCGGATCATATTGCAGGGCGCCCCCGGTATGATCCAAACAACGAAACCTAGTCTTCAAAAGACCAAAGGCCCTCTCTACCACAGCCCTGGTCTTGCGGTGCGCACAGTTGTAGGCATCCTGGGAGGCATCCTGGGGCCGGAGTACTGGCGTCAAGAGCCACGGCAGCAGCGGGTATCCTGAATCACCTTATACATAAGATTAGGAAAACAAACATGTAAGACCATCAAGGCACCAGCAACATCAATAGGAGGCTATTTGTCAATTGTGTGATCAACATGAGGCAACATTTGCCACTGTCCCAGTCCCAAACTAAACATCTGTCCTAGAGGTTTACAAAAGGACAACATACAAAGAGTGAGGATGAGGGACAATCATACATATGGATCCCAGCTCTGGGTTTCAAAGTGTGCTTAGGATGTAGGTTTTGCTGACCCCTTATATGCTTTGTGTGAGACCAAAACAGCAGAAACACGCCACATGCACTTTATCCCGCTCTACTCTCGTGTGGAAGTGCAAACCAGCTTAGCAAAGATGGGTCCGAAACTATGCTCAAGTTAAGTGCACGATTCCACACAAGGGTGGTGTAAGAGGGATTATTAAATTAGACCAACAGATAATTTAGAATGTGGCTAATGCAGGCCAAACTTGGCGAAACGCTTGGTTGGTTACTAACTAACATTCAAGTGTGGTTTCACATGGGCAGAAGTTTATTTAAGGTGTAAGTTTGGCAGACATTACTGCCAAATGCTAATTAAAAACAAACATCCACAACTACATTATGTGGTTTATGTTCACTTACCAAGGAGCCATGCACCTGAAAATTCCCCAGACTCAAACCGTCGGTACAATCCTGATCGTCTAAGGATGTACGCATCATGGGCTGAGCCTGGGTAGCCGGCGAGGACGCTAAGGAACCGCATGTCCGGCCCCACCACTGCCTGCACATTAAAGGAGTGGCCCATTTTGCGGTTCCTGGAAAAAAAGGAAAACAAGAAAACATTAGGAAGGCATTTAGAAAAATGAACACACACATTTCGATAAGGAGGGACCATTACAAGGTGGGACCATTACAAGGTGGGAGCATTACAAGGTGGGACCATTAGAAGGTGGAAACATTACAAGGAGGGACCATTACAAGGTGGGACCATTACAATGTGGGACCATTAAAAGGTGGGACCATTACAAGGAGCGACCATTACAAGGTGGGAGCATTACAAGGTGGGACCATTACAAGGAGCGACCATTACAAGGTGGGAGCATTACAAGGTGGGACCATTAAAAGGTGGGACCATTACAAGGAGCGACCATTACAAGGTGGGAGCATTACAAGGTGGGACCATTACAAGGAGCGACCATTACAAGGTGGGAGCATTACAAGGTGGGACCATTACAAGGTGGGAGCATTAGAAGGTGGAAACATTACAAGGAGGGACCATTCCAAGGTGGGACCATTACAATGTGGGACCATTAAAAGGTGGGACCATTACAAGGTGGGAGCATTACAAGGTGGGACCATTACAAGGTGGGAGCATTACAAGGTGGGTCCATTACAAGGTGGAGCCATTAGAAGGTGGAAACATTACAAGGAGGGACCATTACAAGGTGGGACCATTACAATGTGGGACCATTAAAAGGTGGGACCATTACAAGGTGGGAGCATTACAAGGTGGGAGCATTACAAGGTGGGACCATTACAAGGTGGGAGCATTACAAGGTGGGTCCATTACAAGGAGGGACCATTACAAGGAGGGACCATTACAAGGAGGCTTAACCTAAAATGAAATCAAAAATTAAAAACATTACTTACCTGTATATGTACTCGTCGGCAGCAGGAGGCACCAGGGCGACGTGGGTACAGTCAATGGCACCAATGACGTTGGGCATGTCGGCGATATTATAAAAACCAAGCTTAATGGCGTTTCTGGCTACCATATCATCGGGGAAAAAAATATATTTGGGGGTTAGGGTAGCCATGCCTTCCAAAAAATGTGATAGTGCGCGGCTCAGCGTAGGCTGTGAGATCCCCACGGAGAGGGCACCCAGCCTCTGGAACGAGCCGTTCGCCAAAAATTGCAGGCAGCCAAGCATCTTGGTCATACCTGAAATTGCATGCCCCTTCCTTGTGGTGCGGGCTAACCATGGCCGCAGCTCACTATACAATTTATGGAGGGAAGCGCGATTAAGCCTGGTCAGCTCGAACAGCTCAACGTCATGCATGCCATTGATGTTCATGCGTCGCCGCCGGTGCAATCTGGGCTCTGACCTCAAGATCCCATCAATGCCAAACAGAAGAAGACCTTGATGCTCTTCAAAGTCACTCTCCATCACGCTTGGCTGCCTAGTCCCGAGGTCAAAAAGGTGCCGTAAGACGCTCGACAAGGAAATGACTATATGGGCGTCGGAATACTTGCCAATCAGCTCTCTGAATTAATCGCCAGCCCATTGCAATGACGTAAATGATTTGACCGATCGAAACATTTTCGATTTCGAAGGAAAAAAGTCCCGAAGTTGCGTAAAAACACAAAATGAATTTCGATGGACGAACGAACATATACGTCTATGTTCGAACGTTCGTGCGAGTCGAAAATGGCCAAAAAAAAAGGAAAAAATGACAAACACCCAACAAAACTTTCGATTGCAAATACGAACATAATGACATTTGGGATTTTGAATCGAGCCTATAGAGCTCTAGATAGAATTAGAGGCTCGGCTGGCCAAATATCAAATCCAGACCACACCCCAGTTTTTCTGACCTTAGAAGTCCCTGTGGTTAGGTTCTCTCCTGGAAATTCCTGGAATCCACAAAAGATGACGGTCCAAATGGGATCCATCAGGGATTCAGAAGGGAGGCTGCACCTAAAGCAGTAGCTGCCTAATTTCGTAAATACTATGAGAATCTGGGGATGCGCCCACCAGCGTGCTCAGATCCACTTGTATTAGACAAGCTGATTGGCCGTGCATGCGTCTTAGGGCCGGGAAGAGGTGTTTGTTCAGGTGACCTGAGGGATTTCACACAGGATAGTCAAAATCCTGGGTTTTGGTCCACTTTAAGTACCTGGTTATTCATCTCCCCCATAGTTGGTCGTTACCCTCTCTTGCTTACCATTTCTTTAAACATAGTACATTCCGTTCGCTGCAGGATATCTCATTGGAGCATCAAATGGCATTTCCCCGGTGGGCTCAGTTTTTTAACTAGTAGGGCAGTTGTGAGTCTCTAGGGACACAACCTCGTTCGACAAAAGTCTGTCCTGGAAAGGGCCATCTGCACCATTTACTTTCTTGGAACTATAAAACTCTTCAGGAAAAGGCATCCACTTCAAGGAATAAAGGTTGGGGGGAAAAATTGCAAAAAGATTTGGACCTTGCATTCTCGGAGGAAGGAGTGGAACAAAATATGCATCATGACGCAAAGAGGTTCTTTAAGCAGCTATATACGGGAAACTAACTTTAAACTTCTAATTAGGTGGTATAGAACACCATGGGAATGTCAAAAGATGTACAGGGGGCATGTTGGAGATGCAGCAAAGTAAAAAGTGATCTCACCCATATTTGGTGGGATAGCCCTGAAATTGCGAAGTTTTGGCAATCAATAGACACTTACCTAGGACTTATCTTTGATTAATGTTGCAAAAAAATTAATCCACGGACACTGGAAATCAAAAAATGCCACCCCCCCTTGTGTTCATACTCAGGTGAACTTCATTGAGCAGATGGGGGAGATTGTTCACTCTAAGCAAAATAAGTTGCAGAAATTCTGTCAGATATGGCAGCCATGGCTGGCCTTTAAAGATACCAACCACTGCCGAATAGCTGTGGACACTTAAAGTATGCTCAACATTATTCGGACACGGCTTTGTGCCAACTTTCTCATGAGCAGCTGTCAGATTTAGATTATTCGCAGACATTCACCAACACTTAACCAATATTCCCCTATCCCCCCACACTTTTTCTTTCAAATTTGCTTTTTTCGACCTTTTCGGTCTCACTGTGTTATTTTGATTTTATACCTGTTGCTGTTTTCTATCTGCAGAAGAAGGCTGATAACATGATATTAAAAGGTCTAATCAAGAAGCGTACTATACATAAGTTGATGGGAATTTCCTACTGCATTAATCAGCTGCATTATCAATGTATGTTTTGAACAATTTGTACCATGTTTTGATATAGAAACAAAGGTTTTAGGACTAGGCCCAGTCCTAATTTGCTGTGTAGGACCCAGCACACCCACCACACCTCAGTTTTAATTTAAAACATCATTTTATTTAAGACATATTTTCAAACACTGTGATCAGCAGATCACTCAAATCTATCTGGTGTTACAATCACATGCGACGTACGATCTCTGCATTAATATGCCATTTAGTACAAACATAAATACATATAATCTGTGTGTTGATACTTAATAATATTGCTAACAGACAATGCTCTACGGGACAGCTGATTTATCTTACTAGTATGGTGATCGGTAATAGGGCAGACATGTTTCGCCAGATAGGCTTCCTCAGTGCCCTAATATAGGTGTCAAAAAAAGAAAATTTTTTTTTCTTACAATCTTGTATATATACATCTATGCACGCATATATAATTATTAAATGACAAAAATGGAAAATCAGTAAGACAAAAAGCGGCATAACAAAATTCTTGGGCAAGATGTTTAACCTGATCATTTTTGTACAACAGAGAATTAATCACCTGATTTCCAGACAGTGCTAAGCTTGATTTATAGCCCTGGAAGGGATGTATGGCTCCCCCTGACGGTATTGTGTCCTCAGTATGCCAGAATTCACCAATAACATATTCCAAGTATGTCACACACCCCGCTTCCAATATTCATAACATATGGGTAATGACCAGTAGAGGGCGAACTTCTGCAGAGATGACTAGAAAAAAAGAAGCCCCTCCCGGTCCATAAATACTGGGACCTCCCACACATTCCCAGTATTCTCTGCAGGAGTCGGCGAGCAAGTCAGAAGATGGCTGTCTTTTCCTTGCAGGTAAGCCGGGTTCACACCCGGCCTTCTTGTCCCTATTTCTGCCTGGACCTAGTTATGTTAATAACCTATGCCTCCCAGCCTTGGCTGTAGGTCCGGGTGATGGTAGGGGACACCTTAGCAGGTGTACTTACAGGAGCCAGGCTCCTCCGTGAGACCCCATAACGGGGTAGGCGGCTACCAGGTTGGTGACCCTGGTTTGGGATGCCCTGTCCGTTTTCTCCCTTTCTACCACTGGTGGTTGGGAACTCCCCCCTACCATTTCTCCCCTTATTCACAATGGAGGGGGGGGGCTTTTCCCTTTCCCTTATGTTTTATTCCTTTGGTCCCTGCTTGTATGCGTGTGTGTGTGCTGTTCTCTCTGCACTTTGATTCTCAGGCGGCTGTATTTGGAGCAGGCTGCCTGTTTGGCTCTGCGCTGTTGGGGGAGAGCTTCTTCCCCTCCTTTCTGTGGGGAGAGGGGGCGGGGCCGGGTGCTCGGCGCGCTGGCGGCGGCCCGCCCCCCTCTCTCTCTGGCGCCTTTGACGGCGCCCGGCCAATGGCTAGGATTCCGCGTTGCTGGTTGTGGAGGGGGAAGGGGCGGGGCTAGGCGCCGCGCGATCCGCCCTGGCCCGCCCTTCTTCCTCCTCTTCTGCCTTCTGCTCAGGCTGGTGATTATTAGTGTTTGATTAGTGTTATCCAGCGCAGGTGACGGCTGTTAGCTTATTATACTGCTAGCGCGTATCTTGTTATTATAAGATTATGTACATATATATATATATATATATATATATATTTAATTAATTATGTGTGTTGCCATGACATTTTACATTGCGGCATGTATGTGTGCTCGTCTATGGGTGTGTGCACCTTACTTACGGGGGCCCCCTTTTTTATTGTGTCTTTCAGGAGGACTCCCCGCTGTGTTAAAAAAGGGGGTTCTCCCGGTCCTAGGGTCCCTTGGCCAAAAATTAGAGGCATTACAAATCCTCCCACTAACGGACTTAAGGGGCATCCCGGGTAGCTTATTGCGTAATTCCCTCTGGTCATTGCGACTACCATAAAAATCACCATATGGAGGCTTCCCAGGATACCGGGCTCCGGCTCCCTTCAGGGGAAATCCCGGCAGTGTGTGGGTTGTGGGGTATCCCTTACTGGGGATAACGTACTGATTTCACCACCTGCTCCACCCCGCCTTATCCATATCCCGAGTGACACTGTCATTAGCGGGGAGTCGCAGTCTGATGTATGTGCTAGATTGGCCAACATCGAGAAATTGCTTTCTAGCTCTGCGGCCAGAAAGGCCCCGGCTAAGAGAGGACATTTGTCACCGGCCGGGCCGGTTCTTGATTTTGATGATTATGATTCCCTGGACTGGTGTGATTATTCCCTGCTGGAGGAGGGGGAACTATTTACAGAATCTGATGGCTCTGAGGATCAGCAGTTTTTGGATGCTGATGCTGGGCAGGGGCATGGGGATGCCGTGGATACCCCCAGGATTCTGGCCCATTTATTTGAGGTGCTGGCTATTTCTCCTCCAGCGGAGTCCCCTCCACAGAGGGGGGAATTCTTTGGGACCTCTAAGCCTCGTTCCCTGGTGTTCCTCAGGGATGGGATAGGAAGTATCCTTTTCCGGTGGACGCGGTGAAGCGCTGGTCGTCTCCTCCCGAAGTCGATGCGCCCGTTCTGGGATTGTCCAACACGTCTGTTGTACACTCTCCAGACGCCACCACACTTAAGGATGGTGAGGACAGGCATATTGATCAAATGGCATGCCATGCTTATGCTAGCGTGGGTTCGGCCTTGCGGCCTGTTTGTGCTTCTGCGCTCACGGCTGTAGCTACTAGGTCTGTGGTTAGGGACCTGTTGAGTGGTTCCTGCCTTAACCCGTCCAGTGATGAATTTGCTGCGCTTACGCGGTGTGAATTGTTCATGACCATTGTCTTATCTGCCTTGGATGACACTATATGCATGTGTAGCAGAACCTCGGCGTTGCTGATGGCTATTCGCCGATCGGTCTGGTTGCGCCAGTGGGCGGCTGACATTGCAGCTAAGAAGTCACTTACAGGGCTACCCTTCTTGGGTATGCGGCTGTTTGGAGATAAATTGGATTCAGTGGCGAAAGGAGGAAAGCTACCACAACGTAAGAAACAGCGTCGCTCCTTTCGGGGGGCAGGCTCCTTTAATCCTTCCATTCGCGGTGCAAGAGCAGGTAGAGGTGCTGCCTACTCTACCTTCAGAGGTGCTTCCTGGAGGCAGAGGACGTGCTTGTCCAGGACCTACCTGGGGTTCCAAGTCCAAGCCCGCTGCCAAGCCAGCTCAGCAATGAGGGGGCGCCCTCACCCTTGCAGGTGGGGGGACGGCTGTGGCACTTCTTCCAGGTCTGGGCCCGGGAGGTCACAGACAAGTGGATCTTGGAAGCGGTCTCTTCCGGGTACAAACTGGAGTTCGAGTACCGGCCCCTTCCCAGATTCCTCAGATCTCGGGTCCCCTGGGACCCCCGGGCTGCGCAGGGGCTTCTGTTGGCAGTGCAAAATCTCCTGGACATGGAGGTCATATGCACGGTGCCTTTATCAGAGAGAGGCCGGGGTTATTATTCCAACCTTTTCACGGTCCCCAAAAAGGATGGATCCATAAGACCCATTCTGGATTTGAAGCTTCTCAACAGGTTCATCAGAACCAAGAAGTTCCACATGGAGACTTTGTGCTCAGCCATCCTCTCTCTTCGTCAGGGGGGACTTCATGACATGCATAGACATCAAGGATGCTTACCTTCATGTTCCGATTTTCCCAGCACACCAGAGATTCCTCAGGTTTGTGGTGGGAGATCAGCATTTTCAGTTTGTGGCCCTCCCGGTCGGGCTGACCTCGGCGCCAAAGGTGTTCACCAAGGTGCTGGCGGGTATAATGGCCCTGCTCAGAGCCCAGGGCATTCGCATTGTGCCGTATCTGGACGACCTCCTCATTACGGCATCCTCTCTCAGACAGGCGGAGCTAGACACCAGGACGGTGGTGTCAACGCTGGAGAGGTTCTCTCTCCCCGTCAAGGGAGATTGCATTTCTGGGCATGAATCTGGATACCATTCAGACCAGAGTGTTCCTACCTCAGTCGAAGGTGCTGATGGTACAAGATCTGATACGTCTTCTTCTGTCCAACCCTCGCCCGTCCATCTGGCTAGGGATGAGACTGGTGGGGTTGATGGTGGCTTCCTTCGAGGCAGTCCCCTTTGCTCAGTTCCACATGAGGTCGCTCCAGCTCCATCTACTGTTGGCTTGGGACAGATGTCCGCTGTCATTGGATCAGTCATTTCTGATGTCTCCCCTGGTTCGGCAGTCTCTTCAGTGGTGGCTGGAACCAAGGAATCTTCTGAGGGGCAGGTCCTTTCTGACCCCTTGTTGGGAGACGGTCACCATGGATGCCAGCCTGTCGGGCTGGGGGGGCTTCTGGAAGGACCATCAGTTCCAGGGGCTGTGGGGTCCTCGGGAGGCCCACACCCCCATCAATGTCTTGGAGCTGAGAGCTATTCAGTTGGTACTGTCACGCTTGACGCATCACCTCCAGGTCGCTTACATCAATCACCAAGGAGGGACTCGCAGCAGGAGTGCCCTCAGGGAAGTTTCTCTGATTCTTGCATGGGCGGAGAGCAATGTCCCATGCATCTCAGCGGTGTACATTCCGGGAGTGGAGAACACGGAGGCGGACTCCCTGAGCAGGGGATCCTCTCGCCGAGGGGAATGGTCACTCAACCACAATGTCTTCCGGTCTCTCTGTCACAAGTGGGGGATTCTGGAGGTGGATCTTTTTGCCTCACGTCACAATCACAAACTTCCGGCATTTGTGTCTCTGTCTCAGGATTCTCTGGCCCTGGCAGTGGACGCCTTGTCTCTTGCCTGGAGGGATCTGGATTTTCTGTACCTGTTTCCCCCCTTCTCCATGGTAGGCAAAGTGGTGCGCAAGCTGGCTCAAGAGGGTGCCCCAGCAATTCTGGTGGCCACAAGGTGGCCAAGACAGGTTTGGTTCGCAGACGTCGTGCGGCTGGCGGAAGATCAGTACAGGTTGCCCCTGTTTCCGGATCTGATCACTCAAGGTCAACTTCGTTCCCCAATTTACAAACGCTGGCTTTGACGACGTGGCTGCTGAGACCTCCATCTTAAAGGAGGAAGGTTTGTCTGATGCTGTGATTCAGACACTTGTTAGAGCTAGGAAGAGATCTTCCTCTAACATCTACTACAGGACTCGGAGGTCCTATATTGACTGGTGTGAGGCTAGGGCATTGCCTTGCAGGGTGTTTTCGATTCCTAGGATTTGGGATTTTCTTCAACACGGTCTGGACCTGGGGTTCCAGCTTAGTACCTTGAGAGGGCAGGTCTCTGCCCTGGCGGTCTTCTTTTAAAGGTCCTTTTCTCTGCATCCCTTGGTTAAGACTTTTTTTCCAGGGGGTCACTCATGTGCGGCCCCCTAGAAAGCCTTGGTTGCCCGTTTGGGATTTGGATTTGGTTCTGTCGGCCCTCCAGGGGCCTCCTTTTGAGCCGATGCAGGATGTTGCACTTTTTATGCTTACACAAAAGATTGCCTTTTTGGTGGCTATTACTTCTGTTCGGCGTGTCTCTGAGTTGGCGGCTCTGTCCATTCAGGCCCCTTACTTTGAGAGACACCAGGACAGGGTGGTATTTCGCTTTAAGCCAGATTTCCTTCCTAAGGTGGTTTCTGCCTTCCATCTGAATCAGGATGTGGTTCTCCCTTCCTTTTGGCCTAAGCCTAGCAATGACAAGGAGAGGGTCCTGCACTCTTTGGATGTGGTTTGTTGTGTGAAGTACTATTTGGTGGCTACTTCTTCTTTTCATAAGACGGACGCCTTGTTTGTGGTGTCCTCCGGGCCCAGGAAAGGTTTGGCACCTGCTAAGTCTACCATTAGTAAATGGATACGTCAGGCCATTGTTGGGGCCTATACTGCCAAGAGGAGGGTTCCCCCTTTTGAGATCACTGCTCATTCTACTCGTGTTGTTGGGGCCTCTTGGGCTTTTCAGCACCAGGCCTCTGTTGAACAAGTTTGTAAGGCCGCTACTTGGTCTTCTGTTCATACTTTTTCCAAGTTTTATAAGGTTGATGTGCGGGCCTCAGCGGATGCTGTTTTTGGCCGCAAGGTTCTGCAGGCTGCAGTGGTTTAAATTTGTGCATTATTGCCTTTTTTGGGATACCCACCCATGTTGGACACTGCTATTGGATGTCCCATATGTTATGAATATTGGAAGCGGGGTGTGTGACATACTTGGAATAATGCCATTTTGTGATTACTCACCTGTAAAATGGTTATTATAAGTATGTCACACACCCTGCTTCACCCCGCCCTTATTGTATTTTGGATCCTCTATATGGTGAACCTTTTTATTGTTTCAAAATTTTTTGGATTGGCTCTTCCTGGCCCCCTTACTGCTTTCCTATACTGGAGAATGTGTGGGAGGTCCCAGGTATTTATGGACCGGGAGGGGCTTCTTTTTTTCTAGTCATCTCTGCAGAAGTTCGCCCTCTACTGGTCATTACCCATATGTTATGAATATTGGAAGCGGGGTGTGTGACATACTTATAATAACCATTTTACAGGTGAGTAATCACAAAATGGTATTATGGGTAGCCCTTTAAAAAATAAAAATAATGGAAATGGTGAGACTTTTTGTTACCGCCCATATGGGGGCGGGAAGACCGCTACCCCATATTTCTGTGCCCGCACTTGTGTCCTGTTGAGGAGTCCTCAACAGGAACAAATTAAACTAACTTCTAATACAATTCTCCTATATAGGGGCCATACTTAAGCTGCCACAGCGGAACACTGAGAAAGCCTATTCTCATTTGAAAGCGTTCAGAGAATACATTAACAATCCAGGTAATAATAAAACCTGCAATCCCAATTCCACCCCCAATGGTAATAATATGACACAAGTGCGGGCACAGAAATATGTGTTAGCGGTCTTCCCGCCCCCATATGGGCGGTAACAAAAAGTCTCACCATTTCCATTATTTTTATTTTTTAAAGGGCTACACATATATTATTGGTGAATTCTGGCATACTGAGGACACAATACCGTCAGGGGGAGCCATACATCCCTTCCAGGGCTATAAATCAAGCTTAGCACTGTCTGGAAATCAGGTGATTAATTCTCTGTTGTACATACAGACTACTTGTTGTAAAAAATGACGATACCATCAGGTTTAACATCTTGCCCAAGAATTTTGCTATGCCACTTTTTGTCTTACTGATTTTCCATTTTTGTCATTTAATAATTATATATGCGTGCATAGATGTATATATACAAGATTGTAAGAAATATTTTTTTCTTTTTTTGACACCTATATTAGGGCACTGAGGAAGCCTATCTGGCGAAACATGTCTGCCCTATTACCGATCACCATACTAGTAAGATAAATCAGCTGTCCCATAGAGCATCGTCTGTTAGCAATATTATTAAGTATCAACACACAGATTATATGTATTTATGTTTGTACTAAATGGCATAACAATGCAGAGATCGTACGTCGCATGTGATTGTAACACCAGATAGATTTGAGTGATCAGCTGATCACGGTTTTTAAAAATATGTCTTAAATAAAATTATGTTTTAAATTAAAACTGAGGTGCGGTGGGTGTGCTGGGTCCTACACAGCAAATTAGGACTGGGCCTAGTCCTAAAACCTTTGTTTCTATTTGAATGGACCAGCAGTTTCCAAACCCCCTCCAAGAATTATGCTAATGACTGTCTAAGGAAGGTCGCCATTCAATTAGGTCAGTTCTCCAACACCAGGGGATCTGCCCTAATTCACAAATAATGTTTTGATATATATACAATGTAGTGCTTTTACTTAATAAAAACAGATTGAAACAAAAGATCCAGTGGACAATCGCCTGGGTCTGCTGGCTAGACACGCATTCTCTGTTGTGGAGTTGGTGTTGTATGCCCTTCTTTTTGTTGCATCCCTGGTGAGCCTGACATGCAGCCCTCATTCTGGACTCTTTTCTTCAGTTGTATGCCTGCTTTCTGGAGTTTGTAAGATGCCTGATACCAGCCTTGAACGAAATAGCTAGGATGGTGGGCAGAGGCTTAGCACTACTGGTTGCTTGACAGTGTACTGTTTGGCTACAACAATGGTCAGCCGCTACAGCCTTGAACAAAGATCTTATGGTCCTCCCGTTGTTGGTGTTTTGCTATTTGGTGAGGCATTGTGAAGAAAGCGATGGGGGGAGGTCCTCTAGACTAGTGGTTCTCAACCTTTTTACGCTGAGTACACCCTAATAGCAAGAAGTTCCAACCAAGTACCCCAAAGGATGATAAATGTCACCAAGTAGGCCACTGATTTTGTAGCACTTTTAAAGCAAGAAGGAATAACATTTTTATTGTTAAAATAATATGCCAGGAGGGGGGCGTGGCCGACGCATGGCAGAGTGAGGGAGCAAGTACGCGAGGCTCCGTCAATCCAGCTTCATTTGCAGCAGATTTAAAGAGAGGAGAGGCAACCTACTAACCCTCCATGAGAGGTAACAAGAAAAGGAAGGTGGCGGGCAGAGGAGGGGGCCGATCAGAGGGCGGCTTAGAGAGATTCCTGGTCCCGGAGGACCCATCTCGCAGAGGAGCATCGCTTAAGATTGCGAGGGGGAGAGAGGAGCGAGCCTCCCCCAGCAAGACACAGGACGGTGATCAGCTGAGAGACAACTGCGGGCTGAGGCGGCTCACCCGCTCGAAGACACACAGGCGGAGGAGGTGAGAGAGAGCGGCAGCTCGCAGCGTTCTGCCTCCCCAGCTGTGAGAGAGAGAGAGGGGGGGGGAGGGAGCCGACCCGGCGCTTGGTCGGAGTGCCTTCAGCCACGTGGGTTGCGAGAGCCCCAGAGGGAAGGAGGGGGGGAAAGCTCCCCCACGCACAGCAGAGAGGCTTCATCTCCTCCAAATGAGCTGCTCATCCAGACAGCAGCAGAGACAGTGTCAATAATAGAAGGGGGGAGGACGATACAGCTCTGCACACTAAGCCAGATACACAGACTGGGAGCATGTCACAAAACCAGTCTCTCCCTGGCAACAGCCCCAATTAAACCTCCCTCTCCACAGATACCATACACCCAACATGGGATGCCCATATGGAGCCCGGCTCCCGGGATTGGTCGCCACTACATAGCCCTATATTGCCACCCAACCGCACGCCGCTTGTGACCTGGTCCTCGGGTTCTGAGGAAGATTTCCAGGGGAGATCCAGTCCACAAGAGAGATCGTGGAGTCGGATAGATCCAGGCGAGGGGTCCTCTGATACACCTAGGAGCCAGCTCCAATCAGCTTCCCGCCTGAGCCAAACGTCATGGGATATCCCCTCAGAATTGGATCCCAACCTCAAACTTCTTCAGTTTCTTCCCACTAAAGCAGACCTAAAAGACGATCTAGAGGCAGTTGCACTGAGGATCGAACGGGCTGTAAGGAAAGAGCTAGAAGACCTCCAGCAACAAACGTCAGCTTTAGACACCAGAGTATCCTCTCTGGAAACTTCCAGTGCAAGCCATGAAGAGAGAATCTCTGAGCTAGAGCGGGCATCCCGCAGTCAGAAACAACAACTCACAGATGTCATCTTGCAGTCTGACGACCTAGAAAGTCGGAATAGACGTAATAATCTGAAGCTGAGGGGCATCCCGGAATCAATACCCTCAAACCAGCTGTGGTCCACTGCATCCGACATATTTAATTCTTTGCTTGGGAACCCTAGAGACTCGGAGATAATTATCGACCGTATACATAGGGTGACAACCCGCCCTGCCGGCGAAACCGAAGCACCATGGGATGTTTTATGCCGCATTCATTTCTTCAAAATAAAAGAAGACATCCTGCGTAAATCCTGGGAGCGGCGTCGGGTTGAGTGGAATGGCTGCAGGATCCAGATACTCCCGGATTTATCCCGACATACACTACGCATGAGGAGAACTTTGCGCCCCCTCTTGGATAAGATTTGAGAGGTCAATGCTTCTTACAAATGGGGCCACCCATTCCACCTCATCGTCCGGCGAGATAACAGCATATTCACCTTACGGCGCAGGGAGGACCTCCCCGATTTGTTTAGATTCCTGGATGTCAGCCCCATCAAGGTTTCGGACTGGCTGGACTTTAACGTGGAACCACCCCCATGGAGAGATCGGCGGGGCAGAAGAGAGCGCAGGGAGGGGAGGGTTGGAAGGGGGCCCGTTCAACCAGGCCCTAGGAGATAGGGTGCTGGGCCTCTAGGCTTGGGCTCCTCGATGGAATGGTCTCACCCCTGGCTCGGGTGTATCCTTTACTTGAATGTTACTGACACTAACTAGATTGTCTAGTATGCTATGCTATGCTATGCTGTGTTATATAATGTTTTTACCCTCTGTTATATATTACTCAGGTTTGATGTAGAAGTGAATGTTTTGTTGTCTCTCTACACTGATGACCGGTGGGCGCGGCGCCTGTGAGGTGCCGAGACCAAGGGGCTAGTAGATTGGGGGCGGGGTTGCTGGAGTCCCGCCCTGCGGTGCGAGGCTGCTTTACCCCCAATAGTTTTCTGCTTTCTCTCACTGAGCCATTGCCTGGTGGGAATAAGCGGAATAAGGAACAGTAGTTCCGCTTCTAGAAGTTGCCCTCTCTTTCTACAAGGGGGCCCTTTTTTTTTGTTTTGTTTTTTTTTTTGTTTCTCTTCTCTACCTCTCGGTTTTCTGTTTCCTTTTTCTCTTTACTTCTTCTTACCTTGCTCCTGCTTACCAACCCCCAGAGGTTGTCATGGCTAATATGATACTCGCAAAACAGGGGTCCCGATCTACTTAAGTTGTCCAATCGGGGTTGGCGGTCGGTGCCCGCCAGAGGTCTCCTTTGCCAGTACTCCCCTGACGATCCAATTGGGGTGTGCTGTGGGGGAGCGTCTGGAACCTCGGGACTGTTGTTCCCATTTATTCACCTCCTTGCTGTTTCTGCCCCCCTTTCCCAGACTCACCCCCATCCCTCCTGACCCTTACTTGTTACCCTTGACCTGCTTCAACAGAGGGAGGGTCTGGCGGTATGGCTAGTCTAAAGATATGCACCCTAAAAGCTAAGGGTTTAAACATCCCTGAAAAAAGAGCCAAGATATGGGCTGCATAAAGAACGGGTAGATGTAATACTTTTTCAGGAGACCCATTGTGGTAGCGGGAGAATCCCAGAAATCAAAAACAGATACTTCACAAGATGATACCACTCCCCAAACCCAGAGCTAAATCCAAGGGGGTGTCAATTGCTATACATAAAGGTACTCCTTTGGAACCATTGAACTCAGAGGTGGACCCCCAGGGGAGGTACGTTTTCCTGAAATTCTCATCGAGTGGGGAGATCTACACCATAGCAAACGTATACTTACCCAATCAGGATCAAGCAGGGGTGGGAGTGCGATTCCTTCGCCTCTTGGAGAAATTTGCAGAAGGGGTCATAATTCTGGGAGGGGATCTTAATATGGCATTGGATCCGAGGTTGGATACCTCTCAGGGTAGATCAGCAATCCCACAAGCTAATCATCGAGTGGGGAGATCTACACCATAGCAAACGTATACTTACCCAATCAGGATCAAGCAGGGGTGGGAGTGCGATTCCTTCGCCTCTTGGAGAAATTTGCAGAAGGGGTCATAATTCTGGGAGGGGATCTTAATATGGCATTGGATCCGAGGTTGGATACCTCTCAGGGTAGATCAGCAATCCCACAAGCTAAGTTAGCGACCTTCAAAAAGGCTCTGAGTGACCTCCAGGTGGTTGACGTCTGGAGAATCCTGAACCAGGGGGCGAGAGACTACACGTTTTTCTCGCACACTCACGCCTCCTACAGCAGACTAGACTACATCTTTGTCAGTCATTATGCCTTGGCTAGAGACTTGAGTGCCTCAATTGGCCCAATCATTTGGTCAGACCATTCTCCGGTATATCTCAACCTGCCAGTCACGGGAGGGGTCAGGAGGCAGTTCAATTGGAGGCTTAACGACAACCTACTCAAGGATGTTGCGTGTATGGCACAGGTGGAAAGCTCTATATCACACTTCATTGCCGATCATACGAATGACAGTACCTCTTTGCCAACACAGTGGGAAGCAATGAAATGCGTTCTTAGAGGGATATTCCTTAAGCATGGCTCCAGGTTAAAGAAGGTGAGGACGCACCAGATCCGGACCACTTTGGACCGTATCCGAGCGCTTGAACAAACCCATAAAAGTGCACCCTCCACTGGGGATTTCATGGAATTGATCGCAGCCCGAGAGACACTTAAAAGCTATATGATCAAAGTTACCTGAAATACAGAGACAGGTGTAGAGCTAGGTTTTATGAATTCTCAGATAAATGCGGGAAATTACTGGCCAGATCTCTACACCCTAGGCAGGACCTGACGTATGTCCCGGTCGTCAGAGGTAAAGAGGGGCAGGAGGTCCACAAACCAAACCAGATAGTAGAGGAATTTCAGGAATACTATTCAGGGCTATACAATATAAAAGGCAATCAAGATACTCTCCCCCCGGGGGAACTGGATGCCCATATAATGGAATACATAGAGGAAACAGCAGTTCCTTCCCTGCCGGAAGAGACCGGAGATTCGCTAGAGTCACCTTTTACGGCAGAGGTGGGAAAGGCCATTAAAGGGACCCCGTTGGGAAAAAGCCCAGGCCCAGATGGATTCACGCCAAGGTTCTATAAAGCACTGGGGGGGAGGCTCATTCCCTTCCTGACGAAAGTTTTTAACAGCGTTTCTGATTCTTGCCCCTTCCCAAACCAGACCCTGGAAGTACATATTTCTGTTATACCAAAACCTAACAAAGACAAGACCCTAATTGGTAACTATAGACCGATTTCCTTAATAAATGTGGATGTTAAACCTTTTGCGAAAATTATAGCTAACAGATTGCAAGAGCCCCTGGCTGAGATTATTGATAAAGATCAGGTGGGCTTCATAATAGGGAGAGAGGCCAGGGATAATACATTGAAGACAATTACATTATGTAATGCACACAAACCCGAAGGATCCCTTCTTGCTTGCTCTCTGGACGCCGGGAAGGCCTTTGATAGGGTCCACTGGAGATTCTTACGGGCGGCTCTAGTCCAGGTAGGGATAGGTCCTGACATGTTGGGGAAGATCATGTTGCTCTATAGCGGGCCAACAGCCAGAGTCAGGGTGAATGGGCTTTTATCACCTCATTCAGTATTGGCAATGGTACACGACAAGGGTGCCCGCTCTCGCCATTGTTATATGTGATAGTCATGGAGCACCTCGCACAAGCCCTGAGAGCGAACCCCGCAATTAAGGGAATCTCCTGCGAGGGGAGGGAACACAAACTCTCACTGTTCGCAGATGATCTTTTGCTATACATCACATCCCCTCATCTTTCCTTGCCTTCTATAATCAAGGAATTTGAAAGATTCGGTTGCCTTAGTAACTTCAAAGTCAACCTTACCAAAACTGAAGCCCTAAACATTTCCCTGCCCAGTGACACCCTACGACTCTTACAAGCAAATTTCTCATTTAAATGGCAGAGGGAGTCCATTACCTACCTTGGTGTACAACTGCCTACTAACCTAGATAATCTGTATAGGCTCAATTATGCCCCCCTCCTCTCTAGGACCCTGGAGAACCTCAAGTCATATAATAAGGTGCAATACTCGTGGATGGGACGCATAAACATATTAAAGATGGACATTTTACCTTTCGCTTTCTCTATGTGTTCCAGGCCATTCCTATTGTGCCAGAACGGGGATTCTTCGGGGTCTTAAAGAAGGCCTGGACCAAATTTGTCTGGAATGATAAGAAACCCAGGATTTGCTACTCAGCCCCACCACCAGGCAGACAAGCTTTGGGTGAGCGTGGAAAATGGAGCCTCCCCCCTTAGTCTTACCGCGCTCCCATGGGTGGAACCCCCTTTGAGGCCTCAGCCACATAGTCACCCATTGCTGACACTCTCTCTGCTATCTGTATGGGACTCAACTCTAAAGAAGAGGGAATTATCGCATAGGCCAGGACCATTTGCTCCTCTGTTCGATAATCCCGCTTTTCCCCGGGGTGTAGGGATGAGTAAGTTCCTAATCTGGGAAAAATCACAAGGGGTTAGACTGAACGATACTTTGCAAAACAACCGACCCCCCAAGCCTCCAGGACCTCCAGATTCGGGGACAGGGGGAAAGGGTGTCCTGGCTTCTCCATAGGCAGCTGGTCGCTTTCCTCTCCTCCCATGCCCTGGGATCTTCGCTCTCTAGTCCTCTGACTTCCTTGGAGAGTATTCTGAGAGCTGACGGTGGGCCACTGCATGCCCTCTCGCTCCTGTACAAGGTTTGGCAGGCGGAGAGGGACCCTTCAGAGGGTCTCAGGTATGTTAGAAGATGGGAGCAGGAGCTGGGACGTGAACTAGATGCCGAGGACTGGGAAAAATCTTTTACCTTGACACATAAGCTCTCCCTGGCATGTAAGGCCCAGGAAAAAAATTATAAAATCTTGTTCCGGTGGTACAGATGCCCGGTTGACCTGACCAGATTTGGGGGAACCGAAACAGGCACGTGCTGGCGGTGTGGTTTGGCGGAGGGCACGATGACCCACATATGGTGGAGCTGCCCCCTGATAAATAGATTGTGGGACCAGGTATTCTCTGTCTATAAATTTTTGACTCTGGAGGATATCCCTAAGGAACCACAAATAGCCTTGCTGTCAATGGTTCCTGGATCGATCTCTGCCGCAAAGAAGGGAATCCTCAGACATCTACTAACTGCAGCCAGGTCAGTGATACCCCGGCATTGGCGCTCCCAACACACTCCGGACATTCTGGAGTGGGTGCGGGAGGTGGAGGGAATCTGGAGAATGGAGGAGATGGTGCTCGAGGGTAAGGTAAACGGGAGGGAGAAGTTCAACATCACATGGACTATTTGGATTATGGCACGAGATACACCGGAATTCGGGGCCCTGCTTTCCTCATTGTAGCTAGACAGAGGACCAGATCCGCGGGAGCAAAAGGGAAAAGGGATGGAGCATGAAGTCCCAAGGAGATGGCCCAGGATTGCCAGACCCTCCCCAACCTGTACCCTTCCCCTCGCTTCCCAGCCCGCTCCCCCTCTTGGGGACCTATACCCTCCTCCCGCCGCCTCCTTTATGGCTCGGAAGCAGGTTGACTGGGGATGCCCCTGTGGGGATTCCACTCAGAAGTCACCAGATGGGCCTGAGCAGGGCTGAGCGAAGGAGGATGTTACCCTGAAAGTGTGCTGCGTAGGTCCCGGTAGGAGATTATAGACCTCGCCTCCCATAATCGTCTTGTGCGTTAGGCTGGGGGAGTGATTTGCGGGAGGTTGTTAGCTATTTACATTGTTCTTATTCTAATTGACATATGATGTAAGCTAAGATTGTTACTTGTTATGTCAGCGAGCTCTGTGTTCTGATTTCTTTCTAATAAATACATATTGAACAACAAAAAAAATAATATGCCAGACCCATCAAACCCCACCTATCGATGTTCTTCTAAACAGGGGTCCTCATACCCCTTTAAGCTGCTGCATCTACCTTCCATGGTACGCCTATCACAGTTTGAGAAACAGTTCTCTAGAGTAGACTACCTCATAAAGGGAAGACTAGGCCTCCATTTAGGAACACTCAGTCTTTGTACCCCTTTCAGGAGTTTGGAAATTCCTGTGGAATTTCCACTGGCAGTATAGGCCCAAACCTTCACAGGCATGAAGGACGCCCTTATCCTGCCGGGGCAGCTTGTGCCTGTTTGAAGAGATCAGGTAACGGGTGCCTGGGTCAAGTTTTGGACCGTGTCCCACACAGGTTCGTTCTGTCCACCAGTAGTGCCAGTCCTGTCTTAGCAGAGAGGCTTCGGCTTCCACTTAAATTTGTTTTTTCTTACAGAAAGGACAGGACACTGCTGCAACCGATCTTCGATCGCAACTTACTGAACAGGTTTGTATTGGTCAAGACATTTTGCAACCCTGGGACAGGGGAAATTCTTGGCAATGGGGGACATCTAAGCCACATACCTCCATGTGCCAATCTTTGCAGGCCATCAGAAGTTCCTATGGTTTACTGTGGGGTATCAGCACTTCCAGTTGTGGCTCTGCCTTTTGGCCTCTTGTCAAGTTTTAAGGTTGTTTACAAAGATGGGGATTATGGCAAGGCTGCTGCACCAGGGGTTCCTGTGTATTTACTACCCTGGAGAAGCTTTAGCTTTGTATGTTTCAAATCCCCCCTATCAGCTAAGAGTTAACCCACGAGTATCAATGTCCCAGAATATAAGAAGCGAGAAACACATTTTACTGGTAAGTGCAAAAAAGAAAATGTAACTTGGAATCTACTGGCATAAGCACAGGAAGCCTATGACAAAAACAGCAGGTGAAAAGCATTGCAGCAGCAGCAGAAACATTGGTATAAATTGGCACAGTGTGGTGCGCATTTGCCAAGTCATTAGGAGAGTGCTAGTAGCTTTGCTTTGCCACAGCCGTGTCCTCCCGATCCCAGCATGTAACACATTTGAAATGGGACAGCAAAGGTATGCCACATCACAGCACCCATGGCTGCCTGAACCCTTCACAGTAACTGAAATAAAAACAGCTGTCCCTGAACAGCAGTCGCAAAAGGTTAAAATGGACCTAAACCAGACCTAATGTTTATAAGATGCTTTGTCCAGTTAGACAAGCACCCTTCCAATTTTACCTATCCAATCGATCCTGTAGGATGAATCGGTCCCGTTGCATTCATCCAGCATTTCAGAGGTGGATGAATAATAGTGCATCATGTGGTGCTCACCATCGCTTTCAATCAGCAAAGCCTGCTCCTTCTTCACTGGAAGCCAGGGTGTGCAAGGAGGCTGGCCAGGGAGTATGCAGTTTTTGTTTCATTTTTGGGTTTACAGGTCCTTCTCAAAAAATTAGCATATAGTGCTAAAGTTAATTATTTTCCATAATGAAATGATAAAAATTAAACTTTCATATATTTGAGATTCATTGCACACCAACTGAAATTTTTCAGGACTTTTTTTGTTTTAATACTGATGATTTTGCCATACAGCTCATGAAAACCCCCAAATCCTATCTCAAAAAATTAGCATATCATGAAAAGGTTCCCAAAACGAGCTATTAACCTAATCATCTGAATCAACTAATTAACTCTAAACACCTGCAAAAGATTCCTGAGGCTTTTAAAAAAGCCCAGCCTGGTTCATTACTCCAAACCGCCATCATGGGTAAGACTGCCGACCTGACTGCTGTCCAGAAGGCCATCATTGACACCCTCAAGCAAGAGGGTAAGACCCAGAAAGAAATTTCTGAACAAATAGGCTGTTCCCAGAGTGCTGTATCAAGGCACCTCAATGGGAAGTCTGTGGGAAGGAAAAAATGTGGCAGAAAACGCTGCACAACGAGAAGAGGTGACCGGACCCTGAGGAAGATTGTGGAGAAGGACCGATTCCAGACCTTGGGGGACCTGCGGAAGCAGTGGACTGAGTCTGGAGTAGAAACATCCAGAGCCACCGTGCACCGGCGTGTGCAGGAAATGGGCTACAGGTGCCGCATTCCCCAGGTCAAGCCACTTTTGAACCAGAAACAGCGGCAGAAGAGCCTGCTCAGTGGTCTCAAGTACTTTTTTTCTGATGAAAGCAAATTTTGCATGTCATTCGGAAATCAAAGTGCCAGAGTCTGGAGGAAGACTGGGGAGAAGGAAATGCCAAAATGCCTGAAGTCCAGTGTCAAGTACCCACAGTCAGTGATGGTCTGGGGTGCCATGTCAGCTGCTGGTGTTGGTCGACTGTGTTTTATAAAGGGCAGGGTCAATGCAGCTAGCTATCAGGAGATTTTGGAGCACTTCATGCTTCCATCGGCTGAAAAGCTTTATGGAGATGAAGTTTGCATTTTTCAGCACGACCTGGCACCGGCTCACAGTGCCAAAACCACTGGTAAATGGTTTACTGACCATGGTATTACTGTGCTCAATTGGCCTGCCAACTCTCCTGACCTGAACCCCATAGAGAATCTGTGGAATATTGTGAAGAGAAAGTTGAGAGACGCAAGACCCAACACTCTGGTTGAGCTTAAGGCCGCTATTGAAGCATCATGGGCCTCCATAACACCTCAGCAGTGCCACAGGCTGATTTCCTCAATGCCACGCCGCATTGAAGCAGTCATTTCTGCAAAAGGATTCCCGACCAAGTATTGAGTGCATAACTGAACATAATTATTTGAAGGTTGAATTTTTTTTTATTAAAAACACTTTTCTTTTATTGGTCAGATGAAATATGCTAATTTTTTGAGATAGGATTTTGGGGTTTTCATGAGCTGTATGGCAAAATCATCAGTATTAAAACAAAAAGACCTGCAAAAAATTTCAGTTGGTGTGCAATGAATCTCAAATATATGAAAGTTTAATTTTTATCATTTCATTATGGAAAATAATGAACTTTAGCACTATATGCTAATTTTTTGAGAAGGACCTGTATAAAGACATTACGTTTTGTTCATTTTGTTGTACACATTTTGTATGCTGATGTTGTAGTTCACCTTGAGCTTTCTTTACATCCAGTGATATATGCAAATGCAGCAATATATGTTCCTAGACATAGCTCTTATGCTATTTTGTAACTCATACACTCAGGACAGCAAAACTGACTTAAACAGGCCACACAGACACTATTCTAAAAATTAACATCCAGAATCTATTTATTAGAAAAGCTGCTGACACACAAACACACGCCACTTCTAAAGGGTAGTTGTTTAAATCTTGTACTTTAGGATTATTGTTCTGCGCTAGCACATTAATATATATATTTTTTTAACTACAATTTTTCCTTCGGGTTATAATATATTCTAAGTATGTCACACACCCCGCTTCAGAATGAATCATTACATCTGGGTAGTAACCTGTAGAGGGCGATATTGCAGAGATGACATGCAAAAACGGAGCCCCTCCCGGCCCATAAATACCTGGGACCTCCCACTCATTCCCCAGTCTTTCATCTCTGCAGTCGGCGAGCAAGTCAGAAGATGGCTGTCTCCTCCTTGCAGGTAGCCGGGTTACCCCGGCATTTTTTTCCTATTTCTGTCTGGACCTCCTTACTTTAACTCTTTTATGCGAAGGTGGGATACACCTCCGTGGGGTGTACAGGGAGCCATGCTCCCCCGTGAGACCTCATTTGGGGTAGGCGGCTCCGGGTTGGTGATCCCGGTTTGGGATGCCCTGTCCCTGACCGTTATCCCTCCACCCGGTGGTGCGGATTCCCCCTCCGGTCCCCTGTGTCCCTTTGGGGGGGGGGGGCGCTGTTCCTACCCTTTGTGTTTCTGTGTGTATGGGTGTGGGGTGCTTGGTGCGCACTGTTTGAGGGTGTTCTGGCTGCAATCCCTCGTCAATTTGGTTGCATTGGCGTTCTTTCTGCGGGGGAGCTTCTTCCCCTCAGGCTTGTCTTCTCTCCAGAAGGGGGGGGGGGGCGGGTCTGGGCGCTTGGCGCTCTCGTGCGGCCCGCCCCCTGTTCCTGTTCTGTCGCTGGAAAGGAGGCCAGCCACGGGCTGGGAGCGCGTCCCTATGGTAACAGGGGGGGCGGGGCCGGGCGGGGCCGGGCGTGCCCCGCGTTTCTGCGCCGGCCCGCCCCTCTTCTTCCCGACAACGCTTGTTCCAGCATGTGTGGACGCCATTTCTGTGCAGTGAGTGCCCCTGCGGGCCCCTCATTAGTCTTATTGTGTGTGTGGCGCTTTGTCAGTCATTGGCTGGGTGTTTTTTATTATCGGTCTAGTTTCAATCTAAGCCTATGCACAACTTTGTTTGAATGTATGTTATTATGTACTTTATGGCCCTTTTATCCCCTTAAAAGGGGGATTCTCCCGGTCCTAGGGTCCCTTGGGTCCAAATCGGGTATCATTAAAATCCTCCCACGCGGGACTTAAAGGGGCATCCCTGGTTGCTTATCAGCGTAATTCCCTTGGGTCATTGCGACTACCATTAAAATCACCATGTGGAAGCTTCCCAGGATACCGGGCTCGGGCTCCCCTCGGGGCAATCCCGGCAGTGTGTGGGCTGTGGGGCATTCCTTACGGGGGATAACGTATTGATATGTATACATGCGCTCTGCAGGCTATGACGCAGCAGTCGGGGTCCCAGGCGTCTGGGTCAGTGTCGCCGGCCTCATCCACTACCCCACCCCGCCTGATCCGTACCCCAAGTGACTTTGTCATTAGTGGGGAGTCGCAATCCTATGTTTGGGCTAGACTGGCCAACAATGGGAAATTGATCTCTAGCTCTGTGGCTAGAATGGCTCCGCCTAAGAGACGGCAACTGTCTCCGGCTGCGACGGTTATGGTTTTTTATGTTTTTTTATTACTGTGATACCCTGGACTGGTCTGATTATTCCCCGCTTGGTGAGGGGGAATTGTTGAGGAGTCTGAGGGGTCTGACGATCAGCAGTTGTTGGTGCTGATGCTGATTTTGGGCAGGGGGATACTGTGGATACCCCCAGAGGTCCTGAGTGGCACAGGACAAGTTTATAAAGTTTCCACCTTTCCACGCATTTAATCCTGGCCCATTTATTTGAAGTTCAGTTTTTTTCTCCTCCGGAGGAATCCCCTCAACGAGAAGGGGAATTCTTTGGGACCTCTAAGCCGCACTTGGAATTCCCAAATCAGATGGATTTTCATAGCCTTATTCTTAAGGAATGGGAGAACCCTAGTAGGCTTCCTGGTGTTCCACAGGGCTGGGATAGAGAGTATCCTTTTCCGGTGGATGCGGTGAAACGCTGGTCGTCTCCTCCTGAGGTTGACGCTCCAGTGTCGGGGTTGTCCAATAACTCGGTTGCACATTCTCCTGACGCCACCACTCTCATGGATGGTGAGGATAAACGCATTGATCAGATGGCTTGCCATGCATCTGCCAGTGTGGGTTCGGCCTTGCGGCTGGTCTGTGCCTCTGCGCTTTGACTGTGGCTTCCAGGTACGCGGTTAGGGACCTGTTGAGGTTTCCCAGCTTGACCTGTGCAGTGATGGATTCGCAGCCCTTAACCCTTTGAGTGCCAGCCTACCTAGATTTTTTGTCACACTCTGTTGCCCGACGACTTTTCACGTTTTTGCGCTACACGTGTGCAACCTTGATTTTTGAAGGGATTTCCATGAAAATTATATATTGTATTGAGTCTGGGCTTCAACATGAAATGTCTTGTTTGGCCTTTTTTTAGTGTATTCTCAATACTTTTGGGTGAAATATGTGCAAAAAAATGAAAAAAACCTATTGTTTACAATTTGTAGTGTTTTTTTTGTAATAAAAAATGTAAGTTTGTTAATAAAATATTATTACGTGTGAAAGCCCTATTTCTCCCGGTTACAATGGTACCACATATGTATAGGTATACCCCCTTTCCTGAAACAGCAGTTTAGGAGATTCCAGATAGAATACAACTATGCAATATGATTGCATAGTTGTAAGGGGTTAATAAAAAAAAAAAAATGACATAGGGCCAGGGGGGGGGGGGGGGGACCTCATTTCTTTTTTGGAATTCTAAGGGTTAAAAACCCTTAAAATCCCCCCCAAAAAATGACATAGGGTCCCTTTTACCCAGCATTACTGACCCGAGCCGCAGGTGATTGCCAGCCCCAGAGCCTTGTGAACTGGTATAAGGGGTCTCATGGACCCCTTACCAGTTCACAAAGGGTTAAAAAAAAAAAAAAGACACCAGACAAATTCTTTATTATTCTTTTTTTGACTTATACTTACCTCCCATCCAGTGTCCCACGCTGCTACAGATGACAGTTGTTGGTAGCGATCGGAGCAGGGAGGGTGGCAGGCAAGGAGATCAGAGCCTCCCTGCCTGCCACCCTCCCTGCACCGATCGCTGCTGACAACTGACAGATCGGAGCCCGGGTGCCGGTAACCCGAGGAGCGGGATGACGTCATCAAGTGGGCGGGGTTAGGGGCAGGGCTAGGGGCGGGACCAGCGCCGGCCGAAGAGGATGGTGAGGGCCCGTTTCTGGGCCCTCACAAGCAGCGTGGAAAGCCCAGGGGGGGGACCCGGAGAGATCACCGCTGCAGAAGAACTGGATCTGCTCATCAGGTGGCTGGGTCCCCAGTCTGCTGAACGTATCAAAAGACTCAAGTTTATACTTCCAATCCTGCTGCAGGTCTTGACGCTGCTTGGGACCGGCTTGAACGTAGTTTTGGCAGCTCCAAGGCCATCGAAGATGCATTATTTAAAAGGTTGCAAGGTTGCAAGCCATCACGCTGTGAGGTGAGTAAATGTCATTTACTATTTTTTTTTTTTACAGATGTCGGCGCCGGCGGGGGGGGGGGGGGCTATTCCGGGCCCCCTCCTGAAGATCAGAGGCCTGGGGGCGGAAATCTAACAGCGGATTCGTGTACAGAATCACTGGCCCTTTCAAATGAGGGGTAAGGTAAGTCTGTATGTTTTTTACTTTTTTTTTAATGGGCCTCTAAATTCAGCTACGTGACTCTCACGTAGCTGGCACTTAACGGTTGGAGAGGCAGCTACATGAGAGTCACGTAGCTGGCACTAGAAGGGTTAAGAGGTGTAAATTAATCATGTCTTTTGTTTTGGCCGCCTTGGTTGACGCTATTGGCATCTGTAGTAGGACTTTGGCCTTGCTTGTGGCTATTCGGCGAGCAGTTTGGTTGCGCCAGTGGGCAGCTGACATTGCGGCCTAGAAGTCTCTTACGGGGCTACCCTTCCTGGGGTTGTGTCTGTTGGGAGAAACATTGGATTCTGTGGCGAAAGGAGGCAAGTTACCTCGGCGCAAGACGTAGCGTCACCCCCTTTGGGGGGGGCGGGTTCTTTTAACTCTTCCTTTCGTGGTGCTAGAGCGGGCTGAGGTTTGGCCTTCTCTAATGTCAGAGGTGATTTCTGGAACAGGGGCAGAGGACGTGCCCGTCCAGGTCGCACCTGGGGTTTCCAAACCCAAGCCAGCTCAGCAATGAGGGGGCGCCCTCACCTTCGCGGGTGGGGGGATGTCTGCGGCATTTCTCACAGGTTTGGGATCTGGTGGTCTCAGACGGATGGATTCTGGATGTGGTGTCCTCCGGTTACAGCTGGAGTTTGAGTTCCGACCTCCTCCTCGGATCCCCGAGCTGTGCAGGGGCTCCTGTTGGCAGTAAAGATCCTTTTGGACATGGAGGTCATTTGCCTGGTGCCTCTGTCGGAGTGAGGCAGGGGTTACTATTCCAACCTCTTTACGGTTCCCTAGTAGGATGGCTCCATAAGACCCATTCTGGATCTGAAGCTTTTCATCGGGTTCGTCTGAACCAAGAAGTTCTGCATGGAGACTCTGCGGCTGCCATCGGTTCTCTTCGTCAGGGGGACTTTATGACGTCCATTGACTTCAGGGACGCTTACTTACATGTTCCTTTGTTCCCGGCTCACCAGAGATTTTCTGGTTTGTGGGGGAGATCAACATTTTCAGTTTGTGGCTCTCCCTTTCGGGCTGCCCTCGGCACCAAGAGTGTTCACCAAGGTGCTGACGGGGTTGATGGTCTTTTTCAGAGCCCAGGGCATTCGCATTGTGCCGTTTTTGGACGACCTTCTCATAATGGCATCCTCTCTCAGTCAGGCAGAGATAGACACCAGAACGGTGGTGTCAACTCTGGAGAGGTTCGGCTGGGTGATCTTCTATCCCTTATCTTCTCTCTCCCTCTCTCCCCATACAGGGAGGTCTCCTTTCTGGGCATGACTCTGGATACCCTTCAGAACAGGGTGTTTCTACCTCTGTCCAGGGTCCAAATGGTTCAGGATCTGATTCGGCTTTTGCTATCCAATCCTCGTCCGTCTATCCGGCTAGGGATGTGATTGGTGGGATTGATGGTAGCTTCCTTCGAGGCGGCTCACTTTTTTCAGCTTCTCACGAGGACTCTTCAGCTCCATATTTTTTGGCGGCCTAGGACAAGCTGTCTCTGGATCAATTATTTCTGACCCCCTGGGTTCGGCACTCTTTTCAGTGGTGGCTGGAACCAAGCAATCTGACGAGGGGCAGATTTTTTTCTGACTCCTTGTTGGGAGACGGTCACCACGGATGCCAGCCTGTCGGTTTGGGGGGGAGGGGGGTTCTGGCAGGAACTTTAGTTCCAGGAACTGCGGGGGCCTCAGGAGGCTCACACACCCATCAATGTCTTGGAGCTGAGGGTCATTCGGTTGGTCCTGTCCCGCTTGACTCCTCATTCGCGGGGCTTGCCGGTTCAGGTTCGGTCGGACAATCGGACAGCTGTTGCTTACTTTATTCTCCAAGGAGGGACTCGCGGCAAGATGCCCTCAGGGAAGTGTTTCTGATTCTTGCATGGGCGGAGAGCGATGTTCCATGCATCTCAGTTGTTTACATTCTGGGAGTGGAGAACGCGGAGGTGGACTCCCTGAGCAGGAGGGGAATGGTCTCTCAGTCCCATGGTATTCCAGTCCCTTTGCACAAGTGGGGGATTCCGGAGGTGGATCTCTTTGCCTCCCGTCACAATCACAAGCTTCCTGCATTGTGTCTCTGTCTCAGGATCTTCTGGCCCTGGCAGGGGACGCCATGTCTCTGGTCTGGAGGAATCTGGGGTTTTCTGTTTTTTGTTTCTCCCCTTCTCCATGATAGGCAGGCGCCAGCGATCCTGGTGGCTCCAAGGTGGCCACGACAGTTTTGGTTCGCAGATTTTGTTCAGCTGGCAGTAGACCAGTACCGCCTGCCTCTGTTTCCGGATCTGATCCCTCAAGGTCAACCATGTTACCCCAATTTACAAACGCTGGTTTTGACGGCGTGGCTGCTGAATCCTCCATCTTTAAAGAAGACGGTCTGTCTGCTGCTGTGATTCGGACACTGGTTAGGACTAGGAAGAGGTCTTCCTCTAACGTTTACCACAGGACTTGGAGGTCCTATGTTGATTGGTGTGAGGATAGGGCCTTTCCTTGCTGGGTGTTTTCTATTCCTAGGATTCTGGAGTTTCTGCAACATGGTCTGGACTTGGGTTTCCAGCTTAGTACTTTGAAGGGGCAGGTCTCGGTCCTGGCGGTCTTCTTTCAAAGATCTTTTACTCTTCATCCTTTTGAGCCGTGCAGGATGTTGCGTTTTCCATGCTCGCTCAGAAGGTGGCCTTTTTTGGTGGCTATCACTTCTGTTCGGCGTCTCTGTGTTGGCGGCTCTGTCCTTTCAGGCTCATTACTTTGAGAGACGCTAGGACAAGGTGTTTTTTCTTTTCAAGCCAGATTTCCCTCCTAAGGTTGTTTTCTGCCTTCCATTTGAAACAGGATGTTGTTCTTCCTTCCTTGTGTCTTAAGCCTAGCACTTACAAGGAGAGGGTCTTACACTCCTTGGCCGTGGTTCACTGTGTGAAGTATTAATTGGTGGCTACGTTTCCTTGTTGTAGGACTGACGCCTTTTTTTCATGGTACCTTCCGGGCCCAGAGAAGGGTTGGCGTCCGCTAGGTCTTCCATTAGTATATGGATTAGACAGGCCATTGTTGTGGCCTATTCTGCTATGAGGAAGGTTTCCCCCCTTCTGGATCGCTGTTCTTTCTACTCGTGCTGTTGGAGCTTCTTGGGCTTTTCAGCACCAGGCCTCTGTTGAACAAGTTTGCAAGGCTGCTACTTGGTCTTCCGTTACGGTCTTTCCAAGTTTTATAAGGTTGATGTGTGGGCCTCAGCGGATGCTGTGTTTTGGCCGCGAAGTTCTGCAAGCTGCAGTGGTGCAGGTTGTGCTTTATTGCCTTGTTTGGATCCCCACTCATTACGGACACTGCTTTTGGATGTCCCAGATGTAATGATTCATTCTGAAGCGGGGTGTGTGACATACTTAGAATAATACCATTTTGTGATTACTCACCTGTAAAATGGTTATTATAAGTATGTCACACACCCCGCTTCACCCCGCCCTTTTTGGTTTTCTGGATCCTTTGTACGGTGAACCTTTTTTACTGTTTATATTTGGCTCTTCCTGGTCCCTTTACTGCTGTCTTATACTGGGTAATGAGTGGGAGGTCCCAGGTATTTATGGGCCGGGAGGGGCTCCTTTTTTGCATGTCATCTCTGCAATATCGCCCTCTACAGGTTACTACCCAGATGTAATGATTCATTCTGAAGCGGGGTGTGTGACATACTTATAATGCCCATTTTACAGGTGAGTAATCACAAAATGGTATTTTTCCCACTGTGATAGCCACATTCATGGTTGATTACTGTGCCATTTGCATGGGATTAGATTGATACGTGATAATTATTTTTACCAGTAGAGGGCCTCTCTGCTTTTTTAACATTTTGTGTCAGCAGCTTTTCTAATAAATAGATTCTGTATATGTGTGTGTGTATAGAATAGTGTCTGTGTGGTCTGCTTAAGGTTTATGACCTTGCACACCTGTTGTATTTCATATTTTATTTTTTTGTAGTTGTGCAACTTTTTTGCTTCTTATGCTGTTTTGTAGGTTTTTTCTGCTGTTGTCTGTGGATCTCTTTTATCAGGGGGCTATCAAAATGTGCCTCATTCCTTCCGACTAAACTGCGTCCTAAATGAAAAATCTGCTACCTGTGGATATGGAATTGGCATTGCTATTGTAGCTAATATAATCTGTTTATTATTCTTTCTGTGTGATATCATGAAGCGTCACATTTTCAACGAGTTGGTGCTAAAGGTCATTTTTATTGCCGACATTATTTGCTCTGGTGAGTTAATCTATATATTTAAATAATGTTTGCCATGTGCATAATTATCCATGCTGCATGGCATTGTACCAAGCTGGATTACATTACATTGTTCCAGTAGTGGAGCACTAATATTTAAACCAAACATAAAAACATTCTGGACACTTCATTAGTGTCCCAGATCCCACTTTCACTAGGACGCCTGTGAGCATGTCACCGTAAAAATTGCTATCACCTGTATTTGAACCAGCAATGTTCTGCCTGTCTTTGCCCAAAGTCTGATGTCTTTTCTTGTGTGCCATCTCCTGTCATGTATATATCTAGTCTTTGTGAACATCTAGTTTTACTGTTGTTTCTTCCCTAAGCTTCCATCTAACCCCAACTTTTTGCTGGATCATAATGTGTAAAATTACTGCATGTTCTCTGCAGCCACACATCCAGCCCCTGCTGTTGTGTGGAATCTAGGCCTACTTTCTGTTAGGTCTAGGTCGTGCCTATTATCCATTTACCTGTTGTTGGTATGTTGTTGCCTGTCTGCCCTCTGTTTCCCCTTACCCAAATCTGCAACTACCAGGGGGCTGATATGGACCAGTGCAACCACCCCCAGCTCTGGGGTTCAGCTCAAAAATGTACTGGCAACTGCCCCACCCATAGGTAACTGGCCACCTATGCCCTGGGGAGTTGACCATTTGTCTCTGGTGGTGAAGATAGGTTGTCTCTGCTGCCTGTTTCGAGCCTGTGACTTCAACCTCCTGTTCCCAGTTTGTGATTCTGACTACCCGTTCCTATTCTGGGACCCTGACTGTCCCTTCCCGGTCTGTGCACCTGTGTGTTTGTATTTCTAGTCCATTGTTACGAACTTACATTCTCTGCAAACAGCCAGCATTCTCACATTCCTGGGTATGAACTAGATTTTTTTATTCTGACTGGGTCAAAAACGGCAAGGGAGTTGTACAGGGATCCTGGAGTTTTGCTAGAAAATACAATTAAAAGTGTGTTTTAATAACTTGAATATAAATTATGCTACTGACCCATGAATATATTATTTGCATTTCTAAGGGTATGATCTGAACAAAGACTCCAGACAACACTGCCTGACAGATGGCAGAGCTTAAAGTGGACCTATCTGCTTAAAGCCTGCACTGGAGTCTAAAAGATTCTGGACCCCCACTGTTTGAGCCCCCCAGACAGGCCCGCAATCACTTACACTGCTCCCACGCAGCCTTCTTGGCCGCTACCACATCCTCCCTGCAGCTGAGGTGTGCTCCTGTGCCCAGGCATTCAGATAGGCGGGGGGTGAAAATGCGCTGCACACTACAGGACCGAGACCGAAATAGTTATTTTTGCCATGCATTAGTATGCATTTTTTTAACTAAAAAATGCTGGTATGTTTTCTTTCAATGAAAATAAACACAGTACTGTTTTTATTCTAAGTGTGCCATACACTCCACTTCGGTCTTCATGACATCTGGGTAATCTCCAGTAGAGGGCGAACTTCTGCAGAGATGAATATGCAAAAAAGAAAGCCCCTCCCGGTCCATATATACCTGGGACCTCCCACCAATTCCCCAGTTTTCTTCTCTGCAGAGAAGGCGACAAGACAGAAGATGAGGACTTCTTTACTTACAGGTAAGCCGGGCTCGCGCCCCGGCCTTCTATTGTTCCTATTACTGCCAGGACCCTTCTAAATTACCCTATATTGAGCCTCCCAGCTTAGGCTGCGGGTCCTGGTGAAGGTAGGAGCACCCTATGGGTGCAGCAGGAGCTCTGCTCCACCGTGAGACCTCACTATGGGGTAGGTGGTTTCCAGGTTTCTTGGTGATCCTGGTGTGGGAAGCCCCATCCCGTTAGGCTTATGGCCGGCTCCTGGCAGGATTCCCCCCCTTCCGGGTCCCTTATTCCCCTCCGGGGGGGGGGCCTGGCCTATATTTTGTTTTGGCCGATATTTCGTTTTACCCAGCCCTTGTCACTGTGTGCTGAGTGTTTCACTTGTGTGTGTGTGAGTGCTTGATGCTTTACTGGCCAACAGGGTCTGACTACAGCCTGGGGAGCTTCTCCCCCTCAGGCTGCGTTCGGGAAGGGGGCGATTTGGCGCGATTACAGTGCTCGTTGTCTAGGGGTCCGCATTGCTGGGAGGGGGCGTGGCCTTGGCAAACGCGCGTTCTGCGCTGGCCCGCCCTCCCCCTGCTCTCTTTTCTCAGGCACGAGGCTGCGTGGGGGCCATCTTCTCTGACAGGCCGCTTTGCACATTGGGGTGGTAAGGGTCTAATGGCCATCTCCTTAGCTGGTGTGTGTGTTTGTGCCTTAATTGCACTGTTTGGCTGTGTTGTGGTATATATATACCTATATACTGTATATTTCCATTTGTGTGGCTGCAAGATCAAAGGCATTTTTTACACATCTCTGCTCTTATGTTGCGTATTTTGTGTGTTACAGGTTTCCCTGTATATATGCATATATGCATATTAAGGGGTCCCTCCTGGTCCTGGGGTCCCTAGTTATAAAAATTGTCCACCCAAAAATCCTCCCACCGGGACATTTAAGGGGCATCCCGGGTTGCTTATGCGTAATTCCCTGCGGTCTTGCGACTGACCACAAAAATTCACCATATGGAGGCTCTGCAGAATACCGGGCCCGGGATCCCTTTGGGACAATCCGGGCCATGTGTGGGGTGCGGGGTATCCCTTACGGGGGAGAATGTGTTGATCTGTATACCATGCGCACAAAAGGCCATAACGCGGCAGTCTGGTACCCACCTACTTTCTGGGTCGGCTCCTCCCGCTTCATCGCCTTCCCCTCCCCACCTGATCCGTACCCCAAGTGACATTGGTACCAGTGGGGAGTCGCTTTCTCATGTTTGGGCTCGGTTGGCCAGCATAGAGAAAATGATTGCTAGCATGGTGGGCAAGAAGGCCCAGGCTAAAAAGAGCCAGTTGTCATCGGCCCAGCCTTTGTGGTATATTGACGACGAGTCCGCTGATTTGTCCGATTATTCCCCGTTAGAGGAGGGGGAATTGTATCAGGATTCAGAGGCTGACTATGGTCAGCCTGGGAATTCCAATGTCGGGCAGGCGCTGGGGGATGCCGTAGATACGGCCACTGTTTTGTCACATTTATTGGAAGTGTTGGATGTTGATCCGCCTGAGGCGCCCCCTCTTAAGAAGGGGGAATTTTTTGGGGCCTACAAGCCCCATCTGGAATTTCCTACCCAGGGTCATTTTGATGCGCTGATACTTAGAATGGGAATGGGAGAGGCCCAGTCGGCTTCCTGGTGTGCCTCAGGGATGGGATAAGAAATATCCTTTTCCGGTGGAGGCGGTCAAGCGCTGGTCTTCTCCTCCCGAGGTCGACGCGCCTGTTTTAGGTTTGACCAACTCTTCTGTGCTGAACACCCCTGATGGCACCTCCCTTAAGGATGGTGAGGATAAGCGCCTTGATCAGATGGCGTGCCACGCATTTGCCAACGTGGGCTCAGCCCTGCGGCCTGTTAGTGCATCTGCCCTGGTGTCGCTTGCTGCATAACGCTCAGCTTGATCCAGCTGGCGCTGAGTTTGCTATACTTAAGAAGTGCGAATTGTTCATGGATTTTGTCATGGCTGCGATGGAAGACTCCATTGTGTAGTAGGACATCAGCCTTACTGGTGGCCATGCGCAGACTGGTCTGGCTCCATCAGTGGACAGCGGACGTTGGAGCCAAGAAGTCGTTCACAGCTCTCCCCTTCCTGAGTGCGCGGCTGTTTGGAGATAAATTGGATGCTGTTGCTAAAAGAGGTAAGTTACCTCAGCGGAGGAAACAGAGCCGCCCCTTTCGGGGGGCGGGCTCGTTCACTCCTTCCTTTCGAGGGGCCAGAGCGTCTAGGGGTCTGGCCTTCTCAGGTGTCAGGGGCTCGTCCTGGAACAGAGGCAGAGGTCGGGCACGTCCCGCGGCTGCCTGGGGTTCCAAGCCCAAGCCTGCCGTTAAACCGGCTCAGCAATGAAGGGGCACCCTCACCCGCAAGGGTGGGGGGACGGCTGCGGCTCTTCTTCCAGGTCTGGGCCCGGGAGGTCACAGACAATTGGATCTTGGAAGTGGTCTCCTCCGGGTACAAACTGGAGTTCGAGTACTGGCCGCCCCCAAGATTCTTAAGGTCTCGGGTACCCTCGGACCCTCAGGCTGCACAGGGGCTCCTGTTAGCAGTAAAAAACCTTCTGGACATGGGGGTTATATGCCCGGTGCCTCCGTTGGAAAGAGGCAGGGGTTACTACTCCAACCTTTTCACGGTTCCCAAAAAGGAGGGTTCGGTGAGACCCATTCTAGATCTCAAGGTTCTCAACAGGTTTATCAGAGCCAAAAAGTTCCGCATGGAGACTCTGCACTCGGCTATCAATTCCCTTGGCCAAGGGGATTTTATGACAGCCATAGACATCAAGGATGCGTATCTGCATGTTCCGATTTTTCAGGCGCATCAGAGATTCCTCCGGTTTGTGGTGGAGGATCAACATTATCAATTTGTAGCTCTTCCCTTCGGTCTGACCTCGGCACCGAGGGTCTTCACCAAGGTTTTGGCGGGCGTAATGGCTCTGCTCAGGGCATTCGCATTGTGCCTTATCTGGACGATCTGTTGATTTCAGCTTCTTCCCTTCAACAGGTGGAACTTGACACCCACCTGGTGGTGTTGACCCTGGAGAGGTTCGGGTGGGTGATCAGCCGCACAAAGTCCTCTCTCTCCCCATCTCGAGTGATTTCATTTCTGGGCATGAATCTGGATACCAGTCGGGCCAGAGTGTTTCTGCCCCAGACCAAGGTGCAGGGGATTCAGGGCCTGATCCGTCTTCTTCTGGCCAATCCTTGTCCCTCTATCCGACAGGGGATGAAACTGGTGGGTCTGATGGTGTCCTCCTTCGAGGCGGTGCCGTTTGCACAATTTCACATGAGATCTCTTCAACTTCTCCTATTGACGTATTGGGACAGGAGCCCACAGTCATTGGATCAACCTTTCAGGATGTCTCCCAGGGTTCGGCAGTACTTTCGGTGGTGGCTGGACTCGAGCAATCTGGTGAAGGGCAGATCCTTTCTGGTCCCTTGTTGGGAGACGGTTACCACGGATGCCAGCCTGTCGGGCTGGGGAGGTTATTGGAAGAGTCATCAGTTCAGCGGGGTGTGGGGTCCCCAGGAGACCCACACCCCCATCAATTCGACTGGTTCTGGCTCGGCTGACCCCACAGTTACGGGGTCTTCCGGTTCAGGTGCTTTCGGACAACCGAACGGCAGGGGCTTACATAAATCACCAAGGAGGGACTCGCAGCAGGAGTGCCCTCAGGGAAGTCTCTCTGATCCTGCAGTGGGCGGAGAGCAATGTTCCTTGCTTTTCGGCAGTCTACATTCCGGGAGTGGAGAACACGGAGGCGGATTCCCTGAGCAGGGGATTCTCTCGCCACGGAGAGTGGTATCTCAACCCCGAGGTTATTCTAAGCAGACAGCACGTCCTGCTCCAGACATAGTCCTTACATGTGGGTATACCTCCGCCTTCAGCGCCGTGCACTGCAGAACATGAAGAAAACAAGCTCCTCCCGGCCCTACATATACCGGAGGACCTCCCACAAATCCCCTAGTTTTTCTCTGCAGTGCTGGAACTGCGAAGACATGAAGTATCACGCTCTCGCAGGCGAGCGGGGCTTGACAGCCCGAGGCCCTGCGGGACTATTTCCACCCGTCCTCATTATGAATTAATGCCTCCCAGCCTGGGCTGCGCGGGTTGGGTGAAGGTAGGCAGCACCTAGTGTGCTTACGGAGCTAGACTCCACCGCAATTCCCTTCCACAGGGTAGGCGGTTAAGGCGTATGGTGAGCCTTCTATTGGATGCCCCTCCCGCACTAGTGCCCCTCGCTTGGCGTAGCGGTGAACCCAGTATTCTGGATCACCTTCCTCCCTAGTTTTCCCCGTTAGTGGGGGAAAAAAGAGGGGGGGGGGTCGTGTGTACGACGACTAATCCTTGCCCTAATCACACTAGTCAACCATTGTCTTATTGGTCCTTGGAGTCGGAGCTGCGCTTCACTCTCAGCCTTTTGCTTTCCTACTGCGCCTTCATGTATTACTCAACGCATACTTCATTTTTATTCTATAGCGCTTGCGTCCTATCACTGCTTCACCCTGTCAGATCTCTCTGAGTGATGTCTCCCTGGCAATATCTGTCGCTTCTGATAGGCTGCGCGCCTTCGAGCTTCGCGCTCTCCGGAGGGGGGCGTGGTTCGGTTTGGCGCGCTCCGCGTCATCGCCCGCTCTGGCCCGCCCTTCGAGGTTCGCTTGGTGCCATTTCCTTCTCACATACGCGTGGTGAAGACGGTCCTCCCCTCGCTGTTCTGTAAGTGCCCTCATGGGCGATCCCTTTCCTAACTTGTCTTCTTCGCGCTTGGCTCTGACGTCCCTTTCCCCTTGTGTCTTTCAGACCGCGGACTTCGGTGGCTTCTCCCAGCCCGTTGTAAAGTCCGGCCCTGAACCTTTTAATCAAATCACTCCCACTTCCCAGCGGGCGTTTGGGGCATCCAGGGTTGCTTAACAGCGTCAATCCCTACTGGCATATTGAATATAATAATCACCATATGGAGGCATCTCAGGATATCGTGAACGGGGTTCCTTCGGGACAAGCCCGTCTGTGTGTAGCTTGTGGGGTCTTACCTAGCAGTGGTGACAATGCACGGGTCTGCGTCCCTTGTGCCCAGCAGGCGCTAGCCGGCCTACCCACCTCTTCAGAGGCTGGGCCCGCGCCTCGCCTTGTTTCTCCTAAGCCTGAGTCTAACCCCCAACCCTGGCGGGGACTCCCATGCTGATCTTGCCGCTAGACTGGCTAGCGTGGAAAGTTTAGTCGCTGGTTCCTTGGCGCGCAAGGCTACCGCTAAAAGGCCCCACCTGAATCCTGAAGCCACTATCCTTCCTGTAGACTCGGATGATTTACATTTGTCCTATGCACACTCCCCCTCAGAGGATGGGGAACTGTTTTCTGACTCTGGGTCCTTCGACGATGAGTACAGGAGTCAGGATGAATCTGGATCTGAACTTTGGTCCCAGGATGACGTTGCTAGATTGCTGGCCCAGATCTTTGACGTGTTATTCCTCTCTCCCCCGCCTGCGGCTCCTCGGCAAAGAGGTGACCTGTTCCATACCGCTAAGGTGCGGTTGGAATTCCCCGAACAAACTCATTTTAATAATCTAGTCTTAAAGGAGTGGGAACATCCCAGCAAACTCCAGGGGGTTCCTAAGACTGTGGATAAGAAGTATCCATTCCCTGCTGCCCTGATCAAGTGTTGGACTTCGCCGCCCGAAGTCGACGCCCCGATCCTGGGCCTGTGCAATACCTCGATTATGCACTCCCCTGACACTACTACGCTGCGGGATCTGGAGGATCGACGGGTCGTTCAATTAGCATGTCAGGCCTTTGCATTCGGGGGAGCCTCGCTCCGCCCGGTTTGCGCCTTAGCCATCACGGCGGTGGCGCTCAGGACTGTGGTTAAGACTGCTCTTGAAGGGGCGGATGACTTGCCATCCGATGCCGCCAATGCTTTGGTTACCTGTGAGACTTTTATCAATTACATACTGTCTGCATTGGACGATGCTATCAAGCTGAGTGCTAGAGCCTCTGCTCTGGTGGTAGCCATACGCCGAGCGGTCTGGTTACGCCAGTGGGCAGATGACAATGTCGCCAAGAAGGCCCTTACGGGGCTTCCGTTCAAAGGGCTGCGCCTGTTTGGAGAAAGGTTAGATATCTTTGCTAAAGGGGGCAAGCTGCCCCAGCACAAGCGTCAGACTCTGCCCTTTCGTGGCCCAAGCTCCCACTCTACCCCCTACCGCGGGGCTAAACAGGGAAGAGGGGTGTCCTTCGCTGGAGCTCGCACAGATTCCTGGAACAAGAACAGAGATCGCCGCCCCAGCTCTTCCTGGGGGCCAAAGCCCCTCCCAAGACCCCCCAGGCATGAAGGGGCGCCCTCGCCCGTCAGGGTGGGGGGACGTCTACAGCATTTTCAACATGTCTGGAGACGCCACGTCCCAGACCGGTGGATTCAGGAGGTAGTGTCCTCCGGTTACAAGATAGAGTTTGCTGTACTGCCCCCTACCAGGTTCGTCGGGTCCCGAATCCCACAGGATCCTGCCTCAGCTCAAGTCTTGACGATAGCGGTGCAGGACCTTCTAGACCTCGGGGTAATTTGCAAGGTCCCCTTAAAAGACAGGGGCGTGGGGTTTTATTCCAACCTGTTCACGGTGCCCAAAAAGGACGGGTCAGTCAGACCCATTCTGGATTTAAAAATCTTAAACAAATTTGTCAGAAACAGGCATTTTCGTATGGAAACTCGGCCATTGCCTCGCTGCGCCCTGGGGACTTCATGACATCTGTGGACATCAAGGACACCTATCTGCACGTTCCGGTGTTCCCGGGGCATCAAAGGTTTCTCAGATTTGCGCTGCTCGATCAGCATTACCAGTTTGTGGCTCTGCCATTCGGACTTACGTCAGCCCCCAGGGTATTCACCAAGGTGCTGGCAGGAGTAATGTCTCTATTGAGACTAAAAGGCATACGAGTGTTGCCCTACCTGGACGATATACTTATCTCATCCCAGTCTCTGCAGCAGGCAGAGCTGGACACGCGGTTGGTGGTGACCACCCTGGAGTCCTTCGGCTGGGTGATCAATTACCCAAAGTCCTCTCTGTCCCCTTCCCCAGTGACACCGTTTCTGGGGATGATTCTGGATTCAGTTCAGTCAAAGATATTCCTTCCCCCACAGAAGGTGGAAGCTCTGACAACGCAGGTCTGGTCCCTGCTCTCGAACCCTCATCCCTCTATCAGGCAGGGAATGCAGTTGGTGGGCTCGATGGTGGCAAGCTTCGAGGCGGTGCCATTTGCCCAATTTGAGAACTCTGCAGCTTCACCTTCTGTCAGTTTGGAACAAGGACCCAGCGTCCTTGGACGAAATCTGGGTGCTTCCCCCCTCGGTCAGACAATCCCTGGCGTGGTGGCTGAACCACGGGAACTTGACGAGGGGCAGATCCTTCCTGGCTCCCTCCTGGGAGACGGTCACAACGGATGCCAGTCTCTTGGGCTGGGGGGGATTCTGGAAGTCCCTGCGTTTCCAGGGGAGGTTCAGGTTGGTGCTGGAACAATTGACCCAGCACCTGAAGGGTCTGGCAATTCAGGTACGCTCAGACAACAGGACGGCGGTGGCCTACATCAATCATCAGGGGGGAACCCGGAGCAAGGGTGCTCTCCAGGAGGTGTCTCTGATTCTAACTTGGGCAGAGACCAATGTCCAATGCATCTCGGCTGTTTACATTCCGGGGACGGAAAATCTGCTAGCAGATGCCCTGAGCAGGCGGTCGTCCCGTCAGGGGGAGTGGTCCCTCTCCAACTCGGTATTTCAGTCCCTGTGTCACCGTTGGGGTGTCCCAGACGTGGATCTGTTTGCGTCCCGTCACAATCACAAGCTACCGAGCTTTGTATCTCTGTCTCAGGATCCTCTGGCTCTGGCCACGGATGCTCTGGCAATGTCTTGGAAGGAGTTTCGGCTCCTGTATGCATTTCCACCAATTCCCCTTCTGGGCAGAGTGCTACGCAAGATCGCTCTGGAAGGGGTACCCACTATTCTGGTGGCCCCAGGGTGGCCAAGAAGAGTGTGGTTCGCAGACGTGGTTCAAATGGCAGTAGATCAGTACGATCTACCAAGGATTCCAGACCTCCTAACTCAGGGGTCTCTACGCCATCCCAATTCACTAACTCTGGCTTTGACGGCTTGGCTATTGAGACCACCATTTTAAAGGAAAAAGGCTTGTCCGCTTCTGTAGTGGCTACCATGGTCCAAGCCAGGAAGAAGACCTTCTGCCATATATTATAGGGTGTGGCGTGCCTACATTGACTGGTGCGAATTCAGGTCTCTTCCCTGCCGGGAATTCTTAGTCTCCAGGGTGCTGGAGTTCTTACAACATGGTCTAGACTTAGGTCTGAAGCTTAGTACTTTGAAGGGCCAGGTTTCGGCCCTGTCTATCTTCTTTCAGAAGACCTTTGCCCAGCACTCTCTTATCAAGACTTTCTTTCAGGGGGTCACTCATGTGCGCCCCCCTCGGAAACCTATGGTTCCTGTTTGGGATCTGAATTTGGTTTTGTCGGCCCTACAGGGTCCTCCTTTTGAGCCTATTCATGAGCCGCTCTCGCTGTGCTCACACTCAAGGTTGTCTTCCTGGTAGCTATCACTTCGGTTAGACGTGTGTCTGAGTTGGCTGCCTTGTCTATTCAGCCTCCCTACTTTGAGAGATACCGGGATAAGGTGGTGTTTCGCTTCAAGCCAGACTTCCTGCCTAAGGTTGTGTCTGCGTTTCATTTGAATCAAGATATTGTTCTTCCTTCCTTGTGCCCTAATCCTAATAACCCTAAAGAGAGGGTTTTACATTCCCTGGATGTTGTTAGGTGTGTCAAGTCTTACCTGGTTACCACTCAGGCATTTAGAAAGATGGACGCTCTCTTCGTTGTGCCTCACGGCCCTAGGAAAGGTTTGGCTCCCGCCAAGTCTACCATCAGTAAATGGATTCGTCAGGCTGTGGTTCAAGCCTATACTACTAATGGGAAGACTCCCCCCTTTCGTCTTACTGCTCATTCTACTAGAGCTGTTGGGGCTTCTTGGGCTTTTCAGCACCAGGCCTCTGTGGAGCAAGTTTGCAAGGCCGCTACTTGGTCTTCCGTTCATACCTTTACAAAGTTTTACAAGGTTGATGTTAAGGCCTCAGCTGATGCTGCTTTTGGCCGCAAGGTTCTGCAGGCCGTAGTTGTTTAAACGGTTTGCTGTTGCCTTCTGTTGGGGATCCCACCCTTCTTTATGGACACTGCTATTGGATGTCCCACATGTAAGGACTATGTCTGGAGCAGGACGTGCTGTCTGCTTATAATAATACAACTCTGTGAAGTACTCACCTGTAGAGTTGGTATTATATGCAGACAGCACGTCCTGCTCCACCCCACCCTGGTTTCACTTTGTTCTGGATCCCCTGTTTGGCGATTGTTATATTTCATATTTTGTTTTGCCAGTTTTGGGTGGTTGTTTCTCCTGGCCTCTCCTTCTCACTGCATTTCAATGCTGGGGATTTGTGGGAGGTCCTCCGGTATATGTAGGGCCGGGATGGAGCCCTTTTTTCTTCATGTTCTGCAGTGCACGGCGCTGAAGGCGGAGGTATACCCACATGTCTATGTCTGGAGCAGGACGTGCTGTCTGCATATAATACCAACTCTACAGGTGAGTACTTCACAGAGTTGTATTTTTCTGGATCTTTGCCGCAAGTGGGGGACTCCGGAGGTGGATCTCTTTGCCTAGAGGCACAATCACAAACTTCCGGCCTTTGTGTCTCTCTCTCAGGATCCCCTGGCTTTGGCAGTGGATGCCTTGTCACTGGCTTGGAAGGACCTTGGTTTTCTGTACCTGTTTCCACCTGTCTCCATGCTGGGCAAGGTAGTTCGCAAACTGGTTCTAGAAGGGGCACCAGCGATTCTGGTGACTCCAAGGTGGCCAAGAAGGGTTTGGTACGCAGACGTTGTAAGGATGGCCGTAGACCAGTACCGGCTTCCCTTGTTGCCGGACCTGCTATCTCAGGGTCATCTACTTTACCCCAATTTACAAAGGCTGGCTTTGGACAGCTTGGTTGCTGAAACCTTCATCTTGAAAGAGGAAGGTTTGTCTGAGGCTGTTGTTCAGACCCTGATTAGGGCTAGGAAGCGGTCCTCTTCTGGCATTTACTATAGGACTTGGAGGTCCTATATTGATTGGTGTGAGGCTAGGGCCTTGCCTTGCAGGGTTTTTTCTATACCCAGGATTTTGGAGTTTCTTCAGCTTAATCTGGATCTTGGGTTCCAGCTTAGTACTTTGAAAGGACAGGTTTCTGCTCTGTCAGTTTTCTTCCAGAGGTCTTTTGCTTTACACCCGCTGGTTAAGACTTTTTTCCAAGAGGTCGCGCATGTGCGGCCCCCTCGGAAGGCTGTAGTCCCTGTTTGGGATTTGAATTTGGTTCTTTCAGCTCTGCAGGGTCCTCCTTTTGAGCCGTTACAGGATATTGCTCTTTCGGTTCTCACTCAGAAGGTTGCTTTCTTGGTGGCTATTACCTCTCTCCGGCGTGTCTCTGAGTTGGCGGCCCTGTCGATTCAGGCCCCTTACTTTGAGAGACACCAGGATAAGGTGGTTTTTCGTTTTAAGCCGGATTTTCTTCCTAAGGTGGTGCCTGCTTTCCCCCTCAATCAGGACATTGTTCTCCCTTCCTTGTGTCCTAAGCCTAACAATGACAAGGAGAAGGTTCTGCACAATTTGGATGTTGTTCGCTGTGTGAAGTACTATTTGGTGACTACTTCTTCCTTCCGCAAGACGGACGCCTTTTTCGCGGTGCCCTGCGGGCCCAGGAAAGGTTTGGCGCCTGCTAAGTCTACGATTAGCAAATGGATTCGTCAGGCCATTGTTGGGGCCTATTCTGCTAAGGGGAGGACTCCCCCCTTTTAGGGTCACTGCGCACTCTACTCGTGCTGTTCGTGCATCCTGGGCTTTTCAGCACCAGGCTTCTGTTGAACAAGTTTGAAAGGCTGCTACTTGGTCTTCCGTCCATACCTTTTCCAAGTGTAACAAGGTTGATGTGCGGGCTTCAGCGGATGCTGTTTTTGGCCGCAAGGTTCTGCAAGCTGCAGGGGTTTGAGTTGGTACATTCTTTACAGTTTCTGGTTCCCACCCATGATGGACACTGCTATTGGATGTCCCAGATGTCATGAAGACCGAAGTGGAGTGTATGGCACACTTAGAATAATACCGTTTTGTGAGTACTCACCTTTAAAACGGGTATTATGAGTGTGCCATACACTCCACTTCGCCCCACCCCTTTTTTTCAGGTATTCTGGAGTTTTTTATTTGGTGAACCATTGGTTTTGATTGTTACGGTTATATTTGGTTCTTCCTGGTCCCTTTACTGCTTTTATACACTGGGGAATTGGTGGGAGGTCCCAGGTATATATGGACCGGGAGGGGCTTTCTTTTTTGCATATTCATCTCTGCAGAAGTTCGCCCTCTACCGGAGATTACCCAGATGTCATGAAGACCGAAGTGGAGTGTTTGGCACACTCATAATACCCGTTTTAAAGGTGAGTACTCACAAAACTGTATTTTTCCTTTTTGGTTTTCTTTTTTTCAACTAAAAACTCAAAAAATGTGAGCCAACCAGCTCAAACATAGGGGCTGGTAAGCTAGGGCCCCTGGCCCTGCTGATTAACCAGGCCCTATGCCCTTCGGTACAGGTCCAGGGGTGCCTGAGGCAGATCAGAGGGCAGAGAAGTGGCAAGCCAACTGCCCAACATACCAGTCGATGGCTTTTGCTGAATCCTCCCACATCATTTCTTTAACCTCTAATGGCCAGGGAGGCGCGGAACAGCCCAGTGCCCCTCAATACTTGAGCCTTGGATTCCTACCCATTCATGCCTGGTGTGCCAGGCTGGTTAGCTTTAAAGGGGGGGCTTTTCCCTTTTTGGGGGGCATCCCAACTTCACCCTCCCTCCAAAAAATCTGAAAAAATGCAGGGAGGGACAATGGCTCCCGGCCATCACTCCTGTCTGGGAGTCAGATTGGGGTGTCTACTTGAAGCCACTGCCGCCATCAGAAGACCCCAGTGATGGACCAAAAAGACCCTGACAACTTGGAGGAACCCCCATCAAACGAAGATGACAACGGCTGATGGGGGGCAGAAGGTAGAAGACGCAGTGTGTCTCATTTGGAATAATAAAGGTTTTTTGGTGTGTTTTTTTTTGTACTACTGTTGTTGAACTGGTAATATATACTATACCAGTTCACAGGGTAGGGGTGCATTCCACCTGCTGCTGGGACTGGTGGATGACATGCCGATACCCCTGCCTGATTACCTGCATCCTCTCCCAGGGGTGCGGAAGAGCCCAGTGTGCATTGGTATTCCACTGGACCTGTACCAAATGTTGGTTGCCTGTTTTTTTTAATGTTATTTTTTAACCAAAAATGTTTTTTTTTTTTAATTCTTTATTTTCTTATTAGAAACATTAGGACAGAACACAGGGAAATAAACATACAGAGCCACCATATGGGTACAAAAGTACAGAGTACCAGTCATGGTGCAAACATCGCATCTATTAGTCAAATGGGTATTTCAAACAATTTTCTTTGTCACAATTAGATTGGCCCAGTCTAGAGTCATTAAGAAAACAACTTAGAGGGGGGTCACAAGGTATGAAAGGGAACAGAGGGGGGAAAAAATGGGGGGGTCACCAGGGGGGCGGACCAAGGGCTCCAGAGCCCAACGACTACGAGGTCTCCTCGAGCCCCGTCCTCACGTCTGTAACACCGCCAGCTCAAAACGTTCCAAGATCCCTTTTTCCAGATGCAAATCACCAGGGGGTTACGCAGCAGTGATCCACTTATACTTATCTGTATCCTTAAAGAGGAACCAAAGCATCCAGGTTTGCAAGAACTGGGAGGTGTTTTCATGTATTGAGGCTGTGAGTTCCTCCATATCCATTATCCTATTGATCTCCCCATTCCACAGCCTAGGTATGGTTGCTTTAGCTGTGCTGATAAGGGGACTCAAAAGCGATTTTTTATATATTTTAAGGGACATGTCTGCCAGATGCAACAGAAGTAAGGACGAATCTCGAGCTACCGGGGGCCCTGTAATCTCTTCTGAAATACTGGATACTACGTCCCAGAAAGGCACAATCTTAGGGAATTCCCAAAATATAATGAAAAAGCTCCCTATCGCTCCCTGACATCTCCAGCACATGGCGGACTGTAATGGAGAGAAGCTGTGTAATTTCTTCGGGGTATAGTACCACCTTGTGAGGAATTTATAGTTCAATTCCTGAATCTTGGAGGACATAGAGGCTTTATGTGCTATTGTAAACATGTATCTTCACTGCTCCTCTGTAAAGCGTCGGGCCAGGTCCCTCTCCCAATCCGCACAAAAACAGGGAACCTCCCCGCCACCGGAGGACATCAACATTGCGTATAAGTGGGATATCGGCCTCTCGGGCGCCGACTGGGCCATGACCAGCTGCTCAAAGAGAGTCGCAGCCTCCCTGCATTGTCTGGATTTTTATTCTGCCTGGACCTACAGTCAAAAATCCACCTACTTGCTCAGTCCTGGTAAAAAAAAGAAGCCTGAATACAATACAATGTTAAAAAAAAGTTGGGATCCCATAAGTTATTTTGATGGAACAGCCGTAGACACAATAATACCATTTTGTGAATACTCACCTGTAAAATGGGTATTATAAGTATGTCACACACCCCGCTTCAAGAAATTCACAACGTGTGGGTAATACTGACCTGTAGAGGGCGATATGCAGAGATGCCAGGAAAAAAGAGAGCCCCTCCCGGTCCATAAATACCTGGGACCTCCCACTCATTACCCAGTATAAGAACAGCAGTAAGGTAAGGGACCAGGAAGAGCCCAACACAAAGCATAACAACGCAAAGTTCACCATATAAAGGATCCAGAATACAAAAGGGCAGGGTGAAGCGGGGTGTGTGACATACTTATAATACCCATTTTACAGGTGAGTATTCACAAAATGGTATTATTCTAAGTATGTCACACACCCCGCTTCAAGAAATTCATAACGTGTGGGACATCCAACAGCAGTGTCCATAAAGGGCGGGGATCCAAAACAAGGCACAACTTAAACCACTGCAGCTTGCAGAACTTTGCGGCCAAACACAGCATCCGCTGAGGCCCGAACATCACCTTGTAAAACTTGGAAAAAGTGTGAACAGAAGACCAAGTAGCAGCCTTACAAACTTTCTCAACAGAGGCCTGGTGCTGAAAAGCCCAGGACGCCCCAACCGCACGAGTAGAATGAGCAGTAACACGAAAAGGGGGTACCTTCCCTTTGGCAGAATAGGCCCCAACTATGGTCTTACGGATCCATTTACTAATGGAAGACTTGGCAGGCGCCAAGCCTTTTCGGGGCCCGGAGGGCACCACAAAAAAGGCATCCGTCTTACGAAAGGAAGACGTTACCTCCAAATAATACTTCACAACACGAGCCACATCCAAAGAATGCAGGGCCCTCTCCTTGTCATTGCTGGGATTAGGACACAGAGAGGACAGAACAATGTCTTGGTTTAGGTGAAAGGCAGAAACAACCTTAGGAAGGAAATCGGACTTGAAACGAAAAACCATCTTGTCCTGATGCCCCTCAAAGTACGGGGCTTAAATGGACAAAGCTGCCAACTCAGAGACACGCCTAACCGAAGTGATGGCTACCAAAAAGGCCACCTTCTGCCTAAGTGAAGACAAGGCAATATCATTCAAGGGCTCAAAAGGAGAATCCTGAAGAGCAGAAAGAACCAAATTCAAATCCCAAACAGGGAGCAAAGGTTTTCTAGGAAGCCGCACGTGCGTGACTCCCTGGAAAAAAGTCTTAACCAAAGGATGTAGGGCAAATGACCTTTGAAAGAACACCGCCAGGGCAGAAACCTGCCCCTTCAGAGTACTAAGCTGGAGCCCCAGGTCCAGACCATGTTGAAGAAACTCCAGGATTCTGGAGATGGAAAATTCCCTACAAGGCAACGCCCTGATCTCACACCAATCAATATAAGACCTCCAAGTCCTATAGTAGATATTAGAGGAAGACCGCTTCCTAGCACTAATGAGAGTTCGAATCACAGCATCGGAAAGACCTTCCTCCTTCAAGATGGAGGTTTCAGCAGCCACGCCGTCAAAGCCAGCGTTGGTAAATTGGGATAACGTAGTTGACCCTGGGTGAGCAGATCCGGCAGCAGGGGCAGAACGAACTGATCCTCTGCTAACCTTACCACATCTGCGAACCAAACCTGTCCTGGCCACCTTGGAGCCACCAGAATTGCTGACGCACCCTCCTGGGCCAGCTTGCGCACCACTCTGGCCACCAAGGGAAACGGAGGGAACAGATACAGAAACCCCAGATCCCTCCAGTTCAGAGACATGGCATCCACTGCCAGAGCCAGTGGATCCCGTGAGAGAGACACAAATGTCGGCAGTTTGTGATTGTGACGAGAGGCAAAGAGGTTCACCACCGGGGACCCCCACCTGAGACAAATCAAGTGAAACACTTTGGGGCTGAGAGACCATTCCCCCTGGCGAGCTGAGAACCTGCTCAGAGAGTCCGCCTCCGTGTTCTCCGCTCCCGGAATGTAAACTGCTGAAATGCACGGGACGTGGGTCTCCGCCCAGGCCAGAATCAAAGACACTTCCTTGAGGGCACTCCTGCTGCGAGTCCCTCCCTGGTGATTGATGTAGGCGACCGCCGTTCGATTGTCCGACCGGACTTGAACCAGCAATCCTTGCAACTGATGAGTCAAGCGAAACAGAACCATCCTGATGGCCCTTAATTCCAGAACATTGATGGACTCGTGAGCCTCCTGAGGCCCCCACAGTCCCTGAAACTGACGATCCTTCCAGAACCCCCCCATCCTGATAGACTGGCATCCGTGGTGACCGTCTCCCAACAAGGGGCCAGAAAGGATCTGCCCCTCGACAGATTGATTGGATCCAGCCACCACTGAAGGGAGCGCCGAACTCGGGGGGTCATCAGGAAGGACTGATCCAACGACAGTGGCGACCCGTCCCAGGCCGCCAACAGATGGAGCTGGAGTGTCCTTGTGTGGAACTGAGCAAAGGGAACCGCTTCGAAGGAGGCTACCATCAATCCCACCAGCCTCATCCCCAGTCTGATGGCCGGACGAGGGATAGACAGGAGGAGTCGAACCAACTCCTGAATCAAGAGAACCTTGGACTGAGGAAGAAACACCCTGGACTGGGAAGTATCCAGGGACATTCCCAGAAAAGACACTAACCTGGACGGAGAAAGGGAGGACTTGGGGTAGTTGATCACCCACCCGAATCTCTCCAGAGTGGACACCACAGTTCTGGTGTCCAATACCGCTTGGCTGAAGGAAGATGCCATAATGAGAAGGTCGTCCAGATAAGGGACAATGCGAATACCCTGGGCTCTGAGGAGAGCCATCACCCCGGCCAGCTCCTTGGTGAAAACCCTTGGAGCCGAGGTAAGACCGAAAAGAAGTGCCACAAACTGAAAATGCCGATCCTCCACCATGAACCTGAGAAATCTCTGGTGCGCTGGAAAAATCGGCACATGCAGATAGGCGTCCTTGATGTCTACGGACGTCAGAAAGTCCCCCTGCCGAAGAGAATGGATAGCTGAACGCAGCATTTCCATGCAAAATTTTCGCGGACGGACAAACCTGTTGAGGATCTTTAGATCCAAAATGGGTCGAACCGAGCTGTCCTTCTTGGGCACCGTGAACAGATTGGAATAAAAGCCCCGACCCCTGTCTGAGGGGGGCACTGGGCAAATAACTGCTATATCCAACAGACTCTTTACTGCCACCTGGAGCTCCTGCGTGGCCAGAAGGTCCGAAGGCACCCGAGACCTGAGGAATCTGGGAGGGGGCCGGAGCTCGAACCCCAGCTTGTAGCCGGAAGTCACCACTTCCCGGATCCATCTGTCCGAGACCTCCCGGTCCCAGACCTGGGAGAAGTGTTGCAGCCGTCCCCCCACCCACATGGGTGAGGGCACCCTTTCATTGCTGAGATGGCTTGGCAGCGGGTTTGGGCTTATAGCCCCAGCTGTATCCTGGGCGGGCACGTCCTCTGCCCCTGTTCCAGGAATCTCCTCTGGCTGCGGGGAAAACAATTCCTCTGCCAGCTCTAGCCCCACGAAAGGAAGGAGCAAAGTAACCTGCCCCCCGAAAGGGACGACGCTGTTTTTTGCGTTGAGGTAACTTACCACCCTTGGCAACTGAATCCAACTTCTCACCAAAGAGCCGTAATCCCACAAAGGGAAGAGCGGTCAGCGACTTTTTAGACACAAAATCAGCCGCCCACTGGCACAACCAAACCGAACGCTGAATAGTCACCAATAGAGCCGACGTTCTGCCACACATCATCAGTGTGTCATCCAAGGCGGCTAGTACAAATGACAAAAACAATTCACACCTTTTAAGGCCAAGGAACTCGTCACTATCCGGATCTAACCCGGAAGAAGTCAACAGGTCCCTGACCTCCGACCTGGTAGCCACCACCAGCAGCGCTGAAGCACAAACCGGCCTCATGGCTGACCCAACACTGGCAAAACCATGACAAGCCATTTGGTCAATGCGTTTATCCTCACCATCTTTAAGCGTGGAGCAATCAGGAGAATTTAAAACAGTAGTGTTGGATAAACCCAGAATCTGTGCATCGGGAGGGGACGCCCAACGCTTAACCGTATCCAAGGGAAAGGGATATTTTTTGTCCCAACCCTAAGGGACACCTGGGAGCCGGGCAGGCCTCTCCCATTCCTTAGCAATAATCCCATCAAAATGCTTTTGGTTAGGAAATTCCAAGCGCGGCCTGGATTCTTCGAAAAATTCCCCCTTTTGCTGTGGAACCACCTCAGGAGGAGAAATAACCAAAACCTCAAACATCTGAGCCAGAACATTAGGAGTATCCGAAGACCTCCCCAAGCCCCGCTCGGTATCAGCACCCACAAACTGCTGATCGTCTGAATTATCTGATTCTTCATATACCTCCCCTTCCTCAAGTAGGGAGTAAGCAGACCAGTCCAGATTATCAAGATCATCCAAGTCAGCCGCCGGTGAAGACGGCGACAAGTGCTTTCTCTTAGCCGGAGCCTTTCTGGTGAACGTGCTGGAGAATAATTTTTCAAGATTGGCCAATCGGGCACACATCTCCGATTGCAACTGCCCGCCCATGACAACGTCAGACTGGGCACGGATCAAACTGGGAGGGGGGGAGGAGAGACCGGCGGCGCTGAACCAGACGCCTGGGGTCCGGACTGCCGCGTAATAGTCTGCTGTGCGCATGGTATACACAGATATACATCATCGCCAGTAAGGGATGCCCCACACCCCATACACTTCCGGGATTGCCCCGAGGGGAGCCCGAGCCCAGTATCCGGGGATGCCTCCATAAGGTGAACTTATAGTTGGTCGCAATGACCGAGGGAATTACGCATATAAGCAACCCGGGATGCCCCTTTAATGTCCCAAGTGGGAGGATTTGCAATAAGCCAATTAAGAACCCAGGGACCCTAGGATCGGGAGAAACCCCCTAACACCACTGTAGGTTATATCTGAAAGACATAATAAAAAAGGCTAATAAGAAAAGCGGAGTATAATATATATATATATATATGACATAAAAATATATAATTATAGGTGATGGGACAGAAGGGGGGCCCACCAGGCCACTCACTGTGGTCCTGAAGACAGCTTCCTCTCTCCGTGAGGTAAAGAGCAGCTCTGAGGAGAGAAGGGGGCGTGGCCAGCTCCTTCTGAGGAAACAGGCACAGAGAAAAGCACCTCAGCGGTGCCTGTGACACAGGGGCGGGCCGCAGCACTGGAAAGCCCGGCCCCGCCCCCAAGAGTGAAAGTGTGAGGGGAGAAGCTCCCCTCCTCCATGACAATGCAAAAAGGCCGGCACCGCAGCCATGTGCGGCGCCGGTCTCAGAAGAGACAGAAGGAGCGGAGCGGGCCGTGGCTTTGACCCTGACGCCCGGCCCGCTCCTCGCTCAGAATCCAAGCCACATCAGCGCCAAATAGAAGGGTGGGGGCCGCGGCTCGCGCCTAAAGCCCGGCCCCGCCCCTTTTACCTCAGGGAGAAAGCCTGTATAAAAATGGCGGCCACAGCGCCGTTTTGACAGAGAAATACACGCTGTTATGAAGTAATAAATAAGTTAACTATTGGGAGGATAATTTAATAAATTAATACATTAAAACATTATTAAAAATTAATGATTACAAAATTTGAACCTAACACCAAATAAGGGGCCCTGCTCCTACCCTCCGCTATCCCGCTAGAGAGAGGGGCATTACCCAAAGGGGGGGACCACCCAAAGTGTAAGGCCAAGGGACGGGGCATCCCAAACCGGGGTCACCGTCCCGGATGACCGCCTACCCTCTTATAGAGGGTCTCACGGGAGAGCATTTGCTCTTAAGCACCAAGGATGCTTTTCTACCCTCACCCGGACCGTCAGACTAGGCTGGGAGGCATGAGGTAATAGGCATGAGGCGGAAATAGATAACTAAAGGGCCGGGAGTCATCCCGGCTACCTGAAATCCCCCTGTGCAAGGAGGAGACCACATCTTCTGACTTGCTCGCCGTCTGCAGATATGAAGACTGGGTAATGAGTGGGAGGTCCCAGGTATTTATGGACCGGGAGGGGCTCTCTTTTTTCCTGGCATCTCTGCATATCGCCCTCTACAGGTCAGTATTACCCAAACGTTATGAATATCTTGAAGCGGGGTGTGTGACATACTTAGAATAGTCACTTTCCCTTTGGGCAGAAGACTACTGGAGGGACTGGCCCATTCCTGAATCCACTTATAACCTGTCATGTTACAGTGCCTGCTGCAAAGTCCCAGTGGTCTTTACAAAACTGTGGCTTGATGCTACAAGGAACTGTTCCTTTTATCACATTATAACAGGCGTAGGAGCACTGGTGTGTCTGAAAGTGAAAGTGTACATAAGTGTGCAGGTAAGGATAGCTGCTCTCTGCTTTGCTGTATAAACTCACTTTATATTTATTGTATCTAGCCCAATTAAGTGAAATGTTACTTTTATTTTTTTACTTAAAAGATCATATAGCTGAAATATATTTTTTGTAATAGCTAATAATTTTGCGTCCCCAGTGACTTGTTCAGTCCTTTGGTTTATTGGATTCTGCTACCTGGTTCATGAGTGGTTCTTGTCTAATCCTAACACCTATCCAATGGGAGTAGGAAGTGCCCATGCTAGCCTAGCTGCTTCCTTTTTCTCCATAATTTGCTGGGTAAGTTTACATTTAACCATGTGTTTTTCCTGGTTGAAGCAAATTGTTTAAATAATTTTTAAATATGTAACATCATACTAGTACAGTAGTAGTGCAAGAAAAAGTAACTGCAGGTGCCCAATCTGTGAAACCTGAAGGATTTCTGTAGAACTTACCTTTCCAGTTATCCCATGCGTGGGCTGCGGTGGCATCTCTCCCCTGCTTCACACTCTTGTACACTCCTGAATGGCAGATGTAGGTACTTAAAGCCAGCTGCCTGAAAGCCAGGAGTGGCTGCAGGGATGCTTGCTGCTCCCCCTCCATTCAGATTTCTATGCTGCTCATTAATAGGCATAGAAAGCTGATTGGAGGAGAGCCTGCACATGTGCTATGGGATCACCAGAGAGGTAGCGTTTTCACACAGTGGGACATCCAAAATCATGATGATCCAGGGATAAGAAACAAAACCTGGGAGAGTGAAAATCCTGAATTATGTTCCTCTATAAGGGCCAAGCTTTTAGATACAGCTTAAAGGTATACAGCAGGGAAAGGTAATTGTTAAACCGTTTATGTTTGGCACTGTCCAAACATTTTTCCATTTTTAAATTGAAGAAATGGCTGAGATATCAAGGTTTACAGTTTCACCTTATGATTTTGGAACCTTGATGCTGCATACTAATCAACATAATAGGTAGAGTCTGTAAGAGCCTGATATGCTTCAAACAGCCTGCCCGTGCTCCTCCCTCTTTCCTTGTTGCTAGTGTTCTTATTCATTGGATAGAATCAGTTTATACACACCAACAGAGTCATTTCTAATCCACAGTGTCCTTAGTCAATGGTCAATAGTGAAGGGAGAGGGTACAGGCAAAGCTGATTCACCTAATCACAAACACACAGGCAGCCACAGATTACTCAAATGCTAATTAGGTGTGATGTTGATTGAAATGCTAATTAGATGTGCAACCAATAGTGGAAGGCACAAACAGGGGAGAGGGAACAAAGACTGTGCTGGCTGAGGCTGCAAAATACTAGTGTGCTCATTCCTGCTGAGCTGACAAATGGGGCAGAGAGCACTATGATTGGTGGTCTATGGCAAAGAAATTCAGGGGGTGTGCCACTACTCTTAGCCTTGGTTCAACTTCCATGAGCCGCTATGTGCAACAGGAAGAGAAAGGGCAGCTATTAGGATGTGAGCTGCAGAATGATATTTTATGCATTTTGCCTACAGTGTTCTTTTAATGATTAATGTTGGCTTGTCTGCAAGGAGATTGATAATTGAAAAGTGACAGTTTTTCCTATGCAAGACACCTGAATTGCCCAGCTCTGATTGTATGGGTCTATCAAGGCAAGACAATGCACTCATTAACTACTGCATAAACAGATGGTCTGTATACTTTTATATATGTTTATTTTCAATAGATTTGTATTGAAAGTTTTTTTTAAAGCAAGTAGGTAACTGCTATGTTCATAGCATGTACATCTTACGGTGTTATATAAAGGAATATAGAGTTAGGAGTACAGTATTAATTAACCCCATCTGGGAATTAAAGTGATATAATACTTGTTTTGTAGACAAATTAAAGGGTGCCATTGAATGTTTAGAAATTGAAACTAGAGGGAAAATAGCTTCAAATGTTGGGAAGGGGAATATAAAACTACACTAGAAAGATATCAAGGAGGTGTAATTTAAGTGGACCAAAACCCAGAATTTTGACTAGCCTGGGTTTTGGTCCTTTTCCCCCGATTGGGGGTACCCCGCTGTGTGAAACTCCCCAGATCACAGAGCGCAACTCAGCACTTCCCAGTCCAGGCGTCACTCCGTCTAAACCAGCGTCTAAGGCCAGCGGCTCTGAGCACGCTGGTGGCCGCATCCCCTGCTCCCCTCCAACAGGGAGCATGCCTGCGCCGGCCATTCACAGATGCCTGGCATGGGCACGCACCCTGCTAGAGAAATAGCGGGGATGCGGCCGCGGCTAGCGAATGCGCTGTTGGACCGGGAAGTAAGGTAAGTGTACGGGGCGACCTGGGGGGTTTCACACAGCGGGGCATCCCGATAAAGTAAAAAAATGTAGATTGAAGTAGTTTCGGGGTCCTTAGGGATAGGGAGAGATATAGGAAGATATCTAAAAAATTATGTAATTTTAGAAAAAGTTTTAACAGCTGTGATCTTCCCTGTCTAAGAGAGATAAGGGGTGCCAATTGTGACTGGCATATCCAGTTTAATCATTTGAAATTGCCTGATACCAGTCCGGAGTTCCCTTTTATTTTCTCCTGCGCATTTGGCTTTTCAGCCATAAACATGTACCAGCCTTAATCTCTCCAGGAAGGCGAATTAGCATCTATGAGTTGAGCCAAACCCTGGCTCTGATCACAGAGTCGCTGCTGATTCTCTCACACCTCTGGGCTGGGAAGGCCCCATTGAGTCTGAGACAGAGGTTAACCTTGAATCCTTGGAGAGAGCTCCCTCTCATCAAACACCAGTGCCTCAGACATCTGGCACTGACATAAATCGGATCATAGCTGGGCCGCTGTGTGTCCCAGCACCAAGCCAGATACTGAACCAGAACTGGCTCACAAAACCGCATGCAGGAATACATTTTCCAGCGCAGTGTGGCCACTGGAACCCAAGGAAATGGAGATCTCAGGTTCTGACCCATCTAGGGACTTCATTTTAGGGCTTATCAAATACGTGGCATCCAGCCCAGTCGCTTGGTGCCGTAGCCATAGGAACCTCCTGCCCAAAGGCAACTGTATTCTAAAATACTGTCATCTGCTTTGTTTCTCTGCTTCTCACTGTACCTTTAACCCACAACTCAGAACAGCATTTGTTCATTCCATCATAGCCAAATGTTTGTAATAACTGCCTAGTGTGCCTTTTGCCTTAAAACTTATATTTAAGTTGAGCAATCTTTTTGCCTTAGCCAAGAATCTGTGTGCCCATGGCCTTACTGGGCCTTGTAGTCCCACCAGGCAGACAGTGCTTTAGGAAAGCAGGCTGCGTGATCATAGGTGCTGGGTTGTTAATGGGATCATGTGACACTATTTTCCTGACACCCATTTTTTAAGATCATAACTTAAAAAGCTTTACAGACAGGTATAAAGTTTGTTCTATGGAGGAGGGAAGGCTCAGGGGTGAGTTTATTACCCAGATATATTAGTTGATTGGGATTCCAGTGAAATTGACTATATATTTTTAACTGTGATCTTTTGAAGGAATTTCCAGGTATTTCTAGGAAAATTATATATATATATTTATTTTTTTAGCATTTAGGGATTTAACATGAAATGTCTTGTTTGTAATTTTTCAGTGCTTTCTCAATATTTTTGGGTGGAATATTTGGGAAAAAAATAAAGAATTAAAGTTTTTTTAAGAAAACAATATTCTATGTAAATGCCCCACATATGTATCAATACACCCCAAACTGAAAAAAAATGAGATTTGATTATGAGATTTTCAAATAAATACAGTTAACTACACCTGCAGTTAACTATCAAAGGTTAAACCCTAAATAACATTCTAAAAAAGTGGGTGGGGGCATGTTTGCTTCTGCTTTTTTTGCTGGCTGTGAATCACTCCTGTTTTTGTTTCATTTTTTTTATCCCAGGGGGGAATAAACCGTAGGCTACTGGGCTGTTATTCTAAGTATGTCACACACCCCGCTTCCAATATTCATGACATGTGGGTTATAACCAGTAGAGGGCGAACTTCTGCAGAGATGACAGGAAAAAAGAAGCCCCTCCCGGTCCATAAATACCTGGGACCTCCCACACATTCCCCAGTTTTCGTCTCTGCAGACGGCGAGCTAGTCAGAAGATGGCTGTATCTCCTCCTTGCAGGTAGCCGGGTTACCCCCAGCCAATTGTTTCTATTGCTGCCCGGACCTTTTTTTTTATTTAAGTCCTCATAATGCCTCCCAGCCTAGGCTGTGGGTCCGGGCAATGGTAGGCAGCACCTTAGTGGTGTATACAGGGAGCCATGCTCCCCCGTGAGACCCCATACTAAGGGGTAGGCGGCGTCCGGGTTGGTGATCCCGGTTTGGGATGCCCCATCTCTATTCTGTTCCTTCCACCTATGTGGTGTGGAATCCCCCCTTCCCGGGTCTCCCTGTGCCCCTCTTTGGGGGAGGGGGGCTTCTCTTCCCATAACTTTTAATTGTGTGTGTGGGTGTTGTGCGTGCTTTTACTGTCTCTCCTTAACTGGCCAGTCACTAGCTATCCGGCGCCTGCCGTAGGTGACGGACATTATCGGTGGGGGAGCTTCTTCCCCTCAGGTGCCCTGGGGGGCGCTTGGCCCGCCCCTCTTGATCACTGGTGCCATGGCGGAGCCTGGCCACTGGCTGGGAGACGCGTTCCTCGCTGAGGGGAGGGGACGGGGCCCGGCGCGGAGCGTGATCCGTGCTGGCCAGCCCTTCTTCTCCCTTTCTCTTCTGGAGCTGCTGGCCGGACGCCATTGCCTTTTGGTTGTGAGTGCCCTGTGGGCCCCTTCCTTATTTACTTATTGAGCTGCGCCCCGCTTTATAGCGCTTGGAGCAGCTTCCTAGGTCTTTAGTTTAAAATTATATATTTATATGTATATTATATGTATTTGCATATATTGTTTTGTATACGACATATGAGTATGGTGTGTGCATGATTGTACATTCTTATGGGTCCTTTCGATTGTGTCTTTCAGGAGGACTCCCTATCTAGTTTTGAAAAAAGGGGGGTTCTCCCGGTCCTAGGGTCCCTTGAAGTTTAAATTGGGTTCCTAAAAATCCTCCCACTTGGGACTTGAAGGGGCACCCCGGGTAGCTCAAGTAGCGTAATTCCCTCTGGTCCTTGCGACTACCTTAAAATCACCATTTGGAGGCTCCCCAGGATACTCGGGCTCCCTTCGGGACAATCCCGGCAGTGTGTGGGTTGTGGGGTATCCCTTACGGGGGATAATGTACTGATTTGCATACCATGTGCTCAGCAGGCCATAACGCGGTAGTCAGGGTCCCAGGCGTCTGGGTCCGTGCCTCCGGCCTCATCTCCTACCCCACCCCGCCTTATCCGTACCTCAAGTGACACTGTCATTAGCAGGGAGTCGCAATCTGATGTATGTGCTAGATTGGCCAACATCGAGAAATTGATTTCTAGCTCTGCGGCCAGAAAGGCCCCAGCTAAGAAAAGACATTTGTCACCGACCGCGCCGGTTCTGGATGTTGATGACTATGTTTCCCTTGACTGGTCTGATTGTTCCCCGCTTGAGGAGGGGGAATTGTTTGGGGCAGGCGCAGGGGGATGCCGTTGAGACCCCCAGGGTCCTGGCCCATTTATTTGAGGTGCTGGATATTTCTCCTCCAGCGGAGTCCCCTCCGCTGAAGGGGGAATTCTTTGGGACTTCTAAGCCTCGCTTGGAGTTTCCGAATCAGAATCATTTTGAAAGCATGATTCTTAAGGAATGGGAGAGACCTAGCCGGCTCCCCGGTGTTCCTCAGGGATGGGATAGGAAGTATACCTTTCCGGTGGACGCGGTGAAGCGCTGGTCGTCCCCTCCTGAGGTCGATGCGCCCGTTCTGGGATTGTCCAACACCTCTGTTGTACATTCTCCAGACGCCACCACTCTAAAAGATGGTGAGGACAAGCGCCTTGACCAAATGGCCTGCCCTGCCTTCGCTAGTGTGGGTTCAGCCTTGCGGCCTGTTTGTGCGTCTGCGCTCACGGCTGTGGCTACCAGGTCTGTGGTTAGGGACCTGTTGAGTGGTTCCCAGCTTAACCCGGCCAGTGATGAATTCACAGCCCTTAAGCGGTGCGAATTGTTCATGTCTTTTGTTTTATCCGCCTTGGATGACACAATATGTATGTGTAGTAGAACCTCTGCGTTGCTAGTGGCTATTCGCCGATCGGTCTGGTTGCGCCAATGGGCGGCTGACATTGCGGCTTAGAAATCACTTACAAGGCTACCCTTCCTGGGTATGCGGCTGTTTGGAGATAAATTGGATTCGGTGGCGAAAGGGGGAAAGTTACCACCACGTAAGCAGCAGCGTCGCTCCTTTCAGGGGGCAGGCTCCTTTAATCCCTCCTTTCGCAGTGCCAGAGCAGGCAGAGGTTTTGCCTACTCTACCTTCAGAGGTGATTCCTGGTACAGAGGCAGAGGACGTGCTCGTCCTGGACCTGCCTGGGGTTCCAAGCCCAAGCCCGCTGCCAAGCCAGCTTACCTCTGCCAGGGGGGCGGCGGCGAGCGCCAGCAGGGCGACGCAGCACTCCTGCTGCTGGGAGCGCGGCGCATCACTCTGGCAGCCTCCCTCGCCCCTCTGTAGCTGTGCAGGCACGCGTCCCGCAGTCTGTATATTTCGCCACTAGGAGGCGCTGTGCTGCGAGTCGCAGGCAGCACAGAGTGCTCCACACCTGATAGGAATCAGGGGCTGATCAGCCTTGCAGCCAAGACTGACCAGCCCCTGGATAGTGCCTCCAATCACTCACAGTGTTGTAAGTTGCACCAATTAGCACATACACTCCCCCCCAGGGTGGCCATTGGTCGATTCCCCAATAAATATGGAGTCAGCCCAGCACTCAGTGCCTGTGATAGTTGCTTGTGATTAGGGTGTGATTCTGTTAGTTGTTATCTGATTCCGACCCGGCTTGATCGACCATTCCTGTCTGCTGCCTGTACCGACCTCTGCTTTGTCTGACCACGAACCTGCCTGCCCCTCTGGATACCCTGCGATCTCTGACCTCCCGGCTTGACCCTTTGGCTACCCCTGACTACGCACCTGTCTCATGCCTGTATTCTGACGCACCCTCCGGATTGACTACCTGTGAACGACCTCGGCTTTGGGATACCCTCGTGGTTCATCGGCCTTCACCGTAAGCAGCCATCCTTTGCGCCTATTAAGACCTGGGGGCAACCGGTGAGGCGTACCTAGCGTCCCGGCAAACGGGGGCTTGACTATAGGCAGAAGCGGCGGTGGAGATTGGGGGTTGCCTGCTTACAGAAGGCTGGTGTCCCGCTGGGCATCACACCAGCTTAGCAATGAGGGGGCGCCCTCACCCTTGCGGGTGAGGGGACGGTTGCAACACTTTTTCCAGGTTTGGGCCCGGGAGGTCACAGACAAATGGATCTTGGAAGTGGTCTCTTCCGGGTACAAACTGGAGTTCGAGTACCGGCCTCCTCACAGATTCCTCAGGTCTCGGGTGCCCTCAGTTCCCCGGGCTGCGCAGGGGCTCCTGTTGGCAGTACAAAATATTCTGGACATGGAAGTCATATGCCCGGTGCCTTTCTCGGAGATTTCTCAGGTTTGTGGTGGGAGATCAGCATTTTCAGTTTGTTGCCCTCCCTTTAGGGCTGACCTCGGCACCAAGGGTGTTCACCAAGGTGCTGGCGGGCATAATGGCCCTCCTCAGAGCCCAGGGCATTCGCATTGTGCCGTATCTGGACGACATCCTCATTACGGCATCCTCTCTCAGACAGGCGGAGCTAGACACCAGGTCGGTGGTGACGACGCTGGAGAGGTTTGGCTGGGTGATCAACCATCCCAAGTCTTCTCTATCCCCGTCAAGGGGGATTTCGTTTCTGGGCATGAATCTGGATACCGTTCAGACCAGGGTGTTCCTACCTCAGTCGAAGGTGCAGATCGTTCAAGATCTGATACGTCTTCTCCTGTCCAACCCTCGCCCATCTATCTGGCTAGGGATGAGATTGGTGGGTTTGATGGTGGCTTCCTTTGACGCAGTTCCCTTTGCTCAGTTCCACATGAGGTCGCTTCAGCTCCGTTTACTGTTGGCTTGGGACAGATGTCCGCTGTCATTGGATCAGTCATTTCTGATGTCTCCCCTGGTTCGGCAGTCTCTTCAGTGGTGGCTGGAACCAAGGAATCTTCTGAGGGGCAGGTCTTTTCTGACCCCTTGTTGAGAGACGGTCACCACGGATGCCAGCCTGTCGGGCTGGGGGGGTTTCTGGAAGGAACATCAGTTCCAGGGGCTGTGGGGTCCTCGGGTGGCCCACACCCCCATCAATGTCTTGGAGCTGAGAGCTATTCAGTTGGTGCTGTCACGCTTGACGCATCACCTCCAGGGTCTACCGGTTCAGGTTCGATCAGACAATCGGACTGCGGTTGCTTACATCAATCACCTATGAGGGACTCGCAGCAGGAGTGCCCTCAGGGAAGTTTCTCTGAATTCTTGCATGGGCGGAGAGCAATGTTCCATGCATTTCAGCGGTGTACATTCCAGGTGTGGAGAACACGGAGGCGGACTCCCTGAGCAGGGGATTCTCTCACTGAGGGGAATGGTCTCTCGACCACAAGGTATTCCGGTCCCTTTGTCACAAGTGGGAGATTCCAGAGGTGGATCTCTTTTCCTTACGTCACAATCACAAGCTTCCTGCATTTGTGACTCTGTCTCAGTATCCTCGCGGCGGCGGACGCCATGTCTCTTGCCTGGAGGGATCTGGGGTTCCTGTACCTGTTTCCCCCCTTCTCCATGGTGGGCAAGGTGGTGCGCAAGCTGGCTCAAGAGGGTGCGCATTCTGGTGGCCCCAAGGTGGCCAAGACAGGTTTGGTTCGCAGACGTAATATGGCTGGCGGTAGATCAGTACAGGTTGCCCCAGTTTCCAGATCTGATCACTCAAGGTCAACTTTGTTACCCCAATTTACAAACGCTGGCTTTGACGGCGTGGCTGCTGAAACCTCCATCTTAAAAGAAGAAGGTTGTATGATGCTGTGATTCAGACACTTGTTAGGGCTAGGAAGAGATCCTCCTCTAACATCTACCACAGGACTTGGAGGTCCTATATTGATTGGTGTGAGGCTAGGGCCTTGCCTTGCAGGGTGTTTTCGATCCATAGGTTTTTGGATTTTCTTCAACACGATCTGGACCTGGGGTTCCAGCTTAGTACCTTGAAAGGGCAGGTCTCTGCCCTTGCGGTCTTCTTTCAAAGGTCCTTTGCTCTTCATCCTTCGGTTAAAACTTTTTTTCCAGGGGGTCACTCATGTGCGGCCCCCTCGAAAGCCTTTGTTGCCTGTTTGAGATTTGAATTTGGTTCTGTCGGCCCTCCGGGGGCCTCCTTTTGAGCCGGTGCAGGATGTTGCACTTTCTGTGCTCACTCAAAAGGTTGCCTTTTTGGTGGCTATTACTTCTGTTCGGCGTGTCTCTGAGTTGGCGGCTCTGTCTATTCAGGCCCCTTACTTTGAGAGACACCAGGACAGGGTGGTATTTCGCTTTAAGCCAGATTTCCTTCCTAAGGTGGTTTCTGCCTTCCACCTCAATCAGGTTGTAGTTCTCTCTTCCTTGTGTCCTAAGTCTAGCAATGACAAGGAGAGGGTTTTGCACACTTTGGATGTGGTTCGTTGTGTGAAGTACTATTTGGTGGCTACTTCTCCCTTTCGTAAGACGGATGCCTTGTTCGTGGTGCCCTCCGGGCCCAGGAAAGGTTTGGCGCCCGCCAAGTCTACCATTAGTAAATGGATACGCCTGGCCATTGTTGGGGCCTATGCTGCCAAGGGGAGGGTTCCTCCTTTTCAGATCACTGCTCATTCTACTTGTGCTGTTGGGGCTTCTTGGGCTTTTCAGCACCAGGCTTCCGTTGAACAAGTTTGTAAGGTTGCTTCTTGGTCTTCTGTTCATACCTTTTCCAAGTTTTATAAGGTTGATGTGCGGGCCTCAGCGGATGCTGTTTTTGGCCGCAAGGTTCTGCAAGCGGCAGTGGTTTAAATTTGTGCATTCTTGCAGTATCGGGATCCCCACCCTTGATGGACACTGCTATTGGATGTCCCACATGTCATAAATATTGGAAGCGGGGTGTGTGACATACTTAGAATAATACCATTTTGTGATTACTCACCTGTAAAATGGGTATTATAAGTATGTCACACACCCCGCTTCATCCCGCCCTTTTGTATTCTGGATCCTTTATATGGTGAACCTTTTATTGTTAAGTTTGTTATAGTTGGCTCTTCCTGGTCCCCTTACTGCTGTCCTATACTGGGGAATGTGTGGGAGGTCCCAGGTATTTATGGACCGGGAGGGGCTTCTTTTTTCCTGTCATCTCTGCAGAAGTTCGCCCTCTACTGGTTATAACCCACATGTCATGAATATTGGAAGCGGGGTGTGTGACATACTTATAATACCCATTTTACAGGTGAGTAATCACAAAATGGTATTTTTTGTTCTCAGTTTTCTTCTAAACCTTTGAAATTTGGCGGTCTCCCAGTGTTAAAGGGGGGAGGGGAGTGAGAGTCCCTTCGGGTCAGAAGCCATTGCTCCTTTGATTTTCCTAACTGAAGCCACTTGTTGATCTGGCAATGGTGCCCCGCTCTGACAGGAACACGCTGATTATTGGCTGTTGTTTGACTAGTATGTTGAGTGGTCTCTTGCAGGGTCCAGAACCGTTTCTCTCATATTTGCTCCTGCTTAAAAATCAGATGAGGTGTCTAAAAACAGCGTAAAGATTATTCTTCCTCTATTCCAGAACAAGAAGTTGCATTTGATCCAGTGGACAATGATGTTAAGTAGAGATAAGAAACGCTACAGACCTAAGGAGCGCTATAAAATGGGGGAGAACCTGAATTGTCTTGCAAAAATTAGACAAACCTTGTTTTTGCAGACCCGCCTGAATTTGATTCTATTTTCAAGAATGAGTGGGAAAAGCCTGACAGGATCTCCAAGGTTCCCAAGAATTGGAAATCCTGGTATCCTTTCTCTGACAATTTCAGTAAGAAATCACTGGCAAGAAAGTGGCTACTTCTGGTCTGTGACAAAGACATGGGTATGAAAACTGAAGAGGTTACCAATGTCAGATAGGAGCTTGACAACCGTCTAACAAAACACCATTCTCGGTGTGGATTGCCCACTGGGATTCTCTGTCTGAACATCAGTGCTTGAGGTGTTGATGATGACACAGACAGATGATGCCATATATTCCCAGTGGGGATGTAAGTAAAATATTGAATCTTTTTTTATAGCTGTAATTAACCTTAGAGGGTGTATTCAAATCTGTAAAATATATCTGTTGCCCCATGGGCAATACACTGTGGTATATATAGATCATCCACAATTTTATAATGAAAGTGGCAGACTTAATTCTTCACCGGGTCGGAAGCGCATGTGCCAGCTAGCTCTACGGCTCACATTTCAGGAATAAACAATTCTGTGCACAGATTTTCTCAGCAGATAGGAATTGAGACAAGGGGGAATGGGAACTGAAGTCTTAAATCCCCTTTGCAAATGCTGGGACCATGTGGACCTTTTCACATCAAGGTTGAGCCAGAAGGTGGAGAACTTTTTGGACCTTTTAGGAGATCCCAATTTCATCTGGTTTACACTTTTTTCCTCTTCTGCTTATGCATTGTTTTCTTTGCAGGCTGCCTCTGGAGTTGGTCAACATGATCCTCATTGATCCAGATTGGCCAAGAGGGCATGGTATGCAGATCTATTGAACCTCAAAATGGATAATCCATGTTGTCTCCCTATCTTTGATGGCATGGCTATTGAAAGGTCGGTTTAAAAGGAGAAAGGTTTCTCTGATGCCTTGATCATACCTCCCAACTGTCCCGATTTTCCCGGGATTGTCCCGATTTTTCCACAAAATCCCGCGGTCCCGGACCGTTAGCAAATGTCCCAGGACGCCCTGCGCTGTGGCGGCGTGCCCAACGACCCCGGCGTCTTCTGTTCCTGGCTTGCGGGTGAGCGCGCAGGGGGCGGCACGCGGGGGGCTGGGTTGGGGATGAAAAAAACTTACGCAGGCTGCCATGCAGGAGTGAAGGCAGCCGACATTGCTGGAGGATCGGAGCTGGAGGACGTAACGGGGGGTGTGGCCGGGGCATGGCATGGGTGTGGCCGTGGGTGTGGTCAGGGGCGTGGCTTGTCCCGCTTTCACATTTTCAGAAGTTGGGAGGTATGGCCTTGATATGTACATTACTAAATGCATGTGCACATTCTTCTGCAACAGTCTACTATAGATACTGGATAGTGTTGTTCTTCCCAAGGTCTTTCTGTACATGATTTTTCTATTGTGAATATCCTAAATTTTCTTACCAACACGTTAGTAAGCATGTTGAGGAGGCGCCATTGCTGATCACTTTTCAGTTAAAACTATTTTTCAAGGAGCAGCTCACATTTCTCTCCAATTCCTCAAGCCGGATGAGCCATGGATTCTCAAGTCTAGTTCTTTCAGCACTTTCTTTTGAACCTTTGGATTCAGTTTCTTTGCTACGTTTATCACAAAAGATTGTCTTTCTTGTAACATTCACCTCCATAAGAAGAGTTTCTGAACTGGTGGCTTTGTCCATTAGGTGATTGATGTAAGCGACCGCAGTCCGATTGTCTGATCGAACCTGAACCGTTAGACCCTGGAGGTGATGCATCAAGCGTGACAGCACCAACCGAATAGCTCTCAGCTCCAAGACATTGATGGGGGTGTGGGCCTCCCGAGGACCCCACAGCCCCTGGAACTGATGTTCCTTCCAGAAACCCCCCCAGCCCGACAGGCTGGCATCCGTGGTGACCGTCTCTCAACAAGGGGTCAGAAAAGACCTGCCCCTCAGAAGATTCCTTGGTTCCAGCCACCACTGAAGAGACTGCCGAACTAGGGGAGACATCAGAAATGACTGATCCAATGACAGTGGACATCTGTCCCAAGCCAACAGTAAACGGAGCTGAAGCGACCTCATGTGGAACTGAGCAAAGGGAACTGCGTCGAAGGAAGCCACCATCAAAGCCACCAATCTCATCCCTAGCCAGATAGACGGGCGAGGGTTGGACAGGAGAAGACGTATCAGATCTTGAACCATCTGCACCTTCGACTGAGGTAGGAACAATTTCTAGTTACAATTTCTAGTTTTACATAAAGACCAAATAGTATTTAGATTGTCGCCTGATTTTCTATTAAAGGTGGTTTCGCCTTTTGAATAAACAAGGAAATTGTAATGCCTTTTTTTTTTGTCCAAATCCATTTCAGGGTCAAGAAAGATTGTTACATCACATGGATGGTGTCCAAACTGTTGTTACCTTTCCTCGAGCCTGCAGCTCTCATTCAATCAGCTTCACCAACCTATTAGAAAAGCGTTTCTTACAGGGGGGCATCCCAAACCACGGTGCCCCAGGGGGACAGATCAAAACCAGGGACTTCACTATCCTGGACCAAGGACCATCAGTAAATGCATTATAATGGCTATAGCTTATTTTTACTTGACCAGGGAGCCCCCTCTGAAGGTCACGGCTCATTTAACAAGATCTGTTAGTTCTACTTGGGCATTTCATCACCAAGTGACAAATTTTTCTTGGCTGCTCATATTCCCTTTTTGGGGGAAAGAGTTCTAGTTTTTCTTATGGTTGTTACCTGTTTTATCTTCTTGTTGTAAACTGGCTTGGGAAGGTTTGCTACAAATAGAATTGATACAAATTCATGAACACCTCATCATAACCAAAAGTTTAGAATAAAGACATATGAATGCTTCGTCCTCCACATGCACAGAAGAATAACTGTTTTGATTAGGGCCTGATTTACTATGTATACTACGCCATTAAAAACTGAAAAGTAATGAAAACTGTTGTAATAGTTGTTTTTACAATACTAGTTATCTATCTGATATTTTGAGTGTGATATCTATCTGATATCACACTCAAAATATCAATAAAAGATGAAAAAATTAAGGTGTTTGCTACATTTTATGTGGCGGTTGACCAAGCCTAGAGTGGCAAGGCACACCCTGTTCGCCCATAAGAACCAGAGGGGTCTGGGAGTCCCAAACATCAGTATTATCTTTAATACATGCCGGCAAGGATCTCCCATTGTGGGCACTCCTGGAACTCCCAGACCTGGATGGTACCCCGCTGGATGCCCTTCTGTGGATGGCCCCTGCACACAGGCCCAAAAAATCTAATGGAACCCTTAAGGTATGGAACTAATGTTGAATCTGTGGGGCAATCCCCTCTTCCCACCGGGCTCCACAGCAGGACCTCCTTCTTCCAATGGATAGCTGTAGGAGTTACTAAAGTGCACCACCTATTAGACGACAGAGGCCTAAAGGCCTTTGAGGCCCTGAAGCAGAGACACAAGCTACCGCAAACCGAATGGTCCCGCTACTCACAACTGTGTCACTGGCTCAGACCGACAATAAATCAAATCTCCCTATACAGAAAATGGTCTAAATTTGAATCTACATGCACAAAAGAGCCAAATAGGCTTGGGACAACAACCAAAAGCCAGGAAAAGCCATCAGTTGGACTTGTCTGGATTACCATTTATTCTAAGTATACAGCACGTCCTGTTCCAGAATATTCCTTACTCCTGGGTAATACATCCACAAGATGGCGCTGGACTGCAGAAAACAGCTTGTGGCTCCTCCCGGCCATATATAAGTCAGGGACCTCCCACAAATTCCCCAGTTCATTTCTGCAGTCTGAGCTGAGAAGATAGAAGATAGCTCTATTGTGGCGCAGGTGATCAGGGCTTATTGTCTGCGGCCCTGCAGGACTATTTCCACCTGTTCCGTACTATATACTGCCTCCCAGCCTCGACTGACAAGGTTCGGGTGAAGGTAGGTTAGTAAGCACCAGTACAGAAGGTGCTGAGGAGCTAGGCTCCTACCGCAGTCCCTGCTCTAACAGGGTAGGCGGTTTAGGCTAATGGTGAGCCTTTTTGGATGCCCCCACTGCCTCAGGGGTTTTACCAGGTTATCCTATGCAGTTAAACCCTATTTCCATTCCCCCTCCACCCCCACTTCTTAGATTAGCTCCCTGGGCGGCATTCTCCCTGGGAATTCTGCTGTATCCTCCCTCACTCTCCCCTTGGAGATCTCCGGGGAGGGGGGGGGGGGGTTGTCTAGCGGTTTAAAACTGTCAGATATATTTGTGTTTTGTCACTTTCTTAAAACGCGCGTTTCTACTGCTGGCAGCCCCATTCTCCTCAGAGCTGCCAGGCCACTATTGGCTGACCTGATCACGTGGGCGCGTTTCGCGCTCTTCGGGGGGGGGGAGGGACTTGCGGATAACGTTTTCCGCATCACTTCACCGCGGCCCGCCCCTCGAGGTAGATACGGGCGCCATTTTGACTCCTGTGCTGCGTGTCTGATTGTCTGCAGTCCACCTACCGCAGTACGTAAGTGCTCCTGCGGGCTGGCCTTGTTATTATGTTATTATGTTATTGATTGTCTTCTTATCGGGGATGTCTGCTTATGTTTTTCACCATATGGTTTTTCACCATATGGAGGCTTCTCAGGATAATGTGCTTGGGGTTCCTTCGGGACAAGCCCGGCTGTGTATTGCGTGTGGGGTATCCCCTATAAGTGATGATGTCAGGGTGTGTGTACCCTGCGCCCAGCAGGTACTTGCGCTGCAGTCTGGGTTGCCTGTTGATGGGCCTGCGCCCCCTCTGGCTTCGCCTACCCCCCCACGCTTACATCTGACTCCCAGTGAGGTGGATACCAGTGGGGGGTCTCAACCTGATTTGGCTGCACGGGTGGCCAGCATTGAAAAACATATTGCTGGGTCTGCCCCGCATAAGGCTTCTGCTAAGAAGAGGCATTTATCACCCGCTATTTCCCTCTTTCCTATGGAAGCTGAGGAATTTTTTGACATTACCGGTTATACTCCCCTGGAGGAGGGGGAATTATTCTCTGATTCAGAATCATCTGAGGAAAGGCCTAAGGCTTATGGTGGTACTGAGTTTCCTCTTGGGACAGACCCATGGTCCTCAGATGACACTGACAGACCTTTGGCTCATATTTTTGAAGTGCTTTGTATCTCCCCTCCTGTTGTGGCTCCGCAGCAGCAGGGTGAGCTCTTTCATACGGTTAAACCACGCTTGGAGTTTCCGGAGCAGACTTACTTTAATAATCTGGTGCTCAAAGAATGGGAACGGCCTAGCAAGCTCCCTGGGGTGCCAAAGAATTGGGACAGGAGGTATCCCTTTCCTGCTGATGAGATTAAGCTTTGGTCATGCCCTCCCGAGGTGGACATACCCGTTCTGGGGCTGTCCAATTCATCTGTCATGCATTCCCCTGACACTACTACCCTGAGGGATGGTGAGGACCGGCGCATGGACCAGCTGGCTTGCCATGCCTTTTCCTGTGTGGGGACTGCGCTGCACCCGGTCTGTGCCTCTGCCATTACAGCTATTGTTATTAAAGGGCTGCTTAAGGGTCTCTTGGATGGGGCCTCTGATGATGCGGGAGGAGAAGAGTACAGATCTCTCCTGCTTTGCTATGAATTTGTTGCTTATGTTCTATCTGCCATGGATGATGCCATTAGAATGTGTGGCAGGACTTCTGCCCTTTTGGTGGCTATACGCCGCTCTGTTTGGCTGCGTCAGTGGGTAACTGATAATGCTGCTAAGAAGGCTCTCACTGGCTCTCCCTTTAAGGGGCTACGCGTCTTTGGTGAACGTTTGGACTTGTTTGCTAAGGGCGGCAGGTTACCTCAACGTAGGAGGCCGTCCCGGTCCTTTCGGGGAACAGGTGCCTTTCTCCCTTCCTTCCGTGGTTCCAGAATGGGTCGAGGAGCCTCCTTTGCTGGGGCCCGCGGAGAATTTTGGGGCAGGGGCAGAGGACGTGGCCGTCGCGGCCCCTCCTGGGGTCCCAAGCCTAAGCCTTCCCCCAAGCCCCCTCAGGCATGAAGAGGCGCCCTCACCCATCCGGGTGGGGTCACGGCTTCAGCTCTTTGCTCACGTCTGGAGGCTTCACGTCTCAGACCATTGGATTCAGGAGGTAGTTTCCTCCGGTTACAAGATAGAGTTTGCAGCTTGGCCGCCCCCAAGATTCATCAAATCCCGGATAGCTCAAAACCCTCTGTTAGCCCAGGGTATGTTCCTTGTTGTCCAAAACCTTCTGGAGTTGGGGGTCATCTGCTAAGTAGGAAAGGGGCAGAGGCTACTATTCCAATCTTTTCACGGTTCCCAAAAAGGACGGGTCCATCAGACCCATCCTGGATTTAAAGCGCCTCAACAAAATTGTCAGATTCAAACACTTTCGCATGGAGACTCTGCGCTCAGCTGTAAATTCAATACGCCCGGGCGACTTCATGACCTCTGTAGACATCAAGGACGCTTACCTTCATGTACCAATCTTTCCAGGTCATCAGAGATTCCTCAGGTTCGCTCTGGAGGATCAGCACTACCAATTTGTGGCCTTGCCCTTCGGTCTCACGTCGGCTCCCACGGAGTTCACCAAGGTGCTGGCGGGCGTAATGGCTCTGCTGAGATTTCAAAGCATTCGCATCCTTCCTTACTTGGGCAACATTCTCATCACGGCTCAGTCCTTCCAGCAGGCCGAGCTGGATACACAGATGGTGGTGTCCACACTGGAGTCCTTCGGCGGGGTGATCAACCACCCCAAGTCTTCTCTGTCACCATCAATGGTGAGGTCCCTTCTGGGCATGACTCTGGATACATATCAGGTCAAGATCTTTCTCCCTCTGCAGAAGGTGGACAGTCTGCAAGCTCAAGCCAGGCTTCTTCTGTCTTGCACTCATCCCTCCATCCGGCAGGGGATGCAGCTGGTGGTCTTGCTTCGAGGCGGTTCCATACGCTCAGTTTCACATGAGACCTCTTCAACTTCACCGCTTGTCAGTATGGGACCGGGACCCTGTGTCCCTGGATCAGGTGTTTGTTCTGTCTCCTCTGGCCAGGCGGTCTCTTTTGTGGTGGCTGGACTCAAGAAACCTGCTGGTGTGCAGATCCTTTCTGACTCCGTGCTGGGAGACAGTCACCACAGATGCCCGTCTGACAGTTTGGGGGGGCTTCTGGAAGTCCCTGAAATTACAGGGTCAATGGGGCCCTCAGGAAGCTCACGCCCATATCAACATTCTGGAACTGAGGGCGATACGGTTGGTTCTCGCCCAACTGACTCCACACCTTCGGGGTCGGGCTGTTCAGATCCGCTCGGACAACCAGACGGCGGTTGCCTACCTCAATCATCAGGGAGGGACCCGGAGCAAGAGAGCACTCAAGGAAGTGTCCCTGATACTGTCCTGGGCAGAGGAAAACATTTCCTGCCTCTCGGCGGTGTACATCCCCGGAGTGGAGAATCTGGAGGTAGACTCAATCAGCAGGGGGACTTCTCGTCTGGGAGAATGGTCCCTCAGCAACAGGGTGTTTCGCTCCCTATGCCACCGTTGGCGTCAGCCGGATGTGGACCTGTTTGCGTCCCATCACAATCACAAGCTTCCAGTCTTTGTCTCTCTGTCCCAGGACCCTCTGGCCTATGCCTTAGCAATGTCTTGGAAGAGCTTTCAGCTCCTGTATGTGTTTCCCCCGTTTCCTCTGCTGGGCAGGGTGCTGCGCAAGATAGCTCAGGAAGGGGTGCCAGCCATACTGGTGGCCCCCTGTTGGCCAAGAAGAGTGTGGTTCGCAGACATCGTGCAGTTGGCAGTAGATCAGTACGTCCTGCCCAAGGTTCCAAAAATATGCAAAAGAGGGGATCCTAGACTGAACCCCAAAAACCCTTTAAGAAAGGCCGCACACTAATTATAAAAAATATATATATAATTTTAATGAATATAGTATGAATAAAAAAGGAACACTTATCTACACATATACAAAGTTAAAAAACATGAAAGACACAGGCTAAGGGGATCCAATATATAGTGACTACCAAGTATACAATTAAACTGATGCCGCCATGTTTATATGATGTGAGGAACTAAATAATATAAAGGGTGTGCCCAGATCCGGCAGCATATATGTGTACTTACAACAGTGAGAAAAATATAATAATAAATGTGCTAATGCAGTGAGAAAAAACTAACGTGTGTAAGGAAAAGCTAAATGCATATACTATATATACATGAATGTATACAAACCGTGTGATGCGTACAAAATAGCAGCATTAAAATTTGTGCAAAATAGCAATGTGACAATTGTGCAAAAAATAGCAGTATAACGATATATCAAGGGCTATATATGTAGCCCGACACTAAACAGCAGTGAGTAATGATAATGAGCAAGATGTGTGAGCCGAGAAGACCGGCTGCACATGTAACAAAGCCAGACTGGGCCACCAGACAATCAATAATAAGTAACAGCGGCAGCATACATAAATAAATAACAAACAATGAATTACATCACCGTGTCACAGAGGATCCCCCGCTGATAGAAGCGCTGGCCAATGCGGTGCCGCGACGTCACCGCCCGCACGTGCGCCCCGCCCGGCCAATATGGATGGCCGTAAGGTCAACACGTCAGACGTCACGCACCCGGCGCCAGCATCGGCCGCGAACCAGGAAGTGTCCACCGCGGGCGCACGTCCGGGCGCGCGGCGAGACGGGCGCACTCCCCTGCAGTAGGAGGCGCCCGCCGCGTGCCCGGCCCCACGCACCGCGCATGGGCACATCCCGTCCACCCAGCTGCCGGGACATCACCCGGAGCGGAACGTGGAAGGTGAGTATTCGGGGAGGGGGGGGGGAGAAACAAAACAAACATCATTGCTAGCTATTGTTAAGTGTCATGATACAAATGAATAAAACTATGCAATATCACATGGACATATATTGGGTGCAAATGACATGTGTGTGGGGCAATATAATGCTCGTCACACCAATAGTACAGGCTATCAGTTCACCCCCCTGTGTGGCTCACTGGACAATATAGAGGAATGACAAAATAATAGAGAAAATAAGGAATGATATGTAAAAAATTAAAAATAAATATAGAAATAATGACCACAGTATTATCCCCTGTTGAGTATATCATATTCAGCATGGTGACAGTTGGAGTAATGTTTTTGAGCAGACCTATACAGTTATGGCCGGTCAAAGGCAAACATAGCCAATGGCAGACCCAAGCTGCATAAAATCTTACCCTAAATGGCATACATCATGCCAAATCGGCACAAATGTATGTGAGACCCCCAGTGGGGCCATCCCATGTCCAATAGTGTCACCCCTCAACATGGAAAGGCCTAGGGGGCAGTACCGAATGGTCTGGGGCCCAAGTGCCAGAAGGGCTCGATAAAGAGTAAGGATCACATAATCACATGCCCATGCAGTGGGCTGGGCTCCAAAAATGGAGCCTAAAGGCCACTATAAGGTGCAACACACTGTGGATCAAGGTAAAAGAAAAAGAAGGTGAGAGGTGGCAAAGAAACAGGTCACATACCACCGTTGAAAGCAACGGTGCCAGACTTGCTCACTCAGGGGCAGGTACGCCATCCCAATTTACAAACGCTGCATTTTGATGGAAAAGGGGCTGCCTGCCTCTGTTGTTAATACCATGATTAGGGCTAGGAAGAAGTCCTCGTCCTTCATCTACTATAGGGTATGGCATGCTTACATTGACTGGTGTGAGTCTAAGTCGCTTCCCTGTCGGGAAGCTTAGGGGTTACTCATGTGCGGCCTCCACGTAAGCCTATGTTACCAGTCTGGGATTTGAACTTGGAATTGTCTGCCTTGCAGGGGTCTCCCTTTGAGCCTTTGCGTGAGGCCCCTTTGTCCATTTTGACGCTTAAGGTAGCCTTTTTGGTGTCTATCACGTCTGTTAGGAGTGTTTCTGAGTTGGTCTGCGCTTTCCATCAAACCCTGTTAATTTGAGAGACACCAGGACAAGGTGGTGTTTCGTTTTAAGCCAGATTTTCTGCCTAAGGTTGTGTCTGCTTTTCATCTCAATCAGCACATTAGCCTCGATTCAAAGACACATTCGTCCGGACTTCCGTAGCTGTCTGTGAAAGTTTGGGTGGGTGTTAGTCTTTTATTCTTAGTATACAGTACGTCCTGCTCCAGATATAGTACTTACACTTGGGGTTATCCTCCGCAAGATGGCGCTGCACTGCAGAGACGTGCAAAACAGGCTCCTCCCGGCCCCTCAAATACCCGGGGACCTCCCACAAATCCCCAGATTTCTCTGCAGTGCCGACTGCAAAGACATGAAGTATCACTCTCTCGCAGGTGATCAAAGCCTGCGGCCCTGTTGGACTATTCCCACCCGTCCTCCCTGTGATGTGCCTCCCAGCCTGGGCTGCGCTGGTCGGGTGAAGGTAGGCAGCACCATGTGTGCTTATGGAGCCATGCTCCACCGCAGTCCCCCACCAAAGGGTAGGCGGTTTAGGCTGATGCTGAGCCTCTAGGGGATGCCCCTCCCACACTATTTCCCCATGCCCCGTGTATCGGTGGGCCCTGTACAAAGGGTCGCCATTCTCCCTCGTTCCCCCCCGTAGCTCGGGGGGAAAGAAAGGGGGGTGTGTGTGTGGTGTTGTCAGCGTATGGTGTTTACACGCTTATGGCCTTAGTATTGTCCTTTGACTGGTATTCCTGGTGTCAGAGCCACGCTGTTTGCATTTTTATTGTGTATCTCAGAATTATGTGACCGGGGTCCCTCTGGGACAAGACCGGCTGTGTATAGCGTGTGGACAACCCCACGCTGATGCGGACAGGGGCTGTGCCGAGCAAGCACTGGCTCTGCAATCAGGTCTGCCAGTGGCTGCACCTCGCTTCAATTCACCTATCACCCCAGGCTTAAATCTGACTTCTGCTGAGTCGCATACAAGTGGGGAATTGCAGCCTGCTGGGCCTTACAGACTGCCTACGGCTGAACAGATTATTGCGAGGTTGTCAGAGCGCATGGGACCTGGTAAGAAGCGGCACCTGTCGCCTCACGTTTCTGTATTTTCTATGGGAACCGAGGAGTTTACTACTCCGTGTGACTATACCCCCTTCTACCCCTTATGAAGGAGAGCTGTTCTCTGACTCAGGCTCATCTGATGAGAGGCCGAGGAGTCATGACGATTCTGGCCCTGAATACTGGGCCCAGTGTGACACTGACGATCTGTTGATTAAGGTCTTTAAGGTTCTGTCTATCTCTCTTCCTGGTGAGGCCTCCAAGCCGAGAGGGAAGCGTTTCCATACAGCGACAGCACGCTTGGAATTTCTAGAGCAGGCTCATTTCCATGCTCTTGTGCTCAAGGAATGGGAATGCCCCAGTAAACTTCCAGGGGTCCCAGGGGACTGGGATAGGAAATACCCTTTTCCCCCTGATGTGGTTAATTGTTGGTCATCACCCCCCGTGGTGGATGCCCCGATCATAGGGGTTCCTAACCCCCCCCCTTTATTACAACCCCTGCTTATAGTACCCTTCGGGATTCTGAGGACCGGCGCATTGATCTGCTGGCCTCCCACGCCTTTTCTTGTGCAGGGACGACGCTGCGCCCGGTCTGTGCCGCAGATATTACTGCAGTGGCGGCTAGAACCCTCATCAGAAAGATGCTTGATCAACACCCTGAGGATCTCCCCTGGGAAGTGTTTAATGCACTCTCCAGCTGTGATGTGTTTGTAAAATTTATCCTATTAGCGCTGGATGACACCATTAGAATGTGTGCAAGAACCTCTGCCCTTGTGGTGACTATACGTCGCTTGGTTTGGCTGAGACAGTGGGGTGCTGACGATGCTACTAAAAAGACTCTTACTGGGCTTCCCTTTAGAGGGCAACGCCTGTTTGGGGCCCGTCTGGACCTGTTTGGTAAAAAGGGCAAATCACCCCAACGCAGGCGGCCGTCTCGGCCCCCTCGGGGCAGGGGCACCCCTCCCCCTCCCTACCATAGTGTTAAACGAGAACCAGGGGTGTCCTTCCTGGGGGCTCACGCAGACTCCTGCCCCGGGAGCAGCAGAAAACGCTCTGGCCCCTCCGGGGCCTAAATCGTCCACCAAACCCCCTCAAGCATGATGGGGCGCCCCTCGCCCGTCTGGGTGAGGGGATGGCTGCGGCGCTTTGCTCTTGTCAGGAGGCATTACGCCTCATACTGGTGGATTCAGGAGGTAGTGTCCTCCGGATACAAGATAGAGTTTGCTGTGCGGCCTTCCCCAAGATTATCAGTCCCCGAGTACTCCTGGTCCCTGCCTCTGTTCAGGCACTGGCATAGGCCATGCAAGGCCTGCGGGGTCTGAGGGTCACTTGCAGATTGCCCCTTAACAGGCAGATTCTGGATTCACAGGTTCTCGGCAATTCTCCAATTACAGCCAGTTTTCTGCATGGAAACTCTGAGATGGGCCATCAGCGCCTTGCGCCCAGGGGGCTTCTTGCCATCTGTGGAGCTCTAAGATGCTTTTATTCACATCCCTGTGTCTTCTGCACACCGAGGCTCTTCTGGTTCGTGTTGGAAGTCCAACACTGCTAATTTGTGGCCTTGTTATCTAGCCTCTCTTCAGCTCCCAGAGTGCTCACCAAGGTGCTGTCGGGGGTGATGTCTCTGATGAGACCAAGGGGCGTTAGCGCTATGACCTACCTGGACGTCCTTTTTCACTTCCCAGTCTCTACGTCAGGCTAAGTTGGTTTCTTGACTGGTGGGTCCACGGGGAGTCATTTGGATGGGTGATCAATCACCCCAGGTCCTCATTGTCCCCTTGATTGGTACTCCACTACTTGGAATGAATCTGGATTCGGTTCAGGCGAGAACCTTCCTTCCTTCCTCAGCAATAAGGTAGACAATCTGGTTGCATGGGCTTAGTCCCTCGTTGCTATCCCCGTTCCTTTGCCAGGCAAGGTTGCTGCTGGTGTGCCCGTTGGTGGCTTGCTCAGAAAAGATTCTTTATGCTCAGTTCCTCTTGGGCCCTTCTACAACTTCTATAGTTAGTACAGGATAGGGATTCAGCATCCCTGGAGCAGGGCCTGTGTGCCTTCCCCACTGTGAGGAGGTCCCTCTTGGAGTGGATGAACTCAAGGAACCTGTCTTGGGGCAGTTCCCTTCTTGCCCCTTCCTGGAGATGGTCACCATGGATGCCAATCTCTCAGGTTGAAGGGTTTTTTTTTTCTTTTGTAACTCCCTGCGGTTCTGGGGGAGGTGGGGCCCTTAGAAGGTCCATACACCTATCGATGTTTGAAACAGTGAGCGTTTAGGTTTATTCTATCTTGGTTGACTACTCCTCTTCAGGGCCTGCCTGTTCGGGGGCACTCGGTCTGTCTGACGACAGTGGCCTACATTAATCATCTGGGAGGGACCTGGAGCAGGAGGGTCCTCCAGGAAGTGTCTACGATACTAATCTGGGTGGAGGACAATGTTCCCTGCATATCTGTGACATTCGCTCCGGTGGGGGTCCCTCTGCAGCAGGATGTGCTAATCCCTGTATCACTATGGGGTCCAACCAGTAGTGGATCTGTTTGTGTCCCGTCACTTTCACAAGCTCTCGGCCCTTGTTTCCCTGTCCCAGGATCCTCTGGCCGTGGTCAGGATGCCTTGGTAACGTTATGGCTGGACATTCTGTTCTGTATGCCCTTCTCCATTCTCCCTGCTAGGCAGCGCAAGATTGCTCTGGAAGGGAGACCAGTGACTCTGGTGGTGCCCGTGTGGCCTAGTAGAGTGTGGTTCGCAGATGTGGTACTGAGGGCAGTAGTTCTGTACGTTCTGCCAGGAGTGCCAGCTCTGCTCACTCAGGGCCCCCTTTACGTCACACCCAATCTACAGACTCTGGCCTAGACGGCCTGACTGCTGAAACATCCATCTCAATGGAGACAGGCTTATCTGTCTCTGTGATTGAGACTATGGGAAGACTAGGTACAAGCTTCTTCTTCCATCTGTTATAGGGTTGATATTGGTGTGAGTCTAGGTCTCTTCCCTGTTGGGCGTTCTTGGTTCCCAGGGTTCTAGAGTCGTTACAGCATGAGTTCTCTAACTCAGTACTCTGATGGGTCAGGTTCTGCCCTGTCCGCCTTGCTTTAGAAGTCTTTGTTCAGTCTTCCTTGGTTAAGACTTTTTTCAGGGGGTGCTCATGTGCGTCCCCCATGTTATCCTATGGTCCCTGTTGGGATTTGAATTGATTCTGTCTGCTTTGCAGGGTTTTTACCCTTTGGTCCTATTCAGGATGCTGTCTGGCTGTTCTTACCCTCAAGGTTGTACTTCTGGTGACTGTTACTTCGGTCAGACGTGTGGTTGGCGAGCGGCTCTGTCTACCTAGCCCCCATTCTTTGAGATACACCAGGATAAGGTGGTGTTCCACCTGAAGCCGGACTCTCTGCCTCAGGTGGTGTCTTATGTTCATTCATTCAAGATATTGTTCTTCCTTCTGTGCCTTTTTCCTAGCAACGCTGAGGAAAGGGTTCTGCATTCCTTGAACAGGTGTTGGAAGTTTTTTCCTTGGTAGTCACTGTGTTCTTTAGGAGAACTGATGTTCCTTGGGCCTACGGTCACTACATCCTGAATGTGCCCGATCTCGTCTGCTCTCGGGGAGTTGGGCGGCCTTGGCCCTGGTTATTACTTGAATGGGATGTTCCTTCTGGTCCTAGGAAAGGGTTCTTTGGCTTCTGCCAAGTCTACTGTTAGCGATTGGATTCATCACACTGTTACTCAGGCCTATTCCATCAAGGGGAAGATTCTTCCTTTTCGCCTTGCTTCTTATTCTACTTGTGCCTTTGGTGCCTCTTGGGCTTTTCAGCACCAGGCTTCTGTTGAACTGGTTTGCTAGGCCGCTGTTTGGTCTTCTATTCATTCCTTTCAAAGCTTTGCAAGGTTGATGTTAGGGCCTCAGCTCATGCTGTCTTGGCCGCATGGTTATGCAGATGACAGTGTTTTTTTAACTGTCTGCTGTCACCTTTTGTTGGGGATCCCACCCTACCTTATGGACACTGCTATTGGATGTCCCAAGTGTAAGTACTATATCTGGAGCAGGACGTACTGTATACTAAGAATAATACAATTCTGTGAAATACTCACCTGTAGAATTGATATTATTTGTATACAGTACGTCCTGCTCCACCCCACCCTGGTTTTTGCATTTTTCTGGATCCCCTGTGTGGTGATTGTTACCGTTGTTATAGTTACCAGTTTTGGTGGTTAATTCTCCCGGCTTCTTGTTCACTGCTTTTCAATGCTGGGGATTTGTGGGAGGTCCCCGGGTATTTGAGGGGCCGGGAGGAGCCTGTTTTGCATGTCTCTGCAGTGCAGCGCCATCTGGCGGAGGATAACCCCAAGTGTAAGTACTATATCTGGAGCAGGACGTACTGTATACAAATAATATCAATTCTACAGGTGAGTATTTCACAGAATTGTATTTTTTGCTTTTTTTCGTTCATTTTTCATTCGTACGAACGTTCAGGAAAATGCGTATATGCGCTTTCGATGAACGGAAGCAAATCGGAACATTTCCGTTAGTTCGGATCATTTTCCAAGCAAAATCGGAAATTTTTTGTTCGTTCAGATAACTTACGTTGTTGGGGTGGGTTTCCGTCTGATTCAGAGAGCTGATTTCCGACGGGCCAGCACCCTATAAATCCGTTTCATTTCCGATCCACTTACGGGACCTTTGAGGGCTCGGATTGCTATTGTTGAACATGTTTAGCGGCTATGTGGAGGAGTCTGCGCGCCTTTAGCACCAAGGCATTGCATGTATCAGCATGGCCGAGGCCATAAATTGTATAGCAATGCATACCTGAATCAATACATTTCATGTATGCCTGCTAGATGCATTTTAATGCTGACCTTAATTAGTCCTTAGCATGTAAACATTTATATTCTTAGTATACAGTACGTCCTGCTCCAGACATAGTACTTACACTTGAGTTATCCTCCTCCTCCCAGCCCCTCAAATACCCGGGGACCTCCCACAAATCCCCAGATTTCTCTGCATGCCGACTGCGAAGACATGAAGTATCACTCTCTCGCAGGTGAGCGGGGCTATTAAAGCCTGCGGTCCTGTTGGACTATTCCCACCTGTCCTCCCTGTGATGTGCCTCCCAGCCTGGGCTGCGCTGGTCAGGTGAAGGTAGGCAGCACCATGTGTGCTTATGGAGCGCTGCTCCACCGCAGTCCCCCACCAAAGGGTAGGCGGTTTAGGCTGATGGTGAGCCTCTAGGGGATGCCCCTCCCGCATTATTGCCCCATACCCCGTGTAGCGGTGGGCCCTGTACAAAGGGTCGCCATCCTCCCTCGTTCCCCCCGTAGCTCGGGGGAAAAGAAGGGGGGGGGGGTGTGTGGTGGTCTCAGTGTATTGGGTTTACACGCTTATGGCCTTAGTATTGTCCTTTGACTTATATATCTGGGGTCAGAGGCGCGCAGTTTGCATTTTTATTGTGTATCGGCCGCCGCCGCGCGCGTCTCTTGCATTTATTGGATGTGTGCGACGCTGCGGCGTCTTCATTGGCAAATCATTTTTCTAAGTGTGTCATACTCTCGCTTCTCTTGACAACGTTGACTACTATCTCAGAGCTTCACGCTCTTTGGGGAGGCGGGGACCTGGCTTGGGGCGCTCCCCGTCACAGCCTTCTCTGGCCCGCCCTTCGAGGTTCGCTTGGCGCCATTTTGATGCTGGTCGCGCGCGCGCGTGGTAACGGTCCTCTTCCTCCCTCGGTCTGTAAGTGCCCTCGCGGGTGATTTTCATCATTCTTGCTTACTGCGCATGGCTCTGACATCCTTATTCCCATTATGTTTTTCAGACGATTGAATCCAGTGGCTTCTCCCGGCCCGGTGTAATTGCCAGTTGGGCCTAGTATAATTACTCCCACTTCCCTGCGGGTCTTTGGGGCATGCAGGGTAGCTTACAGCTTCAATCCCTACTGGCCTATTGTGCCTATTAATCACCATATGGAGGCATCCCAGGATATTGTGAACGGGGTTCCTTCGGGACAAGCCCGGCTTGTGGGGTCTCGCCTATCAGCGGTGACAATGCACGGGTCTGTGTTCCTTGTGCACAGCAGGCGCTAATGGTACTTCCCGCCCCTCCTGTGGCTGGGCCTGCACCTCGCCTCACTTCACCTACTCCCCCAAGCCTGAGTCTAACCCCCAATACAAGCGGGGATTCTCATCCTGATGTGGCTACTAGATTGGCCAGTGTTGAAAAATTGCTTGCTAATACTCTAGCGCGTAAGGCCACCGCAAAAAAGCGGCACTTAATCCCTGACTCTGCTCTTTTCCCTACGGAGTCTGATGAGTTTTTGCATCTATATGGCCATACCTCCTCGGACGAAGGGGAGCTGTTCTCTGACTCAGGGTCATCTGACGAGAAGTCAAGGGGTCATGACGATTCTGGTTCTGATCACTGGACCCCGGATGATACTGACAAACTGCTGGTTCAGATTTTTGAGGTTTTATCCATCTCTCCCCCTGTTGCGGTTCCCAGGCAAAGGGGTGAACTATTTCATACTGCTAAGGCTCGATTGGAACTTCCTGAGCAAACCCATTTCAATAACCTCGTGCTTAAAGTGGACCATCACCCTCCGGTGATCGGCCCGGGTATCTATAAGATTCCCGGGCCGATCACCTCCCTCCCCGCGGGACATCCGAGATCGGGATGTCCCGCGGGGTGAAACCCCCCCAAACACCCCAAATCCCCTTACCTTGTCAGAGAATGGCCGGCGCGGGCGCGCGCGCGTCAAGGCGGCGGCGGAGGAGCCGCTTGTCCGCGGCTGTCAAACTGCTTGTCCGTCGGCGCTGGGAGCGGGGAGAGGTGAGTTTTTTGGGTGATCGGGGGGGTTTCACACAGCGGGGCACCCCGTTCGGGGGTGCCCCACCGAAGTGGACCAAGACCCAGGATAGTCAAAATCCTGGGTGTTCGTCCACTTTAAGGAGTGGGAACATCCCAGTAGACTCCCCGGGATCCCTAAGAGTTTGGACAGAAAGTATTCTTTTCCTGCTGATATGGTCAAGTGCTGGTCATCGCCCCCCGAGGTCGATGCTCCTATTCCAGGGCTGTCTAACACCTCTATTATGCACTCCCCTGACACTACTACGCTGCGGGATTCTGAGGACCGGCGCATTGACCAATTGGCATGCCATGCCTTTGCATTTGGAGGGGCAGCGCTGCGCCTGGTTTGCGCTTTGGCCATTACTGCTGTGGCGCTCAGGGCCATGGTCAGGAATGCACTTGACGGCCCAGACGAGTTGCCTCCTGATACTATTAATGCACTGTCTAACTGTGATGTGTTTGTGAACTTTATCCTGTCTGCATCGGATGATGCTATTAGGATGTGTGCCAGATCTTCCGCCTTGGCGGTGGCTATACGCCGCGCGGTATGGCTGCGCCAGTGGGCTGCTGACAATGCTGCGCCTGTTTGGGGACCGCCTAGACATTTTTGCTAAAGGAGGTATGTTACCACAGTGCAGGCGGCAGCCTCGGGCCTTTCGTAGCCAGGGCGCCCTTTCAGCCCCCTACAGAGGCGCTAAGCAGGGGAAAGGGGTGTCCTTCACGGGGACTCGCGCAGATTCGTGGCATAGGAGCAGGGGACTACGTCCTGGCTCCTCCTGGGGGACCAAACCCAAAGCCCTTCCCAAGACCCCTCAGGCATGATGGGGCGCCCTCGCCCGCCAGGGTGGGGGGACGGCTACAGCACTTCGCGCACGTCTGGAGGCGCCAAGTCTCAGACCGGTGGATTCAGGAGGTAGTTTCCTCTGGTTACAAGATAGAGTTTGCTGTGCGGCCCCCCACAAGATTCATCAGGTCCCGGATCCCCCAGGACCCTGTATCAGCTCAGGTCCTGATGCAGGCCGTGCAAGGACTTCTGGATCTGGGAGTCATTTGCAGGGTCCCCTTGAGAGAATTGGGAGAGGGGTTCTATTCCAACCTTTTCACAGTGCCCAAAAAAGATGGGTCAGTCAGGCCCATTCTGGATTTAAAGATCCTCAACAAATTTGTCAAGAACCGGCGCTTTCGCATGGAAACTCTGCGCTCGGCCATTGGCTCTCTGCGCCCAGGGGATTTTATGACGTCTGTGGACATCAAAGATGCTTGCCTTCACATCCCTGTGTTCCCGGGACATCAAAGGTTTCTCAGATTCGCGTTGAAAGATCAACATTACCGATTTGTGGCCCTACCATTTGGCCTCACTTCAGCTCCCAGAGTGTTCACCAAGGTGCTGGCGGGGGTGATGTCTTTGATAAGGTCAGGGGGCATTCGAGTGCTGCCCTACCTGGACGACATCCTCATCACCTCACGGTCTCTACAGCAGGCGGAGCTGGACACTCAGCTGGTGGTGTCCACCTTGGAGTCCTTCGGCTGGGTGATCAATCATCCCAAGTCCTCTCTGTCCCCTTCGTCGGTGACCCCATTCCTGGGGATGATTCTGGATACCGTTCAGTCACGGATATTCCTTCCTCAACAGAAGGTGGAAGCTCTGACTGCTCCTGTGAGGTTCCTGCTCTCGTGCCCCCAGCCCTCCCTCAGGCAGGGAATGCAGCTGGTGGGCCTGATGGTGGCGAGCTTCGAGGCGGTGCCCTTTGCTCAGTTCCATTTGAGGCCTCTGCAGCTTCACCTTCTATCAGTATGGGACAAGGACCCCACGTCTTTGGATGGGGTATGTGTGCTTCCCCCCTTGGTCAGAAGGTCCCTCTCTTGGTGGCTGGACCACAAGAACTTGCTAAAGGACAGGTCCTTTCTGGCCCCCTCCTGGGAGACGGTCACCACGGATGCCAGTCTGTCAGGTTGGGGGGGATTCTGGAAGTCCCTGAGGTTCCAGGGGAGGTGGGTCCTCAGGAGGCCCATTTACCCATCAATATTCTGGAACTATGGGCGGTCAGGTTGGTACTGGAGCAGTTGACCGATCACCTGCAGGGAATGTCTGTGCAGGTGCGCTCAGACAACAGGACGGCGGTTGCCTACATCAACCATCAGGGAGGGACCTGGAGCAAGGGTGCCCTCCAGGAAGTGTCGCGGATTCTGACATGGGCGGAGGCCAATGTTCAATGCATTTCGGCTGTGTATATCCCGGGGGTAGAGAATCTTCTGGCAGACTCTCTGAGCAGGGGGACTTCCCGTCAGGGGGAGTGGTCCCTCTGCAACAGGGTATTCCAGTCCCTGTGTCACCGTTGGGGCCTACCGGATGTGGATCTGTTTGCGTCCCATCACAATCACAAGCTACCGGCCTTTGTCTCCCTGTCCCAGGATCCTCTGGCCTTGACCACGGATGCTCTAGCAATGTCATGGCAGGACTTTCAGTTTCTCCATTCCCCCTGCTGGGCAAGGTTCTGCGCAAGATTGCTCTGGAAAGGGTGCCAGTGATTCTGGTGGCCCCAAGGTGGGCAAGAAGAGTGTGGTTCGCAGATGTGGTACAAATGGCAGTAGACCAGTACGTCCTGCCAGGGGCGCCAGATCTGCTCACTCAGGGCTCCTTACGCCATCCCAATTTACAAACTCTGGCTTTGACGGCCTGGCTGTTGAAAACTCCATCTTGATGGAGAAAGGCTTGTCTGCCTTGGTGGTGGATACCATGTGGTGCAGGCTAGGAAGAAAACTACTTTTGCCATCTATTATAGGGTATGGCGTACCTACATTGATTGGTGTGAGTCTAGGTCTCTTCCCTGTAGGGAGTTCCTAGTCTCTAGGGTTCTGGAGTTTTTACAGCATGGATTGGAGTTGGGTCTAAAACTCAGTACTCTGAAGGGTCAGGTTTCTGCCCTGTCTGTCTTCTTTCAGAAGTCTTTTGCTCAGCATCCCTTGGTTAAGACCTTCTTTCATGGGGTCACTCATGTGCGTCCCCCACGTAAACCTATGGTCCCTGTTTGGGATTTGAACTTGGTTTTCTCTGCCTTGCAGGGTGCTCCCTTTGAGCCTATTCAGGATGCTGCTCTGGCTGTACTTACCCTCAAGGTTGTCTTTCTGGTGACTATTACTTCGGTCAGGCGTGTGTCTGAGCTGGCGGCTCTGTCTATTCAGGCCCCATACTATGAGAGACACCAGGACAAGGTGGTGTTCCGCTTTAAGCCGGATTTTCTGCCTAAGGTGGTTTCTGCTTTTCATTTGAATCAAGATATTGTTCTTCCCTCATTGTGTCCTAATCCTAGCAACGCTAAGGAAAGGGTTCTGCATGCTCTTTTTGTGGTCCTTTCTGGTCCTAGGAAGGGTTTGGCTATGCAAAACCCGGGCTGTGGTGGCGAGGGCCCTCTGGCTTTTGAAGTCCAGATTTAGGTGTTTGGACCATACAGGGGGGGGGGGGGGGGCACTGCAGTATGACCCCAACAAGGTTATACCAATATTTTAATTTAAGTTTTTTAACAGGGACCACACATGCCAGAGTGGCACAACTGAATGTCAGGGTCCTTCAGTTGGTAGGCGAGATGCAGGAGCTGCGCAACTCGTTGGGGACCACAGATGAAAAATAATGTTCTGTAGCCTGCCATTGCTATGTATTTTTTTTTTTATAGTTTTAATAATTAGAAATTTTCTAAATTTTTACAAATTTTATATTTTATGATTGAATCCAAAAAAAAATGTTACAGTGTCATTTCATTTACAAAATACATTAACACAAAACTAATGGGCCCAGAAATATTTAAAGATGAATATTCACATGACCGAGAAATGATTTGGGTGAGCTTTAAGGGTCCAAAAGGGAAGATGGAGGATAGTGCTAAGTGATTTAGATAAACATTGTAGTAGAATTGAGGGTGGCAAATATGTAGGCGAGCACTTTAATGAGTTAAGTTTGTAGTGCGCAGGTGCTAGATCATAAGGATTTCCGTCTGGACAAATATTTATTGAAAAAGGGAAACAGAATCGAATAGGAAACGTAAAGGATTCGTTGGAGGATACGATGGGAAAAGGGCAAAAACGAAAGCCTACGTTGTAACATGTAAAAATTAAACTGAAAAGTCACGCTGGAGAATGACATACTCGTATTCGTAATCTGCCGTACGAACGGACGCTCGTACACTCATACGAGAACGGAAACATTTCACAAAAAAAAAACAGATCGGCACTAAAACGGAAGGTTTTTTTTTGTATCTCTGAATCAAGCCAATATATTGTTTTGCCTTCTGTGCCCTAATCCTAGTAACCCTAAAGAGCGGGTTTTACACACTTTGGATGTGGTTAGGAACCTGAAGTTTTATTTGGTGGCTACTGAATCCTTCAGGAAGACTGATGCTCTTTTTGTGCTCCCGTCTGGACCTAAGAAGGGTCTGGCTCCAGCTAAGTCGACTATCAGCAAGTGGATCCATCAGGCTGTGATACAAGCCTATTCTGCTAAGGGGAAGGTACCTCCCTTCCGCCTCACTGCTCATTCTACTCGTGCTATTGGTGCCTCTTGGGCTTTTCAGCATCAGGCTTCTGTTGAACAAGTTTGCAAGGCCGCTACTTGGTCTTCTGTTCATACTTTTTCTAATTTTTACAAAGTTGATGTTAGGGCCTATATTCTGGAACAGGACGTGCTGTATACTTAGAATAATACAATTCTGTGATTACTCACCTGTAGAATTGGTATTATATGTATACAGCACGTCCTGTTCCACCCCGCCCTTGTTGTCATTGTTCTTAGTTACCTCTGTATGGTGATTGTTCATATGTTATTTTTGTTCTCCCGGCTTATTGTTAACTGCTTGTCAATACTGGGGAATTTGTGGGAGGTCCCTGACTTATATAGGGCTGAGAGGAGCCACAAGCTGTTTTCTGCAGTCCAGCGGGATCTTGTGGATGTATTACCCAGAAGTAAGGAATATTCTGGAACAGGACGTGCTGTATACATATAATACCAATTCTACAGGTGAGTAATCACATAATTGTATTTTTACTGCTTGCTATGCCTGAATAATGTTTCCTTTTTTTATGCGATATATTGGTCACTGGTAAACAACTATGTACTGCACACCCTCCATCTGTATAACAAGTGTAAAGAACAACTGTGTCCCCAGATTTATATAATGGAAATGTTTTTAACGATGAGGACACTAAGATTCACTTTTTTGTTATTTTAAGGACTGAAAGACGGTAAGGCTTCTTTATTGGTCTGATGATCTGTTTATGGTGAATACATTATTTTGGGTAATAATTTGGCATTTGATTTTATATGTTGCTTGAACTTGCTCTCAAAACATTTCTTTTTTTCTTAATCAGGTTGTATTGTCCTTTTTAGCCATCCCGCGGTTTTGTTCTGTTTTTCCTAAATACACTAGTTACATAGATGAAGCCACTCCACCCCTGTCGATAAATGTCCAAGACATGGCCATTAACATTGCACCTTTAGATACTTCTGTTGAGGATCCTCCCTCTGACTCATAGACTATATTCTACTGCAAAGTAAGTTTTTATTATATATACAATCCCAATATAGATCAACATAAATATACTAAATAGCAAGAAGAGGGGTTACTTATAACCCCTTCATCAGTTAAATTCCTACCAAACCTGTTTCTATCTTTTAAAGAGACTCCCAGGCAAAGTATTAAAGCAACCTGTTTTCTTCTCTCCCCATGCTAAATGTGAGGGGCTGCATCTTTTTTTAGCCTGCTTTATATTTCTTTAAAAGCCCTAGGGAACTCCCTCCATTTTGCTGGGCCTCCTCAGCAGTAGAGAATGACTCATCCATGCATAACAGTTTCCTCCAAAGTAAGTTTTAGGGACAGAAAAAGAGGAGTCAGCAAAAAGGGGCAAGTTCAGCAGGGTTTATCAAGGAATGAAAAGTGCTGGTGAATGAAAGATGGAATGTGCCTTTTACAGACGAGATTACGAGATAGTCTGTCCCTTGAGCTATCCTGTGCTGGAATATGAGTATGGCTAGTGGTTAATTCTGCTGCTCCCCACAGGCTGGCTCATGAGACTGCAGCTCGCCCCGTTAAAAGTGGAGTGCAATGCTCAAAAAACAATTGCCCCTAGAATATATTCCTACCAGGAGAGAAAAAAACACAAACCTGGTGGGAAATTCTTTGTAACTACATGTATGTAACCCCCTCCTCTCACTATCCAGCATGTTTATATGGGATTTTAACACTAGGTGATTTCACAATACAACTCATTTAGGAAATAGTGCATGCTTTTATGTTTTCTTTTATAGGGACTGTTCTTTAATAAATATTTTTAACATCCATAAGAGTTAAAGATAGAGCATCCTTCTGACAAATCAGGCTTGTTTGCAGATGACCTGCACTATGCTGTCTATGCTCACAGGAATAGACCATTTTGGGAAAATACATAGATATGGATCAAACCAGAGTTTTTCTTCCATTGGATCAAACACATTCAGGCTCCAATCAAGGGGAAGAGATCCACATTCAAGAAAGCTTCTAGGTCTGATGACACACCAGATCACTGTAGCTGTACATTCTGTCTAAATGACCAAATAAGTGCAGCTAAGCTTAGCCACAGCTGTGGGATAGAGGTGTATGGGGAAACCAAGGGTTTTAAACGATGGGGCATCCCAAATCTCTTAAACAGGACAAACTTATATATCTGAGTTTTAGTCTATATGACCAGCCTAGATCTGAAAATGTGATGGCCTTCCCCATGTTGAGGACACCCTAACTGGCTGCTAAGGCTTACTAAAGGGATCATGAATAATGGCAAAATGTAATTCTGGTCAAATAGGAAATTTGGTTTAACTTACAACCTCAAATGCAACACTTGTCACAATATAGAGTGAACTGATTCGGTAGCATGGGCAAATTTTGAGAGGTCCATCTATAAAGTCAAAGAGATCAATAATAAGATATTTATTATTAAACAATAATAGTCTGCTCCATAATAAGTGTTTATATATCATATCTATGCACTGCACTGATTGACATGATTGAATGCCTTTAGCTCCAATCTCTTTTAATTTCCTTTTTTTTATTCCAGGCAATTCTGTGGTAAAGAAAACTAGTTTCATTACAAGAACAAAAACATCAAAATAATTTGTTATAATAGATAAGACATTTCAGATGTTATACATTTTAAAATTAAAAAACAGTTATGGTTACACAGTCTGAAGCTACTACATGTGGAGTGGTCAGATTAAGAAGGTTTTTTGGGGCAAGAAAGTAAAAAATTACCTTTGCCACATGCCAATTTTATACCATTGTTATTGTGGTAGGCTGGGGTTTCTATTTGAACCCAACTAGCCAGCTGTTTGCCCACCAACTTATTTAGCTCTGAGCTGATAGAGGGGTTCTTTACAGAGTGGACTTCCCACTCTTCCCTGCCTTCATCAGTTTTAAAACAGTTGCCTTGTGATTGTGTGCAGGAGAGCGCAGTGGATCTGGCCTGAAAAGCACTGCCGATAACTTATAGTGGAACATCTGGCCCCTGTGTATATAGTACAAATAGGCTTTACAGTTTATTTACAAACTCTTCTTAGCTTGGAGGTTTTCTTGTAAGCTTGCTCTGTTGTTACACTACCTTTTCATGTAATCAGAAGGCAAATAAAGAGGCAAATTAAAAGAGCTTTTAGTATTGTGCTCACTGTGCCTGCTTTTGCTGCCATGGCCACTGTATTTGTCACTTTTGGCTAAATAAAATGGTTTTAAAAACACTTCACAGAAAGAGATTTGAGGTACGTTCTTTGTCTCTAACCAACTAAACTGTTTGATAAATCCTAATCAGACACCCCTATATGCTTAGTATATAGTACGTCCTGCTCCAGAAAGAATACTTACACTCGGGTATTACTCCGCCAGATGGCGCTGGACTGCAGAGACAAGGAAAATAGGCTCCTCCCGGCCCCTCAAATACCCAGGGACCTCCCACAAATCCCCAGATTTACTCTGCAGTCTGGACTGCTAAGGACTAGAAAAGGCTCTTTCTACTCGCAGGTGAGCGGGGCTATTCGCCTGCGGCCCTGTAGGACTATTCCCACCCGTTCCATTATATTCCATCCGTTATATGCCTCCCAGCCTTGGCTGCGCTGGTCGGGTGATGGTAGGCAGCACCGCTATTAGGTGCTTAGGAGCGCTGCTCCATCGCAATCCCCCACCAAAGGGTAGGCGGTTCAGGCTTATGGTGAGCCTCTATGGGATGCCCCCCCCCTCAATATTGCCCCTTGCCCCGCCTATCGGTGGGCCCTATTTAAGTGGCCGCTGTCCTCCCTCACTCTCCTGGCAGCCTTCGGGGGGGAAAAAGGGGGGTGTCGTTATGTATGCTATGCATTTACATGTTTTAGACTTATATTTTATTTAATTTGCCTTGTGTCAGCCGCCGCGCTGTCTTGCTTTAGGATTACTGTTTTTAAAATTACTGCCGCCGCGTGCCTTTTTCTGTCACTATGTTCTGCCGGCGTTACCTCAGGCGCCGGTGCGCCGTCATTGGCAGCTTGTCATGTGCTGGCTTCGCGCTCTTCGGGGGGGGGGGCGCCTATGGCGCGTTCCGCGTCATTGCTGATGCCGGCCCGCCCCTCGAGGTATACCGACGCCATCTTTGTCTGCTTGGTTGGCTTATGTGCGATGGTCCCCTACCTACCGTGGGCGGTTTTATTATCTCATTTTTATTACTGTCTGCTTTTTTTTATCATGTCTTTCAGGAGGGCGAATCCATTGGCTTCTCCCGGCCCTCTTAGTTTGCTAACTTGTATAGGACTAGTGTAATTACTCCCACTCCCTAGTGGGCTATTGGGGCATCCAGGGTTGCTTTACAGCGTTAATCCCTATCGGCCTATAGTGCCGCTATAATCACCATATGGAGGCATCTCAGGATAATATGACCGGGGTTCCTTCGGGACAAGTCCGGCTGTGTGTAGCGTGTGGGCAGCCTCATGCTGACGCTGACAAGGCACGGGTCTGTGTACCCTATGCTGAGCAGGTGCTTGCACTACAATCTGGCCTTCCAGTGGCTGGGCCTGCACCTTGTATCACTTCACCTACCCCCCCCAAGCTTAAATCTTACTCCTACTGAGTTGCATACAAGTGGGGATTCTCAGCCTGATGTGTCTTCTAGACTGGCTACTGTTGAGCAGTTGATTGCTAAGACCTTGGCGCGTAAGGCCCCTGCTAAAAAGCGGCACTTAACGCCTAATGTCACACTTTTTCCTATGGATCTTTGTGGCTATACCCCTTCGGATGAAGGGGGGGAGCTTTTTTTTCTGACACAGGGTCATCTGATGAGAGGCCAAGGGGTCATGACGATTCTGGCTCTGACCCCTGGACGACACTGACAGATTGCTGACCCAGATTTTTGAGGTTCTGTCCATTTCTCCCCCTGTTGCGGCTCCCAGGCAAAGGGGGGAGCTCTTCCATACAGCTAAATCACGTTTGGAATTTCCCGAGCAAGTACATTTCAATAACCTTGTGCTCAAGGAATGGGAGCGCCAGTAGACTTCCCGGGGTACCTAAAAGTTGGGATAGGAAGTATCCCTTTCCTGCTGGTGTGGTAAAGTGCTGCGCCCGGTCTGTGCTTCTGCCATTACCGCTGTGGCCACTAGAACTCTATCAGAAATATACTTGATAGTGCCCCTGATGATTTGCCTTGTGAGGTATTTAATGCACTCTCCAGTTGTGATGTTTTTGTACATTTTTTCCTCTCTGCCTTGGATGACACCATTAGAATGTGTGCCAGGACATCTGCCCTTGTGGTGGCTATACGCTGCTCGGTTTGGCTACACCAGTGGGCTGCTGACAAAGCTGCCAAGAAGGCCCTCACTGGGTTTCCCTTCAAAGGACTACGCCTGTTTGGGGACTGCCTGGACCTTTTTGCTAAGGGAGGCAGGTTACCCCAGCGCAGGCGGCAGTCTCTGCCCTTTCCGGGTCAGGGCTCATTCTCCTCCCCCTAACGTGGTGCTAGACAAGGGAGGGGGGTTTCCTTTACTGGGGCCCGGGGAGATTTCTGGGGCAGGGGCAAAGGACGTGGGCGTCCTGGCTCCTCCTGGGGCCCCAAGGCAAAATCCTCTCCCAAGCCCCCTCAGGCATGATGGGGAGCCCTCACCCATCCGGGTGGGGGGACGGCTTCAGCACTCACGTCTGGAGGCTTCATGTCTCAGACCGGTGGATTCAGGAGGTAGTGTCCTCCGGTTACAAGAGAGTTTGCTGCCTGGCCGCCCACAAGATTCATCAGATCCCGGATTCCTCAGGACCCTGCGTTAGCGCAGGAGCTGATGCAGGTAGTGCAAGGCCTCCTGGAGCTGGGGGTCATCTGCAAGGTCCCTTTAAGAGAAATGGGCAAGGGTTTCTATTCCAACCTATTCACAGTCCCCAAAAAAGATGGTTCAGTCAGGCCTATCCTGGACTTAAAGATCCTCAACAAATTTGTCAGGAGCAGGCGCTTTCGCATGGAAACTCTGCGCTCTGCCATCAGTTCCCTGCGCCAAGGGGACTTCATGACTTCTGTGGACATCAGGGATGCTTACCTTTATATTCCTGTATTTCCAGGTCATCAAAGGTTCCTCAGGTTCGCTCTGGAGGATCAACACTACCAGTTTGTGGCATTGCCCTTTGGTCTCACCTCAGCTCCCAGGGTGTTCACCAAGGTGCTGGCGGGCGTGATGTCTCTGTTCAGGTATCAGGGCGTCCGCGTGCTTACTTATCTGGACGACATTCTCATCACCTCCCAATCTCTACATCAGGCAGAATTGGATACTCAGCTGGTGGTGTCCACCCTGGAGTTGAGGTTGGTTGGGTGATCAACCACCCCAAGTCCTCACTGTCCCCCTCCTTGGTGACTCCATTCCTAGGAATGAATCTGGATACGGTTCAGGCAAGGATTTTCCTTCCTCAACAGAAGGTGGACAGTCTGATTGCACAAGTTCAGTTCCTGCTATCTTGTCATCATCCCTCCATCAGGCAGGGGATGCAGTTGGTGGGCCTGATGGTGGCGTGCTTCGAGGCGGTCCCTTATGCTCAGTTCCACTTGGGGCCTCTGCAACTCCACCTCTTGTCAGTGTGGGACAAGGATCCAGCATCCCTGGACAAGGTCTGTGTGCTCTCCCCCCTGGTCAGGAGGTCCCTCTTGTGGTGGATGGACTCAAGGAACCTGTTGGGGGGCAGATCCTTTCTTACCACTTCCTGGGAGATGGTCACAACGGATGCCAGTCTGTCAGGTTGGGGGGGGGGGGTTTCTGGAAGTCCCTGCGGTTCCAGGGCAGGTGGGGCCCTCAGGAGGCCCACACACCTATCAATGTCTTGGAACTGCGGGCGATCAGGTTAGTTCTGGCTCAGTTGACTACTCACCTTCGGGGCCTGTCTGTTCAGGTGCGCTCGGACAACCAGACGGCAGTTGCCTACATCAATCATCAGGGAGGGACCCGGAGCAAGGGGGCCCTCCAGGAAGTGTCTCTGATCCTGACCTGGGCGGAGACCAATGTTCCCTGCATGTCAGCTGTGTACATCCCGGGGGTGGAAAACCTCCTGGCAGACTCTCTGAGCAGGGGGACCTCTCGCCAAGGAGAATGGTCCCTATGCAGCAGGGTGTTCCAATCTCTGTGTCACCGTTGGGGCCAACCAGATGTGGATCTGTTTGCGTCCCATCGCAATCGCAAGCTACCGGCCTTTGTCTCCCTGTCCCAGGATCCTCTGGCCTTGACCACGGATGCTCTAGCAATGTCATGGCAGGACTTTCAGTTTCTGTATGTCTTCCCTCCATTCCCCCTGCTGGGCAGGGTTCTGCACAAGATTGCTCTGGAAGGGGTGCCAGCAATTCTGGTGGCCCCAAGGTGGCCAAGAAGAGTGTGGTTTGCAGACATGGTGCAGCTGGCAGTAGATCAGTACGCTCTGCCCTTTGTGCCAGATCTTCTCACTCAGGGCTCACTACGCCATTCCAATTTACAAACTCTGGCTTTGACGGCCTGGCTGCTGAAACCTCCATCTTGATGGAGAAGGGGCTGTCTTCCTCGGTTGTGGATACCTAGGAAGAAGTCTTCTTCTATTTATTACAGGGTTTGGCGTGCCTACATTGACTGGTGTGAGTCTAAGTCTCTTCCCTGTCGTGTGTTCTCTATTCCCAGGATTCTGGAGTTTCTACAGCATGGGTTGGAGATGGGGCTCCAACTTAGTATTCTAAAAGGTCAGGTTTCTGCCCTGGCTGTTTTCTTCCAGAAGTCCTTTGCTCAGCATTCTCTGATTAGGGCTTTTCTCCAGGGGGTGACTCATGTGCTTCCCCCACATAAGCCTATGGTGCCTGTTTGGGATTTGAACTTGGTTTTGTCAGCCTTGCAGGGTGCTCCCTTTGAACCTGTGCAGGATGCTGCCCTGGCCATTCTTACTCTCAAAGTTGTCTTTTTGGTTGCTATCACCTCTGTTAGGCGTGTGTCTGAGTTGGCGGCGCTTTCCATTCAGCCCCCCTACTATGAGAGACACCAGGACAAGGTGGTGTTTCGCTTCAAGCCAGATTTTCTGCCTAAGGTAGTGTCTGCTTTTCATTTGAATCAGGACATTGTTCTCCCTTCATTGTTCCCTAATCCTAGTAATGCTAAGGAGAGGGTTTTGCATTCTTTGGATGTGGTTAGGTGCCTGAAGTATTACCTGGTAGTCACTGCGGCTTTCAGGAAGACTGATGCTCTTTTTGTGGTCCCTTCTGGTCCTAGGAAGGGTTTGGCTCCTGCCAAGTCTACTATCAGCAAATGGATCCGTCAGGCTGTGATTCAGGCCTATTCTGCTAAGGGGAAGAATCCTCCCTTCCGCCTTACTGCTCATTCTACTGGTGCTATTGGTGCTTCTTGGGCCTTTCAGCACCAGGCTTCTGTTGAACAAGTTTGCAAGGCCGCTACTTGGTCTTCTGTTCATACCTTTTCAAAGTTTTACAAGGTTGATGTTAGGGCCTCAGCTGACGCTGCTTTTGGCCGAAAGGTTCTGCAGGCGGCAGTGATTTAAACTGTCTGCTGTTAACTTGGGGATCCCACCCTACTTTATGGACACTGCTATTGGATGTCCCGAGTGTAAGTATTCTTTCTGGAGCAGGACGTACTGTATACTAAGAATAATACAATTCTGTGACTACTCACCTGTAGAATTGGTATTATGAGTATACAGTACGTCCTGCTCCACCCCACCCTTGGTTTTGCATTATATTGGATCCCCTGTATGGTGATTGTTATTATTGTTATAGTTACTAGTTTGGGTTGTTTTAATTCTCCCGGCTTCTCGTTAACTGCTTTTCAATGCTGGGGATTTGTGGGAGGTCCCTGGGTATTTGAGGGGTCAGGAGGAGCCTATTTTCGATGTCTCTGGCGGAGTAATACCCAAGTGTAAGTATTCTTTCTGGAGCAGGCAGTACTGTATACTTATAATACCAATTCTACAGGTGAGTATTCACAGAATTGTATTTTTTAGCCATACCATTTTATTTTATTCATTATTTTGGTATGTTGCTGTAGTTATGGGGCAGCTTGTAGCAGAGAACAGCTGATGAACATCGGAGAAACAACACCTATTGACTTGAAGTAGACCAACCCCCGACATCTCTGTAGCTGCCGCAAGCTCCTGCACCCAGCCTATCTGAAAGGATTTTGAGTGCTCGAAAAGAACCAAGGGAACATCATTCAGCAATCTTGAGATCAGCCAATTGGGGATCTCAAAATTGCCAGGTGGGTGTGGCTGCAGAGGTGCAAAAATCTATTTAAAAGAAAAAGGGGTCACATGGCTGAGCCGGTAACATTGACCGTGCTACTTGGGCGGTGAGCGAGGAAGGAAAAAAGACTCCTCCTCATTTCCGGAATCGGGCAGTGATGACAGCAATATTGGTGTCCCCCCTGAACACCCTCACCTTGCACCGATCACTACTGGAATCTGCTGTGTGGTGTGTTTTTTTTCACATTTAGCCCTTTGTGAACTGGTAAGGGGTGCCTTGCCATTAACCCCCCGCCCCCATTACCTGCCTCCCCAAAGCCCAGCCGGTAGCTTTCAGGGCTGTAGGCCACCTGCGGCAGGCAGATAATTTGTAATTAACCCTCAGCCCAATTACCTGCCTCTCCAAAGCCCAGGAAGGGCAGAAGAACCCACAGCCTGCTAGGGCTATGTGGGCTTGTAGCCTTCAGGGCCAGAGGCCACCAAGGCTGGTCTCTTTGCCCTGGTCTACAAATCCACATAGCTGGTGTCCATGCTGGTTTTACTGGGAAGGGGGGACCCCACACCTTTTTTGAAAATTGTAAGGGTTTTAACCTTAAATATGTAAAAAAAAAAAGCCTGGGTCCGAACAGGGGGACCCCGCGCCCTTTTTTTTATTTAACCCTTGATAGTGTATAGAATTTTCCTAGAAATTCATGCAAAAATTACAGTTAAACATAGTGGGGGATGCCTAGGGTTAGGGTTTCCAGGAGATACCTGGGTGGTGGAGGTGGGGATGCCCAGTAATGAGGAATAAAGGTCAGCTCAGATTCTTCCCTGTTTATTCAAAGTGATGTGTATTTAAAAAAAACAGGTTTAAGCAGAGGTAAAGCGCAGTGATTGCTTTGAATTCACTGTTATTTGGCTACCTTGTCTCTTCATTTGTTTGCTACTTGTTCTTCAGTTTTTAGGGATTATTTCCCAAGACCGGTGCTGGTAGTGGGTGGTGTTATTAGGGAAACAGACAGGGCAATCTGTCACACGACCAGGATCACTGAGCCGTGTGTGGCCTGTCTGGGGTAACAGTTTGGCATGTCGCGGATAAGGTAAACTTAGTGATCATGGTGCATATTGGCACCAATGACATAGGAAGAAGTAGGTGGAAGATCCTTTAAAATTATTTTAGGAACTTAGGTCATAAGCTTTTGGCAAGGATCTAAACTGTACTATTCTTAGACATGCTACCAGTACCAAGAGCTATGCCAGAGAGAGATTAGGGGGGTAAACAGGTCGCTCATAAATTGGAGTAAAAAGGAGGCATTTGGGTTCTTAGAGACCTGGGCAGATTTCTCAGTGGGTTCTTTGGCAGGGAAGGGCTGCACCTAAATGGGCAGGGTGCATTTGTTCTGGGGAAGAGGATGGCTAAAAGATTGGAGGAGTGTGGGGGAGGGTAGAAAGGCAGGAAAGAAAGAAACAGTGGGTGTGGATATTAAACTAGGGGTGGAGAGTAAATGTAGCAAGCTGAAGAGCAATATACAAAATAACCGATATTCTCTGATTTAAAAAAATGAAAAAGATATTAACTCATCCGTGATCCCTCCGAGTTTTCACCTGGGGGCCTCCGATCCCAATGATGATGTCATCCCACTCCGCTGTCATCAACAGTCATTAGATGACTGTGATCCCCTGCCCGGCTTGATAACTGCCAGCTGTCATTGGATCGGAGTGGGACACAGAGTGGCGCAGGATACAGGATTGGTGGTGAGTAAAGGATAAAAGCACATTTTAATAAATGTCATTTCTCTGTGTGGGGTGTGTTTTTTACAGTTAACCATTTGGACCGGTGGACTGCTATACCAGTTCACAGGGCTTGGGGGGCTGGCAAGTCACCTGTGACAAGCGGGTGACTTGCCATTAACTACCGGCCCCCATTACCTGCCTCCTCAAAGCCTGGGCGGCAGAGCCCATGGCCCACAAAGAATATGGTGGGCTTGTAGGCTTCGGGCCCGGGGGCCATTGAGGCTGGCCTTTGTGCCCTGGTCTACGAGGCCACGTATATCTGGTACCATTTTTAGCACTTACATTTGCTCCTGCATCCACTCATAGCTAAAACACAGTGTCACGATTTTCTAGTGGTAGCAGCCATTTTAGAGTGAGGAGATGTTTTTAAAATTGACCACAGCGGGAGTTAGAAAAAGGTAAATGCATTTTTCTGTGCAGCAATCTGAATTGTTCGTTGTAAGGGTGTTGGTCCAGTTTAACCAGTTTCTACGTGCTCGCTTCTACTCCTTTTAGGTGGGAAGAACGTAGAATCTACGTGCCTGACTTTCCCTCCTGCTACATTAAAAACCAAGTAAAAAAATACAATTCTGTGAAACTCACCTGTAGAATTGTTATTCTAAGTATACAGCACGTCCTGTTCCACTTTAATCCTTACTCCTGGATAATACATCCACAAGATGGCGCTGGACTGCAGAGACAGCAAAAAGTGGCTCCTCCCGGCCCCATATATACCAGGGACCTCCCACAAATTCCCAGTTCTTCTCTGCAGTCTGGACTGCGATGACTAGAAGATGGCTCTCTCTACTAGCAGGTGAGCGGGGTTTATTAGCCTTCGGCCCTGTAGGACTATTCCCACCTGTTCCTGATTCACTGCCTCCCAGCTTAGGCTGTGCTGGTTGGGTGATGATAGGCAGCACTGCTGTCAGGTGCTTAGGAGCGCTCCTCCAACCGCAGTCCCCCACCAAAGGGTAGGCGGTATAGACCAATAGTGAGCCTTATGGGATGCCCCTTCCGTGTTATGCCCCCTGTCCCATCGGTGGGCCATGTCTTGTGTCCCTAGTGATTTGGTTGCACTGGTTGCTTTGCCGCCGCCGCGCGCTTGTTCTGTGCTCCGCGGTTGGCGGCGACATCGCCTCAGGCGCTGCTGCGCCATCATTGGCTGGTATTCACCTACCGCGGTCCATAAGTGCTCCTACGGGCTGGTTTATTTTTTGTATTTTATGTATGCTTTATGTATGCTTGTTGCTTACGGGACCTCTTTGTTATGTCTTGCAGGCGGGTCAAACTTTTTTGTGGTTTCTCCCGGTCCTACCCCCTCTATTTAGTTTAACTACGTATTAGAGGCCTATTGCTTATCATTACCTCCTACTTCCCTAGCGGGCTATTGGGGCATCCTGGGTTGCTTATAGCGTCAATCCCAATTGGCCTGTTGTGCCACGATAATCACCATATGGAGAATTCTCAGGATAATGTGCTCGGGGTTCCTTCAGGACAAGCCCGGCTGTGTACTGTGTGTGGGGTATCTCCTATAAGTGACGATGTTAGGGTTTGTGTACCCTGTGCCCAGCAGGCGCTTGCGCTGCAGTCTGGGTTACCTGTGACTGGGCCTGCGCCCCCTCTGCCTTCGCCTCCCACCTCACGCTTACATTTGACTCCCAGTGATGTGCGCACCAGTGGGGAGTCTCAACCTGATTTGGCTACTCGGGTGGCCAGCATTGAAAGGCTTATTGCCAGGTCTGGCCAGCGTAAGGCTCCTGGCACCCGGTGTTACCCTCTTTGACCTTGCCGGTTATACCCCCCTAGAGGAGGGGGAATTGTTTTCTGATTCAGAATCATCTGAGGAACAGCCTAGGGGTTATGATACCGGTTCTGGGTCTGACCCGTGGTCCTCAGGTGACACTGACAGGCTCTTGGCTCATATATTTGAAGTGCTCTGTATTTCCCCTCCTGCTGTGGCTCCTCAGCAGCAGGGGGAGCTGTTTCAGTCCGTTAAACCACGCTTGGAGTTTCCTGAACAAGCTCACTTTAATAATCTGGTGCTCAAAGAGTGGGAACGGCCTAGCAGGCTTCCCGGGGTACCTAAGGGTTGGGATAAGAGGTATCCCTTCCCCGCTGAGGTGGTTAAATGTTGGTCATGTCCTCCTGAAGTGGATGCTCCAGTTTTGGGGTTGTCCAACACATCCGTCATGCATTCCCCTGACTCTACTACCCTGAGGGATGGGGAGGACAGGCGCATGGACCAGCTCGCTTCCCATGCCTTTGCCGTTGTTGGGATCGCGCTGCGTCCGGTCTGTGCCTCTGCCATTACAGCTGTTGCTATCAAAAGCCTGCTCAAGGGCGTCCTAGATGGAGCCCCTGAGTATGCGAGTGGTAAAGAGTATTCTGCTCTTATGCGTTGTGAGGAATTTGTTGCATACATTCTTTCTGCCCTGGATGATACCATTAGAATGTGTGGCAGGGCTTCTGCCTTGATGGTGGCTATACGCCGCTCGGTCTGGCTGCACCAGTGGGCAGCTGACAACGCTGCTAAGAAGGCTCTCGTTGGTTTTCCCTTTAAGGGGCTGCGCCTCCTTGGGGAACATCTGGACTTGTTTGCCAAGGGAGGCAAGTTGCCCCAGCGTAAAAGGCAGCCCCGGCCCTTTCGGGGTTCAGGTGCCTTTTCTCCCTCCTTCTGTGGATCCAGAATTGCACGGGGAGCTTCCTTTGCTGGCGCCCGTGGAGAAATTTGGGGCAGGGGCAGAGGACGTGGCCGCCCTGGTCCCTCCTGGGGTTCCAAGCCTAAGTCCTCCGCCAAGCCCCCTCAGGCATGAAGGGGCACCCTCACCCATCCGGGTGGGGGGCGGCTTCGGCTCTTTGCTCAAGTCTGGAGGCATCACGTCTCAGACCGGTGGATTCAGGAGGTAGTGTCCTCCGGTTACAAGGTAGAGTTTGCAGCCTGGCCGCCCCCAAGGTTCATCAGATCCCGGATAGCTCAAAACCCCCTGTCAGCTCAGGGTCTGTCCCTGGCTGTTCAGAATCTTCTGGAATTGGGAGTCGTCTGCCGAGTGCCCTTAAGGGAAAGGGGCAAGGGCTATTATTCCAATCTTTTCACTGTTCCCAAAAATGCCGGGTCCATCAGACCCATCCTGGATTTAAAGCGCCTCAACAGATTTGTCAGATTTAGACACTTTCGCATGGAGACTCTGCGTTCAGCCGTCAATTCTCTGCGTCCGGGGGACTTCTTGACCTCTGTAGACATCAAGGATGCTTACCTTCACGTACCTATCTTTCCAGGTCATCAGAGATTCCTCAGGTTCGCCTTGGAGGATCAGCACTACCAATTTGTGGCCTTGCCCTTCGGTCTTACCTCGGCTCCCAGGGTATTCACCAAGGTGCTGGCAGGGGTGATGGCTCTGCTGAGATCTCATGGCATTCGCATTCTTCCCTACTTGGACGACATTCTCATCACTTCTTAGTCCTCCCAACAGGCAGAGCGGGATACCCAGTGGGTGGTGTCCACACTGGAATCCTTCGGCTGGGTGATCAACCACCCCAAATCTTCCCTGTCTCCTTCCATGGTGAAGTCCTTTTTGGGCATGACTCTGGATACATCTAAGGTCAAGATCTTTCTTCCTCAGCAGAAGGTGGAGAGTCTTCAAGTGCAAACTCAGCTCCTTCTGTCTTGTCCTCATCCGTCCATCAGGCAGGGAATGCAGCTGGTGGGCCTGATTCGAGGCAGTTCCATATGCTCAGTTTCACATGAGGCCTCTTCAGCTTCATCTCTTGTCAGTTTGGGATCGGGACCCGGTGTCCCTGGATCAGGTGTTTGTTCTGTCCCCTCTGGCCAGGCGGTCTCTATCATGGTGGCCGGACTCAAGGAACCTGCTGGGGGGCAGATCCTTTCTGGTCCATTGCTGGGAGACTGTCACCACGGATGCCGGTTGGGGGGGCTTCTGGAAGTCCCTGCAGTTCCAGGGTCAGTGGGGCCCTCAGGAGGCCCACACCCCTATCAACATTCTGGAGTTGAGGGCGATCAGGTTGGTTAACCCCACACCTTCGGGGTCGGGCTGTTCAGGTCCGCTCGGACAACCAGACGGCGGTTGCCTACATCAACCATCAGGAAGGGGACCCGGAGCAGAAGGGCCCTCAGGGAAGTGTCTTTGATTCTGTCCTGGGCGGAGGACAATGTTCCCTGCATCTCGGCAGTGTACATTCCGGGGGTGGAGAATCTGGAGGCAGACTCTCTGAGCAGGGGGACCTCTCGCCTGGGAGAATGGTCCCTCAGCAACAGGGTGTTTCGCTCCCTGTGTCACCGTTGGGGTCAGCCAGATGTGGATCTGTTTGCGTCCCGTCACAATCACAAGCTCCCAGTCTTTGTCTCTCTGTCCCAAGACCCTCTGGCCTTAGCCATGGATGCCTTAGCGATGTCTTGGAAGAGCTTTCAGCTCCTGTATGTGTTTCCCCCGTTTCCTCTGCTGGGCAGGGTGCTGCGCAAGATAGCTCAGGAAGGGGTGCCAGCCATACTGGTGGCCCCCTGTTGGCCAAGAAGAGTGTGGTTCGCAGACATCGTGCAGCTGGCAGTAGATCAGTACGCCCTGCCCAGGGTTCCAGATCTGCTCACTCAGGGGCATCTACGCCACCCCAATTTGCAAACGCTGGCTTTGACGGCCTGGCTGCTGAAACCTCCATCTTGATGGAGAAAGGGCTGCCTGCTTCGATTGTTAATACCATGATCAGGGCTAGGAAAAAGTCCTCTTCTTACATCTACTATAGGGTTTGGCGTACTTACATTGATTGGTGCGAGTCTAGGTCGCTTCCCTGTCGTGTGTTTTCTATTCCTAGGATTCTGGAATTTCTGCAACATGGTTTGGATCTGGGTCTTCAACTCAGTACTCTGAAAGCTCATGTTTCTGCTTTGGCCATTTTCTTCCAAAGATCCTTTGCTCAGCATCCTCTGGTTAAGAGCTTCTTCCAGGGGGTTTCTCACGTGCGTCCCCCACGTAAGCCTATGTTACCAGTCTGGGATTTGAACTTGGTTTTATCTGACTTGCAGGGGTCTCCCTTTGAGTCTTTGCAGGGGGCCCCTTTGTTCATTCTTACGCTTAAGGTAGTCTTTTTGGTGGCTATTACTTTTGTTAGGCGTGTTTCTGAGTTGGCGGCGCTTTCCATCAAGCCCCCTTACTTTGAGAGACACCAGGACAAGGTGATGTTTCGTTTTAAGCCAGATTTTCTGCCTAAGGTTGTTTCTGCTTTCACATTATTTTGCCTTCTCTGTGTCCTAATCCTAGTAACACTAAGGAGAGGGTTTTACACTCTTTGGATGTGGTCAGGACTCTGAAGTTCTATTTGGTGGCTACTGAGTCCTTCAAGAAGACTGATACTCTTTTTGTGCTCCCGTCTGGCCCTAAGAAGGGTCTGGCTCCAGCTAAGTCGACTATCAGCAAGTGGATTCGTCAGGCTGTGATTCAGGCCTATTCTGCTAAGGGGAAGGATCCTCCCTTCTGACTTACTGCTCATTCTACTCGTGCTATTGGTGTATCTTGGGGTTTTCAGCACCAGGCTTCTGTTGAACAAGTTTGCAAGGCCGCTACTTGGTCTTCTGTTCATACCTTTTCTAAGTTTTACAAGGTTGATGTTAGGGCCTCAGCTGATGCTGTTTTTGGCTGCAAAGTTCTGCAGGCGGCAGTAGTTTAAACTGCCCTCTGTTACTTTTTGGGGATCCCACCCTACTTTACGGACACTGCTATTGGATGTCCCAGGAGTAAGGATTAAAGTGGAACAGGACGTGTTGTATACTTAGAATAATACAATTCTGTTATTTCTCACCTGTAGAGTTGTTATTATACGTATACAGCACATCCTGTTCCACCCCGCCCTTGTTATCATTATACTTATAACCTCTGTATGGTGATTGTTATTATTGTTTACAAAAAAAAAAAAAGTTAAAGAATTTTTGATTATGGTTATATTTCTCCCGGCTTCTTGTTAACTGCTTTTCAATACTGGGGAATTTGTGGGAGGTCCCTGGTATATATGGGGCCGGGAGGAGCCACTTTTTGCTATCTCTGCAGTCCAGCGCCATCTTGTGGATGTATTGCCCAGGAGTAAGGATTAAAGTGGAACAGGACGTGCTGTATACGTATAATACCAATTCTACAGGTGAGTAATCACAGAATTGTATTTTTGGATACATCCAGTCCAGGTCGTCCCAATATCCTTACAGATGGGTGCTCGCCCCTAGGGGGCGCTCGACTGCAAGATCAAAGATGTAGCTCCTCCCGGCCCCCTATAAAGGCAGCTGTCCCTCTATCATTCCCCAGTGGTTAAAAAGCAGTAGTCAGAAAAGAGGACAGGCCGGGAGGCCTAAGAAACCATGTTACTTCACATAGCTTCAGCTTGTACTCTCTCTAAGCAAAAGATTAGAACAAACAATGTCCAAAGAAGAAAAAATGGTTGATCACCATAACAGGCAAACAGGAAATAATGAACACAAGGGCAGGGTATACGACCTGGACTGAATGTATGCAAAAACAATTCTACAGGTGAGTTTCACAGAATTGTATTTTTCCCTACATCCAGTCCAGGTCGTCCCAATATCCTTACAGATGGGACATCCAAAAGCAGTGTCCATATGGGTGGGATCCCCAGTGCGGAACAGCATGTAGTTAATTTCACTACCGCCTGAAGCACCTTTCGGCCAAAAACAGCATTAGCTGAGGCCCCGATATCCACCTTGTAAAACGTTGTAAAAGTATGAACTGAAGACCAAGTGGCGGCCTTACAAACTTGTTCAACCGATGCCTGGTGCTGAAAAGCCCAAGAGGCACCAATAGCTCTGCTAGAATGAGCTGTGATCCGAAAAGGGGGTTCCTTCCACCTGGCAGAATATGCTTGCACCACCGCCTGTCTGATCCACTTACTGAGAGTGGACTTGGCTGGTGGTAATCCTTTCCTAGAACCCTCTGTTAGGACAAAGAGCAAATCCGATTTCCTGAAGGATTCAGTCACAGCCAGGAAATACTTTATGGCATGGAGGGTCTGTTCTTTGGAATTAGCCGGTGCTGGACACAAGGAAGGTAAGACAACTTCCTCATTAAGGTGAAAGGGAGAAACGACCTTAGGCAAAAAATCAGGTTTAAAGCGAAAAACCACCTTATCCCTGTGCAGCTCAAAGTAAGGTGGTTTCAAACAAAGCGCGGCCAGCTCTGATACACGACGCACCAAGGTGATTGCTACCAAAAAGACCACTTTGAGAGTCAACTTAGACAAAACAGCATCGCACAATGGCTCGAAGGGAGGACCCTGAAGAGCAGATAGTACTAAATTAAAATCCCACACTGGTAATACTGACTTACGCGGTGGCCGTACATGGGTGACTCCCTGGAAGAAAGTCTTGATCAACCTATGGTTGGCAATGTATCTCTGGAAAAAAATGGCTAAGGCCAAGACCTGACCCTTGAGGGTGCTCAGCTGAAGACCCAAGTCTAAGCCGTGTTGTAAAAACTCCAGAATCCTAGAAATAGAAAATATGCGGCAAGGAAGACTCTTGGTCTCGCACCAAGCAATATAGGTGTGCCAAACTCTGTAATATATCATGGAAGAAGATTCCTTCCGTGCCTGAATCATTGTCTGCAAAAAAATCCAAAACAAAGCTTGTGGGCAGGGAGGGATACAGACAACAAAATATATATATAGTGGTTCCCCCTCAGGCTCACCATAAGCCTGTGGCCGACTACCTTTTAGCATAAGGCCTGCGGTCCAGAGCCTAAGCTCTGCTGAACGCCAACAGACCCAGGCGTTCACCCTACCGCCACGAATCCCGTAGCAGCCAGAGGCTGGGAGGCAGGAGTGGGTCAGGAGGGATCCATGGAAATTGGGTCCGCAGTGGCCGACGGGCTAGGTGGCCCCACTCTGCTGCCAATCTGAGAGAGAGTGCGAACGATCTGATGCAGCCAAGACTGCAAGATGAACAACTGGGGAATGATAGAGGGACAGCTGCCTTTATAGGGGGCCGGGAGGAGCCATATATTTGATCTTGCAGTCAAGCGCCCCCTAGGGGCGAGCACCCATCTGTAAGGATGGAGGAAAAAAACACTCACCTGACCCCTCGTTCCATCCGGTCGGGTCTCCTATTCACCCTGGGGGAATCTGATCCCCCCGGGCTCCTCCGGCTACAGGGGAGTGCTCAATATAGAGCACCCTATACTCCGATCACCCCCCCCCCCCCCCCTCCGGGCTTTTCAGTCTTCAGGAGAAGGCTCGACATGCCCTCTTCCCCTGCTTCCCGATGGACGTCGCCCTGGCACCCGGCAATTCTGCTCTCAGATGCCAGGTGATCGCTGGGCAGAGGGTTAGGGGATCCTCTGCCCCCCTCCTCTGGCCGGCGATCAACGCATCTGTCATCAGATCGGCAAGGGACACAGGAGCTGACAATCGGAGGTGAGTAAAGTAACGTTTTTTTTTTTATTAAATTATTAAATTTTTGTGTGGTGTGTTTTTTTTACTGTTAACCCTTTGTGAACTGGTAAGGGGTCCATGAGACAAAACACACAAAATGGGCAAATAAGGCTCTGAAATATTTACCTCAATTGTTTTAAAAGCTTCAGACAACTGCATGACACATAAGTATCCCAGAGTACAGGCTATTTTCAGGATTGCTTTTTTTTATGCAAGTGAAACAATCACCATATGCTGGATACATCCCAACCCCCCATGCCTCAAACTGGTTACAATTGAAAATGGTGCAGTATTGTTATAACAGATGACACAAACCAAACACACCAAGGGGCTAAATTAAGGGCACTGCAATCTAATAATGCAAATAATTCAAAAAAAAAGAGGGGGGTATCAAATACAGAAGGAGAGGATTTAAATTCATAAAAAAATTTTTGAAGCCTTTATAGTCCTTGAATCTTAATGTATTGAACGATTTTAGCAGTTTTACTGGAATGGATTAATTATGGCAATCACAAGGGTTTTGCCTTTAATACCCCCCTTTTTTTTTCTCTGCCCCCCCCCCCCTCTCGCTTAGTAAGTCATCATGAAGGGAGAAAATAGGCCCCACCCTGGCTTGAAGGAATGAACTGCTAAGCCTGTCCAGGGACTGCTAAAGGTCTGATTAGAATTGGACATGTGGTACTGCGTCCTTGGGAAATATCATATCGGTGCATATGGCAAAAAAGTAAAGAACCTGAACTTGGAGGATTTGACACACTGAACTGGAAGCGTTTTGAATTGGGTCAACCTAAATGGTCGTGTCACAGATGGTTATTCTGACTGAAAACTATAGGATCTTCTGATGCCCCTGGCAGAACATGCAGATACGCCTTGCTGATGTCCATCAAGGCTCGGAATCCCCTTATTTCAGGGAAGCAAGAAGAGAACTTATGGTTGCATACTGACATACTAGTTCAAGCTTTTAAAGTCCAATATGGGTCAAACTGAGACATCATTTATAGGAATAAACAGTTAACACCTATTCCCTGCTTGGTAAGCAGGATGACGGAGGGAAAGTGAATGGAGGCATAAAACAAAGTCATATTGTAACCATAGGTCACAATGTCGCTTATTCAGGAATCCAGAGCTTATGCCATATTTACCCATGCAAATTCAAGCAGGCACCTTCCTGTGAGGCATTGGTGGATATTTGAGGCAGGAAGGAAGATTAAAGATACCATAAACTCACTTATAAAAACAAACAGGGACTAACCTTCTCTCCCCTGCAGCAGTTCCCAGTTAGTCTGCTGCTCAGAAACCTTCCAGCGTCCTTGCATGTGGTCCCCCCCATTCATATAATTCACAGCGACTCTCTCCATTTCAATGGAGAGGCATGCCAAGGCAGTTACAGTGAATGAAGGGGCTGTGCACAGGAACTGGGACTGGCAAGGAGTGGCAAGTCCACAACAGAGAGCGTTGGTTGTGGTCCAAAGAATTCTGAGTCATATGCTCATACACAGAAACCAGGAGGAAGAGAAGTGCCTGTTTGTTTTTTTGGGGGGGTTTACAGTATGGGGCCAACCAGATACTCAGAACTTCAGGGATCCTTCCACAGCAGCCATGGAGCAACCTATCAGGCTCACATAGCTGGCAGTTGCACAGTAATGTGCACAGCTGACAGTGAGTCCAATAGGCTGCTTGTTGGCTTGTGGGACGCACAGCTCAGAAGAGGTGAGTATTCTGTAGTTTAGCAATGCACAAGTGGGGCAGCCTAGCTACTGCATAATAAGTACAGTCATTTTTTTACTGGACTCACTTTAAAAAGACAATTCTCTGAGTACTCACCTGTAGAATTGCTTTTACTATGCATGGCAGGACTTGCGTCCAGAAGTCCTTACGTTTGGGTCATTCCACCACAAGGTGGCGCAGTGTACTGCAGAAGAGTTGTGGCTCCTCCCGGTACCATATAAAAACTGAATCACCATAGACTTATCCAGTGTTGACAAGCAGTTATTCAAGAAACCGGGAGATAATAAAAGTAAAAAAGGTAACGAACCCCAACTAACTTGGAACAATCACCATAAAGAGGCAACCAAGAATAACGATAACAAGGGTGGGGTGAAGCAGGTCGTGCCATGCATAGTAATAGCAATTCTACAGGTGAGTACTCACAGAATTGTCTTTTTCCTATTGCATGGCATGGCCTGCTTCCAGATGTCCTTACATTTGGGACATCCAACAGCAGTGTCCGTAAGGTAGGGTGGGATCCCAAAAGAGTAACAACAGGCAGTTCAAACCACTACTGCCTGAAGTACCTTGCGGCCAAAAGCAGCATCAGCTGAGGCCTTAATATCAACCTTGTAAAACTTGGAAAAAGTATGAACAGAAGACCGAGTTGCGGCCTTACAAATTTGTTCAACAGAAGCTTGGTGCTGAAAAGCCCAAGACGCACCAATAGCACAAGTGGAATGAGCAGTAACCCTAAAAGGAGGAACCTTCCCCCTGGCAGAATAGGCCTGCTCCACCGCCTGATGGATCCACTTGCTGATAGTGGATTTAGCAGGAGGCAAACCCTTCCTAGGCCAAGCAGGAAGAATAAAAAGAGCATCAGATTTCCTGAAAGACTCAGTAGCAACCAAATAAAACTTCAGAGCCCTGACAACATCCAAAGAGTGAAGGGTCCGCTCCTTGGAATTAACAGGGTTAGGACAGAAAGAAAGCATAACAATGTCCTGATTGAGATGAAAAGCAGACACATAACCTTAGGCAAGAAATCCGGCTTAAGCCGAAACACCACCTTATCCTGATGCCTTTCAAAATAAGGAGGTTTGATGGAAAGCGCCGCCAGCTCAGAAACTCACCTGACAGAAGTAATGGCCACCAAAAAGGCCTCCTTAAGAGTCAGAATGGGCAAAGCAGCCCCACGGATAGGCTCAAAGGGAGGACCCTGCAGAGCAGACAACACCAGATTCAGGTCCCAAACCGGTAGCATAGGCTTGCATGGCGGATGCACATGAGTAACTCCCTGGAAAAAGTCTTAACCAACCGGTGATTGGTAAAGGATCTTTGCCAGAGCTGACACCTGTCCCTTGAGGGTACTAAGTTGAAGGCCCGAATCCAAACCATGTTGCAAAAATTCCAGAATCCTGGGGATAGAAAACACCCGACAAGGAAGAGACTTGGACTCACACCAGGCAATGTAAGCATGCCATATCCTGTAGTAGATAAAGGATGAGGACTTCTTCCTAGCCCTAATCATGGTATCAACAACAGAAGCCGGCAAACCTTTATCCATCAAGATGGAGGTTTCAGCAGCCAAGCCGTTAAAGCCAGCGTTTGTAAATTGGGATGGCACAGTTGTCCCTGAGTGAGCAGATCTGGATCTTTGGGCAGGGCATACTGATCTACTGCCAAATGCATGACGTCTGCGAACCACACCCCCCCCGCCAACAGGGGGCCACCAGAATGGCTGGCACCCCTTCCTGGGCTATCTTGCGCAGCACCCTGCCCAGCAGAGGGAAGGGAGGGAACACAGAGGAGCCGAAACTCCGTCTAAGGCATTGCTAGCGCATCCGTGGTGAAGGCCAGAGGGTCCTGTGACAGGGAGACAAACCTGGGAAGCTTGTGATTGTGACGGGACGCAAACAGGTCCGCATCCGGCAGACCCCAGTGGTGATACAGGGAGTGAAAAATCTTGTTGCTGAGGGACCATTCCCCCAGCCGAGACATCCCCCTGCTCAGGGAGTCTGCCTCCTGGTTCTCCACCCCCGGAATGTAAACCGCCAAGATGCAAGGGACATTCTCTTCCGCCCAAGACAGTATCAGGGACACTTCCTTGAGGGCTCGCTTGCTCCGAGTCCCTCCCTGATGATTGATGTAGGCAACCGCCGTCTGGTTTTCCGAGCGGATCTGAACACCCCGACCCCGAAGGTGCATGGTCAGCCAAGAAAGAACCAACCTGATCGCCCTCAATTCCAGGACATTGATGGGAGCATGGGCCTCCTGGGGCCCCACCGACCCTGGAACTTCAGAGACTTCCAAAAGCCCCCCCAACCGGTCAGACTGGCATCCGTGGTGACAGTCTCCCAGCACGAAGGCAGAAAGGTCCTGCCCACTAGAAGATTCCCTGAGTCCAGCCACCACGAGAGGGACTGTCTGGCCAGGGGGGACAGAGCAAATTCCTGATCCAGGGTCCCGATCCCAAACTGACAAGAGGTGCAACTGAAGAGGTCTCATGTGAAACTGTGCAAAGGGGACCGCCTCGAAGCAGGACGTCATCAGACCCACTAACTGCATCCGTTGCTAGATGGAAGGTTGGGGACACAAGAGCAGAGTCCGTGCCTGCTTCTGAAGGCCCTCCACTTTCTGCTGAGGCAGGAATACCTTGACCTGAGAGGTATCCAGAGTCATGCCCAGAAAGGACCTCATCAAAGACGGAGACAGTGAAGACTTGGGATAGTTGATCACCCAGCCGAAGGACTCGAGAGTGGAGGTCACCACCAGAGTATCCCTCTCGGCCTGATGAAGAGACTGAGCCGCAATCAGAATGTCGTCCAGGTAAGGAAGGATGCAAATGCCATGATTCCGCAGCAGAGCCATCACGCCCGCCAGCACCTTGGTGAACACCCGAGGGTCCGAGGTGATACCGAACGGTAAAGCCACAAACTGGTAATGCTGATCCTCTATAGCGAACCTGAGAAATCTCTGATGACCTGGAAAGACTGGCACATGAAGGTATGCATCCTTGATGTCCACTGAGGTCATGAAGTCGCCCAGGCGCAGGGTACTGACAGCAGAGCGTAGCGTCTCCATGCAAAAGTGCTTGAACCTGACAAACTTGTTGAGACCCTTCAAGTCCAGAATGGGCCTCAGGGACCCGTTCTTTTTGTGGACTGTTAACAGATTGGAGTAGAACCCTCGACCCCATTCCTGGGAAGGCATCAGTCAAATGACTCCTGATTCCAACAGACGTTGAACCGCAAGGCGCAAACCCTGAGCTGACAGAGGGTTTTGAGACATCCGGGATCTGATGAATCTTGGGGGCGGCCAGGCTGCAAAATCTTGTAACCGGAGGAAACCACCTCCTGAATCCACCGGTCTGAGACCCGTAGCCTCCAGACGTGAGCAAGCCGCCCCTCCCCCCACCTGGATGGGTGAGGAGAAGGTTTGGGGCCCCATGAAAGACCGGGATGACCACATAGTCTGCCACGGCCCCAAGAATCCCTGAGGGTACCTGAGAAGAGGGAGCCACGACCTCCTCTGTGAGCACGAAAGGAGGGGAGGGAAGAGGAGGGCCCCCGGAAAGGCCGAGGCTGTCTCCTACATTGAGGCAGCCTACCAACTTTGGCTAGAACATCCAGACGCTCACCAAAGAGCTGCAGCCCCGTAAAGGGGAGCCCATTGAGAGCCTCCTTAGCGGCAGCATCAGCCGCCCACTGATGCAGCCAAACAGAGCGGCGCATAGCCACCAAAAGGGTAGAGGCCCTACCGCACAGCCATACCGCATCATCCATGGCAGTAAGGACAAAGGCAACAAAATCAGAGCAAAGTAAAAGGGACCTATAATCCTCCCCCCTGCTACCAGCCGTAGTGCCATCAAGGAGATGCTTGAGCTGTTTCTTAAGGGCATTAGCTGTAATGGCAGCAGCGCAGACCGGACGCAGCCCAGCCCCCACACATGTAAAAGCATGGCAGGCCAGCTGATCCATGCACCGGTCCTCGCCGTCCCGCAGTGTAGTAGTGTCAGGGGAAGGCACGACCGAGGTGTTGGACAGCCCTAGAACGGGAGCGTCCACCTCGGGGACACGACCATCGCTTGACCAGGTCGGCAGGAAAAGCATACCTCTTATCCAACCCCTTGGGCACCGCGGGCAATCTACTAGGACGTTCCCACTCCTTGAGCTTTTAGTGAAATGGCTCTGCTCAGGGAACTCCAGACGCTGTTTATCAGGACGAAAGAGCTCACCCTGCTTCCTCTTAGCCACCTCAGGGGGGCCAATGTGCAAGATTTCAAAAATGTGAGCCAACAGTCTATCAGTGTCCTCAGGGAACCATGAGTCCTCCCCAGACACAGGGTCACTGCCGTAACCCTCCTGCTGGTCCCCAGAGGAGTCAAAGTCCTGGAAGAGTTCCCCCTCCTCTAGGGGGTAAAGGCCAACAAAATCATCAGGTCCCTCATCCTCCTCAGGAAAGAGGGATGACACGGGAGCTAGGTGCTGCTTCTTGCCAGAGGCCTTACGTGGAACAGGCCTGGCAAGCTGCCTTTCAATGCAGGCCACACGCAGTGTCAGATCAGACTGTGACCTCCCGCTAGTATCCCCCTCACTGGGGGCTAAATGCAGGCGCGGGGGGTAGGCGATGCCGAAAGGGGTGCAGAGCTGGGAAGCAAAGCAGGTAGCCCAGCCTGGGCCGCAACAATACCCTGGGCACATGTCACACACACCGCGGCGCTGTTACTCAGAGGGGATGCCTAGCACATGGCACACAGCCGGGATTGCCCCGAAGGACCCCCAAGCACGCTATCCCCAGAAGCCTCCATATGGTGATTAACACAGGCGCAATAGGCCAGCACAGGGTAAGGGCTAATAAAAGCCACCCAGGATGCCCCCAGAAGCCAGTAAGGGGAGATGAGGGAGGGGAAAGGGGTAGGACCGGGAGAAACCACAACCCACAGTTGTCCCACCTGAAAGACATAAGTAAAGACACATAAGCATCCCGCAGCACATGCCCCAAGGAAACCAAAGGAAAAAAAAACCCAAAGGGGGCTCACGGACCAAGCAGAGCAAAGGCACCGGCCACCAGATCACAGGAGGAAGCGACAACAGACAGAGATCACCGCCGCAGCTCCGGGATGAAGAAGGGCCCCAGACGCGCAGCAGAAGCAAAATGGCGCCGGCAGACGAAGCGTAAAGGGCGGGCCGCGGGAGGACGTCGCGATACGCGTCATCCTCCGGCCCTGCCCCCCCGAAGAGTGCACGAAAACGGCGCTCACTTTACCGCGCCGGCGTCATCACACAGTAGAAAAAAACGCCTCACAGTTATAGCGCCGCGGAGCGTAGTACAAAGCGGCGACTGCGGTGAAAACAGTTAAAACCCTGAAAAAACTGTTTAAAATAGCTAAACACCCTCTCCGCTACCACCCGCCCCCCACTCTCCCCCGAACACACGAGGGGGAGAGGAAGGCGAGCGGGCAGCGGCGAGAGCCCAGGCCAGGGATGGGGGGGACCCCAAAACGCCAGAACAAGTACATAGTCCCCAAAACACCCCCTCAGAAGCTAGGACAGGAACTCCGCATCCCTAGTAGGCTCACCATAAAGCCTATGGCCGGCTACCCTTTGTGGTACAGGGTCTGAGGTTTGGAGCAGCGCTCCTTGAGCACTTGACCCTAGTGCTCCTCTACTCTCACCCGATCCGTCAGCTGAGGGTGGGAGGCACAGAGGGTCCGGAAATGGGTGGAAATAGCCATGCAGGGCCGCAGGCTTGGTTGCCCCGCTCACCTGCGCAATATAAAGAGCCATCTTCTATCTTCGCAGAATCACTGCAGAGAGAACACTGGATAAGTCTATGGTGATTCCGTTTTTATATGGTACCGGGAGGAGCCACAATTCTTCTGCAGTGCACTGCGCCACCTTGTGGCGGAATGACCCAAATGTAAGGACTTCTGGAAGCAGGCCGTGCCATGCAATAGGAAAAATAATTTTTTGAGCTTTAACCCTTTAAGTGCCAGCCTACCTAGATTTTTTGTCACCCTCTGTTGTCAGACGTGAAATGTCTTGTTTGGCCTTTTTAAAGTGTATTCTTAATACTTTTGGGTGAAATATGTGCAAAAAAATCTATTTTTTACAATTTGTAGTGTTTTTTGTAATAAAAAATGTAAGTTTGTCAATAAAATCTTATTGTGTTTGAAAGCCACATTTCTCCCGGTTACAACGGTACCACATATGTATTGGTAGACACCCCCAAACTGATAAAAAAATATATATATAGGTTGAAGCACACCTGTAGAAATGCAGGGAGAAAGCAAAAATAATATGAAGGTGTTCTGTCCTCTTATCCTGTGTACTACCTCACAGGGACGAATCAAATGGCAAATATTTTGAAAGAAGGCGAACAACCAAATTAAACGTTTGCAAAATGATGATGGGATTTAATTGTGAAAAAAGAACACAAGTGCTGTACATATTATCAAGGCATATGCATATAAAGAATTCATGTTAACAATGTGAAGCAATAAATTGTAACACTACAGTTTGACCGCTAGATGGCGCTTCTGCGAGGTATCAGCCAAAAATGTTCTTAAACCAAAAATAAAGCAGTGCTGAACAAATCCAGTAACTTGTAGTCGGGTAATAGGAACCCATAATATACTACATGTATAGTAAAGCCGGGTACATAGTAAGGAGGGGAGTCCAGGTCGGGCTCCAGCAAAAGTCCACAAGTAACCCAGCACTAATTAAGCAAACACAGTGAAAAAGACACAATAAGACAAAATAGCTTACAGGCAGCGCAGGTGGATGTAATCCCTCAACGTTTCGGCTGGATTAGCCTTTGTCAAGAGGGGGAGCGGTACCAGTTAGTTCAGAGGCTAAGCCTTAAATGGTCTCCATGCTGCTTGATGCGGTGGACAGGCGCGCACGGTGCGGCGCGTGCTGTCCACGTCATCAGTGGTGGCCGAGGTCCGTCCCGACCGGCATCAGCTTGGTTTCTCAAAAATCCACCAAGCCGGCGTCGGCGCACGGGGCGGGCCCTGGTTCCACAAGGCCTATGATTGTAAAAAATGTAAGTACGCTAGATATGGGCAAAGATTGCAGGCAAGAGGAAAAACAAAGATGGCGGAAACAGCGTCCCTCTTCCTGTTCTGTCGGCTCCTGTCGAAGGGGCGGAGTCTAGATGCGTGACCGGGCGCAGGATGTGTTGACGTGGTAGTTGCCGTGGCGACGCGTCCATATGTCAACCTGATATGCGCACAAGGGGAAACGAACTGTATATCGAGCATGATCCCAGCCGCATCAGCAGTGGGGATAGAGTCCATAATTTAGATGCAGCGCAGTGGACAGCCACAGGAATATGGGATGGAGCACGTGATGAGCTCCTAAAAAGTGCCGGCTGGAGAAGACAAAGCCAGACGCTCCATGGTAGGGCAGCGGAGACCATTTGTCATAAGCATGGAGACCAATAGAAAATTGAAGTATGCAGGATATGTCTGTGAAGATAAAAACGTGATTAATATGTGGGTTAAAAAAACTGGTAAAAAAGATTGATAACACCTCAGCTGAGATTGTAATCAATCAACAACATTAAATCACAATGATCAGGGAAGAACCTAGTCCTATTAAAGTCATAAAGGCAGGAAGGGGACCATAACAGATAGCAATAGTTGTATGCACACAGTGTATGACCCGAAGGTCATTGTTTTTAAAGAGAAAATTCAAGTAAATTTATATAGTGCCAACTAAGGGTAGGTCGGGGGAAGTTATGTAATAAAGGGCATTTAAAAGAAGGGGGAGTAATCAAATTCTTCATTGAGGCCGTGTGGACTCTTTGTCTGCAATTGATGTATCCAATACAGTTCTCGCTGTAGAAGTTTCTGTTCAAGATTGCCTCCGCGGACTGATTGTTTAACCACCTCTATAACTGTGCAGCGCAGTTGGGTCATATGGTGTAGTGCCTCAATGAAGTGCCTGGCTATGGGGGAATCAAGTTTATGATTCCTGATATCGGATCTATGCTCACTGATCCTTTGTCGCAATTGTCTTTTAGTTTTTCCTACATATCCTTTCCCACAAGGGCATTTGAGTAAGTAAACAACCCCTGTGCTGGAACAATTTGCAAAAGACTTGATGGAATAGCTTTTACCCGTTCGTGGGTGAGTAAAGGAGGTACCCTTAATCATGTAACTACACTGTGCGCAATGTCCGCATGGGAACATGCCAACGGGGGTCTGTAAATCAGTTAACCAATTGGAGGAGGAAGTTGTGTGTGGGGAGGTGTAATTTGTTTTAACCAAAGAGTCCTTCAAGTTAGCTGCCCTTTTATATGCTGGCATTGGCGGATCCTTAAGGATGGTAGATAGCTTCTCATCGCCCTGTAGTATGTACCAGTGTTTCCTAATCGTGCGCTGTGCTCTTAGGGACAGATGTGAATATGTCATAGACACCCCCAAACTGAAACAGCACATTTTCAGATAAGCTACAACTATGCTGTTAATTTAAAAATACCATTTTGTGAGTACTCACCTTTAAAATGGGTATTATGAGTGTGTCATACACCCCGCTTCCACCATTCATGACATCTTGGTAGTCTCCAGTAGAGGGCGAACTTCTGCAGAGATGAATGCAAAAAAAAAAGCTCCTCCCGGTCCATAAATACCTGGGACCTCCCACTAATCCCCCAGTGTATGATAGCAGTAAGAGGACCAGGAAGAACCAATATAACAACAAAAATAAAAAAGGTTCACCATATAAAGGATCCGGAATACAACAAGGGTGGGGTGAAGCGAGGTATATGACACACTCATAATACCCATTTTAAAGGTGAGTACTCACAAAAATACCAAAATACTCACCTGTAAAATGGGTATTATAAGTATGTCACACACCCCGCTTCAAGAAATTCATAACGTGTGGGTAATACTGACCTGTAGAGGGCGATATGCAGAGATACCAGGAAAAAAGAGAGCCCCTCCCGGTCCATAAATACCTGGGACCTCCCACTCATTAGTCTTAAAGGGGCCACAGCACTCATTACCCAGTATAAGAACAGCAGTAAGGTAAGGGACCAGGAAGAGCCCAACACAAAGCATAACAACGCAAAGTTCACCATATAAAGGATCCAGAATACAAATAGGCAGGGTGAAGCGAAGTGTGTGACATACTTATAATACCCATTTTACAGGTGAGTATTCACAAAATGGTATTATTCTAAGTATGTCACACACCCCGCTTCAAGAAATTCATAACGTGTGGGACATCCAACAGCAGTGTCCATAAAGGGCGGGGATCCAAAACAAGGCAACAAGGCACAACTTAAACCACTGCAGCTTGCAGAACTTTGCGGCCAAACACAGCATCCGCTGAGGCCCGAACATCAACCTTGTAAAACTTGGAAAAAGTATGAACAGAAGACCAAGTAGCAGCCTTACAAACTTGCTCAACAGAGGCCTGGTGCTGAAAAGCCCAGGACGCCTCAACCGCACGAGTAGAATGAGCAGTAACACGAAAAGGGGGTACCTTCCCTTTGGCAGAATTGGCCCCAACTATGGTCTGACAGATCCATTTACTAATGGAAGACTTGGCAGGCGCCAAGCCTTTTCGGGGCCCGGAGGGCACCACAAAGAAGGCATCCGTCTTACGAAAGGAAGACGTTACCTCCAAATAATACTTCACAACACGAACCACATCCAAAGAATGCAGGGCCCTCTCCTTGTCATTGCTGGGATTAGGACACAGAGAGGGCAGAACAATGTCTTGGTTTAGGTGAAAGGCAGAAACAACCTTAGGAAGGAAATCTGACTTGAAGCGAAAAACCACCTTGTCCTGATGCCCCTCAAAGTACGGGGCTTTAATGGACAAATCCGCCAACTCAGAGACACGCCTAACCGAAGTGATGGCTACCAAAAAGGCCACCTTCTGCGTAAGTGAAGACAAGGCAATATCATTCAAGGGCTCAAAAGGAGAATCCTGAAGAGCAGAAAGAACCAAATTCAAATCCCAAACAGGGAGCAAAGGTTTTCTAGGAGGTCGTACGTGCGTGACTCCCTGGAAAAAAAGTCTTAACCAAAGGATGTAGGGCAAATGACCTTTGAAAGAACACCAGAGCCAGAGCCAGTGGATCCCGTGAGAGAGACACAAATGTCGGAAGTTTGTGATTGTGACGAGAGGCAAAGAGGTCCACCACCGGGGACCCCCACCTGAGACAAATCAAGCGAAACACTTTGGGGCTGAGAGACCATTCCCCCCGGCGAGCTGAGAACCTACTCAGAGAGTCCGCCTCCGTGTTCTCCGCTCCCGGAATGTAAACTGCTGAAATGCACGGGACGTGGGTCTCCGCCCAGGCCAGAATCAAAGACACTTCCTTGAGGGCACTCCTGCTGTGAGTCCCTCCCTGGTGATTGATGTAGGCGACCGCCATCCGATTGTCCGACCGGACTTGAACCGGCAATCCTTGCAACTGATGAGTCAAGCGAAACAGAACCATCCTGATGGCCCTCAATTCCAGAACATTGATGGACTCGTGAGCCTCCTGAGGCCCCCACAGTCCCTGAAACTGACGATCCTTCCAGAACCCCCCCATCCTGATAGACTGGCATCCGTGGTGACCGTCTCCCAACAAGGGGCCAGAAAGGATCTGCCCCTCGACAGATTGATTGGATCCAGCCACCACTGAAGGGAGCACCGAACTCGGGGGGTCATCAGGAAGGACTGATCCAACGACAGTGGCGACCCGTCCCAGGCCGCCAACAGATGGAGCTGGAGTGTCCTTGTGTGGTACTGAGCAAAGGGAACCGCTTCGAAGGAGGCTACCATCAATCCCACCAGCCTCATCCCCAGTCTGATGGCCAGACGAGGGATAGACAGGAGGAGTCGAACCAACTCCTGAATCAAGAGAACCTTGGACTGAGGAAGAAACACCCTGGCCTGGGAAGTATCCAGGGACATTCCCAGAAAAGACACTAACCTGGACGGAGAAAGGGAGGACTTGGGGTAGTTGATCACCCACCCGAATCTCTCCAGGGTGGACACCACAGTTCTGGTGTCCAATACCACTTGGCTGAAGGAAGATGCCATAATGAGAAGGTCGTCCAGATAACGGACATACCCTGGGCTCTGAGGAGAGCCATCACCCCGGCCAGCACCTTGGTGAAAACCCTTGGAGCCGAGGTAAGACCAAAAAGGAAGTGCCACAAACTGAAAATGCCGATCCTCCACCAAGAACCTGAGAAATTTCTGGTGCGCTGGAAAAATCGGCACATGCAGATAGGCGTCCTTGATGTCTACGGACGTCAGAAAGTCCCCCTGCCGAAGAGAATGGATAGCTGAACCCAGCGTTTCCATGCGAAATTTCCGCGGACGGACGAACCTGTTGAGGATCTTTAGATCCAGAATGGGTCAAACCGAGCCGTCCTTCTTGGGCACCGTGAACAGATTGGAATAAAAGCCCCGACCCCTGTCTGAGGGGGGCACTGGGCAAATAACTGCCATATCCAACAGACTCTTTACTGCCGCCTGGAGCTCCTGCGCGGCCAGAAGGTCCGAAGGCACCCGAGACCTGAGGAATCTGGGAGGGGGCCGGAGCTCGAACCCCAGCTTGTAGCCGGAAGTCACCACTTCCCGGATCCATCAGTCCGAGACCTCCCGGTCCCAGACCTGGGAGAAGTGTTGCAGCCGTCCCCCCACCCACATGGGTGAGGGCGCCCCCTCATTGCTGAGCTGGCTTGGCAGCGGGTTTGGGCTTAGAGCCCCAGCTGTATCCTGGGCGGGCACGTCCTCTGCCCCTGTTCCAGGAATCTCCTCTGGCTGCGGGGAAAACAATTCCTCTGCCAGCTCTAGCCCCACGAAAGGAAGGAGCAAAGGAACCCGCCCCCCGAAAGGGACGACGCTGTTTTTTGCGTTGAGGTAACTTACCACCCTTGGCAACTGAATCCAACTTCTCACCAAAGAGCCGTAATCCCACAAAGGGAAGAGCGGTCAGCGACTTTTTAGACACAAAATCAGCCGCCCACTGGCGCAACCAAACCGAACGCTGAATAGTCACCAATAGAGCCGACGTTCTGCCACACATCATCAGTGTGTCATCCAAGGCGGCTAGTACAAATGACAAAAACAATTCACACCTTTTAAGGCCAAGGAACTCGTCACTATCCGGATCTAACCCGGAAGAAGTCAACAGGTCCCTGACCACCGACCTGGTAGCCACCACCAGCAGCGCTGAAGCACAAACCGGCCTCATGGCTGACCCAACACTGGCAAAACCATGACAAGCCATTTGGTCAATGCGTTTATCCTCACCATCTTTAAGCGTGGAGCAATCAGGAGAATTTAAAACAGTAGTGTTGGATAAACCCAGAATCTGTGCATCCACCTCGGGAGGGGACGCCCAACGCTTAACCGTATCCAAGGGAAAGGGATATTTTTTGTCCCAACCCTGAGGGACACCTGGGAGCCGGGCAGGCCTCTCCCATTCCTTAGCAATAATCCCATCAAAATGCTTTTGGTTAGGAAATTCCAAGCGCGGCCTGGATTCTTCGAAAAATTCCCCCTTTTGCTGTGGAACCACCTCAGGAGGAGAAATAGCCAAAACCTCAAACATCTGAGCCAGAACATTAGGAGTATCCGAAGACCTCCCCAAGCCCCGCTCGGTATCAGCACCCACAAACTGCTGATCGTCTGAATTATCTGATTCTTCATATACCTCCCCTTCCTCAAGTAGGGAGTAATCAGACCAGTCCAGATTATCAAGATCATCCAAGTCAGCCGCCGGTGAAGACGGCGACAAGTGCTTTCTCTTAGCCGGAGCCTTTCTGGTGAACGTGCTGGAGAATAATTTTTCAAGATTGGCCAATCGGGCACACATCTCTGATTGCAACTGCCCACCCATGACAACGTCAGGCTGGGCACGGATCAAACTGGGAGGGGGGAAGGAGAGACCGGCGGCGCTGAACCAGACGCCTGGGGTCCGGACTGCCGCGTAATAGTCTGCTGTGCGCATGGTATACACAGATATACATCATCGCCAGTAAGGGATGCCCCACACCCCATACACTTCCGGGGTTGCCCCGAGGGGAGCCCGAGCCCAGTATCCGGGGATGCCTCCATAAGGTGAACTTATAGTTGGTCGCAATGACTGAGGGAATTACGCATATAAGCAACCCGGGATGCCCCTTTAATGTCCCAAGTGGGAGGATTTGCAATAAGCCAATTAAGAACCCAGGGACCCTAGGATCGGGAGAAACCCCCTAACACCACTGTAGGTTATATCTGAAAGACATAATAAAAAAGGCTAATAAGAAAAGCGGAGTATAAAATATATATATATATGACATAAAAATATATAATTATAGGTGATGGGACAGAAGGGGGGCCCACCGGGCCACTCACTGTGGTCCTGAAGACAGCTTCCTCTCTCCGTGAGGTAAAGAGCAGCTCTGAGGAGAGAAGGGGGGCATGGCCAGCTCCTTCTGAGGAAACAGGCACAGAGAAAAGCACCTCAGCGGTGCCTGTGACACAGGGGCGGGCCGCAGCGCTGGAAAGCCCGGCCCCGCGCCCAAGAGTGAAAGCGTGAGGGGAGAAGCTCCCCTCCGCCATGACAATGCAAAAAGGCCGGCACCGCAGCCATGTGCGGCCACGGCGCCGGTTTCAGAAGAGACAGAAGGAGGGGAGCGGGCCGTGGCTTTGACCCTGACGCCCGGCCCCGCCCCTTTTACCTCAGGGAGAAAGCCTGCATAAAAATGGCGGCCACAGCGCCGTTTTGACAAAGAAATACACACTGTTATGAAGTAATAAATAAGTTAATAATTATTGGGAGGATAATTTAATAAATTAATACATTAAAACATTATTAAGAATTAATGATTACAAAATTTGGACCTAACACCGAATAAGGGGCCCTGCTCCTACCCTCCGCTATCCCGCTAGAGAGAGGGGCATTACCCAAAGGGGGGGACCACCCAAAGTGTAAGGCCAAGGGACGGGGCATCCCAAACCGGGGTCACCGTCCCGGATGACCGCCTACCCTCTTATATAGGGTCTCATGGGAGAGCATCTGCTCTTAAGCACCAAGGGTGCTTTTCTACCCTCACCCGGACCGTCGGCCTAGGCTGGGAGGCATGAGAAAAAAGATCCAGGCGGAAATAGATAACTAAAGGGCCGGGAGTCATCCCGGCTACCTGAACTCCCCCTGTGCAAGGAGGAGACCACATCTTCTGACTTGCTCGCCGTCTGCAGAGATGAAGACTGGGTAATGAGTGGGAGGTCCCAGGTATTTATGGACCGGGAGGGGCTCTCTTTTTTCCTGGCATCTCTGCATATCGCCCTCTACAGGTCAGTATTACCCACACGTTATGAATTTCTTGAAGCGGGTGACATACTTAGAATATGGTATTATTCTAAGTGTGTCATACACCCCGCTTCCACCATTCATGACATCTGGGACATCCAATAGCAGTGTCCGTCATGGGTGGGAACCGACAAAAAAGCAGGAAAAAAATGCACCAACTTAAACCACTGCAGCTTGCAGAACCTTGCGGCCAAAAAACAGCATCCACCGAGGCCCGCACATCAACCTTGTAAAACTTGGAAAAAGTATGAACGGAAGACCAAGTAGCAGCCTTACAAACTTGTTCAACAGAAGCCTGGTGCTGAAAAGCCCAGGACGCACCAACAGCACGAGTAGAATGCGCAGTAATCTTAAAAGGGGGAGTCCTCTCCTTAGCAGAATAGGCCCCAACAATGGCCTGGCGTATCCATTTACTAATAGTAGACTGGGCGGGCGCCAAACCTTTTCTGGGCCCGGAAGGCACCACGAACAAGGCGTCCGTCTTACGAAAAGGAGAAGTAGCAACCAAATAGTACTTCACACAACGAACCACTGTCCTTGTCATTGCTAGGCTTAGGACACAAGGAAGGGAGAACTACATCCTGATTGAGATGGAAAGCAGAAACCACCTTAGGAAGGAAATATGGTTTAAAGCGAAAAACCACCTTATCCTGGTGTCTCTCAAAGTAAGGGGCCTGACTAGACAGAGCCTCCAACTCAGAGACACGCCGAACAGAGGCAATAGCCACCAAAAAGGCAACCTTTTGAGTGAGCACAGAAAGAGCCACATCTTGCATTGGTTCAAAAGGAGGCCCCTGGAGGGCCGACAGAACCAAATTTAGGTCCCAAACGGGAACCAAAGACTTTCTAGGGGGCCGAACATGAGTGACCCCTTGGAAAAAGGTCTTGACCAGATGATGCAAAGCAAAAGACCTTTGAAAAAAGACAGCCAGGGCAGAAACCTGACCCTTCAAAGTACTGAGCTGGAAACCCCGATCCAGACTGTGTTGTAGAAACTCCAAAATCCTAGGAATCGAAAACACCCTGCAAGGTAAGGCCCTAGCCTCACACCAGTCAATATAGGAACGCCTAGTCCTATAGTAAATACCAGAGGAAGACCTCTTCCTAGCTCTAATCAAAGTCTGAACGACAGCCTCAGACAAACCTTCCTCCTTCAGAATGAAGGTTTCAGCAGCCAAGCCGTCAAAGCCAGCATTTGTAAATTGGGGTAAAGTAGTTGACCCTGAGATATCAGGTCCGGAACCAGGGGCAGCCTGAGCTGCTCTACCGTCAGTCTTACGACGTCTGCGTACCAAACCTGTCTTGGCCACATTGGGGCCACCAAAATTGCTGGCGCCCCTTCCAGAATCCAGCTTGCGAACTACCTTGCCCACCATGGAGAAGGGGGGAAACAGATACAGGAACCCCAGATCCCTCCAGGCAAGACAAGGCATCCACCGCCAGAGCCAGAGGATCCTGAGATAGAGACACAAAGCATGGAAGCTTGTGATTGTGCCGAGAGGCAAAGAGATCCACCTCCGGAGTCCCCCACTTGTGACACAGGGACCGAAAAATCCCAAGATTGAGAGACCACTCCCCTCGGAGAGAGAAGCCCCTGCTCAGGGCATCCGCCTCCGTGTTCTCCACTCCCGGAATGTAAACTGCCAAAATGCAAGGGACATTGCTCTCCGCCCAAGTCAAGATCAGAGAGACTTCCCTGAGGGCACTCCTGCTGCGAGTCCCTCCTTGGTGATTGATGTAGGCCACCGCCGTTCGATTGTCTGATCGAACCTGAAGCGGCAAGCCCTGTAAGTGAGGTGTCAGCCTTGACAGAACAAGCCGGATGGCTCTGAGCTCTAGGACATTGATGGGGGTGTGAGCCTCCTGAGGACGCCACAACCCCCTGAACTGATGACTCTTCCAGAAACCTCCCCAGCCCAAAAGGCTGGCATCCATGGTCACCGTTTCCCAACAAGGGGCCAGAAAAGACCTGCCCCTCAACAGATTGCTTGGCTCCAGCCACCACTGAAGTGACTGCCGAACCCTGGGAGACATCCGGAAGGACTGATCCAAGGACTGCGGACATCTGTCCCAATGCAACAACAGGTGAAGCTGGAGCGACCTCATGTGTAACTGGGCAAAGTAGACTGCCTCGAAGGACGCCACCATCAAACCTACCAGTTTCATCCCCATCCGGATAGAGGGGCAACGAATGGCCAGAAGAAGGCGAATCAAATCCTGAACCCTCTGCACCTTGGGTCGAGGTAGAAACACTCTGGCCTGAGTGGTATCCAGATTCATGCCCAGGAATGAAATCTCCCTGGAAGGAGAAAGAGAGGATTTGGGGTGGTTGATCACCCATCCGAGTCAACACCACAGTCTTGGTGTCCAGTTCCGCCTGACGGAAGGAAGAAGCTGAAATCAGCAGGTCGTCCAGATACGGCACAATGCGAATGCCTTGGGCCCTGAACAGGGCCATTATGCCCGCCAGAACCTTGGTGAAAACCCTTGGTGCTGAGGTCAGCCCGAATAGGAGGGCCACAAACTGAAAATGAAGATCCTCCACCGCAAACCTGACAAATCTCTGGTGCGCTAGGAAGATTGGAACATGCAGGTAATCATCCTTGATGTCTATGGACGTCATAAAATCCCCTTGATGAATGGAACCGATGGCAGAGCGCAGAGTCTCCATGTGAAACTTCTTGGTTCTGATGAACCTGTTGAGAATTTTTAGATCCAGAATGGTCTTATGGATCCATCCTTTTTGGGGACCGTGAAAAGATTGGAGTAGTAGCCCCTGCCTCTCTCCGAGGGAGGCGCAGGACATATGACTCCCATGTCCTGAAGATTTTGGACTGCCAACAGGAGCCCCTGTGCAGCCTGAGAGTCCGTGGGCACCCGAGACCTTAAGAATCTTGGAGGGGGCCAGTACTCGAACTCTAGCTTGTACCCGGACGAGACCACTTCCAGAATCCATCTGTCTGTGACCTCCTGGGCCCAGACCTGGAAGAAGAGCCGCAGCCATCCCCCCCCCCCGTACGGGTGAGGGCGCCCCCTCATTGCTGAGTTGGTTTGGCAGGGTGCTTAGGTTTGGAGCCCCAGGCAGATGCTGGACAGGCCCGTCCTCTGCCTCTGCCCCAGGAGGAACCTCTGACACCTGAGTAGGCGAAACCTCTGACGGCTCTGGCACCTCGAAAGGAAGGGTTGAAGGAGCTCGCCCCCCGAAAGGAGCGACGCTGCTTCTTACGCTGGGGTAGCTTACCACCCTTAGCCACCGCATCCAACTTATCTCCAAACAGCCGCGTACCCAGGAAGGGAAGAGCGGTGAGCTATTTCTTGGCTGCAAAGTCCGCCGCCCACTGGCGAAGCCAGACCGAGTGGCGCATGGCCACCAATAAGGCCGAAGTTCTACTACACATAATAATAGTGGCTTCCATAGCAGCCAAGACAAAATCCATAAACAATTCACATCTTTTAAGGGCAGCAAACTCAGCGCTGGCAGGATCAAAATGGGCACCATTTAAAAACTCCCTGACAAGGGATCTATTAGCCACAGCCGCTAGCGCAGATGCACAAACAGGCTGTAAGGCTGAACCCACACTGGCAAAGGCATGGCAAGCTAACTGATCAATGCGCTTATCCTCACCATCTTTGAGGGTAGTGGCATCAGGGGTGTGGACCACAGAGGTGTTGGACAACCCCAAAACAGGCGCGTCGACCTCGGGAGGGGAAGACTGCATCAACCGGGAAGGGATACTTCCTATGCCATCCCTGAGGAACGCCGGGAAGCCGACTCGGTTTCTCCCATTCCCTAAGGATCAATGCATCAAAATGACTTTGCGTAGGAAACACCAAGCGGGGCTTAGAGGACCCGAAAAATTCTTTTTTTGAGAGGGGCCGCCTCCGGTGGCGCAATGTCCAAAACCTCCAGGAGATGGGCCAGAAATTTAGAAGTGTCAATGGCATCCCCCAGCGCCTGCCCAACACCATTATCACACAACTGCACATCGTCAGATTCTGATTCCTTAAACAACTCCCCCTCCTCTAACGTGAAATAATCCGACCACTCATCCTCATCAAAGTCCAAAGCCGGCCATACCGGCGATAAATGTTTCTTCTTGGCATGGACCTTTTTGCCCACTGCACCGGAAAGAAATCTCTCAATGCTGGCCAGGCGAGCACAAACATCAGAGTGCGACTCCCCACTAGTGATGATGTCACTTGGGGTACGGATAAGACGGGGAGGGGTAGGCGATGAAGCGGGCGGTGCTGACCCAGAAGCCGGGGAAGCAGACTGCCGCGATATGGCCTTTTGTGCACATGGAATACAAATTAGCACATTCTCCCCCATAAGGGATACCCCACAACCCACACACGGCCGGGATCGTCCCGAAGGAAGCCCAAGCCTAGTATCCTGCGGAGCCTCCATATGGTGATATTTTGGGGTAGTCGCAATGACCCTAGGGAATTAAGCTGGTAAGCAACCCTGGGATGCCCCTTTAAAGTCCCAGTGGGAGGATTTGGAAAAGGTGTAACTTAAAGCTAGGGACCCTAGGACCGGGAGAACCCCCTAACATGCAGAACACATGGAGTCCTCCTGAAAGACACAAATGAAAGGGGACCCATCAGCCAACACTCAGCAGCAGCAACAGGAACAAGATGGCCACCGGAGCCCAGCACAGCCTTGCCTGGAGGGAGTGAAGAGAAGAAAAGGGGCGGGTCAGCACAGAACGTGCTCTCGTTAGGCCACTCCCCCCTCCCGCAAGTCCAGCAACGCGGATCCAGGCCGTGGGCTGAGCCTCAGCAAGGCGCCAAAACGAGGGGGAGGGGCGGGCAGCGGCCGCACCGAGGGCCCGGCCCCGCCCCCCCTAACACGCAGCCTGAGGGGGAGAAGCTCCCTCTGCTAAACGCTGCAAAGCATGGTGCAGACCCACAGCAAAGTGACAGTACACCGCAACATGCGCGCACACACACACACACACTGTAAGCACCCACACAATAAAGAAATGTGAGGGACAAGCCAGCCCCCCCCCCCAGCTGGAGGGTTAAGGAAGGGACCCGGAAGGTGGGGGATCCGGAACCAGAGTCTGGTGGACAGATACGGCAGAAGGGACAGGGCATCCCAAACCGGGGTCACCAACCCGGACACCGCCTACCCCTTGCAATGGGGTCTCACGGAGGAGCAATGCTCCTTAAACACCTACAAAGGTGTTGCCTACCCTCACCAGGACCTACAGCCAAGGCTGGGAGGCTCATACGGGACAATGGAATAAGGTCCAGGCAGAAATAGGGGCAAGAATGGCCGGGAAGGAATAGAAGTCTTCATCTTCTGACTCGTCGCTCTTGCAGAGAAGGAACTGGGGGATTAGTGGGAGGTCCCAGATATTTATGGACTGGGAGGAGCTTTTTTTTTTTTTTTGCATTCATCTCTGCAGAAGTTCGCCCTCTACTGGAGACTACCCAGATGTCATGAATGGTGGAAGCGGGGTGTATGACACACTTAGAATAAAAAAACGACATAGGGTCCCCCCCTCCCAGGCCCCCTGGCCGTTGGGGAGGCAGGTCATTGGTGAGTCGGGGGTTAATGGCAAGTCACTCGCTAGCAGCAGGTAACTTGCCAGCCCCCAGCCTTGTGAACTGGTACAGGGATCTCACAGATCCCTTACCAGTTCACAAGGTGTTAAATAGAAAAAAATGACACTGACAAAGAGAAAAAGTCATTTATTTATTTTTTTTACTTTACTTACCTCTGGTCATGCTGTGTTCTCTGTCCCTCGGTAATCCATGAGGACAGCTGCTGGGTGCTCGGTGGAGAAGGGCTGGAGGGGGAGAGAGCGAACACATACCTCTCCCCCCTCCAACCTTCCTCTGCTGAGCATCCAACAGCACTGATCATCGGCATCAATGTGGATGGAGATGTAGGCTGCTGAGTGATGTCATATAGACGTCACTCTGCGGGGCTAGCAGCCAACATGAGTAAGGGAAGGAGAGGGCCATCTTGTTCAATACAGAAGAGCCTGGGGGGCGATCGGAGGCCCCCCCCCCCCCCCCCCAGTGAAGAACAGAGGCAGCAGGAGAGATCGCGAGTGCAGGTGAGTAAATGTCATTTTTTTTCTTTACAGGAAAAAAAAAAAAAAAAAATCGCTGGGGGGGGGGGGGGGGCGCTATTGCGGGCGCTCTCCTGAAGAGTGGAAAGCCCCAGGTGGGGATCGGATGCCCCCTGGGTGAAGAGAATCGCTGGCACTATCAAACGAGGGGTCAGGTAAGTCTGTATCTTTTATAGTTTTTTGGGGGGTTTAAAGTCAGCTACATGAGTCTCACGTAGCTGGCACTAGAAGGGTAAAAGGAGTTGTTGCCTTTTTACCATTCACTGGTGGGTACAACAGTGAATTTAGAATGGTTAGGAAATACATTCTTTGGACATGCTTTTTGTTTACAGAGGATTTCCCTTTAGGGAAAGGCAGAGGAACAAGCTACACTCATGTGGTGACAAACCCTTACCCTTCTTCCCCTAGGGCATGCTCATTACAAGCAGGAAAATCAATTAAATCATGTGTCCTTTACAGAAAGATGGGTCACACAGGATGTTTTTTTTTTTTGTTTTTTTTTTACAGAAAAAAAATACAATTCTGTGAAATACTCACCTGTAGAATTGGTATTATAGGCATACAGTACGTCCTGCTCCAATATAATACTTACACGTGGGTAATCCTCCGCCAGAGGGCGCTGTTCACTGCAGACATGCAAAAACAGGCTCCTCCCGGCCCTTCATATACCCAGGGACCTCCCACAAATCCCCAGTATTGAAAAGCAGTGAGAAAAGAAGCCGGGAGAACCAACCACCAACTGGTAACAATAGTAATGATAACAATCACCATACAGGGGATCCAGAAAATGTAAAACCAGGGTGGGGTGGAGCAGGACGTACTGTATGCGTATAATACCAATTCTACAGGTGAGTATTTCACAGAATTGTATTATTCTAAGCATACAGTACGTCCTGCTCCAATATAATACTTACACGTGGGACATCCAATAGCAGTGTCCATAAAGTAGGGTGGGATCCCCAACAAAAAGGCACAGCAGACAGTAAAGGCGCTGTCACCTGCAAAACTTTGCCACCAAGTACGACATGAGCAAAGGCTCTAACGTCAATCCCATAACAAAACCTTTGAGAAGGTATGAACAGAAACAAGCAGCGGTCTAGCAACTTATTCAACAGAAATCCTGGTGTTGAAGGGCCAAAGGTACCCAGACACCAATAGAACGGAATAAAAAGAGAGAGGGAGATTCTTCCCCCTTAAAGGAATAGGCCAGTGTAACGGCCTAACCAGCCCAAAGACAACAGAAGCCCTGGTAAAACTTAGAACTCTCCCCAACGGGGAATGAAAAACTGGTCTCCCGCCGGACATGCGGGGATACTGACCCCTTCGCTAACAAGGATCAGCAAGAAGCCGAAACCTTTACTCAGGACCAGGAAGGCAAACCATCCAAGTAAGATCAGTCCAAAGGGCGCATTGGCCCTGGAAGCAAACGAAATCAGGCGCATACATATGGAGGCGCCCGCAGACCCCAAAGGGCATCAGTCCCCCTAAGGGACAAGAAACAACCAGGAAAAGTTCAACACCTGTTGAGGGAATGTAGACCCCTTACTTCAGCATTACTAAGAATAAGGCCCATAGGCAGACTAAAAGGACTGAAATAATGATCATAAAACACCACCTTGGACAAAAGGGTCCGGCGTAAGGCGGAATACCACCACATCATGGTGTGTGTGTGTGTGTATATATATGTGTATATATATATATATATTGAACGAGGGCTAAGTAATCAGAGCCACCTTCTCAGGCACATGTCTGACTGAAGCAACAGCCCCCGGAGGGGCGACTTGAACTACAAAACAGCTCAGACAGCATCCAGAATAAGTCCCAAGGGAACAATCCGCAGGGCAAACAGAATGAAAATTGATCCCAACAGGGACCATAGAACTACTTGGGAGATGCCCCTGAGCAACCCCCAAGAGAACTCCTAACAAGGAAGACTGAACCAGACTTCTACAGGAAGGCAGACAGGACAGAACCTGAACCTTCAGAGTACCTAGATGGGGAGCCAACCCCAACCTATGCTGTAACAACTCTAGAACCCTGGAAACCGAGAACGTCCAACAGGGGAGAGACCAAGACTCATGCCAATCAATACACCATAACTCACAATAGACGGAGGAAGAGGAAGCCCAAGAAGCTTGCTCCTAGCCCTCCATATACCAAGTCACCCAGAAGATAAGCCCGTCTCCAAGGGGAGAATGAATCAGCTGTCAAGCCCCAAACTAGAGTCTGTAGATTGGAGCGACATAAGAAGGAGCCTGACAAGGGCAGAACCGCACTCCTGAGAGTCTCTTTATCAGCACGACCGTGCGCAGAACATATAAAATAGAAATATAAAATAGAAAATCTATACATAAATTTAATAAGCCCCCATGACCAGAGTCAATATTCTGGGACAGTAAAAACAAGGGCAGAGCCCCTGTGACATGAGCGAGACCCAACAGAGCCACCCTAGTTGGCTCTCAGAGGGACACCAGTATAGCACAACCTGCCACTGAAAGACATCCATTGGAGCGAATACCACTGAGGAGCAGGGGACGTAGACCCCCACCCAGATCAGGAACCTTCCAGGAGAATCATCCTGCTTCAAGCTCCAGACCAATAATAAAACAGGGCGTTGTCTTCCAACAGGCCAAGGGTCCCCAAGTAGACAGGTCCTAAAGAGAAGAAGTCCAGCAGTATAGAGTCAACTGAAGGCTCATTGTTTTAACAAAGCCAGTAGGTAAGATGGACCCTATAAGGGACCCTACCTAGGAACCACGGGGGGTTTTGGAAGAATTCCCCCCCCCCGCCAACCTGCGAGACTTGGTACCGAAGGTGACCATTCACAGGAAGATGCAGGCAAAGAAGGGGTGTCCCCTGACAGGGTCCTTGAATATAACCAGCTCAAGAGGAACCCCCGTACCAAGGGGAATGAGCTCAGACCTAGCTCCAGGGGTGCTGGGACCCCATGTAGGATCAATAACCTACTGTGCCAAAGAGCCCAAGTGCTCGGTATATAAGGGAAATCATCTGATACACCACCAACGGGCCCACCAGCTGCAATCCTGCCTGGTGAAAGTAAGGTGTCAGCAAAGAGGGACAGAGCCCCCGTGACCAGGAGTCCACTTATTGCCAAGGAAGAAGGCTCAAGCCTGAACCGAATCCAAGGAATGGAGATAGCGAATAATGGACCCTGAGGGATTGAGGTGACTGAGCACCCATCTAAATAACTCCCAGAGGACACCGCCGGACGACTAACCCACTCGGTCGGACGTAAAGAATGGGGAGTAAGGAAAGACGACCCGGTAGGTCCTAGTGCGGACGCCCCACAGGCATGTCCGAGACATCACCCCCATCCGCGCCATGGCGAGTAGCCTGGGAGCGGAAGAGAGGCCAAAAACAAGGCCCCAATCCGCAGGGTTGGTCCTGCAACACTGACGGTCTAGGTGTCCAGAAGACAGAGGGGGAACTAAAAGGGTCTAGAACTCCACAGGAGGCCAGAAGCCCCCCTTGCACAGGGCGCCTGTGTCCCAAGACAGAGATATCATACAGGGACTACCTGTGAGTGTAGAATTGCCAGGCCTACCATAGGCTATCATGGCCCAGACTGTCTCATCATTTTGAGGGAAAGAGAAAGGTTAACATAGAGTCCATCGCCCCATTCTGTTAAGGGCAACCTGCAAGTAAGCCCAGACCCTGCAGGCCGAGTGCGGCCTGCACCAACTCCTGAGGGGAAAACAGGGGCTAGAAGCACCCTGACAACCTCTGCGAGGGACCGCCCAGCAATTTCTATCCTGTGTCCAGGGGAACTACCTCGTGGAACCACCAGAGGGAGAAGATACGCTCCCAGATAGGAGCCAGGTGCTGTGGCAGTCCCCTCGCCCAGAAGGGCGAGGGCGTCCCTTCATGCTTGGGAAGTCTTGGCAGATTTGGACTTAGCCCTGCCAGAGGGCCCAGGGCGTTGCCTGTCCACCCCATGGTGGAAATCCACTCCGAAAAGTTGGAAGCACACCTCAGGTTCATGTTTGACACTAACTAGGGAGGGGTGTCCCTGCCCCAAGGAGGCCGAGACGGCCTTCTGCGTAGGGGTGCCTTACCCTTTTTTCCAAAAAGGTCCAAACGGGCCCCAAATAGACGCCGTCCTCTGAAAGGAAGGCCAGTGAGAGCCTTTTTCGTATCATCGTCAGCACCCCACTGTCGCAGCCAGACCAGGCGGCGAATAGCTACCACAAGGGCAGAGGTTCTAGCACACATCTTAATGGTGTCATCCAGCGCTGAGAGGATAAACCTCACAAACACATCACAATCTGAGAGCGCATTAAATACCTCCCAGGGGAGGTCCTCAGGTTGGTGATCAAGTCGTTTTCTAATGAGAGTCCTGGCGGCCACCGCAGTGATGGCCGCGTCACAGACCGGGCGCAGAGCCGTCCCTGCACACGAAAAGGTGTGGGAAGCCAGTCTGTCAATGCGCCGGTCCTCAGCATCCCGAAGGGTGCGGTAATAAGGAGCAGTCATGAAGGGGGGGTTAGTAACCCCTACAATTGGTGCATCCACCGCAGGAGGTGCAGACCAAAAGTTAACCACATCAAGAGGGAAAGGGTACTTCCCATCCCAGACCCCTGGGACCCCTTTAAGTTTACAAGGTGATTCCCATTCTTGGGATATAAGATTCTGGAAATGCTCCGGTTCCAGAATTTCCAAGCGTGGCGGCCCTGTGTGGAAACTCTCTTTCTTAGGCTTGGGAGCCTCTGCAGGAGGGGAGATAGACAAAACCTCAAAGATCTCATAAGTAGTTCATCTGTGTCACACAGGCCCCAAGAACCGGGCCCAGAATCATCACGGCTCCAGGGCATCTCATCCGAGGAGCCCGAATCGGAGAATAGCTCACCTTCATCAGAAGGATCAAGGTCCTGCATAGCAGCAGATTCATCAGTATCATTAGGAACCGGAGAACCAGGAGGCGTCAGGGACCGCTTCTTTCCAGGGTCCAAGCGCTCCGCCAAACTAGACAGCACCTGCTCAGCCGTAGGCAGCCTGCGCGGCACGACTTGCTGGTCATCCCTGCTCGAGTGAGACTCATCAGGAGTGAGATTTAGGTCCGGGGAGACAGGTGTATTGAAGGGAGGTGCAGCCACTGGCAAACCTGATTGCAGGGTCAGTGCCTGTTCAGCACACGGTCCGCAGACCCGTGCTCTGTCAGCATCAGCATGGGGCTGACCACACACTGTACACAGCCGGTCATGTCCCCGAGGGACCCCGGGTACATAATTCTGAGATGCTTCCATATGGTGATTATCTGAGCAGTATGCCTGCAGGGATTTACGCAATAGGCAACCCTGGATGCCCCAAGACCCGCTAGGAATGTGGGAGAATTTGTTATGTGGACCCGCTATAACATATGTCAGGCCGGGAGAAGCCACCGAAATCCTGGCGTCTGAAAGACATAATGGGATAAGAGGGGGGTGTCAGTGCCATGCGCAGCCGAATAAAAAATCATAGGAACAAAAACCGCCCGGGAGGGCACTTACATGACCAAGGGAGGAGGCGGATCGCAACCACGCGCACGCGAAGGCAGTCAAAATGGCGCCAAGCGAACCTCGAGGGGCGGGCCAGATCTGGCTGTGACGCGGGGCGCGTCATGCCGAGTCCCCGCCTCCCCCAAAGAGCGCGAAGCTCTAACCAGCGCAACGTCAATGGCAGTAGTGGATAGGACACATATACATAATGTAATTAAGGAGATTGCTCTCACACTAGAGAATGATGCTGCCGCCTCGGGCTGCACCTAATGTAATGAAAGGACACACACACGCGCAACCAGAAGGTTTATGTGGAGCAAGGAACGCGGCACTGACACCCAAGTTTAAATAAAACATCAACGGCCATAAACGTGTTAACATTACACTGGGACTACCACACATACCCCCCCCCCCCTTTCTTTTCCCCCGAGCTACGGAAGAAAGCGAGGGAGAAGCGGACCTGCACCCAGGGTTTATCGCTATGAGGGGCACGGGCAACAATGCGGGAGGGGCATCTAATGGAGGCTCACCATAGGCCTAAACCGCCTACCTTATGGTGGGGGATTGCGGTGGAGCGTAGCTCCGTGAGCACACGAGGTGCTGCCTATCTTCACCCGACCAGCGCAGCCCAGGCTGGGAGGCACATCTTTATCGAAGAGGACGGGTGGAAATAGTCCCGCAGGCTGTAATAGCCCCCCTCACCTAAGAGAGAGTTGATACTTCATGTCTTCGCAATCAGCACTGCAGAGAAATCTGGGGATTTATGGGAGCTCCCTCGGTATATGAAGGGCCGGGAGGAGCCTGTTTTTGCATGTCTGCAGTAAACAGCGCCCTCTGGCGGAGGATTACCCACGTGTAAGTATTATATTGGAGCAGGACGTACTGTATGCTTAGAATAGTAGCAGGGAGCACCACCCAAGCTGTGTTAGGCAATCATATTTTACAAAAACCTGCATATAGCCAAAACAGCACATTATAGTATGTATGCCACAAAAAAGTGTCCAAAGTTTAGCTTAAAATTACACACTTGGGACCCAGTGTGGGAAAATATTCCACATATTACTATTAACTGTGTGTTTCTAATTAATTCCAGCCGAGAGAGAGAATGTAAGCATTTGGTGCGCTAAAGCTCAATTCTAATTTATTATGTGAAATTCACGGCAGGAAGATACAAAAAGAACATTTCAATCGTTCTTTGTGAGAACTTTGTTGGGGGGCTACCAGTTCTCCATAATGTATCAGTGTCAGAAATGCGGTGGAGCCGAGAGCACACTCTGTTCTAAGCACGAACCTCCAGCTCATTGTCCATTCAAAATATTTCCAACACCCAGGCTGATCGGTCCGGGAATCTATAAGATTCCCAGGCCGATCAGATCCCTCCCTGCAGGGCATCCAAAATTCACCTTACTCCCATTCCAACGGCGCATGCGCGGGCCGTTTGTGAATGTAAGAGGGAAGCGCGAGATGCGGCCGCCAGCATGGTCGGAGCCGCTGTGGTTGTCCGTCCCTTGTGCGTGCATACCACAGCGACTCTGAGCGCGCTGATTGGACGAGGCCCGCGCATGCGCCATAGGAGCGTGGTGAGGTGAGTGTTTCCGGGCGTTCTGGGGGGTTTCATGCAGCGGGGCCGGGGAAGTGGACCAAAACCCAGGACAGTGAAAATCCTGGGTGTTGGTCCACTTTAAGAAAATCCACCATTTCGAACCTTGCCATACATTTTCATGCATATCCATCACGCTAGACACAGACAAAATATTAAAGTGCACCTATACTCAGAGGGAAGTATATGTAGTCACCTATCCCCAGCCCAGTGCTCCAAAACCCCCTTTGTCCAATATTCATAACATGAACTGGATGCTATCAGTCATATTGCTCCCTGGCTGAGCAGCCCCACCCCCCAGTGATGATGATGAGTACACATAGCTCAGCAATGGGAGAAACTTCAATCTAAATCCCATTGTATGTTTGGTTGTAACTGAATTAGTTAGCATATGGTAGGCCATTCACCATAATACTACTTCCTGTTGCTTTCATGTAAAATCGGGCAAACAAGCCAGAAAAAAAAAAAGAAACGGCCTGTTTTGGGGCACTGGGCTAAGGATGGAAGGGGTCCACATAAGCTTCCTTTTTGAGTATAAGTGCAGTTTATAGGGCATCTGCACCAAAGCATTTAACCATTGCACCAAAGCAGGTCTACCTCTAAATGGGCCATCTTGATTTGCTGCGTGAAACCCCCAGGATTGCCCAACCACTTACCTATTTCGTGAGTCCGCATTCCATGCATACCTGTACCTAGTGATGTGGCTGGTAGCATTCATTCTATTCTAATTTCCTTGTCAGAGCGGAAAAGGAAATCCGAACTGAACAATGCTGCTAATTGGAAACGAAGATTCAGGATTTTCCCTACCCTGTGTTTTGGTCATTCCCCGTGGGGCATCCTCCTGTGTAAAAAGCCCCCGGGTCGCCAAACTTACTTCTCATGCCCACTCTGCAGCTATAGCAGCAGGAAGGAATCCTAGCCGCACTTGCGAGGCATCACTTGGCTTGGCTCCCTTCGGCTGTGCACAGCCATTCACTTGTGGTGGACAGGATCGTGCACAGCCAAGAAGCAAGGCGAGTGATGTCGGTCATGCGCCATGGGCTCAGGGAAAAGTTATATTTTGCTGGTGACTCAGGGGGTTTCAAAAAGAGGGGTATATCGGACTGGGATCCCCTGGGGGAGAGGGAGTAAGCCTGCGCTGGAGTCTGACTCCAGGGTGGGTTGAGTTGCACTTTAAACATATCCGGTTCCTGCCCCTACTAGGGCAAGACAGAGCAATCTCTTAATGGGCTGTAAGGGAGCAACAGTTAGAATATTGATTTCTGGTATTTAGGAGCTGTAAGCTCAGTACAGGACATTCATTTTACTAGAGGCAAAGTATAAAACCAGTTTAATGTTACCCTGTGAACAGTACAGCTTATGAACAAAAATAAGCAAATTGCTGACATTCAGATTGGTTTAATCAATACAAAAATTGAGATTGCATAGAAAGACCTGTATTAGAATTTCAATTTTGGAGTTTTTTTTCCCGAAAATATACATTTCTCCTGCAAAGACCAAAATGTTATTTCTCTCCATTTTTAAAAATGTGCAATTTGCAAAATGAGAAATGCAAAATTTAATGTCAAAGAACAAAACGGCTGCTTATGCTGGCTTTCAATGTTTTAATTATTTAAAAAAGTAGAACAGTTACATATCTGTGTGTGTATCCCTAGCATCTCCTGCAAGAGACAAGGGATTTAAAATCAGAAAAGCAAATGATAATTAGAAAATAGACAAGTAGAAACCTCTAATAAAAGTGTTTTGTTAGACCCTGCATACAAACAGTTTATGTAAATAGAGAGTAGTCTCTGTTTGAATGTATCAGGTCAGGTTGATCATAATGCATCTTCTTGAGGGCTCTTCCCCTTAATATCTCTTACAGAGAGTAGATGAAAGTGAAAAAGCAGCTCCTGGTTCAGCTGTATGTTATATCGCCCTGAAGTTTGTACATTAAGTGGTACAAATCCTTTTTCCTGCGTCATCCCTCTCCTCGCAGTGGAGAGTGTTCACACTGTAGAGGAGAACAGTGCCAGTGTTATCCATTTATGCTGGTAGACTGAGCTTCTTCCCCTTCAGGACTGCAAAGGAAAAAAAAGTAGTGAGAGCTTAAACCACATCATACACATTTCAGCTGCATGAAAACAAGCCCCACATTTTCACCCCATAGGACACACTTTTGCCCCTAATGTTGCATCTTATGAAGCGAATGTAAAAAAAAAAACAAAAAAAAAAAAGGGAAGCAAAACTCACATAACCAGAGCTCCCATGCTGCTGATCGGGCTGTCGCAGCCATGGGGGCGCCAGACAATGGATGCTGGCCACAGGCGACGTCGACCTGTTGCACAGACTCAAGAGTCTGTGCACAGCACAAGGATAAGTAAAAGAGGTGACGATGGCAACCGATAATCAGTTACCCTGTCCACCCACCGCACCTCCAGCGTTCAGGACACACCGTCAAGGTGGGGGTTGGTATGTGGGTAATAGGTTGATTCTTTCTACACTGCCTATAATGAGTGAATGGAAGAATGGCACAATGCCTGTTATGGGGTGATTGGGGGGAGATTGCAGATTGCACTGCCTGTTCTTTTTTTTTGGGGGGGGGGTATTTTGGCACAACATTTGGTTCAGAATATTTTTTTTTCTTATTTTTCCCCCTTACCCTCAAGTGCATCTTATAGCTTGATCATACAGTATACTCATCTTAATCAATAAAAATCTTTAACAGTGGCAATTATAAAAAGGTACAAATAAAACAAAATCTGCTTATTATCAACATGTAAAGTTTTAGCAGAGTTACCCAGACCAAAAGTCCAGCAAGCATCTTCCTTGAGTGAAATCCTGATCTAGGATGCCATGTTCTGTTTATCCAAGAAGAAATCTGCATGTCACACTGTACACCATGCTTGCCCCTTTTTTGCGCTGTGTAACAGATTGGATTTCCTGAGAGCACGCAGGGATGAAAGCAGTAATGGTGTGCTATGGAGTATGAGGCATTTTATAGCCATGATAGAATGTGGAAGAGAGTGATTTCAGGTTTCACCTTTAGGCTCAACCAGGGTAAATGCTTCCCAGACCAAAAAATACAATTCTGTGATTACTCACCTGTAGAATTGGTATTATGAGTATACAGTACGTCCTGCTCCAAATCTAATACTTACACTTGGGATATACTCCACCAGATGGCCCTGGACTGCAGAGACATCGAAAATAGGCACCTCCCGGCCCCTCAAATACCCGGGGACCTCCCACAAATCCCCAGCATTGAAAAGCAGTGAACAAGAAGCCGGGAGAATTGAAACACCCAGAACAACTGGTAATAATAACAATGATAACAATCACCATACAGGGGATCCAGAATAATGCAAAACCAGGGTGGGGTGGAGCAGGATGTACTGTATACAAATAATATCAATTCTACAGGTGAGTATTTCACAGAATTGTATTATTCTTAGTAATACAGTACGTCCTGCTCCAGACATAGTACTTACACTTGGGACATCCAATAGCAGTGTCCATAAGCAGAGTGGGATCCCCAACAAAGGTGACAGCAGACAGTTTAAACCACTGCCGCCTGCAAAACCTTGCGGCCAAAAACAGCATCAGCTGAGGCCCTAACATCAACATTGTAAAACTTTGAAAAGGTATGAACAGAAGACCAAGTAGCGGCCTTGCAAACTTGTTCAACAGAAGCCTGGTGCTGGAAGGCCCAAGAGGCACCAATAGCACGAGTAGAATGAGCAGTAAGGCGGAAGGGAGGATTCTTCCCCTTAGCAGAATAAGCCTGAATCACAGCCTGACGAATCCATTTGCTAATAGTAGACTTGGCAGGAGCCAAACCCTTCCTAGGACCAGAAGGGACCACAAAAAGAGCATCAGTTTTCCTGAAAGGTGCAGTAGCCACCAGATAGTACTTCAGACACCTAATCACATCCAAAGAGTGCAAAACCCTCTCCTTAGCATTGCTAGGATTAGGGCACAAAGAAGGAAAAACAATATCCTGATTCAAATGAAAGGCAGACACTACCTTAGGCAGGTTTGAAACGAAACACCACCTTGTCCTGGTGTCTCTCATAGTAGGCGGGCTGAATGGAAAGCGCCGCCAACTCAGACACACGCCTGACAGAAGTGATAGCCACCAGAAATACAACCTTGAGCGTAAGAATGGCCAAGGCAGCATCCTGCACAGGTTCAAAGGGAGCACCCTGCAAGGCTGACAGAACCAAGTTCAGATCTCAAACAGGCACCATAGGCTTACGTGGGGGGTGCACATGAGTGACCCCCTGGAAAAAAGTCCTGATCAGAGGGTGCTGAGCAAAGGACTTCTGGAAGAAAATAGCCAGGGCAGAAACCTGACCCTTCAGAGTACTGAGTTGGAGCCCCATCTTCAACCCATGCTGCAGGAACTCCAGAATCCTGGGAATAGAGAACACACGACAGGGAAGAGACTTAGACTCACACCAGTCAATGTAGGTACGCCAAACCCTGTAATAAATGGAAGAGGAAGACTTCTTCCTAGCTTTAATCAAAGTATCCACAACCGAGGAAGACAGCCCCTTCTCCATCAAGATGGAGGTTTCAGCAGCCAAGCCATTAAAGCCAGAGTTTGTAAATTGGGATGGCGTAGCGAGCCCTGAGTGAGCAGATCTGGCACCAAGGGCAGAGCGTATTGATCTACTGCCAGCTGTACCACGTCTGCGAACCACACTCTTCTTGGCCACCTGGGGGCCACCAGAATTGCTGGCACCCCTTCCAGAGCAATCTTGCGCAGAACCCTGCCCAGCAGGGGGATTGGAGGGAAGACATACAGGAACCGAAAGTCCTGCCATGACATTGCTAGCGCATCCGAGGTCAAGGCCAGAGGATCCTGGGACAGAGAGACAAAAGCTGGGAGCTTGTGATTGTGGCGGGACGCAAAACAGATCCACATCTGGTTGGCCCCAACGGTGACACAGAGATTGAGACACCCTGCTGCATAGGGACCATTCACCTTGGCGAGAGGTCCCCCTGCTCAGAGAGTCCGCCAGGCAATTTTCCACCCCGGGGATGTACACAGCTGATATGCAGGGAACATTGGCCTCCGCCCAAGTCAGGATCAGAGACGCTTCCTGGAGAGCCCCCTTGCTCCGGGTCCCTCCCTGATGATTGATGTAGGCAACTGCCGTCTGGTTGTCCAAGCGCACCTGAACAGGCAGGCCCCGAAGGGGAGTAGTCAAGTGAGCCAGAACTAGCCTGATCGCCCGCAGTTCCAAGACATTGATAGGTGTGTGGGCCTCCTGAGGGCCCCACCTCCCCTGGAACCGCAGGGACTTCCAGAACCCCCCCAACCTGACAGACTGGCATCCGTGGTGACCGTCTCCCAGGAAGGGGCAAGAAAGGATCTGACCCCCAACAGGTTCCTTGAGTCCATCCACCACGAGAGGGACCTCCTGACCAGGGGGGAGAGCACACAGACCCTGTCCAGGGACGGACCCTGTCCTTGTCCCATACTGACAATAGGTGAAGTTGCAGAGGCCTCAAGTGGAACTGAGCATAAGGGACCGCTTCGAAGCATGCCTGTGCAATCAGACTGTCCACCTTCTGTTGAGGAAGGAAGATCCTTGCCTGAACTGTATCCAGATTCATTCCTAGGAATGGAGTTACCAAGGAAGGGGACAGTGAGGACTTGGGGTGGTTGATCACCCATCGAAATTACTCCAGAGTGGACACCACCAGCTGAGTATCCGAAGTGATGAGAATGTCGTCCAGATAAGGAAGCACGCGGACGCCCTGATACCTGAACAGAGACATCACGCCAGCCAGCACCTTGGTGAACACCCTGGGAGCTGAAGTGAGGCCGAAGGGCAAGGCCACAAACTGGTAGTGTTGATCCATCAGCGCGAACCTGAGGAACCTCTGATGACCTGGGAACAAAGGAATATTAAGATAAGCATCTTTGATGTCCACAGAAGTCATGAAATCCCCTTGGCGCAGGGAACTGATGGCAGAGCGCAGAGTTTCCATGCGAAAGCGCCTGCCCCTGACAAACTTGTTGAGGATCTTCAAGTCCAGGATGGGCCTGACTGAACAATCTTTTTTGGGTACTGTGAATAGGTTGGAATGAAAGCCCTTGCCTTTTTCTCTTAAGGGGACCTGGCAGATGACCCCCAGCTCCAGGAGGCCTTGCACTGCTTACACTAGCTCCTGAGCTGACACAGGGTCCTGAGGAATCCGGGATCTGATGAATCTTGGGGGCAGCCGGGCAGCAAACTCCAACTTGTAACCGGAGGACACTACCTCCTGAATCCACCGGTCTGAGACATGAAGCCTCCAGACGTGAGCAAAGTGCTGCAGCCGTCCCCCCACCCGGATGGGTGAGGGCGCCCCATCAGGCCTGATGGGGCTTGGGAGAGGATTTTGCTTTGGGACCCCAGGAGGAGCCAGGACGTCCACATCCTCTGCCTCTACTCCAGAAATCTCCCAGGGCCCCAGGAAAGGAACCCCCCCCCCCCTTCCCTGTCTTGCACCACGGCAAGGGGAGGAGAAGGAACCCTGACCCCGAAAGGGCCGAGATTGCCGCCTGCGCTGAGGTAACCTGCCTCCCTTAGCAAAAAGGTCCAGGCGGTCCCCAAACAGGCGCAGTCCTTTAACCCTTTCGCTGCCAGCCTACCTGCAGCATTTGCCACTCCCTGTTGCCAGACTGAGTTTGACTGTTTCGCGCTACACATGTTCAACTGTCATTTTTGAAAGGATTTCCAGGGATTTCCCAGGATAATTATATATTGTTTTTTTCAACAGAGTCTGGGCTTTAACATGAAATGTCTTGTTTGTATTTTTTAGGTGTATTCTCAACATTTTTGGGTGAAATGTGTGAAAAAAATTAAAAAAAATATATTTTTTTACAATTTGTCGAGTTTTTTGTAATAAAAAATGTAAGTTTGTCAATAAAATCTTATTGCGTGAGAAACCCCAATTTCTCCCGGTTACAGCGATACCACATATGTATAGGTAGACACCCTTTCCTGCCCAGAAGCCTTTTATAGCTGCTGGATGACAAATGGTTAATTCAAAAAAAAAAATGACATAGGGTCCCCCTTCCCGGGGAGGGAGACCCCATTTTTTTTTGGATTTTTAAGGGTTAAAAACCCTTAAAAATCCAAAAAAAAAAATGACGTGGGGTCCCCCTTACCCAAAGTAACCAGCCCGGGACCAGCTATGGGGGCTTGTAGGCACAGAGTGGGGGGGCCAGCTTTGGTGGCCCCCCCACCCTGCAGCCTACGAGCCCACATAGCCTATGTGGGCCCGGGCTCTTCTGCCCCCCCCTGGCCTTTGGGGAGGCAGGTAATGGGGGTGCGGGGGTTAATGGCAAGCCACCCGCTAGGGCAGGTGACTTGCCACCCCCCCAGCCTTGTGAACTGGTATAAGGGGTCTCATGGACCCCTTACCAGCTCACAAAGGGTTAATGTGAAAAAAAAACACCACACAATAATAAAAAGTATTTTATTAGAAAAAAAAAAAATTTTTTTTTACTGTACTTACCTTCGATTGCAAGCTCTTGTCCCTCGCCGCTCAGCTGACAGATGCCGGTGATCGGCATCCAGAGAAGGAGAAGGCAGGAGATCAGAGGATCTCCTGTCACCTCCTTCCAGGGCACCGATCACCGGCATCTGAGAAGCTGAGAAAGCTGAAGCCGGTGATCGGGACCGGGATGACGTCATAAGCCCCGCCCCCAAGGGGGCGGGGCTTAGAGGCAAGATGGCGGCCGCCATCTTGAAGAAGAGAGGAGAGAGCCTCCCAGGCTCTCTCCTGAAGAACGGTAAGTCCTGGGGGGGGATCGGAGGCCCCCCAGGTGAAGAGGAGGGACAGCGGGAGCCAGCGCACACACAGGTAAGTGAATGTCATTTTTATTTTTTTATTTTTTTTACAGTTAGCAGCTGCTGCTGCAGAAGCGGGGGGGGGGGCGGCCTATTCCGGGGGCTCTCCTGGAGCCATCCGACCCCCCACGGGGGATCGGATGGCACCAAATTAAAGAGGAGACCCGGCCGGATCCAACAAGGGGTCAGGTGAGTATTTTTGATTTTTATTTTTTAAACTAGAAGCGAGGAAAGTCAAGCACGTAACACCTACGGGCTTGGCACTTAAGGCCCAGCCAAGCCAGCACGTAGGTGTTACGTGCTTGGCACCAAAAGGGTTAAAGGGAAACCCAGTGAGGGCCTTCTTGGCAGCGTTGTCAACAGCCCACTGGCGCAGCCAAAACCGAGCGGCGTATAGCCACCACAAGGGCAGAAGTTCTGGCACACATTCTGATGGTGTCATCCAATGCTGAGAGGACAAAACATCACAACTGGAGAGTGCATTAAACACCTCACAAGGCAAATCATCAGGGGCACTATCAACCATATTTCTGATAAGGGTTCTAGTGGCCACAGCAGTAATGGCAGAGCCACAGACCGGGCGCAGCGCCGCCCCCGCACATGCAAAGGCGTGGGATGCCAGCTGGTCAATGGGCCGGTCCTTAGCATCCCGCAGGGTAGTAGAGTCAGGGGAATGCAAGACAGAGGTGTTAGATAGCCCTAGGATTGGGGCATCCACCTCGGGGGGGGGGGGATGACCAACGTTTAACCACCTCAGCAGGAAAGGGATACTTCCTATCCCAACTCTTTGGAACCCCGGGAAGTTTACTGGGGCGCTCCCATTCCTTGAGCACAAGGTTATGGAAATGTGCCTGCTCGGGAAATTCCAAACGTGATTTTGCTGTATGGAAAAGCCCCCCTCTTTGCCTGGGAGCCTCAACAGGGATAGAGATGGACAGAACCTCAAAAATCTGGGTCAATAATCTGTCAGCGTCATCCGGGGCCCAGGGGTCAGAGCCAGAATCGTCATGACGCCTTGGTCTCTTGTCAGATGAGCCTGAATCAGAAAAGAGCTCCCCTTCATCAGACGGGGTATAGCCACAAAGATTCCAAAACTTCTCAACAGTAGCCAGTCTAGAAGACACATCAGGCTGAGAATCCCCGCTAGTATGCAGTGAGGTTTAAGCTTGGGGGAGTAGGTGAAGTGAAACGAGGTGCAGCCACTGGCAGGCCAGACTGCAATGCAAGCACCTGCACAGCACAGGGTACACAGACCCGCACCTTGTCAGCGTCAGCATGAGGCTGCCCACACGCTACACACAGCCGGTCTTGTCCCGAAGGGACCCGGGTTACATTATCCTGGGATGCCTCCATATGGTGATTATAGCGGCGCTATACGCCGATAGGGAATAACGCTATATAGCAACCCCGGATGCCCCAATAACCCGCTAGGGAAGTCGGAGTATTATTTTTACAAGGTCTACAAGTTATATACTAATACAGGGCCGGGAGAAGCCAAAAGGGTTCGCCCCGCCTGAAAGACATAAGCAGACAAGACCTGTAAGCACAGAGTAACAAAAGTGAAAGATATAAAGCCGCCCGCGGGGGTACTTACGGACCGCGGTAAGTAGGGGTCCGTTGCGCATGGGCCAACAAAGCAGGATAAAGATGGCGTCGGTATACCTCGAGGGGCGGGCCGGTATCAGCGATGACGCGGAGCGCGCCATAGACGGGCCCGCCCCCCCCCCGAAGAGCGCGAAGCCAGAACGTGCAAGCAGCCAATGATGGAGCACCAGCGCCTGAGGTAATGCCGCCGCCAAGCGCTGAACCAAGTCAGCGCGCGGTGGCGGCAATTTTTAAAAAGCCAGTAAAGTCAGCGCAGCGCGGTGTAAAATACAGAATGCATAGCATACATATTTACACATCCCCCCCCCCCCCCTCTTTTCCCCCGAAGGCTACAAGGAGGATGAGGGAGGACAGCGGCTTCTTAAACAGGGCCCACCGATGGTCAGGGGCAAGGATGCACTAGTGTGGGAGGGGCATCCTATAGAGGCTCACCATAAGCCTGAACCGCCTACCCTTTGGTGGGGGATTGCAGTGGAGCAGCGGTGCTGCCTACCTTCACCCGACCAGCGCAGCCAAGGCTGGGAGGCATATTACTAGTGGAACGGGTGGGAATAGTCCTACAGGGCCGCAGGCTAATAGCCCCGCTCACCTGCGAGTAGAGAGCCATTTCTCGTCCTTCGCAGCCAGACTGCAGAGAAATTCTGGGGATTTGTGGGAGGTCCCTGGGTATTTGAGGGGCCGGGAGGAGCCTATTTTCGATGTCTCTGCAGTCCAGCGCCATCTGGCGGAGTATATCCCAAGTGTAAGTATTAGATTTGGAGCAGGATACTGTACACTAAGAATAGTTTTTGGGGGGATTTCCATTGTGGATTTTAAGACTACAAACATCAGTTTTTATTCTGTCTGTGGTAGGGGTGGTGCATTTACTGTTGACATAAATGCACAAAGATAAAGCTGCTGGTAAAAGGCTCACCAGTCAGCAAATTGTATCCAAATCTACAAATACATGTGTTTAGTCACTAACTACATACCTTGCAATGGCAATTATCACAAATAAGAAATATATATATATATATTATATATATATTACACACACATATTTAGGACAAATGTGTGGGTGCTTTAATTTCCATTGTGTAGGTTTATTTAGGAAAGTTTATGTCGTCCCCTTATACCCCCAGCCAAGCGCCCCAAACCAGCCTGTGTTTCTTTTTTTTACTTAAACCGTACCAACAGCCTTGCACAATTGGAAAAGAAAACTTCCCAAAAACTCAGTTGCCCCATCTGCATAAATGATACTGTCAGCTCTTACATTTGCTCCTGCATCCACTTAATTCTGAAAGACTGCCCCACATATTTTCCAGTGGTAGCAGCCATTTTGGAGCTTCCTTTACCAGCATGCTGCTGCCTGGACTCAACTGACAAAGCACAGTAGCAGGAAACCCGCCAGCACTTCCTGTCTGCAGCTCCAGGAGATGCCAGTTTGTCTTTAAAATTGACTACAGCAGAAAAAAGGTAAATGCATTTTTATGTGCAGGGGGGCATATGGTGTTGGCATAGGATGCATACTGTTTCTTGTAAGAGTGCTGGTCTGGTTTAAGCCTTTGGCCAATATTCTTAGCCATATGCTTATTCCATCAGTTACAACTAAACATACATAATGGCATTTGGGTTGAAGTGCTCCCCAATGCTGAGCTATGTGTACTGTAACGGATTGCATCATTGCTGGAAAGCTTCAGGGAGTGGGGCTGCTCAGCCAGGGAGCAATATGGCCCAACTGCAACTAGTTTGTGTTGATATGAATATTGGGCAAATTCTGTTTTGGGGCACTGAGCTGGAAATAGAAGTTGACAACAAACTTTCTTTCTGGGTATAGGATCACATTAAAGTGGACCAAAACTCATGATTTCGACTATCCTGGGTTTTGGTCTTTCACCCCGATCGGGGATGCCCGCTATGTGAAACCCCCAGATCTCCCACATCAACTCACCTCACCGCAGTCCTACGGCGCATGCGCAGCCGCCCGTCCAATCAGCGCGCTCGGAATCGCTGAGCTATGCACGTCTGAGCGTCTTCTTAGAACAGCGGCTCCGTGTGCTCTGGCGGCCACATCACACGCTTCCCTCTAACAGGGAGCATGCCTGCGCCGGCCATTCACAAGTAAGGCAAGTGTAGCGGGCGTCCGGGGGGTTCAACAGCGGGGCATCCTGATTTTGGATGCCCCGGGGGGAGGGTCTTGGCACGGTTTCAGTCCACTTTAAGAGACGATGATGATTCATATGTTTTGACAATGGCATATTTAAGTGTGATCATACAAGGCATACAATATGGTGTCTAACAGATATAGCTATGTTTATATTTAAAGAAAAGGTACATACATGAAACAAGCAGCTTTTCCAAATTTTTAGAACCAAAAGGTTAAAAAGTGAAACATAAATAAATCCCAAGATGTTCACTCTCCTGGGTTTTGTTACTCTTCCAGGGGGCATCTCCATTTGGGATGTTCCACTGTGTGTAGCAAATGGAAGAGTGAAAAATCTTACCCTGCTGGCGAGCTTGCTGTACCTGTGAGGGGATCTCCTCCAATCAGCCTTCTATGCCATGCATATTGATGAGTAGCAGTCATCTCTGCAGCCGCTTCTCTCAGGTTGCATGGGGTTACTGGGGATATCCAACATCGGGATGCCCCAAGACTAGGGATACCACCATCTCAAGAATCTTATGCTGCATTACAATAGTTGTGAATTTAGGATATACATGTTAGGTGTACTAGGGGTCATAATGCATCTACTGCTGGCTGGAGCCTACTCAAGCAGGTCTGAGTATCTGAGCAAGGACAGTGGGGAATAGAGCAAGTTCCCTATTGCTCTCCTGTCTCTTTTCACTTGGATTTTAAGTAGGGCGGGCAACACATATGGTGGGCACAGCTTAGGATACATACATCTTAGGCGACATTGTGTTCTTCCAGATGATCTCAGAGTACATCATCTAGTGCAGCCAGAATTTCATGCAGATGCTCTAGGATCAGTGGCTTGGATGGGCATATTAAAATCCCAGCCAGTAATAAACATTCTCTAGTGCTTCTGGTGGGCCCCGTCATGGCATCAGCCACAGCTTTCCTCCATGTGGTACAGTATCTCCATCTATTCTGCCCTCTATACAAGCAAGCCTGAACTGGTTTGAAGGGATAAGGACTTTATCGTCTGCTAACTGGGTAGTGATGTAATTAGGGTCTCAAAAAGGAATCAAATTATTAAAGTGCTTTCTTATACTTTATATTGTATATGCATAAAGAAAAAAACATTTACCTTTGGTAATGTATAAGTAAAAAAAGTCACAATACAAGATGGTTTGCACGATCCCAGCGACAATGGCAATTAGATCAAAGAATCCCTCAAACAGGTAGCGCCAAATCCAGTTGAAGAGATAAAGTGTGCGGTAGATTCCCAAAGCAAAGAGGTAATGGCTAGTAATGGTTTCTGCCTCACCAGTCTTACTGACCATAAACAGCTGTGGCAGAATAGCAACTGACTCCAGGTAGATTGAGAAGGTCCACAAGATCTGTTGGGCAGACAGAAGTGTTTAACAAATTTATCATTTACAACGCAAAGTCAAAACGGCTTTCTGCAATCATCAGCATGCATCATCCTTAAAGTGGACCAACACCCAGGATTTTGACTATCCTGGGTTTTGGTCCACTTCGGCGGGGCACCCCGATCGGGGGTGCCCCGCTGTGTGAAACCCCCCAGAAACCCCAAAAAACTCACCTCTCAACGCTCCCACGTGAACGCCGCAGCCAATCCCCGCCAACGTCCAGGCGGGGATCAGGAACGTCCAAGCCGCTTCCGCCGCCGCCTCCCGCGCGCGCGCCCCCGCCGGCCATTCACAGAGGGCCGGCGTGGGCGCGCGCACGTCTGGAGGGGCGCGCGGGAGGCGGCGGCGGAAGCGGCGGCGGATCAGGTAAGACGTTTTGGGGGTTTCTGGGGGGTTTCACCCCGCGGGACATCCCGATCTCGGATGTCCCGCGGGGTGGGAGGTGATCGGCCCGGGAATCTTATAGATTTCCGGGCCGATCACCCCTGGGTGTTGGTCCTCTTTAAACTTCCTTTCTGGGTATAAGTTCACTTTATGTCATCAACTTCTATCCCCAGCCCAGTGCCCCCAAACAGCCAGTGTTTTTTTTGTTTTTTACTAAAACCTTGGCACAATATTCATAAAAACAGGATGCAGTATAATGTTCAAATGGCAGCTGTATGGCTGCCTGGCCATGCAGCAGCGCCCACTGGTGCTCTCCAGCGATGATTTATTCAGTTACACGACATCTCAGCAATGAGGGTCAGCCTTATCAGTTAGTCAATAATAGTCTGAAAGCACTACAATGTAAACAGCCACATACACATCCGGCAGCTGGTAACTGAATGAATCATTGCTGGGGAGCACCAGGGGGAGCTGCTACATGGCCAGGGAGCCAAATGTCTGCAATTCGAGCATCAGACTGCATACTGTTAGTGTTTCTATGAATATTGTGCAAAGGCTTTAAAAAATAAAAATCCCAGTTAGACGTAACAGTATGTCCTTCTGGATGGCCATGGAGAGAGAGAGGCTCCTCCCCCTAGAGAGAAAATACAAACTGGGACAGGTTTAAAAGCGCCAATCCTTCCCCCTAGTCATCATTATTGGGCAAGAAAAAAATACAATTCTGTGAAATACTCACCTGTAGAATTGATATTATTTGTATACAGTACGTCCTGCTCCAGACATAGTACTTACACTTGGGTTATCCTCCGCCAGATGGCGCTGCACTGCAGAGACATGCAAAACAGGCTCCTCCCGGCCCCTCAAATACCCGGGGACCTCCCACAAATCCCCAGCATTGAAAAGCAGTGAACAAGAAGCCGGGAGAATTGAAACACCCAGAACAACTGGTAATGATAACAATCACCATACAGGGGATCCAGAATAATGCAAAACCAGGGTGGGGTGGAGCAGGACGTACTGTATACAAATAATATCAATTCTACAGGTGAGTATTTCACAGAATTGTATTATTCTTATTATACAGTCTGCCCTTCTCCAGACATAGTACTTACACTTGGGTCATCCAATAGCAGTGTACATAAGCAGGGTGGGATCCCCAACAAAGGTGACAGCAGACAGTTTAAACCACTGCCGCCTGCAAAACCTTGCGGCCAAAAACAGCATCAGCTGAGGCCCTAACATCAACCTTGTAAAACTTTGAAAAGGTATGAACAGAAGACCAAGTAGCGGCCTTGCAAACTTGTTCAACAGAAGCCTGGTGCTGAAAGGCCCAAGAGGCACCAATAGCACGAGTAGAATGAGCAGTAAGGTGGAAGGGAGGACTCTTCCCCTTAGCAGAATAAGCCTGAATCACAGCCTGACTAATCCATTTGCTAATAGTAGACTTGGCAGGAGCCAAACCCTTCCTAGGACCAGAAGGGACCACAAAAAGAGCATCAGTCTTCCTGAAAGCCGCAGTGACTACCAGGTAATACTTCAGAAACCTGACCACATCCAAGGAATGCAGAACCCTTTCCTTAGCGTTGCTAGGATTAGGACACAATGAGGGAAGAATAATATCCTGATTCAAATGAAAAGCAGAAACCACCTTAGGCAGAAAATCCGGCTTAAAGCGGAACACCACCTTGTCCTGGTGTCTCTCATAGTATGGGGCCTGAACAGACAGAGCCGCCAGCTCAGACACACGCCTGACCGAAGTAATAGCCACCAGAAAGACAACCTTGAGGGTAAGTACAGCCAGAGCAGCATCCTGAATAGGCTCAAAGGGAGCACCCTGCAAGGCAGACAAAACCAAGTTCAAATCCCAAACAGGGACCATAGGTTTACGTGGGGGACGCACATGAGTGACCCCCTGAAAGAAGGTCTTAACCAAGGGATGCTGAGCAAAAGACTTATGAAAGAAGACAGACAGGGTAGAAACCTGACCCTTCAGAGTACTGAGTTTTAGACCCAACTCCAATCCATGCTGTAAAAACTCCAGAACCCTAGAGACTAGGAACTCTCTACAGGGAAGAGACCTAGACTCACACCAATCAATGTAGGCACGCCATACCCTATAATAGATGGCAGAAGAAGTTTTCTTCCTAGCCTGCACCATGGTATCCACCGAGGCAGACAAGCCCTTCTCCATCAAGATGGAGGTTTCAACAGCCAGGCCGTCAGAGCCAGAGTTCGTAAATTGGGATGGAGTAAGGAGCCCTGAGTGAGCAGATCTGGCGCACCTGGCAGGACGTACTGGTCTACTGCCATTTGTACCACGTCTGCGAACCACACTCTTCTTGGCCACCTTGGGGCCACCAGAATCACTGGCACTCTTTCCAGAGCAATCTTGCGCAGGACCCTGCCCAGCAGGGGGAACGGGGGAAAGACATACAGGAGCCGAAATTCCTTCCATGACATTGACAGGGCATCCGTGGCCAAGGCCCGAGGATCCTGAGACAGGGAGACAAAGGCCGGGAGCTTGTGATTGTGACGGGATGCAAACAGATCCACATCTGGTAGGCCCCAACGGTGACACAGGGACTGGCCTCCTGAGGGCCCCACCTCCCCTGGAACCTCAGGGACGTCCAGAATCCCCCCCAACCTGACAGACTGGCATCTGTAGTGACCGTCACCCAGGAGGGAGCCAGAAAGGACCTGCCCTTTAGCAAGCTCTTGTGGTCCAGCCACCACGAGAGGGACCTTCTGACCAAGGGGGGGAAGCACACAAACCCCGTCCAAAGACGTGGGGTCCTTGTCCCATACTGATAGAAGGTGAAGCTGCAGAGGCCTCAAATGGGACTGAGCAAAGGGCACTGCCTCGAAGCTCGCCGCCATCAGGCCCACCAGCTGCATTCCCTGCCTGAGGGAGGGCTGGGGGCACGAGAGCAGGAACCTCACCTGCGCAGTCAGAGCTTCCACCTTCTGTTGAGGAAGGAATATCCGTGACTGAACCGTATCCAGAATCATCCCCAGGAACGGGGTCACCGACGAAGGGGACAGAGAGGACTTGGGATGATTGATCACCCAGCTGAAGGACTCCAAGATGGACACCACCAGCTGAGCGTCCAGCTCTGCCTGCTGTAGAGACCGTGAGGTGATGAGGATGTCGTCCAGGTAGGGCAGCACTCGAATGCCCCCTGACCTTATCAAAGACATCACCCCCGGCAGCACCTTGGTGAACACTCTGGGAGCTGAAGTGAGGCCAAATGGTAGGGCCACAAATTGGCAATTGGCAATGTTGATCTTTCAACGCAAATCTGAGAAACCTTTGATGTCCCGGGAACACAGGGATGTGAAGGTAAGCATCTTTGATGTCCACAGACGTCATAAAATCCCCTGGGCACAGAGAGCCAATGGCAGAGCGCAGGGTTTCCATGCGAAAGCGCCGGTTCTTGACAAATTTGTTGAGGATCTTTAAATCCAGAATGGGCCTGACTGACCCATCTTTTTTGGGCACTGTGAAAAGTTTGGAATAGAACCCCTCTCCCAATTCTCTCAAGGGGACCCTGCAAATGACTCCCAGACCCAGAAGTCCTTGCACGGCCTGCATCAGGACCTGAGCTGATACAGGGTCCTGGGGGATCCGGGACCTGATGAATCTTGTGTGGGGCCGCACAGCAAACTCTATCTTGTAACCAGAGGAAACTACCTCCTGAATCCACCAGTGTGAGACTTGGCGCCTCCAGATGTGCGCGAAGTGCTGTAGCCGTCCCCCCACCCTGGTGGGCGAGGGTGCCCCATCATGCCTGTGGGGTCTTGGGAGGGGCTTTGGGTTTGGTCCCCCAGGAGGAGCCAGGACGTCGTCCCCTGCTCCTATGCCAGGAATCTGCGCGAGCCCCCGCGAAGGACACCCCTTTCCCCTGCTTAGTGCCTCTGTAGGGGACTGAAAGGGGGCCCTGGCTACGAAAGGGCCGAGGCTGCCGCCTGCGCTGTGGTAACTTACCTCCTTTAGCAAAAAGGTCTAGGCCATCCCCAAACAGGCGCAGCCCCTTAAATGGAAGCCCAGTAAGGGCTTTCTTAGCAGCATTGTCAGAAGCCCACTGGCGCAGCCATACCGCACGGCGTATAGCCACCACCAAGGCGGAAGATCTGGCACACATCCTAATAGCATCATCCGATGCAGACAGGATAAAGTTCACAAACAGTCATCACAGTTAGACAGTGCATTAATAGTATCAGGAGGCAACTCATCTGGGCCGTCAAGTGCATTCCTGACCATGGGCCTGAGCGCCACAGCAGTAATGGCCAAAGCGCAAACCGGGCTCAGAATCCCGCAGCGTAGTAGTGTCAGGGCAGTGCATAATAGAGGGGTTAGACAGCCCTAGAATAGGAGCATCGACCTTGGGGGCGATGACCAGCACTTGACCATATCAGCAGGAAAGGGATACTTTCTGTCCAAACTCTTAGGGATCCCAGGAAGCCTACTGGGATGTTCCCACTCCCTAAGCACGAGGTTATTGAAATGGGTTTGCTCAGGAAATTCCAATCGAGCCTTAGCAGTATGAAATAGCTCACCCCTTTGCCTGGGAGCCGCAACAGGGGGAGAGATGGACAAAACCTCAAAAATCTGAACTAGCAGTTTATCAGTATCATCCGGGGTCCAGTGATCAGAACCAGAATCGTCATGACCCCTTGACTTCTCATCAGATGACCCTGAGTCAGAGAACAGCTCCCCGTCCGAGGGGGTATGGCCATATAGATGCAAAAACTCATCAGACTCCGTAGGGAAAAGAGCAGAGTCAGGGATTAGGTGCCGCTTTTTTGCGGTGGCCTTACGCGCTAGAGTATTAGCAAGCAATTTTTCAACACTGGCCAGTCTAGTAGCCACATCAGGATGAGAATCCTCGCTTGTATTGGGGGTAAGACTCAGGCTTTGGGGAGTAGGTGAAGTGAGGCGAGGTGCAGGCCCAGCCACAGGAGGGGTGGGAAGTACCATTAGCGCCTGCTGTGCACAAGGAACATAGACCCGTGCATTGTCAACGCTAATAGGCGAGACCCCACAAGCTACACACAGCCGGGCTTGTCACAATGTCCTGGGATGCCTCCATTAATAGGCACAATAGGCCAGTAGGGATTGACGCTGTAAGCTACCCTGGATGCCCCAAAGACCCGCAGGGAAGTGGGAGAATTATACTAGGCCCAACTGGCAATTACACCGGGCCGGGAGAAGCCACTGGATTCAACCGCCTGAAAGACATAATGGGAATAGGGATGTCAGAGCCATGCGCAGTAAGCAAGAATGATGAAAATCGTCCGCAAGGGCACTTACAGACCGAGGGAGGAGGAGGACCGTTACCACGCACGCGCGCGACGAGCATCAAAATGGCGCCAAGCGAACCTCGAAGGGCGGGCCAGGGCGGGCTGTGACGCGGAGTGCGTCATGCTAGGTCCCCGCCCCCCAAAGAGTGCGAAGCTCTGAGACAGTAGTCAAGAGAAGCGAGAGTATGACACACTTAGAAAGATGATTTGCCAATGAAGACGCCGCAGCGTCTGAGGCGCGGCGCCGCCTGGCGCATGTACATTCAATAAAGGCAAGAGACGCGCGCGGCGGCGGCCGATACACAATAAAAATGCAAACAGCGCGGCTCTGACACCAGGTATAAAAGTCAAAGGACAATACTAAGGCCATAAACGTGTAAACCCAATACACTGAGACCACCACACACCCCCCCTTTCTTTCCCCCCGAGCTACGGGAGGAATGAGGGAGGATGGCGACCCTTTGCACAGGGCCCACCACTACACGGGGGATGGGGCAATAATGCGGGAGGGGCATCCCCTAGAGGCTCACCATCAGCCTATACCGCCTACCCTTTGGTGGGGGACTGCGGTGGAGCAGCGCTCCATAAGCACACACGGTGCTGCCTACCTTCACCTGACCACCGCAGCCCAGGCTGGGAGGCACATCACAGGGAGGACGGGTGGGAATAGTCCAACAGGGCCGCAGGCTTTAATAGCCCTGCTCGCCTGCGAGAGAGTGATACTTCATGTCTTCGCAGTCGGCACTGCAGAGAAATCTGGGGATTTGTGGGAGGTCCCCGGTTATTTGAGGGGCCGGGAGGAGCCTGTTTTGCATGTCTCTGCAGTGCAGCGCCATCTGGTGGAGGAGAACCCAAGTGTAAGTACTATGTCTGGAGCAGGACGTACTGTATACGAAGAATATTAAACAGAAGGAAGGAACAAAGAAAACATTTTAAAGGGAGGCTGTAAGGGCTGTCCTGAAGGAGTTACCGGTAAGTCTAACAGGGATTTTCTCCATTCGTCCTTCAGGATGGCCATGGAGAGGATAAGCAAGCAATTAAGATTCCAAGGGTGGGATAACACCTGTTGTTCATTTCTACCAGGGCTTATTTGTCTGATAAAAGGTTTTAATGGTAGTGCGTATGGAAGGTGTGGGGCGTAGACCTAGCAGTAGCTCAGCAAAATTTTTCTATGAAAGCTTCTGATCTTTCACTTCCAGGAAGTGGAGACTGCTATGTAATGAGCCGAATTAGCAAATTACTTGGGGAAGGAGTCTGAGGGGAGGAAACGCATAGGCCAGGTGAAAATCCAATGTCTGGGCTGGGGAATCCACTGCCAGTGCCCTGTCCCCCCTCACTAGTAAAAAAAAATGCACTGCATTTGAATTGCTTGCAATGGCAAATAGGTCTATCTGAAGTTGGCTTAATTGAGAGACCACCTGGAGAAAAACCTCCTGGTTCAGACACCTTTTTGTCTGCCGAACCTCCACCCTGCTCAGCAAATCCACAATTCTGTTTAAAGTTCCCTTTAAATAAATTGCAGAAATTGACTGAAGCTGATCCTGTAAAGGAAACAAAATTGAATTTGCAAGTTGCATTAGGGATGAAGATCTGGTCCCTCCCTGATGGTTTTAAAAAGCCATGGTGGAAGCATTGTCTGAGCGTATCTGCACATCCTATTGCCGGAAGAAAATGCTCCAGTGCTAGCTTCACCGCCATTAATTTGAGATAGTTTGATGACTTCCGGGCTACATGCGGGGACCACTGACCCTGGATCTGAGGGTCCAGCCAATAGGCCCCCAGCCCCATGCACTGGCATCCGTAGTAATTGTCACTGGATCCTTTTGGCTCTATGGTCTTCCTTAAGAACCACCAGTGGAGACTTGCAGAGCGTCATCCTGAAAACTGACCATTTGGTCCAGTGACTCTTAACCCCAATGGGACAACAAACTGTTGCAATTTTCTCATGTGCAATTGCTGCAGTCATAAATCCTAGTAATCTCATAATGTCTCTAACAGATACCAGAGGGTTTGTAAGAAATGACTGAACTATCCTGATCGTTCTGGAAATCTTTTTTTCCGGCAACAGAATTTTCTGGAAAATACCATCTAAGTCGTAACCCAGAAACCTATTCATATCTGATTCAGTGATGCCCTGGAGTGGGAGAAAAAGAGATGGACCAATACATGTATGGTAGCATGACTCACAGGGAAGGAAGAGATGTTACCATGTGTCGCCTTAGCAAACCGGTTTTATCAAAGTAGAGCCCCTAATGGCTATAATCTGACGATACAAGGACAAAACCAACAGGAGTAGGCCAGATTCTTCACAAGCACCAGACATGGTAACCCCTCTGGAAGGTTTAGTATGCTATGAGGCCGACTTTGTCCTGGCGTACATGGACATATCTGTCCTAACAGTGTCCGTCTAGGGGTGTATACTTGAAGTAACCCCTAAGGTTGATAAACTAAGCTTCTAGGTGCTTAGGCATACTCTGAAACTAGACAAAGTTTAAATGTCAAGGATGATACATCGCATGCCCTCTAGTTACCGATTACCTGGAATTTGGGGCAAATAACTCGCTAGCCCTGGACTTGAGTCCCGAATGACCTCCTAAAAGTTTTTATTGGCTGGATGAGTGACAACATGCTCAACCTAAGCACACCTGCTCTATGAACCTGAATGGTTTCCAGTCTAAGAGGATGTGCAAGCGCTGGCTGCCATAGGCTAGGCAAATGGGAGTAAAAAAAGTCTAAGACTCCAGGGTTGGCCAAACTCTCCAGCCAGCCACCATTTATGCATTCATAAGGAGGCTAATTAGGCACCAACATTTATTCAGATTGTTTGGAAATGTATACAATCTACCAATCCTCAGTGTATGAATTGCCCCTGGAAAAACACTTGTCCTTGCTGATGAAGCAGCTATGATCCAATGCAACAGGGCAGACCAACCGCGGCAGAGACAGGTTCAACCCCTTCTACATAAATTCAACTCTGTAGACAAAAGGATTGTATTTCTTTTGTACCAGAAGCCAAGGGGTCACTACAGCATTCTTACCTGGAGAGGCAGTAACCACTGTGAGTAGCAAGGCAAATGAGGAGCTCACCTGTTACAGTGGAAGGCCAGGAAATTCACACCCACCTCAGGATCACAGACACACAAACACAAGAAACCTGGACACAGCATGCTGACAAGTAAATCACAGGTATGGGGGACAATCCCAAACTTTTTTTGTTTAAACCTCAGAAAAGGAAAATACAATAGGGCACAGCATCAAAAGCTGCAGTACTCTGGTAGCTCCCCCTTCAAAATCCTTTACTCCAGTGGAGCGGGGGGGGGGGGGCCTGCGATGCTCTGGCCCTGAATATGTCCAGTGAATATAGCAATAAGGTAAAAGGGCCGGAAGTATAAAGGGATGGGGTAGACTCTAAGGTGACATGTAGGGCAGACAAAGTACATATGCATCCACTGTTATTTGGGGGTTGACATGTCTCACCAACTTTCCCGAAGAGACATCCTCACGGCTTGGCTATCCGCTGTAGATGCCCGGGGATCTGCCTTGTTGGTTTACTGCAGATAGAAGCCAGCCGACCGCACATGTTCCAGTATGCTGGAATGCATGAGTGCTGAGGCTATGCCCCAGATGCAAACCCTGGACCCAGAAGTGCATTAACATGTGACCGTGTCCAGGCCAGTCCTGCCCTCAGACTCCCGCCGCAAGCGCCACTCAAACCTGCCCCCCTATAAAATTCAGAGGGGGAAAATTGGGAACACAAACCATGCCCCATCTGGAGGGAAGTTCACTTCACGCCAACTGGACACAAGCCTGCTAGCTAGTAGGAGATCAGGAGCCAGCCTCGGTAGGTGATGTGGGGCATGGTGAGCACCTCTCCCCCCAGGCGCCTCCTGGGGTTGAAAAAGAATAAAGTAGAAAAATAAACTGGATGATGAAAGAAGGTCCCAGAGGTTTTCTGGGGAGGAAACACAATACAGAGGACTGGGGGTAAGGGGTGGGGCTTAGAAACCAAAAGTCTCAGTTTGTGTTTCCTGTCTAGAGAGAAGTCACCTTCTCTGTGGCTGTCCTGAAGGAGGAAGGGAGAAAAAGAAACAGGCTGTTTTGGGGCACTGGTCTGGGGATAAACTGACTATAGGATCGCTTCAGATTTCCCTCCATGAGTATGGCCTTGCGTCCTATTCTACAGACATTGGCCTGCGTACAGCACTTACCGAGAAAAAAAAAAAAAAAAAAAATTATAATAATATAATATATATATATATATATATATATATATATATATATATATATATATATATTTTTTTTTTTTTTTTTTTTTTTTTTTTTTGCAGGATTTCAGAGTTTCGAAGTGTTTCCAAGCAAATAATAAACATGGAAAAATAGATCCCAAAAATATTTATTAAACACTGGTTTAGGGTATTCCATTACACTTTCTGTATGTGCGGATTGCTGTTCTTACCTCTAGTGGGGTGAAGTCATGGTTGACCAGAAAAGCCAAAATAGCAGTGGGGACAATCAGAAACTCCACGCGGAAAGTGTCATGGTTCCCATCATATGTAGCTTTGAACTTGCTGTAGATCATCCACACTGTTGCATAAGAGCTGGCAACATATACAAGCTGCAAAGTAGAAGAAAAGGTTAAAACAAACATCAGTCCTGCAGCGGACCTGTCCATTCTAGAAGCAAAGAGGTAATACAAGGAAGGACAGAAGATTATATGAAATAACGTACACATCCTGATTGTTGTGGCTTACTACAGTACTACAAAAGTGAGAACACAGCTTACATTTTAGTAAATAATTGAATATATCACAGCATGAGACAACACTGAATATATGAAACTTTAGTACAATGTAATGACCGCAAAATAAATTCAAGATAATTATCAGGCAGAAAATAAAAAAGGTCTTCACAGCCCCCTTTCCACTGCTGGGGGGGGGCAGCTCACAGTGACTTGTGACAGGGTGCGATCCTGTAAAAATAAAAAACCTGCAAAAGACAGGTGGGCGGCGAGGGACACGGATCCAGCAGTCAGGTAAGAGCTGCAGCCCTGGACTAGAAGTGATGGTATGCGTGGGAGAAAAGTTGTATAGAGCTTTTTTATTTTCTGCTTATAAAGTGATAAAAGGAAATTGTTACACCATTGCATCAGGCTACACTTGGCACTGTCCTAAAGTGTTTTTGTTTTTAAATTGAAGAAATGGCCGAGAAAACCCCAGTTAGTCTTAAAGGTAACAGTATTTCCAATAGTCTTCCAGACGGCTAGCCACTCACTTCCTCTCCCTAAACAGGAAACACAAACGTTTTGTAGCCTTTCAACAGGAAGGTTTTGCAGTGGCTGCTTCTTGAACTAACCTACTTCCACCTTCAAACCTACCACCTTTGCTGATTCCTCGTGTGGTTTCCATTTTATAAACATTTCTCTTATATTCCACTCCAGGCCATTACAAATCAGATACAAATTGGTTAACGCTCAACTGAAGGGCGGGACTGCAAGATAAAAAGGTGTGGCCCCTACCCGTCTACATATACCTCCAGCTGCACTCCCATATCCAGTTTCATTCTTGCAGTTGAGACTGGACTGCGAAGAGGTTACATAGTTACATAATTAATACAGTTGAAATAAGTTCAACCAAGGGTGTTGGAGTAGGGGAAGTTATTTTTTATTTTTTAAACTGATAACAGCTAATATTAACTGTTTATGTTATTTTCTTCGAAATAAGCATCTAATCCTTTTTTGAAGCGGTCAGCAGTTGATGCTGTAACAAGCCTCTGTGGGAGGCTATTCCAAAGATTTATAGTTCTTATGCTAAAAAAAATGATTGTCGCATCCGGAGACTGAATTTCTTTTTCCAGTCGAAGAGAGTGGCCCCTTGAATTTAGAGAGGATTTTACCTGAAATAGTGCTTCCCCATATTTTTATATTGGCCATTTATATATTTATACAAGTTAATCATGCCCCCCCCCCCCCCCCCCTCAGTTGTCTCCTCTCAAGACTAAATAGATTTTATTTTCAATCTTTCCTCATAACTAAGCTCTTCCTCTTATTAGTTTGGTGGCTCTCATCTGCACCATTTCCATTGTCAGAGCGTCCTTTCTATGAAAAGGTGCCCAGAACTGAATGGCATATTCCAGGTGAGGGCGCACCAAAAGAGGCTAAATTACATCCCTATCCCGTGATTCCATGCCTCTTTTTTAATGCATGATAGTATCTTAGTGGCCTTGGAAGCATCTGCTTGACATTGCATGCTGTCTACAGCCGCCCCTCTGTCCAGGCTTCTACTCACCCTCCTCATAGAAGCCAATCAGGCTAGTCTGGCAGCTTCTGAGCTTCTGCCCTTAGTAAAACCGTGCTGGTTGTCACTTATAATATTATGGATAGTTAGTCATGCAATTGTCCCATAATGGATGTTAAAGTGGACCATCACCCTCCCGTGATCGGCCCGGGAATATATAAGATTCCCGGGCCGATCACCTCCCTCCCCGCGGGACATCCGAGATCGGGATGTCCCGCGGGGTGAAACCCCCCCAAACACCCCAAATCCCCTTACCCTGTCCCCGCCTCCCTTGCACCCCTCTAGACGTGCGCGCGCCCGCGCGTCAAGAGTGACGCGCGGGAGGCGGCGGAGGAGCCGCTTGTCCGCGGCTGTCAAAACGCTTGTCCGTCGGCACTGTGAGTTTTTTGGGTGATCGGGGGGGTTTCACACAGCGGGGCACCACGATCGGGGGTGCCCCACCGAAGTGGACCAAGACCCAGGATAGTCAAAATCCTGGTTGTTGGTCCACTTTAAACTTACCGGTCTGTAATTGCCTGGAGAAGAACTAAAGCCCTTTAAAAATGGGCACTACTATTGCATTGTGTTAATCTCTTGGCATTATACCAGTTGTTCATGAGTCTTTAAAGATCAAGAACAGGGGTGATTGGATAACTGAGCTGAATTCTTTCAGAACTTGTGGGTGAAGGCCATTGCTGCTCTCTTGTGTACACAGAGCTAAAAAATCCATTCAACAGCTCAGCCTCCTCTTCATCCACAGTGACCATTTCCCCATTATCATTAATAAAGGCACCTACCTGTTCTGATTCAGTTTTCTTTGAATTTATATATTGAACAAATGTTTAGGGTTTGTTTTGCTTTCTTTGGCCACATTTATACTTTTCAAAGGTTACAGCTAAGAGCTCAGCATTACAATGTTTAAATGCCCTTTTCTTGTCCTTTATTGCCCATTTAACCGCAGGTGTCAGCCAGAAGAGGATTAATTTTAGCAGAATATATGTTACCCATAGGAATAAATTTTGCAACGTTGGTACTCACAATTGATTTAAAGCAATACAATTTAGCATCTGTATCTTTATTGCTTAACAGATGCTCACAGTCTATGTCCTGGAGTGTAGCTCTGAGCCTGTGCAAGTTGGCCTTCCTAAAATTCAGTGTTTGTGCCCTCCCAGACAGAAAATCTTTCTTAAAGTTTATGTTAAATACAACTATATTGTGGTCACGGTTACCAAGATTTTCATGGACTGTTACCATCCCTATCAGGTCATTATTATTTGATATTAACAGATAAAAGAGCATCACCCCTAGTAGGTGCCTCCACAAACTATACTTATCTTGTAGCAAGCGGGGGAATGCTATCCCCCTTGTAGAAGCAGAACCTTGTCTCTAGTCGATTCCTGGGTAGTTAAAGTCCCCCATCACCACCACTGTACCAGCCTGTGAACCCCCCTCTATCTGCTTATACAGCTGACCCTCCATTTCCTCATTTATGTCTGGAGGCCTATAGATTACACCAAATTGTATTTTAACATGGTTTACATCGCCCCACACTTCTACCCTCAAGGAATCTACATCCTCACAATCTTCTGCTAGTATCCGTTTATTAATATATGCTTTGAATTCTTGCTTTACATAGAGACACGAGCTGTCCCTTTTTTTTCTCCTTTTGTTTAAACCTCAGAAGAGGAAAATACAATAGGGCACAACATCAAAAGCTGCAGTACTCTGGTAGCTCCCCCTTCAAAATCCTTTACTCCAGTGGAGCAGGGGGAGGGGGCCCTGCGATGCTCTGGCCCTGAATATGTCCAGTGAATATAGCAATGAGGTAAAAGGGCTAAAGAGAGGCAGTCATGTGTAGAATCCAGCCATGTCTCAGCCACACCAATAACATCAATATTTTCTTCCAGTACCAGAGCCTCAAGCTCCCCCACTTTACTAGCTAGACTTCTGGCATTTGTGAACAGTCAGCCTAGTGCTCTAGGAACCCAAATCCTTCTACCTTGCACAAGATCTTGAGCCATGCGTTTAAATCTCTAAACTCCTTCTCTTCAACTTGGCGCCTAATTCCTTAAATGTATTCTTAAGGATCCTCTATCTCCCATTAATCCTGTCATTGATCCCCATGTGGACCACGACAGCTGGGTCATCCCCAGCCCCTCCCAGTAATTTGTCCACCCTTTCCACCAAATGCCGAATCCAGGGAAAGTATTTGGTTGAGGCAGTTTTGGCGACACATTTTTCTATCAGTCAGTCTGATAATAGAATCCCCTATTACCAGTAACTGTCTAGTCCTACCTGCAGTCCCAACCACCCGCTCACTAACTGGGCTGTCCTCCCGGTTGTTAGGGAGAGCAGTATCTGCTAGGACTGCCATTTATGAGACGGACACTCTTGCATCATGACCCAACTTGGCAATTTTGCTAGGGTGCACAGACACAGGTATGGCCTTCCTTTTCTGTGCACCCCTTCTACTCCCTCTATCTACATTTAACTAGCTACTTATCTGCTCCTCCTGACCCATTACATCAACCCCTGTATCTACCCCACTTAATGCCTGCTCAGTGAGCAGAATGCCCTTTTCAACATTATCAATCTCCCTCAGTGTTGCATTTTGCGCCTCCAGATCTCTAAACCCGAGCTTCCAAGTTTGCAACATGCTCAGATTTATCACAGCGGTATTCACCCTGGAACTACTGCTCCTGAAGTGTATACATATGCCAAATTGTGCACTGAAGTAGACCTCCAATATGGCTAGCCATTATCCCAGTTACAAAAACAGCAATAAAAACGAAATTTTACTACTTACAGTTGCAGCACTTTTAACTCTATAACAATTAGGCAATAAACAAGTCCCCCAATCTAAAGTCCCTTAATGAAAAGTCACTTAAAAACAACCTCACTTGAAAATACAACCGGAACTCGCTTTAAAACAATCTTATTTATAGCAAAGCAATACTTCCCTTCACCAGTGTCAGTCTCTGCCTGATCTGCAAACAGCAACAGATGTGGCGTGGATTTATTTTTATTTTTCAAGCCATTATCATTTTCCCAGGAATTCCTGGAAGTGGGGGCTTTAACTCTGTCCAAACCCTCACGATTCTTCTGTTCCGGATGGACCCATCATGTGCCCCCTGGAGTCGGTTCAGCCAATAGCACCTCAACAGAATCAGAGATGAAAGGTGGGCACCTGGGTCCATAGGGCACACTGAGAGGTCTTCTAGTTTTCGGGGCAGATCCCCCAGGGGTTGGAGGTTCCTTCTTAAATGGATACCCAACCACAGGTTATATGGTGGCCTGCAGACTGGTGGATCCCTCCCTATACACTTTATCTAGTGTTTTTATTTTTTATATTTATTTTTAAAAAATGAATCAGTTCATCTGCTGGGGCAGCTGCGAGTAGTTAGTTAGGGATGCTGCACCTCTAAACGTATCTTAAAGATCAGCTGGTGCTGATATTTGAATTGGCGATGACTTCTAGCTGGGGGGCGTGCCTGCGCCAACACTAGACAGTGTCCTTGGTGCAAACTCACTTCCGGTTCCTGTGCTTCCAGGGTCAACAACCCAGGAAATAGATTGGCCCTTCTTTTGACAGCAAGCTGCGCTCCACCTCCCTACATGGACAGACATCCTGGAAGCACATTTTGGACCCAGAAGGGATCGCGGACACTGCTACCTTGTTCAGCCGCCACCTTCATCACAACCTCCCCATGTTGCAGAAGCAGATGCTGCAACTGACCAGAGCTCTTTCCGAATCTGGTCGGACTCCATTCAGAGTTTATTTTAATTTACCTCCATTTCTTTTCTACTTGTAGTTCCGCAACTTACAGGTTGCTGGCCATTGAGAGGTTGATCTAAGGAGTAGTGGTCCATCCTGTGGGATCTCATTGAGATTAATTATTGAGATCCTCTATATATCTCAGTCTCAGGCCCTTGGGTTGAATTGGCTGATCACACCATGACTGAGGCACTCAGGGTGTCTGGGTCTGGTTCCCTAACAGAGAGTGGCGCCCTATGTCTCCTTTGCTCGCAACGGCTTCCGGAACAGGATAACCCTATCTGTACGGATTGTGCTGCAGCCACAGTACTTTCCAGGCTTAAAATACAGCTGCCCCCCTCTGAGGGCATCCCATCTGGTGAATCAAACACAGGCTTCTCGGGATTGGTAGCCCCTCCAGAGGTTTAGTCCCACTCTGAGCCTCTTCTCCCAGGGCGGTCAAGGCAACTCGGAAAAGCAAACATTTGGTTTCTATTGAGTCCTCCGAATCAGAGGAGGATCTCTATGCAACCTTGGATTCTGAGGGGGGGGACTCTTGACATGGATATCTTAGAAGAAAGACCTTCACAGCTTGTTAATGAGCAGATGGGTAGGCTTACCTCCTCCACTTTACAGACCCTGGACATTGCTGTCCCGGTTTCTCCAAAAAGAGCACGGGAGATCCCTATAGGACAAAAAAAAAAGCAGAGGCCCTTGTTCTCAGAGCGTCCACATTTTCAAGATCTTATTTTTCAGGGAATGGCAGAAGCCAGACAAGCTTCCTTCTATACCAAGGATCCTGGATACCAAGTATCCTTTTCCTATAGATTTAATTAAGCAATGTTCTTTCCTCCTGAGTTGGATGACCCAGTTTCGAGTCTTTCCAGTCATTCCGACCTCTGACAGTACTTCCCTTAAAGATCCGGCTGATAAAACTACTGGACCAGTCGTCTTGACACGCCTTTTCCATTGGGGGTTTGGCCTTAAGCCCTGCATGTGCTGTGTCTATCGCAGGCAAGTTATGCACCAGTTACAGGGTGGGCATTTCCACCTTGATATTTCTCAGCTACTACACTCCAATTGAGAGGTTTTCAAATATATCATTTCTGCGATGAATGATATTGTAAGGCTTAACGATAGGTCTGGCCTTGCTGGTCTCTCAGTGTCGCTCTTTGTGGTTAAATCAATGGTCTGCTGATAACACTTTAAAAAAAAAACGCTTATCGGGCTTCCTTTTGTAGGAAACGTCTTGATAATATTGTTAAGGCAGTAAATCTACTTGCCTACCTCAAATGAGGAAGACTAGTCCTTTTTGCAGATCAGGTTCCCTTCCTTTTCATAGACGCAGGGGTACATGCTATTCTGGACGTCAAGAAGTCTACTGGGCTAAGCCTAAATCCCAGAATTAGTCCAAACCTTTTTGGCCAAAACAAACCCAAGCCCCCCCCCCCCCCCCCCCCCCGTAAGACTTCCCAAGCATGAAGGGACGTTCTCACTCAATCTGGTGGTCTTCTGCTCTTTGGCCTTTTTTGGAGGGACCAGGTGGTGGATTCTTGGATTCAGGTAGTAATCCTCAGGCTACAAAAAGGAACTAGTAGGCAGACCACCTGGAAGATATACAAGACTCTCCCAGAACCCAATGAGGCGCTTCAGGCAGCGGTAGAAGGCTTAGTAGGTAGAGGAGTAGTTACCCCTGTATCTTCATCTGAGAGAACACGGGTTCTACTCAAATCTTTTCATAATCCCCAAGAGGGAAAGGTCAGTGCGGCCTATTCTAGACTTCAAGCATCTCAACGCTTTTGTTTACATGCAAATGTTTTGAATGGAGTCCCTAAGATCCACCATAGCAGCCTTGCAGAAGGGAGATTTCATGACTACAGTGGACATCAGATGCATATCACACCATATCTACACGATTTTTGATCAAAGCACGTTTTGATGCCCGGGAAGATTCCCAGACACTCGGAAAAAAAAAAAACGAATTAATTCCATACAAAGAGTGTATATATTGCACAAAGTGAATAAAGCAATAACCAACAATACAAACTGATGAACAGAGACAAAAAATAAAGTGCATGTGCCTGCAATTGATCAAAGAGATCTGTAGGCTGTCCTGTGACTGGTGTGGTAATCTCTTTGATCAATTGCTGGCACATACACTTTTTTTTTAATTTTTTGTCTCTGTTCATCAGTTTGTATTGTTGGTTATTGCTTTATTCTCTTTGGCAGTTTTCTTGTGCAATATATACACTCTTTGTATGGAATGAATTAGTTTGTGTTATCATAATCTTGATGCACTAGGCACTTTTTGTAAAGTTTATTACACTGTTGCACTTTATATCATCATCACGTTAGCACTTTATCAGTACTTATATATATGAAATACATGTTTTTGTGTTATGTAATATTTAATATCAATATACTTAATAGTCTTTGGATAGTTAGTATAGTTTTTTGTGCCGGCACGAAAGTATCTAGGGTGTTGTAGAAATCAGGGTATATTGTTTGCCTATTGTCGTTTATTGATAGCCTGAATTGGTATAGTTATATCATTGTATATTAGTGGAGAATAGTATTGCAGCTGTATTTAAATGTCTTGTGTTGTATGTATTTTTAGCCCATTTTCTTGACCTAATAAAACATGTAATTTTCATTATTGGCTTGGTGCTTTTCATTCGGAGGTAGTGGTACTCCATTTTTTTGTCCGCTTTTTAATTATTGGATATGTGAGGGCAGTCTGAGGTATATGTAGATCAGGAGGGGCCAGACCCTTTTATCCCAGCAGGCAAAGGGTAAATAAGGCTAAGTCACAAAAAGCATTAAGTGGTTTCAACCATTCCTTCATCTACCAGTTCAGGTACACATGCAATACAAATGGTTACCTTCATAGATGTATTGTAGAGGGAGATAAAGTTAGTGAACAGATCTAGGTAGCGGGTTGTGAATACAATAGCAAAAAGGAGCTGACTCTTCCCAGAGATACCTGAAACAAAACAAAGATAAACAAAGGTTACTGGCCGCTTTGCTCTAAAAATGACATTAACGCCAACATCAAATAACCCAAAAGACCACCAAGCCCTTGTTACCTTATAAATTCAAGCATTTCGTTTTTTTTTTTTTTTTTTGCTGGGAAAAAAAAACGTTTGTACTTGGAAGCATTCACAAATGAATCTGGAGAGCCCTATGCGCAGTGTAATTTATATCCCTGTCATGATGAAAGCTTTCATCCACTTTATGAATTTCAAATGGACACAAGAAAAAAGCTTTATGGGTGCTTTCATGTATCAGTACATTCCTTTACTACAAGAAATAAAATGCAGTAACCTGCCCATCAATATAAACATCAATGAAGACTGACTATATCATCTGCTTTGTTACTCGGGTAAGTCCGATTGGTTTTGTCAAAAACAGTTTTAGCATGAACACACCAAGGCATTCAGACTGACCAACCACATTACATTTTCACTAAGTGTTGCTGGCTTCATAGAATCAGGTGACTGCCCTTGCACAAGTTTACAAGCAGACACGAAAAAAGCCAAACCCTAATTTGGGGTTAGGGCCAAATTAAAGCAGTTTAGCTTTGGAATAAGGAGAGAGTATGGAGCTATTCCTTTCTCATTGAGGGTGGTTATCTTGTAAAATACGCCAAGCATGCAATACATGCTTAGCTAGTTCAGTTCTGATTGTTAAACTGGTTTTCTAGTGTTTTTATCATTTGATTTCACCAACACTTCCATGCCAATAATCTTCATTGTGTGCACTCTGTATATAATTATGTGACATCTCCTCCAAACCTCACCGATCCGCTGCCCCCTACCTCCGGTTTTATCTTTGGGTAGCTTCTACTTACCCATACCTCCCAACTGTCCCGATTTTCATGGGATTGTCCCGATTTTTTCCCTAAATCCCGCGGTCCCGGACTGTCAAAAGCTGTCACGGGACACCCTGCGCCGTGGAGGTGTTCCCTGGGCTGCCACGACACTGGGCAAGGGACTTGCTGTGCGCCGCCCCGTGAGGCCGGTGTCTTCTGAATTAATGGTTCCCGGTGCCTGCGGGCGCGAAGAGACTCCCTGGCGTGCGGGTGAGCGGGGGGGGGGGGGGGGCAGGGCGGGGATGGAAAAATTTACAGCTGGCGTGCAGGCAGCCGACATCGCTGCTGTCAATCTGCGAGCAGGGGGCGGGGCAGTCGTCCGCTAAGCAAGTCTGCTCCCCCGGGTGGTAAGCAGCGTTCCCTGGAAGCCTGTAACTGTTACACCCTATCTCCTAACCAATCAATCAAGGGGCGTGGCGTGGCTTAATTTACATACTGTCCCGATTTCCCATTCTAAAAAGTTGGGAGGTATGCTTACCTCCTCCGGGAATCTATCTTCTGGGTCCCTCGGATTCTGTTGACCTTCCAACGGGTGGTGCCATCTTGCTTCCCATCAGGAACTGCGCACAGCCCCTGATCTCGCGCATGCGCAGTGCCAATTGCTGGGACGCGATGGAGCCGTCCAAATTTTTTGAGATCTCGCCGAGCAGCAGGAACTTTGCAGAGGCCGGCTAAAGCCGTACTGTCATTTACAGATGGCCAAGCCAGTGGAGGGGAGGAAGATCGGAGCCTGAAGCAGTCGGATGTCGCCGCAGCAGCCGACAGCGGCGACATCCAGAAGGTAAGTAGGGGGCCAGTTGGTGGGGAGGGGGGAAATTGGCCCTTTTTTATTTTATGTCTGAAGTTTCTCTTTAATAGGTTTCTGTACCAAGGATACTCTTAGCAGACCTAAGCCAACCTTGCAACCCTGTGCCAGGTATACTTCACTAACCTAATATTGCCACCCCAACTAGCCCTGCATTGGAAAATATATTTTACCAAGCAAGGCACCATCTGCTTGAACACAGGAAACAGTTACACATGCATCAACTACAACTCCTTCAGTAGGAGACATGCAGAGTGCTTCACTATTTCCTGCCCGTCCCGGGGGGCAATTGTTAAAATGGGACCTAAATGCATTACTATAGATCTGATTTTCAGCTAGATGATTTTTTTTATCTAAATCAAGGATACAGATAATGAAAACTGCTTCCATAAAACACACCCTTTCTAACATAGGAAAAAGTAAAAATAATAGATCAGTTCAGCACCTTGAGGGCATCCTTTTGGAACACTTTAAAAAATTCCATCAAAGGTGGACATGCCCTTTAATGTAGACCAAAACCCAAGATTTTTTCCACACCCTGGGGCAAATGGGGTGCCCCGCTGTGTGAAACCCCATCGGTCGATATATTAATGTGCAGCTGAAGAAGCTGACTGGGAGCCTAGTTGCACCTGCACCCCTCTATAGCTGTGCGCATGCACGCCAGCCATAAGTAAAAGCAGTCATGGGCCCCACAGATGCTAGAGGTGCTTTCGACAGTCGTGCATGTTGCTGGCAAGGTAAGAATATTGTCCGACAAGTTGAGTTTTACACTGCAGGCAACCCAAATTTAATTATCCTGGTGGTGGGGATTTAAGCCGACCAGTTTTGTTCCACTTTAATGAAAAAGGGTTGGTAATGCCTGATTAACAGTTAAGCTCCCTACCTGCACAGAGCTGCAGAGAAAGGTTTATGTCCGTTATACAAATATGAGAAAACAGGCTGAACAAACATAACATATTACTAGGTTGTCTTCAGTGGTCGCATTAATGCCTAATTTTGTTTAATATACATGTAAATTTTCTTTAATACGCATCCTAAAGCCTCCACTGCATACAAATACTCCTCCAATGAATGACAGTAGTAGCGATTTCTCCTGGCCAAGCAGAGCTGGCATTTGTTACAATGAATTATATGTTCTGCTGAGCTAAGGTAAACAAACCCATACATTGTATCAAGTTGTTACATCTCTCCTGGGGAAGGAGCAGAGGAGAGGGAGTCATGTCTTTTAACCCTAAGGCTGGTTTCACAGCAGTCCGATTGTGGAGCGCTCGTGCTTTCAACAGAGTGCCCCCGCAATTTCTGGTGTCAGCACGTGGAGGGCATTCAACACTAGCGCTCTTCACTCACATGAGGTAAGATCCCTAGCGCTGCACCATCAGGATGCTGCTGGCAGTGCACCACGAACACCTAATTCACATGTTAAAGCGCTCAGATTACTTCGGGCAGCTTTTCACAGGAGGCTGTGGGGCAATCGCACAAAAGCGTGAGCGCTCCGCAGACACGCTGGTGTGAAACCAGCCTAACTTTGCCTGCAGACATGGAGTTTGCATTATTTTGTAGACCATTTATACCTAGATGCAAGGTGTAACAGGAAAGCTCTAACATGATATACTGAATAAGTCTCTTTATAGTCAGACAAGTCTATATATAGTGAGACATCATGTTCTTAAAGATTTCCAGCAATACCCTTCTTCTACTGATAAAGACTGTGTTCACAGTTTGTATATTGTAAACTGTGAACAACCTACAAAATTAGCTTACCAGTAATAGCATTTACGGTAGTCCTCCAGGATGGCAGAATAGCTCCTCCCACCTAAATAGGGAACACAAAAAAAATACTTAGCCTGGACTACCGGAAATGCCATTACCGGTAAGCTAATTGGGGTCTTTCCCAAACGTCCTCCAGGACGGCTTAGCCAATGATTGATTGAGAAATACTAATTATTGTCCTACTTTAGAGAAGGAAAAAACTTGCCAAATTCCTGTTTCTTGTCAGAGAAAAGATCCACTCTGTAGTGCTTCAGAAATGTGTGCGGGGAAGCCCAAGTTGCTGCTCTGCTCCTCCAGAGGGACTCCTGACCAATTCGCTCAGGAAGCAGAAACCGCTCCGAGTGCGCTCTCAGGTATTTTGGGGCCTGTCCCCCAGAACCTTTGTAAGCTAACTGAATGGCTCCCCTAATCCACCTGGTGATGGAGGCTTGCAATCCTTTATTTTTCCCTGCAGACGAAAGCAACAAGAGATCGGATCTCTTCCACTCCGAGGTGCGATTCAAGTATTTCAACATAATGATTGTGGCATCCAACAGATGTATCCCCTGCTGGTCCTTAAGGTCCTCTGTTCTGAGACCTGGCAGGTAGACTTCCTGGGACCTGTGGAATTCCGAAGCAATCTTCGGCAGGTCTGGAAAATGATCTGGAAAAATCTTAAAAATATGGTTCCTTGATGAACAAGGCCTGCACAGCACTAATCATTCTGGCCAAAGTAATGGCTAATATAAAAGTCATGCTGAGAGGCAGAAATGTAATTGCTGCCTCGTTCATGGCCTTGGATGATGGAAGGGTCCCAGAGAGGGAAGGCCTTAGGATTCACTGGTCTTCCTCTAGAAATAGAAACAAAAAAACCTTTCAAACAGATCCTCCTGTCTAAGCCTACAGTCTAAGAATACCAATAGTGCTGCCGTATGAACCTTTAAAGTACTTGTGGCTAGGCCCATTTCCGCCCCACCTGTAAAAACTCCAAAACTGCCGCAGGGCCTCAGCGAATCAAGTTATGGACAGAACAAAATGAAGAAAACTTCTTCCAGACCTTAAAGTGGAGCAACACCCAGGATTTTTACTATCCTGGGTTTTGGTCCACTTCCGCGGGGCACCCCGCTGCGTGAACCCCCCCCGATCGGGGGTGCCCCGATGCGTAACCCCCCCCCCCCGATGCGTGAAACCCCCCCCCGATGGGGGTGCCCCGATGCGTGAAACCCCCCCCGATGGGGGGTGCCCCGATGCGCGAAACCCCCCCCGATGGGGGGTGCCCCGATGCGCGAAACCCCCCGATCGCCCTAAAAAAAAACTCACCTCACCCGCTCCTACGTGAGTGCTCGTCCAAACAGAGCGCTCAGAGTCGCTGTGGTATGCACGGACAAGCGACGGACAACCACAGCGGCTCTGAGCGCGCTTGAGGCCGCGTCTCACGCTTCCTTCTAACAGGGAGCGCGCCCTGCTAGAGGGATGGCATTTGGTATTTACGCTTGCAGAGAAGAGATCCACCTCGGGGGGAACCCCAGAGGTCTACTAGTTGCAGGAAGACGCTCTGGTTTAACTCCCGTTCTGCCTGTCTGAGCTGAACTGGACTGAGGTCGTCCACCAAAACACTTCCCCCTTGATGTGGACTGCTCGCAAGGAGGCCAACCTTTCTATCTTGACACAGATTGTCTCGGAAAGAGACATCAACATGTGCTACCCAGACGGTGGAGATGGAGATAAGCCACAACTGTGGCATAGTGTGGCACAATAAGAACATGTCGATTCCTCAGGTGGATTCCTTACTATCTGCTCAAAATGGTTTAGAGCTAGCTGAACTGCTTTTAGTTCCTCAAAGTTCAAAGATTATTGGGTCATGGTGCTGGACCAGTATTCCTGAATTTGGCAGTGAATGGTATGGGCCCCCCCAACTCTCACAACTTGTGTCCACCGTGAAATGGATCGGGTCCACCTGATGGCAGGGCCTCCCTTTGGGTCATCCCTTCTTTCCAATAAAACCTGGTAGAGGGAATTCTGAATGGAGAGTGGCTTATCTTCTGATTCAATCTTAAGGGAAGACAGAATGCCCCTAATCAGGTCAGGAGTATCCTCAAGGAAAAATTAAACCTACTAGGATGGGGAGGAGGTCTGGGGGCGATGCCTCTGGTCCTCTCTCTGTGTCTGTTGAATAGACAAACTTGTCCAAAAAAGCACATATCTCCTCTTCCTCACCAGAATATAGCCTCCCCTGGTTTCCCCTAATCTCAAGTAAGGGGTAAGGTGTGACTGGGTTTCCGGCTGGGAGGCAGGTCCGGCTCTGAGCTAGCCCGTCTCCTCAGTCATACGGTTCTTATAAACAGAGAATGTATCGGTCATTCTAGAGTCGACAGTTTCAAAGAAACTTTTCATCATGCATTGAAAGTTGCACCCGGCTACCTCCTCCAAGCGGCCTGACAATTTACACATTATCTGGCCTGGGCCGTCTTAGTGGGGTTCTTTCTGCTCTCTGGGCTCCTTGGACACCTTAGTCTCTCCCTTTTTGGATTCATTTGTGAGCTTAGAATCTCTGGACTAATCAAGGTCGGTTCCAATGGTCCCGATGACAGTCTGTGGTGGAAAGGGGGACAGAATGTGTTTAGGGGGGTTAGTGGCAGTGGTGACTTACCCCATCCAGAGAAGTGTCACCTGCACAAATACCAACCACCGTCATGGCCAGGAAGCCTACCAGTACGCCTAGGCCAGTCTGAGCTGCACTTGCTGCTGTCGAGAGAAGCACAGCCGTGGTCTTTGTCCTGGTGCTGCAGCTTCCTAATTCTGCCGTCGCCCCGAACGCAGGAGCCCAAGCTGCATCCTGGAGGGACGGGGCCCGCACTTCTGGATCCGACCTGCTCGCGTGCATGCCGCCCTCTGACCAGGAAATGAAAAAGAAAGCAAGCTGGCCCTAATTTACCTGGGCCCTAGAGCCCCGAACATCCAGAACCGCTGGCCCTAGGCACCCCTGTACCTAAGCCAAAACGTGCCCCAGCTCTGGAACATCGGACCAGCCGGAATTCACAAAAGCCAAGTTCATCCTGCCCCAAAGGTGAGCCCTGTACTTACCCATTCCCCCAACCTGAAAAAGGGGTGGGGGGTTGTTGATGTTCCACTGACCTCCTCACTTCCGCATAGCCTGTAGGGGAAAATGGTGGGATCCAAACCCCGACTGTGTTATGGATCCTGCCCTGGAGACTGCCACTGGACTAGCTCCAGGGAAGTGAATTCCCAGGGGCAGTGGATAAGGAGATGAGGACCCCCTGACTCTGGCAGCAGTGGGTCACCCGGATCAACACCTGAGCCTGCCGGAGAGAGAGAGAAGGAAGTCTGTAACCACCATCTTCCCTGGTAAAAAAAAAAAAAAAAAAAAATAAAAAAAAAAAAAACAGGGAACATAGATTCCAGCTTTTTTCCTGGGAGGAAACATAAAGAGACTAAGGACCAGAAGGAAGCAGCGGGGTATTTAACCATGTCCAGTTTGTGTTTCCTATTTAGGTGAGAGGCGCTACTCGGCTATGCTGTCCCAGAGAACGCTTGGGGAAAAAATGTTTCTGTGTTGACTGCTTTATCTGTAGAAGAGGGGTATCACTGGAAAGCTTTGTATGTTATACCTGGTATGACTTTTACAGCATAGAAAATAAAGGCTCTGTATCTGCTCACAATTTTGTATTTGTATAAGAGGGGTGCTGCTAGAAAGTTCTAAGAACATGATATCTGACTATAGAAATGTATACAGTATAAGTCTTATATTTATATAGTCAGATTCAGACATGTTTTTAGAGCTTTCCAGTGACACCCTTCCTCTGCAGATACAAGCTGTCGACACAGCTGCTTACAGCTTGCCCCGTGCTTGTTGTAAGAGGCGGCATATTTTATTCACCAGTACTTTGCATCCCCTAATAAACCAACTTGCTCTCTCTTGCAGACTCAGTTATCAGGATCCCTTGTTTTAATTTACAGTCTGCCATAAAGATACAAGCAACAAGGCCGCCACTGACAGCCAGCATGTGGAGAGCAAGAAGTAGCTCAATTAACCCTTTGCCTGGAATGTCCCTTTAAGACCACCTACACCTCTATATTTTTTCATTTAATTCCCACAGATTCGATACACCGTCATGACCGAAAATACTCCTCCAAGACAAAAGGAGGCGTATTGCTACTCCTTGGGGAAAAAAAGCTAGTGCGACCTCTGGTTGTCTTATTTTTTACCTACGTTTCTATACTTCATTTCTATTTCTAATGAGGACCCAGGGCTGCGAAAACATACACGCTAGCTGGCCTCACCAACAATATGGGAGGACAGACACGCACACTAAAAAATCTAAATCAGAATGATAAAAAACACTAAATAAATACAGACAATAAGAGAACTGTTTATGGATGTGTATGTGCCAGTCCCTCAAGCACCTGCTCACTGAGGCTTAAATGGGAGACAAGACAAAACACAGTCAATTTACTTTCAAAGCTTACGTCAGAATAGTCACAAAATTGCCTCAGATTTATACATGGCTGTTTGTGACAAGGGTGGATTGTCATAATGTAAAGCCTACCTAAACTCTCCACCAGGTAAGGTTCACATACACAGGGACTCTCCTATTCTCGTGGCTCATAAGCCCTGAATCACCCATAAACTCACATTTCCTCGATCCCACAGCACATGGGTGGGCTGAATTGGGATGCCCCTGGGAGAGGGAATCAGCCGGCCCTGGAGTCTTATAGGCTTCAGGGCTGCCAAAGATGGCTTTTGGTCTATTTTAAAAGGGAAAGTCCACTTTCAATGGCATTTTTGAAGGTGTATATTTTGTGCCCAAAAAATGTCCTCATGGTGCCAAGCTTCTGTCCCGCTAGCACTCTTTGGAAGAAGCTTCCACTATCTGTTGCTATTGCCAACCGCATACCAAGTCTGTACAGCAAGATCTACAAGAAGAGGGAAGAGAACTATGGCCACAGCTAAGGTGAGGGAGCTCACTCAACCTTACACAAGCCCAGCAGCAGTGTTCTGTGAACCAATCAGTGCTGTATGCCGTACAACACACTGAAATTAAAGTTTTGATTACCGTATATACTCGAGTATAGGCCGACCCGAATATAAGCCGAGGCCCCTAATTTTACCACAAAAAAATGGGAAAAGTTATTGACTCGAGTATAAGCCGAGGCGGCTTTTTTAAGCCCAAAAAGTGGGCTGAAAAACTTGGCTTATACTCGAGTATATACGGTATATACATATATATATATATATATAAATGATATACATACATATGCACACTATACACACAATGTACACACACTGACCATCTTGTCTATGTCCAGCTTGAGGCGCTTCTGGCTGATGCTCTTCTGCACCCGTTTTCTGAACGAGGCGTTTCCGGCGGCCCGGGCGCAGCGCTCTCCGCCGTCTATGAGGCAGCAGGTCTGGCCGAGGAATGGCGTGGAGGGGGGCGGCGGCCCATCCCGGCTGTCCTCCGTGCTGAAGCCGTTCATGGCCGCCTCTCCGTCACCCTCCAGCGGGCTCCGGACATGCCGGGCCTTACCCGGACACACTGCAGCAACCGAGGAATGGCGCGGAGGGGGGGCGGCGGCCCATCCCGGCTGTCCTCCTCCGTGCTGAAGCCGTTCATGGCCGCCTCTCCGTCACCCGCCAGCGCGCTCCGGACACACTGCAGCAACCGAGCCGCCGCTACCCTGACAACGGAAGTCCCGCCCCCAACCTGCTACACGTCCAGTGGCCGTCGAGTCAGGTGGGCGGGGTTCACCTGTGGTAAGGCGAGTGAGGATTGGCTGGCACTGGCGTCAGCCGCGATGGATGGAGTCACGCCTTTGTGCACGTTTGTGCAGCTCAGCTCCTCAGTTAGGTCACCGACATTAGTGATTGACTCGAGTATAAGCCGAGGCGGCTTTTTTCAGCCCAAAAAGTGGGCTGAAAAACTCGGCTTATACTCGAGTATATACAGTAATAGATTTCTGCAAAAGAAAACGTCACACATTTTATTGTCTTTAAAAAGGCAACTATTACCTGATAATGGCAGCTCCTGGGCGCATAGCGACCGGCAAACCAGAAGCCTAAGATCTAGCCCCACTGATTCTGAAAGCACTAATTGCCCATGCCCAGTTGAAAGGGGGAGGGGGGCTGGAGTGGATGCGCCCTCTCAATAGGCCAGCGCTTTCACAGCTGGGCTCTCTTCCAATCAAAGCAGCAAACGGCCCTCATAGGCTGTGCACCCGCGCTGTTGGAACGAGGAAGAGACGAGTTGTTCAGGACTTTTTTTTTTGGTGAGGGGGTTCACACAAGGACATCCCAATCTGGATGCCCCTGGAGAATGAAGCAAAGCCCAGGAAAGTAAAATTCCCTGCTTTTATTCCGCTTTAAAGAGGAACCTCCCACAAACCTCACGGGACTGTTCCCCCCCCTTCGGTTTCACATTTGGGCACTATTTACTCGTCGGGGATCCATCTTGTGGGTCCCTCAGGTTCTGGGTGACCTTCCAACAGGCGGTGTCATCTTGCATCCCATCAGGCACTGTGCGCGGCCCCAGATCTCGCGCCTGCGCAGTGCCCATGAAGGGGATGCAATGGAGCCGCCTGAAATCCTGCGAGACTAACGTGGGACACTGAAGAGCTAACGCTGTGCTTGTCAGTCAGCACCGGCTAAGCGGGTGGCGGGGTGAGGATCGGACCCTGAAGTAGCCTTTTTAAAAACAATAAAACATGTGGGGCAGTTTTCTTTTGTAGCACTATCCAGAAACAGACATTTAAATTTCAGGGGGGTGTTCTGGTGTAATGCTCAGCATAAGGTTCTGTTAGAAGCAGAGCTTAAAGTGGACCAACACCCAGGGGTGATCTTATAGATTTCCGGGCCGATCACCCCTGGGTGTTGGTCCACTTTAAAGTGGACCAACACCCAGGGGTGATCTTATAGATTCCCGGGCTGATCACCTCACTCACCGCGGGACATCCGAGATCGGGATGTCCCGCGGGGTGAAACCCCCCCCCAAAAAACCCAAACTCCTTACCTGATCCGCCGGCCGTCTGTGAATGGCCGGCGCGGGCACACTGAGAGTGACGCGCGGGAGGCGGCGGCGGCCACGCTGTCTTGGACGCCGCTGTCACCCGCTTGGACGTCGGCGGCGATTGGACGGCGCGGTCACGTGGGAGCGGGGAGAGGTGAGTTTTTAGGGGTTTCTGGGGGGTTTCAGAGAGCGGGGCACCCCAAAACCCAGGATAGTCAAAATCCTGGGTGTTGGTCCACTTTAAAGGAGCACTATCGCGAAAAAATGGCCCAATGAAAAAAATCCATATAAATATGCTGGATGGCAGGAGGAGGGGTCACATATACTGTCAACATCAAGAAATATCCAGCCAGGCTTGTTTCTTTTATTTGAATGAAAATGGCATCCGGGGCGACAGGCTCTGTCACCCCTCATAGACTAAACCTGTAACCCCTCGATATTGTTCCTACAATGTGCGAATAAACCACAAGCTTGGCGAGAGTTTTATTCTGTTCGGGTTTATAACTGACCTCTCTTCTCAATAGCAGATGTGTTTATATGGATTTTTAACATTACTCCGTTTCGCGATCGTGCTCCTTTAACAATAGTGAGCAGACGCGGTGCATCCCCAGTTTCTCTTAAAGTGGACCGTCACCCATGGGTGATCGGCCCGGGAATCTATAAGATTCCCGGGTTGATCACCCCCCTCACCGCGGGACATCCAAGATCGGGATGTCCCGCGGTGAGGGATCCCCCCCAAAACCCCAAAAGAACTCACCAGATCGGCGGCGGCAGCGGCCGCCTCCCGCGCACTCCTCTAGCCATGCGCGCGCCCGCGCCGGCCGTTTGTGAATGGCCGGCGCGGGCGCACGCACTGTCAGAGGGGCGCGCGGGAGGCGGCGGCGGACGCGCTGCCTTGTCCGCCGCTTGTCCGTGGGAGCGTGGTGAGGTGAGTTTGGGGGTTTCTGAGGGGGTTTTACACAGCGGGGTGATCGGGGTGCCCCCATGAAGTGGACCAAAACCCAGGATAGTCAAAATCCTGGGTGTTGGTCCACTTTAAGACATTGGCACGCTATATGAATGGCGGGGTGCAGGAGCATGCTTCAGCCCAGAGATGCTGGTGACTCAGTACCCTGCCATAGGAGCTAGGGCAAAGGTGAATTTTGTGGCGACCCACGGGTGAGCTATGGCGATTTGGGATGCCCTGGGGGGAGTAAGTTCAGTAGCACTGGGTTTTGTTTCGATTTGACTCAAGTTACCTGTGGGCAGATGAATTGGTGGTGGCCGCACATTCTGCAAAGTTATATAGATGCTCGTGTTGGGCTGTGGGTCAGGTAGAAGCCCTCGGTCACATGAACAGAATAGGCTTTTGGTCCCTCTGGCAGTAGAGAGATTCCAGGCTGTGTTACACATGGACCAGGTAGCTTATGAGTTTGTTTGGCAGGGTAATGGTCCAGGTGACTGGCAGCAGGGTCACAGACTGATTGGGGCGGGCAGCTTGTGGCTGATCTGGTTGGTGTGGCATTGCCGTGTTGTTGCCGGGCAGCAGCACTTCCACGTCACCACCCCGGCAGCCCCGCCCAGCACATCTCCTCCATAGACTCTGCATGGCTCCCACACAGGCCCCGGGCAGAAAGCACCAATAAGTCACTGGGCCATAAAAGAAACAGTGAATGTGGGCACCAGACACTGACTCGCCCCTCCCCCGCCCGGCAGACACGGAACCACTTTGTATGGTGCTGCGTGGCGCTTACCGGCACAGGAGCGGGTCTTCCAAATCTTCAGCAGCAGAATGATGATGGCGCTCAGGTGGGACAGATCCCCCAGGAACCTGAATACGTTCATGGCGCCGGGAGGGAGGCAGAGGAAAGAGGGCTGACAGCTTAGGATCCGGCGTGTGTACGGAGAGGGCAGGATTCCCGGGAGGAGGCGGGGCCACGGCTTCACTGCCCACACCGGAAGCCGGAAATACTCGCAGGAAGTGAACCTTACTGTCAGTTTAGATTTGTGACGTCTGTTGCAATCTCAGCGGCTGTTTCCAAGTCACTGCAATTCCCAGCTGTAATGCTCGTGTGAAGCACATATAAGCCAACTGCATTGCTTTCTAGACGGCTCTGTCACACAGAGATCAGTAACCGGACAAAAATTTAATTTGTTTACATGGAGACCTCTTGAGCAGCTCCAGACCATAGGAGCCTCACATGGTTGGTAGTTTGTGGACTTTTTCCAGGACAATTCTCCAATAGAGTTGTTTTCAAACTACAGACAACGTTTATCTTACGCACTAAAGCATACCTCCCAACTTTTGAAAGCATCAAATACAACCAGTTAGGGGCATCCCCCATTACAACCAGTTAGGGGACCCCTCATTGCAGTCAGTGAGGGGAAACCCTCATTGCAGCCAGTTAGGGGCATCCCTCATTACAGCCAGTGAGGGGAAACCCTCATTGCAGCCAGTTAGGGGCATCCCCCATTACAGCCAGTGAGGGGAAACCCTCATTGCAGCCAGTTAGGGGCATCCCTCATTGCAGCCAGTGAGGGGCACCCCTCATTGCAGCCAGTTAGGGGCATCCCTCATTGCATTGGCAACACAGACACACATGCACATTCACAAACACACACACATATAGATACACACACGTGCAGGCGATTTCCCACCTGCATGATCTCCAGTGAAGCTCCTTTGTGGAGTCCCGTCCACCGAAAGTTCAGTGGATGGAAAAGGCGCCTTCCTGGAGTCCCACCCCCACCCACTGAACCACCAATGAAATTAAGGAAGAGAGAAAAAAAACTGCCTCCCACACTCTCAGGCGCCCGTGGCCAATGGCCCCAAGTGTGCAGCTGAGCTCTTACACTCGGGTCAGATGCGACGGGTGTCTGACAGACATAGTGGCAACGGTGCAGAACAGAGCAGTGACCTCATGGGACAATTGCATGCGCCGCGGGACGCCCTGGCAAAAATCAGGATTGTTTTTGGGAAATCGGGGGGGGGGGGGGGGGTGTTGAGCGTGCTGATTGTACAGGAGGTCGTGCATATGCCATAGAGGAAGGGAGAGCCAGATCGGGCAACCGGAGGGATATCACACAGGGCATCCCGAATTGGGGTGCCTCAGGGGCAAGAACTGAAACCCCAGATAGTCAAAATCCTGGGTTATGGTTCACTTTAAAACGGAAACCAAGAGTGGCATTTTAAATTCCAGTACCGGCTGCTGTCCTCCCAGACTCTTAGGCGTCCACAGCCACCAGCCCCAAGTGTGCAGCTGAGTGCTTACACTCGGGCTCGGAGGCGGCGGGTGTCAGAGACATAGTGGCAACGGTGCAGAACAGAGCAGTGATGTCACGTGACAAGTGCATGTGCCGTGGGACGCCCTGGCAAAAATCTGGATTGTCTCAGGGAAATGGGGGCTGTTGGGGGGTATGGTTGAGCGTGCTGATTGGACAGGAGGCCGCGCATGTGCTATAGGATCGGGGAAGGGTGAGCCAGATCGGGCGACCTGAGGGAAATCACACAGCGGGGCACCCCTAATTGGGGTGCCTCAGAGGCAAGGACTGAAACCCCAGTCAAAATCCTGGATTATGGCTCACTTTAAAGCGGAAACCAAGGGTGGCATTTTAGATTCCAAGACCAGCTCCTGGCCTTCTCCGGGGCATCCCAGTTAAGTGTTGCCCTGGGCACTGCAAAAATCAACTCTTCTGGCAGTTGACTTGGTAAATATCTGGGGGCCACATCCCTGCATCTTTGGGATGCATGCACCCTCGCTCCTGCCACCAGAAATTGAGATAGGCTGAAAGTGGGAGCGCGCTGCTGGGGATGTATAGCAAACGGCTCTGGTCCAGAGCATGCACATGCAGCATAGGACCAGAGACAAGTTTGTATGGGTGTATTCGGGATGTCCCTGGGGCACTAAAAAATGTTTTCCACTTAAATGTGCCGTTTGCTCCTCCCTCTTGGAGCTCCATTTTTTAAAGTGGACCAAAACCCAGGATTTTGACTATCCTGTGTTTTGGTCCTTGCCCCCAGGGCACTGCCTCGCTGTGTGAAACCCCCCAGATCGTTGCAGCAAACTCACCTCTACATGGTCCTACGGCGCATGCGCGGACGCTCGTCCAATCAGCGCGCTTGGAGCCGCTGATGTAACAACGTCTAACATGGAGTGTGCCCGCACCGGCCACACACAAATGCCTGCCACGGGCATGTGCCCTTCTAGAGGGATAGCAGGGATGCAGCCGTGGGTTGCGCATGTGCCATTTGACCGGGAATAAAGGTAAGTGTATGGGGCGACCTGGGGGATTTCACACAGCTGGTTATCCCGATTTTGGATGCCCCGGGGAGAGGTAATCGATCGACGTGGGTTTTGGTCCACTTTAAGAGGGGGTGTAGGTCAGCAGTTAGAGAGGGGGCAAAGGGGTGCAGATTGAAGGCTAGGGAGGGGTTTAGATGGGGGTTGACAGCTGGGGAGGGGGGTAAGGAGGGTGCAGATTGGAAATATAACTGTACATACATAACAGACAGAACAGGGGATCATACTCGCTGTCCAGGTGAACAAGATGGAGGATCTGGGCTACATGCCAGGCTGCAGCCTCACTATCCAGTTCAGCCCCGCCCCAGCCTATCCAATCAATCCCAGCACTGCCCCCTTAGTAGTCTCAGCCTATCTGGGGGCAGGGGGTGGGCCAGACGTCTTTCTGGGTTGAGTCTAAACCTGCTAAGTCTGCTGCCAACAAAAATGGGCCCCGTCCATAAGAACATCTGCCCCGCCCAGTTGCTCTAAGATTGACAGCAGCTCCTCGAGCATTATAGGTTTCACCCCTGCCCGCCCACAATCCTCTTCGCGCCCGACCGTAAGTTTCTTCACCCCCGCCCACTCGGAAGTATCTATTCAGACGGCACTGGCCTAGGGGCCGGCGCACAGTAAGTCGCTTCCCCGGCGCATCCCGGGACAATTATTAACCATCCGGGACCGCAGGATGTTCTGGGAAAATCGGGACAGTTGGGAGGCACGCTAAAGCAATAGGATTCACTTGCAACAAATGGCAAATGTTTCAATAGTCTATTACACGCCCCTCCTGGGACAGGGAACGGTGCACAAGTAACAGATATGTAACCTCTTTCAGGGTACTGACAGGTTGCTGGGGCCACCCCACAGAAGTGTCACTTTTAAGGGAGAGCTCACCCCCACTCTAGGCATATGATTCAGGGTCTCACACAGCAGCTGGGCCCCACTTTCTACTCAGAGCATGGCAGTGTGTTATGTTCCCCACTGCAAAGTTTCTGTCCCCAGAGATCGACTTCTCCACCCCAGTCATTTGGACAGAATTTACCCCAGGAAATGGCCCCCTCAGGAGTAACCCAGCAACTGTAGACTGCAGCCTCTCCTCTCCCCTTGGCTGCGGATTCAGATCACCTCAGGAGTTAGGGAGGGACACCTCCGGATGCCAGGTCGCCCTGGGAACTACTCTCCTTGGTCCAGCATCAGCAGCCACTCTCTTTCCCTTATCCAAAATGGTTTGTGGCAGCGTCCTGGCTGGGTGCCACTCACCAGGTTTTAAAATAATAAAAACACAGTTATTACAATAGCAGACCTGCTTACCTTACCACCACTCTCACAGCTTCATGTTTCTGCTTCGTGGAGTACAGAGGCCCCCATTGTTTTCAATAGAAGCAAACCATACCCAGTCCATGCCCACCCGTCAGCCAAAATCCATAAGTGCAGCTCCTGACTTCACAAACCAGGGGCTGCAGAAGGACGTGCCTTCCCTGAGGCATCCAAAATCGTGATGCCCTGCTGTGTAAAACCTGCAAAACGCACCTTCACAAGGGCAGTGTTGACCTTCAGCCTACACTTTGATCTTGCTTCCGGTTATCCCTCTGCATTGACGCCTTTTGGACTGACTTCCTGTGTATCACCCTTCCTTCATCTGATCTCCAGTGAACTCCAGTTTGTGCTCATCCACCTGCAGGTCCAGCCTTCAGTTGATAATATTTACATTCGTAAGATCTTGGGTGTCCGGTGGGGCCTGCTTGTGTCCCGGCAAATGGGAGCTTGTCTAAAGGCAAAGACAGCCGCAGAGATTGGACGTTATCTACTAACCTGGACCTGCTAACTGGTGAGACTTACACCTTTCTTTTCATGACCCTGCAACAATAAAAGAATCTGATGCCTGCACTTCTTCTGCTTGTCATTGAGTGTGTTTGCTATTATACCATCTTGTCAGCTCCCCTTGCTGTGGTCCCATTAACCCTTACCCTTGGCTACTATAACTGTGTGCTGTGACATTGCCTGAGATAAGTTGACACCATGACACACTTTGGATTGCAATTACAGCTGACCATGATTACTGCTGGTTGACCCCGATAACTAACGTTACACCAGCCCCCACATACACACACAGCAACCCCCCTCCACACACATGCATGATAATCTACCTGTCCCCACTCCCCACCATGCGATTCTAGTAGCCATCATCCCCCAATACACCCCACATCCTCCGCAAACAAATCCTGAATATGACCTTATATAGCAAATCAACAACTAGTTCCATTTGTTATAGTGAGAAGTATAGAAAATGCAATGTACTTCTGCAATAATAAGAATGTTATAGTCATTGGTGGTTCAGTGGATGATGGCTGACTCCCTAGCCACTGATGATGATGCTCCAGGCCCGGTAGTAGCACCCAGTAACTCCCAGACACAGCAGCAGGTGGAGCATTCCAATCCATGCTGTCTCCTTGACAACTGCCCGATACTTTACTGCTGTGCTGCACTGGCCTTACTGGGTTGCCTGGAATAAAAGAGTATGATCACAACAAGTACATGTGTTTGCCGAGTGCCGAGTTATTGGCTGCTGTTGCTGAGTTATTGGCTGCTGTCGCCTGCTACTTTTCACTGCACCTGCTTCACTCTAATCCCAGATAATGGTGCCTGTTTTAGCTGAAATCTCTGCCTCCTCCATTCATTGCCATTGTTGTATGTGGCAATTATGTCATTGCCACACATATGCAATAACTGATTCCCTGCCATCTTACAGAGAGGGGCAGCCAAAAAAATCAGTTTTCCAGGACGAATTGAAAAGCAGAAATATCCATTTCTAGCTCTAGACTTTAACAAGAGAGTATCGGCAGGGGCTTTGGCCAAATGTATTTCGCAAGTTTAAAGTGGACCAACACCCAGGGCAAGTTTAAAGTGGACCAACACCCAGGGGTAATCGGCCCGGGAATCTATAAGATTCCCGGGCCGATCACCTCACCGCGGGACATCCGAGATCGGGATGTCCCGCGGGGTGAAACCCCCCAAAAAACCCCCAAACTCCTTACCTGATCCGCCGCCGCCGCTTCCGCCGTCTGTGAATGGCCGGCGCGGGCGCGCGCACGCCGAGAGTGACGCGGGAGGTGGCGGCGGACGCGCTGTCTTGGACGCCGCTGTCACCCGCTTGGACGTCGGCGGGGATTGGACGGCGTGGTCACGTGGGAGCAGGGAGAGGTGCGTTTTTTGGGGTTTTTGGGGGGTTTCAGAGAGCGGGACACCCCCGATCGGGGGGTGCCCCGCCGAAGTGGACCAAAACCCAGGATAGTCAAAATCCTGGGTGTTGGTCCACTTTAAGTGTGGAGCATTCTCCACTGACCTATTTGACCTGTAGGCATATTGTGGCCGCAGGTGACTTGCCAGCCCCCAAGACTTGTGAAATGGTATAGTGGTCTCATGGATCCCTTACCAGTTCACAAAGGTTTAACTGTAGAAAAGACAACACACACATTAGAAAAAATGTAATTTATTTAAAAAAAAAAATATTTTTTACTCACCTTCGAACCTCTGCTGTCCCATTCTGATCATGTCTCACGCCGATCCGATGACAGATGCAGTGATTGGTGGATGGGGTGGGGAGGCCCCTGCCCCCCCACCCCTCTCCACCGATCACTGCATCTGAAGATTCTGGGATGACATCAGCAGAATAACGTCATCCGTCCTGCAGCCCAAAAAGGAGGCCCCCCGTTGAGGAGGAGACCCAGCAGGGGGGATCTCGCATGGGAGTGAGTTGGTGTCATTTTTTTTTCTTTTTACATTGATGGCGGTGGAAGTGGGGGGCCCTCCCCTGAATCCGGAAAAGCCTGGTGGGTTTAAAGCTCCCTTGGGTTAAGAGGAAACCTGGCCGGATCAATCGAGATGTCAGGTGAGTGGCTTTTTTTTTGGCTGGGGAGTAGGTCAGGCATGTAACTGGCGTTTACTGTAGGATAAGTTATACAAAAACACTTTCCATTTTTTCTGCCTACCCCATAGGGTGCTGTTGTTTTCAAATTAAAAAAAATATTCCTACATCTTTGGAAAAATCTTTACCCCTTTTGTTCCTGTAAAAAATGCCCCATCACAGATGCAAGTGCTATTTTGCTGAAATTAGAGGAAAAAAAATGAGAGCTCACTGAGAAAAAGCATACCTAAAGTTACACTTGCTTCACCAAATGATTAGCATAACCCCCATGTCCTAAGGAAATTCTTCAAATTATTTGCATGACCCTCCAAGGAGATTCTCCAGACAAATGTGTTTGAAGCCTGGAGTATAATTGTCTGTCTAGCTGTGTATATAATGTGGACGGTTTCACCCGTTTGCTGAACAGCTAGGCTTGTGGTTTTAAAATGGAACAGAACAATAAGAAACAAAAACCTTCTGCCACTTATAAACACATTATATATATAAACTGTTCCACTGATCTTGTCTTCACGGTTCAAAAAAGAACATGATGCACACTCAAAGTAATTTGAAAGTGGTTATTACTTAATTAAAAAGTATGTGTTTTAAAGTTGCAATCAAGACAATTTGGGCTGATTTTGAAAGCCTCTGTAATTTTTGGAGTGCTTCACTTTTGAGTGCTTTTCACGTAACACGTTAAGTCGTTTTTTAATTAGTTTTTTAATTTAATGGGGCAGTGTGACACCTTTGGGTATATACAGGGCCGGCGTTAGCACCCGGCAAACCCGGTCAGCTGCCGAGGGCCCCCACCCCCAGGGGGGGCCCACTGACAGCTGGCACAAATCTGTAGGGAAAAAAAAACTTTTACTTACCTGCAGCCGCATTGCCTTGTATTTCACCCTCTCCTCACCACGGAGGAGCCCAGGGGGGCGATTGGAAGCCCCGCCAGTGAAGAGGACACCCGGCGGGGCCTCCAATTGCCCCCCACTCTTCCTCTTTCCGCGCCTCTCCAGCGCTTCCGCAATCGCCCGGCCACTGGCCCCGCCTTTTATGCGGGGCGTGTGATATAGTCTATGACCTCATCTCGCACCCGTCCCCACGAGTCACAGTAGCACCGTGCGAGCGGAGGTGAGAGGATCGGTGACGGCTGCCGGGTGATCGGTGGAGGGGTGGGCAAGGGATTACAGCCCCTCGCCCCCCCTCCACCGATAACCCGGCAGCTGTCATTGGAGCGTTGCGGGACCCAATCGCCGGGGACAGCAGAGGATCGGAGGTGAGTAAAAAAAAAAATAAACTAATAAATTTCATTTTTTCTCTCTGTGTTGGTGTGTTTTCTTTTTTACTGTTAACCCATTGTGAACTGGTAAGGGATCAATTAGTTCCCTATACCAGTTCACAAGGCTTAGGGGCTGGCAAGTCACCAGCAGCTAGCGGGTGACTTGCTATTAACCCCCAGCCCTGCCTCCCGAAAGCCAGAAGAGCCCGGGCCAACGGAGGCCATGTGGGTTTGTAGCCAGCAGGGCGGGGGGCCACTAAAGCTGGCCCCTGTGCCCTGTTCTACAAGCCCCCATAGCTGGTCCCTGGCTGGTTATGCTGGGTAGGGAGGACCCCATGTAATTTTTTTTCGGGAATTTTAAGGGTTTTTAACCCCCCCAGATCAACTCACCTCACCGCGATCCTCCGGCGCATGCGTGGCCGCTCATCCAATTAGCACGCTTGGAGCTGCTGAGCTATGCACGTCTGAGCAATGTCTTAGCTCAGCGGCTCCAAGTGCACTGGCGGCCGCATCTTGTACCTTCCTCTAACAGGCAGCTGAATTTTCAAATGGCTGGCGCGGGCGCGCACCCTGCTAGAGGGATAGCGGGGATGCGGCCTGCGCATGCGCCGTTAGACCGGGATTAAGGTAAGTGTAGCGGGCGACCTGGGGGGTTTTACACAGCGGGGCATCCAGATTTTGGATGCCCCGCGGGGAGGGAATGCTGGGTTTTGGTCCACTTTAAAAAAACAAATAAAATTGTGTTTTCTGTGTGTTTTTTTATTTTTTACATTCAACCCTTTGTGAACTGGTAAGGGGTCCAGGAGACCCCTATACTAGTTCATAATCCTTAGGGGCTGGCAAGTGCGGGTTTGTAGCCTGCAGGGCTACAAACCCACCTACGGGGTGCAAGGGCCAGCACAGAGGCTGGTCCTTGCACCCTGTTCTATGCCATGGAATTTATAGACCCCTGACCCGCAACTCTCCACCGCAAAGGGTCCCACTGAGACCATGCCGCCTGAGGGCCCACATAAACCTGGAGCCGGCCCTGGGTATATATATATAAGGTCTATTCACAGTTCCTTTTACCTGCACTTACACATAAAAAAGCATGTGTATGTGTAATGTTTCTGTCCATTTTTGAGTTTCCCATGCATTTTTTTCTTCGTATTAGCGTTTTCGTGGTTGTGGTTTTAAGTGGATGGCTTAGGCCATCCACTTTTCCCCTGGCTAGTTTCTGTACTCTGTCTGTCTTATGTGTTGTGTACTGTCTGTCTTCTGTTTCCTCTTTCCCAAATCTGTGACCACCACAAGACTGTCTAAGGCTCAGTGTATCCTGCACCATCAGAAGCTCTGCTGTAGTAGTAGTATGGTTACAGGATCTCCGCTGAGTACCTCTCATGCCCAGAAAGGTTGTTTTTGTGCCCACCTGTTCCGAATCCTTGACTTGCCTGCATGTTCCCAGTCCTTGACTTTACCCCCCATGACTTTGCCTGCCTGTTCCCACCCTGTGCCTGCACCAGTTTTTCCCAGTTTATGGGTCACATTACCGCACTGCCCTGATAAACGCCTCAATTTCTGGTCCATGCTAGCGGTCCCCCAGTGTTCTCTTGCTTTTACCACAGCCATGGCTTCTAGGGAGGAATTGGCTTCCTGACTGAGAGCTTCCTCAGTCTCCCCAGTCCCCATTCCTAAACCTGGAAAATCTGCCTTGAGTGCCTGGTGAAATAATTTGCCTGGGCCTGATAGCCTCTGCTACCTATTTGACATTTACAACATGTTAATAATGTCATATAAAATAAAGGAATCCTTCAATAGGGTGGCCCTATTTTGCAGGGTGAGTGCCTAGATGGCCACATCCTAGATCTTATGGGCCAGTGATTGAGGCCTCGCTGCAACCCTACAGATTTCAGGTAATACCTCTGCAGCAGAGCCAGGCATTATATATATATGGTATTTTTTAGACCTTAAAGTGGACCGTCACCCAGGGGTGATCGGCCCGGGAATCTACAAGATTCCCGGGCCGATCACCTCCCTCACCGCGGGACATCCGAGATCGGGATGTCCCGCGGTGAGGGACCCCCCCCAAAACACGTACCTCCCGCGCACCCCTCTAGACGTGCGCGCGCCCGCGCCGGCCGTTTGTGAATGGCCGGCGCCGGCGAACGCACTGTCAGAGGGGCGCGCGGGAGGTGGCGGCGGCGGACGTGCTGTGTTGTCCGCCGCTGTCACCCTCTTGTCCGTCGGCGGTGATTGGTCAGCGCGGCCACGTGGGGGGGGGGGTTTCAAACAGCGGGGCACCCTTAATCGGGGTGCCCCCCTGAAGTGGACCAAAACCCAGGATAGTCAAAATCCTGGGTGTTGGTCCACTTTAAGCCCCCAAACCATGTAGTAACATCCCCTGTCATATAACATTTCCCTTTCTGTTTTCTAACACAACATACAACTAACTAACATACAGTAAAGCTATTAGATTCAGTTTTGTTCTGTGCCAAGCATTATAAAACTGGTAAAATAACTTTTGCTGTAAGAGTTACTTACTTTTACAGAATTTGAAGATCAAAGGAAACAAATGAAAAGCTTAGAATTAAAAGAATTGGCCCTTTTCCCTTTACAGCACATAATTGGTGTTCTTTGTTCAGTAAGTGTCTGATGGCAATGCTGTAAAAGTCTGGCTGTTCTGTCTTGATCAATAGGATGAAAAATTGCTTGCTAACTATCACGGGTCTGAAAATCCCACTGTGATGAAGTGAGGAATGTATTATCTTAATCTAAACAATAAAATGGAGTATAAACACACAGGGCACATTTCATCAGCAGGAAACTCACATCAGTTCACCACTGAGCCTTCATTTGATGCTAATACTAACACATTCACTAATAGCATGGGGGAGGACAAGGCGCACTACTAAAACCTCTGCTCTATAAAATATACTTGACTAAATGGCTTTTCCATGGTATCTGCAGTTTCTGAGTGCTGTAAAGGCATCCTCTGGGCACAATATTAACATCAACACATTTTATGCAACAAATTATATTTCCAGAAAATATAATAGAAAAAGCATAGCAATTATAACATTCAGCAAAAAGAAATTTAATCAATAGCAACCAAAGGATCATGTTTAATGTTATATTGCCCTGTTAATGATATTTACTTACCTGCTACACATTTTTTGATAAAAACAATTTGGTATGAAAAAGAAGTGTGATAGTATAAAAAGAAAGCGCACCCACCCATTTATTTGCTCAAAAGAGGATTTATCTGAGGATTATCCATTAATGTGAAAATAGTACAGTAATATATTAAAAGCATTGTTATTCCCATGCTGGAAAAGAGAATTTAATACAGACTCTCAGAATTACAATTCAGAGTTGCCCTTTAGGATGCATAAGTTACAGTCGCTGCACAACAGGAAGCCATAGGGCAGCTGGAATGGGAATCAGCATGCATTTGGAACAGCAAGCATAATGCAGGAAAATATACATCTTCGGCGTGCAAGAGTTTTGGGGCACCTCAAGAGGACCCTGGAGGGAGAGAACCCATGGGGGTACCTTTGGTGTTTAGAGGGGAGGAGGAGCAGAGGTGAGTAAAGAAAAAAAAATATTAAACGTAATTTTCTTTGGCTGTGTCTGTGTCCTTTTTACTGTTAACCCTTTGTAAACTGGTAAGGGGTCCATGAGAGCCCTATATCAGTTCACACGGCTTGGGGTCTGGCAAGACTTGCCATTAACCCCCAGAGCCCCATTACCTGCCTTCCCCATGCGGGAACTGCTCTATTTGCAAGCATGTAGAGAAAACATCCAATTTAAATAATGAAATGATTGGCCAAGAATTTAAAACTCTGTCATTTATAAATTTGCAGATCCCGATTGGTTGTTTATATGCTCAGGTGTGGTTGTCCCAAGCATTATGTGGGGAAACCCGAAATACCCTTCTTACCCAGATCCAGCCAGATTGATCAAACTTTAGGATGGCAAATCGAGATCTATCCGTGTGTAAGGGGGTGACTCGTCCTCCCTGAGGGTCATGGGCATAGAGAGAGTACACCTGGGCCCCTGGGGAGGGGATCTCAAAAAGTTATTACTTCAAAGAGAATTAAGATGGATATTCCAACTGGGGACTCGGTCTCCAGTGGTATTGAATAAGGATTGCTTGTTTGGACTATTTTTGAGCTAAAAGCATAGCTCCATTTCTCCCCCTACCATTGTTTTTCCCTACCTCTTTACTAACAAGTAGTTGGGCCCTTTCGACTACCAATAGGCGACTTTGGTTGGCACCTGTTCCTAGGTCCCATTAGCCACATTGGATTGCTCGTTTTTCTCTCACAAAAATCTTTTTAACAGTGTTTTATAGAGGGTTCTTCTTGGGGGTGGGGAAGGGGGGATGAGTGTGTGTGGGGTTTTTTCTTCCTGCCTCACCACAGGGATATCTCCCCCCTCACGCTCGGCCTCTTTCCTTTCACATTTATGCGGTGTTTGAGTACCTTACTGGCCTTTCATGGATTCCACACTGGATTTCATGTGATCTTTACATGTTTTTCATCTTTCACTTTATATTATTTATTTGTGTTGCTTGTCACCTTTTTTCACAGCCTAGCACATGGTTTTGGTCACTTCTGAGTGTCAGACCCATCTGGGTCTGAGGAGAACAGCACTGACACGGCAATCTAGGTGGATGAACCTTGCATGTCACCCCTGGGCCATCACTTGTGTTCTTTGTCCCCTAAGTGGTATAGTTATAAGGCGCACTAAAATAGCCGCTATATGGTGTAGGTTCTTCCCGCAGCTGCTTGAGATACTGAGTGGCTCGGGCGCCGCAGCCTTGTCTCCGAACAGCGAGCCCGCCTCCCGTGACATCACTTCTGGCCTTGCAATGGGAACTGATCGAGCGGTGGCTGTGCACCATTTTGCTTGGCTGTGTGGGATGTGGAGGAGCATGGAGGGGTGAGTATAAAGGGGGGGGTTAGAAGGAGCACTCACCCACTCCCCTCTGGACAGTAGTGCTGGCATTCCCTCCTCATTGGTAACACTGTATCTGCAAATACTTGTGATACCCTTTTTGTGCTTTATCCTGTTGTCTGCACTTTATCCATGAATACTTGAAGGGATTACCTATTAATTCTACCGGGGTTACACATTTTTAAAGTATTAAGATAAGCTTGGCAACATTAGGAATTATTTGTTTATTGTTACTTATGCACTTGCTCTGTGTTATATACACATATAAATTCTTTCCTTTGGTTCAGCACAGAGTGTTAGAGGCATACATTTATAGATTTATTTATGCACTAGGCACTTTGGGACTTAAAGTGGACCAACACCCAGGATTTTGACTATCCTGGGTCTTGGTCCACTTCGGTGGGGCACCCCCGATCGGGGTGCCCCGCTGTGTGAAACCCCCCCCGAACCCCCCGAACTCACCTCTCCCCGCGCCGACAGACAAGCCGCGGACCCCTCTTGACGCGCGCGTGCCCGCGCCGGCCATTCACAGACGGCCGGCGCGGGCGCACGCACTTCTAGAGGGGCGCGAGGGAGGGGAAACTGAGGTAAGGAGTTTGGGGTGTTTGGGGGGGTTTCACCCCGCGGGACATCCCGATCTCGGATGTCCCGCGGGGAGGGAGGTGATCGGCCCGGGAATCTATAAGATCACCGGTGGGTGTTGGTCCACTTTAATATAACACTTAAAATACTTATTTAGAGGGAGTCCAGGGGTTCAGTTGTACTTCTTAATATTACACAAAAACACAGAATGCGCCCTGTCCGGCACCGACACGAAACACTATGTCAAAGAGGGAAAAGGGTGCCCATCCGGCATCCCAAATGTTAATCACCAATCACAAACGCTAGCGGCTCCAGCACACCGCCAAATGTGATGCAAATCCGGGAGGCACCACTCACCCTCTACACATATCAATGAATAACACCAATAGTTCATAATAATCCTCTTTTAATTCATCAAGATTAAAACAACATAGACAGTACAATCACATACAATTTAAAAAGACCTGTATAATTCATCCCCCAGCAGGAGCGACCTAATAAACCCCCATAATCCATAATATAATCAAATAACCATTTGCCATGTTAAATTCTACTGTCAACTACCTAAAGTGCCAATGCAATATGTGCAATAGTGCCAAGTGCCAGATTCAATAAATGTGCAAAAAACTACAAGAATATGCAAAGTAACCAATATTTCACCTCAGTGTAAAATATATGTACGATCCCTTCCTGCTGGTCACGAATTTGCGTGTCATCCTTGCACAGGGGCCATGCTAATCTTCTCTGTATCGTTCCAATTTTAGTATATGTGCTGCCGAAGCAAGCACTTCTTAATATTAAGTTCGATTCACAGCCTCTATTATGTGCATTTTCAGATGAAAAAGCACATGTATGTGTTTTATTTCTGTTTTTTGAGGCCATTTTTGAGTTTCTTGTCAGCTTTTTTCATTGTATTTGCATTTCCATGGGTGCGTTTAAGGCTTTTTGTTTGCGTATTTAATGTGTAATTGCTTCATATTGTTTTCACGTAGATACGTATAAGCCATGATTACTGAGGGCTTGCTCATGATTCAGAGCCCTGATAATGAGGCCAATAAAACGAAATATTTCTGGCTGCACTTACGGATAGTGTTTGCCTGTGAGTTTGGGCTTTCATGGTATTTATGAGAACATAATGGATTTCTCTGACGAGTCTTTTGAGGACATGGAGCGGCTGCATTGTCGCACCATACTCTGCATGTGCGGAGCATGGGATCGAGCTTTGGCTACACCCAGAGAGGGATTACTGGTTCCCAGGAAAAGGAGACAATGAGGCCGATTCATTAATAGCGCCAGGTAGTGACAGATGAGCGCCAGTAGCGTGATTTTCACAGCGCCAGCTAGTATTCGCTGTGCTTGGCCGGGGTTTGCTTGTTGTCAGCGACTCAGTCGGTGTGCGGTAATGTTGAATACGGGGTTAGGGGTCGCTGTTTCACAGGTTCCGCGTTGTATGGGTGCGCCTGACAGCGAATGGCCAGAGCGAATGGCTTGCTGCAGATTCATTAAAAAATCACGCTCAAAAATTTCTCGCGCTGTGAATTCCTTGTTTAAACCCCAGAGCGCTGGCGGCGATGTGTGTAAAGTAGTTTTTAACCCCCAAACAACCTTTTTTTTTATATGTAAAAATTATACAAGTTTTTCTAAACATTTTATAATATGAATACATGAATATCAGACCTGTAATATCAATTCTGCACATTTTTTTTTTCTTTACTTTAAAAAAAAACCTAACATTGCAGAAGTGTTCACAGAATTTTTGACATTAAAAAAAAAAAACAAAAAAAAAACAGTAATAGCAATTTATTATGATTATTTAAAGATTGCTCCATTGAAATGCATTGGACCACGCCAGGGAGCGCCAGGTCATACCTGTCGCTGTGATGGGATTAGCAGCGGCGCTATTCGTTGCAGTCGGCTACATGATGAATCCCGCGCTAGCTGACGCTCTCGCCGGCGCTAGCCTCATTTAGCGTGATAAATGCGCCATTGTGACCGCCGCCGGGCGTACTTGATTCGGTAGCCGCCGATAGCTGGCGGTACCTGGCGCTCGTCAGACACTACCTGGCGCTAGCCCTTGATAAATAAGGCCGAATGTATCTCTGAGGTGAGATTTTGTACCCGCTATAATAGGGATTGGGCTAATCTTAAACAGATTTTACAAAAACATTGGGCTATCCTAGGATCTGATCCGGATCTCACCAGATGGGTCCATAAGGGACCGCGTTTGGTTGCACAGCGGGCACCAAACATTCGGGACATCCTGTGCTCCAGTAATTTTGAAAGATCAATGGATTGGCTTACTGAACATGTTATAGTGGGCAATTTCCCATGTGGTAAATGCACGATATGCCCCCACATGGTCAAGGATAAATTGATTTGTATTGTGATGACGGGCAAGAAATTTAAAATAAGACAGTTTATTAACTGTCGCACCACAGGGGTGATATATGCCCTCTGGTGTAGCTGCCCAAAAATGTACATAGGGGAGACTCGGAACAGCCTCAAGGCAAGGCTCCAAGCACATATTTTGAGCATACGATTGGCAGTCAGGCATACAGAACAGGGTAAAACAATTCCACCTGTGGCCCAACATTTTTTTCCAAGAGGAGGCGACCTTAAACGTAAGTTACAGCAACAGGTGGATTTACCTCCTTGATTCACAGTTTCCCAAGGGCCTCAATGAGGATGTGGCATTTACACCCTTTTTGGGGGGTTCATAAGGCACATGGTGGGTCATTGGGGTTTTTTCACATCCTGGGATTTTTTAAGTGTGGGTGGGTTTATTTATTTTTGATGGGGTGGGGGCGGTTAGGCGTTATTCACAATGGTTCTTTGTATATGGGCGACAAGGTTTGGGTCCACTTTAGGGGGCGTGGATTTATTTTTTCACTTGTTAGGGTTTATACATATGCTTGCACTATCTGTTTTTCTAGTGGTCTATTGAACATCTATTGTCACTTGATTGGGAAGGATATTCATGGGTTGGCACTTTTGAGTTTGGTTAGTAAATCACTGTTTTTCAGTTTAGGTGTAAAGACGAGGCACATCCCTATTTGACCCATTGGAGGTGAAGAACTCATGTGGCCGATGGAGAAAACACCTAGCTGGCCCACCAGTGTGCCATGGCTGGGACGGTATCTTGAATTTGGGGAGAGGTGGAGAGAAGAAATCTGCAGCTGTGGGGGTTAGGTGTCCTACCATCTCCCACTAATGATCAACTCGTGCGGGTTTTGAAGCTTGAATGATCTCATTCCTCTTGTATCCCCGTTTCCTCCCCTAACCTCCCCTAACCTTTATGTGGTCAGGCGCATGCATAGCATGCTGGTTGGGCTGTGATATTTCTCATTGCCCTTACTGTTCATATGTATGGCTGTTTGTCCTCTTGCTCGATGGCGTTGCCCTGTACCGCCTTTTTTAATAATAATACAAACTATTTCTACTGTATAATAATTATATAGTATATGAATTGACCATAGCTTATGTATTACCTTTTATGTATTTATATAATAATTTTTTGCGATACCTTAGGGTTTTTCCCAATAATGTATTTGCATAGTATTTAGACACATAGTTTTGTATTAGGTTTCATTTCTGTTTTTTATTGTATTCATTGGGGTCCATTTGCCCACTCTGGATACTCATCTGTCCGGGCTCTGTTTCCACACTGCGCGCACTTTGGCCCTCAGCCCTGCACGCTTGGCGCGCACGCGCTCTATTTGTGCGGCGCAGGCGGCGGGCGCACCCCCTCTCTCCACATCGATGTGGCGCCCCTCCCTCTTCTTTCCATCACCGGCATTGGCCGCGATGATGCACTTCCGACGGAGGGCGTCACGTGACCATGCTGGAACGCATTGATCACGATGACGCACTTCCAGCCGGAGGGGGTCACGTGGCCAAATGCGCGGTCACGTCACCGGGAATGTTCGGTTACGCTTCCGGGACTGTGTTTCATTGCCTATTATGAGGGTCAATTTTGCCGTGTCTTCCCTGTGGGAGATGGGAGGATAGGCAGCCGCCCCCTGTGATTGATTGGGGGGGCGGGCTGGACAGCACATTTAGAGTATTTAGGGTGACTGGTATATGACCTTATTTCATCTTCGCCCTGAGAAAGTAACGGGTGTACGTTACGACATGCGTTGGCGAGCATGCTGGCGGGGGGAGGCCCAGTTGGTTCGTATTATCATTGACTGTTTCTTATATGTTTTTTCATCCATCCCGGCTGGTCCTTATAGTCTTGAAAAATAGGATTTTTTTGCACAGGCACTTTATTGTGTGTTATTATATAGTGTAGTTTATGGCACATTTTGCACATTTGTATATAATCAAATTTATTATATGATTTTTGTATTGGCACTTTTTTATGAGACAAGTCTTGTCACATTTGTCCAGCTGTGTTGTATATATATGATCTATTATAGTACATATTCCTAGATGGAATACTGGTGCCCCCCCCCCCCCCCCCGGTGTCTATAGTGTAAATGTATTTTTAAACAGTCCATTGTGTTGTATTGTCTTTTTGTGGCTTATGTAAATATCAAATAAAAATTATGTATTTGTATATATCTAGTAGTTAGTGCCACTCATTTGTAAGGCTTGGTAGAATTTAGGGTGTGCGGGGACCCTACCTCTTTTGTGTTCTTGCTTCTGCATTATCTTCATGCCTAGCCAAGTGAGCACACCATAGTTAAATATCTTTTTCTATATTCCACTAGTGCTGTCCACAATATATTGGTTTTCATACTCTACATGTGTCTTATGGACTTGGAAATGCATCGTCCTTTTCTAGATGTTAATCGCATGCATGACATTGAGGTTTTCAAGCTGACCCGACTTGATCGTGCTACTCTCAAGAAACTCTATTGTGGGTTGCGGCCATGGTTTGCCCCCACCACACGCAAGGGGCATGCAATTGCAGGCATGACCAAATTGGTTGGCTGTCTGCAGTTTCTGGTGAACGGCTTATTCCAGAGCCTGGGGGCCCTGTTCATAGGTATGTCCCAGCCTACCTCGCACCCTCAATAATTTTCCCGATTGCATGGCTACCTTGGTGGACAAATACATTTGTTTCCCTGACACCATGGTAGCCTGGAATGCAATCAATTTAGGATTTTATGAGCTGGATGATATGCCTAATATCATGGGTGCTATTGTCGTGGCGCTGGTGCCTCCAGTCACTGATGAGTATTTATCATCATACAGGTAAGACATACAGGTATGTCTTTGTTTGCACTTTGGCTCTTTCATTTCATGCACTGTATTAAATGTGTTAAAGCGCACCTTCACCCTAAATAAGAGCCTATCTTATATGTTTCCCCCACCCTGTACATACAAATTGCCCACATTAGAAATCATCCTACCTGCATCTATTGCATTTTCTGAGACTTTAAACATCCAAGGGTGCGGCCCATGGAGGTGCAGGCTGTCTGCAAACAGGAAGTGTTTTCTGAATTTGTCGTTCTGCATTCTGGGATTGCTGACCTTTTCCTGACCCCAGCTCTGCTCTGTCTGAGCAAAGCACAGCTATATCCCCGCTCCCCTGCACTTTTGATCCCTGTTCTCTCCTCAGTATGTGATGCTTCTGAGGCAAGATGGCGGCACCCATATCCTAGAGTGCTGAACAGAGTTGCAGCCCAGTGGGGAAAAGAATAAAAAGTAACTGACTAAAAACATTAAATACATTAATTTTAGATGGTGGGGAAATAGATTTTTAAGGGTTTGGGCTTTTCATTAAATGATGCTGAAGGTCCGGTTTAAGTAGTGTAGCAAATGTATTTAGCTACTTCCTTGCCCTTTAGTAGTATAGCTTATTTAATGTTTCTTGCAATGTACTAGTCTATTTAAAATGGACCTCAATGTCCCCTTTCATCTAGTAGTCCCAAAGGCATTAATGTATGTAGCCACTTCCTTGTCCTTTACTAGGCTAGCTTTACCATGTGTACAGTTTAATTTTACCATGCAATGTACAAGCTTATTTAAAGCAGACCTCAAACTGCCCTTTCATCTAGTAGTCCCAAAGGCATTAATGTATTTAGCCACTTCCTTGTTCTTTTTTACACACAAGTTAATGTCCCCCACCTTACACACCTTACACTTACATCAGACTGTAATATACTCAGCCAAATAAGCTAATCTTACCAGTGGTAGTTCATTCCTGAATAGCATCTGTTCAGTATTGTAGGTGTGCTTTAGTGTAGCTTTTCTTTTGACCAGTGTGCTTTGTGTCTTTGGTGTAGGAACCGTAAGCTTGGACATTCTATCAATGTTTAATGTGTAGCGGGTCCTGACCTTAGGTTTCTGTTGTCTGGTGTGTTGCCTGGATTCCTGGGCTCCACCCATGATGCTTTTATCCTGAGGAATGCAAATTTGTATGGACGTTTTGAGTCTGGTGAGTTATCTGGAGGATGGCTACCTAGTAAGTCTTAACATTATTGTCCCTTTATTATTTTACTTTTGCCTAATGTTTAACTAGTGGATTTGTAATTGCATCCTCTGTTCCCCCCCCCCCCCCCCATGTTTTTGGTGAGGCAATTTTTAATTTTCAGGTGAGAATGTGAGTCTGATGTATGTGGCTCCTAATTTTTACTTTTATTTTATTGTAGGTGATTCTGGCTAACCCCACTGCTCCCATGGCTCATGACGCCTATTCAGCGGCCACTCAGGCACATGCCACCTACAACCGGGCTCATAGGAAGACTAGGGCTTTTGTCGAGTGTGCATTTGGCTTACTGAAGACCAGGTTCTATTGCTTGGATCACACAGGGGGACCCTGCGGTACCGGCCAGAGAAATTCATATAGTAGGCCGACCACTGTTAGCCCCATACATAGTGGACGTCAAGCCCAGAGCTCCTCCACCAAGAGTGCCAAAGCAAAGGGGAGCAGAGGCAGCCCTAATACTTGGCCAAGCACTCCTAGCCTCAGACATAGTGCTGGCCAAACATCTTGCAGGAGTGTGAAGAAGAGCAAAGGAAAAGGTAAGGGAAAACACATAAGCCCTCCCCAACAACCCCCCCTCCCATTGCAGCTCAGCAGGACAGCTCAATTATGTGGAGCCCCGTATCACCATCATCATCCACTCCTGCCACATCATGGGCCACCCAGGAAAAATCAAACACAAAGTATGTGTAATCATTGGTAGGGTGGATGGGCAGCAAAGTATACTGGTTGTCTTGATTGTTTCAGTGGCACCATCTGGGACAGGTTGTCACTGAGCATCTGCAAATGCCCTACCAGTGTTTCCCTCTGATGGGTGTTGTTATTGGTAGCCCCCACCAACGAATAGATTTCTTTGTGGATCCTGCTTACATTTCTGTTAATGGTTTGCCTGAATCAAACATTGGTTTGCCTGTAAGCTTGACTCTCACCTCTCCAATCAGCTTCCATCACCTGCACCCACCTCATCAAGGGAAGGTGGTGACGTGCCTGAGCCTGTCACCCTCTTACCCGGGTAGGGGGACTTGCTGATGGAGTCTGAGTTGGCCTTTCAACATGGGTATTGCTTGTTGAGAGTGAGGCCAAATCCTCTACAACAGAGCTGCCCCATGGAGGTGAGGGTTGCATCTGCTCCTCATGCTCCACCTGCTGTTTATGCCATAGCTGTGGATCCAGCTGCTGATGCTCAGGGTGTGGTGGAGGCTGTTGCTGCAGTGGCATATGTAGCTGTTTCTTCTGCAGCGGCATTAGTAGCTGCTGCTGCAGCAGCGGAATTTGTAGCTGCTGCACAGGCATTTTGTAGCTGCTGCTGCTGCAGTGGCATTTGTAGCTGCTGAAGCGGCATATGTAGGTGCTGCAGCATTGACATATGTTGGTGCTGAAGCGTTGCCATCTGTTGTTGCTGCTGCTGCTGTAGTGGCATCTGCAGTGGCAACTGGTGCTGCATGGACTGTTGATGCTGCTGTTGTGTTCGAGGCTGATGGAGTGGCTCATCCTCCTCAAGATCTTGTATGGCAGCCAATGGTGGGGGTGTCTGTAGGGCTAGACAAATCCATTAGATAGTGGTTGTTAGATCTACACATTCAAGATTTTATTTAAATATGCATGTTTTAGCATGCATCAGCAGTCTGCCACATTGCATTTATCATATCCAAATCTTCATTTGCTGCACTCCTTGAATAGGCAGTTCTTGAAGTACTTGCACCAGTACATGGTAGTTGTAGTTCCTGGGTGCTCATGTGTGCATGCTGTTGTTTTTCTGCAATGATAAGACGACTTAATGTTAATCTAGACACATACCTTGTGTGCATAAGCAATGGCTAATCCATCTGCTTCCATGTTGGTCAAGTTATGAATTATACACATTAAATTCCACTTAGTAAAATATGTATGAGTTGACATGTTATTGCTTTTGTTATCTTGGCCTTTGATAGCCTACTAACTAAACTAACAAACTTAGGCCTCTGCCGTTATAAAAGTTAATTTTAGGGGAAGACCACCTCCGGTTCGCAACCTTAAAGAAAATAATAATTAAATGGTCTCATGGCAAGGTCATGCTCAACATTTGCATCCACAACAGCACAATGCATTGTTACCAAGGTCATGCTCAACATCAACATCCACAACAGCACAATGCATTGTTACCCATGTTTCTTGTTTTTGTTGAGTTTCTGGGGCACAGCATATTTAATGTCTGCAAATTTCCTTTGAACCTAATCGACATCCATTTCAGGCTCCACACTATTGACCTGCCGGGTGATGGCCTCCCAGATGCGGTATCGCACAGGTTTTGGTGTTGCATGAGAACTTTGGCCATAAAGTTCATCATAGTGGTCTGAGACAGCCGTGGCCAAAGCCAGACATTGGGTATCACTGAATCTCCCACTTAGAGTGCCTAGTGGCAAGTGTGAGAGCTTTGCCCATCATCTCCCTGGGTGCTGGGTGGAATGGGGAACATGTGGCCCTGAGGTGTGTTAGAGAAATTGGAGCGGGTGGAGATTGGTGTTGCCAAAGACTCCACAGGCTAGGTTGGGGGCCGGGTGTGTTGTTCTGGGTGGCAGGAGGAGATGGGGATGGTGATACAGGGCTCTCCATAATTGAGCTGTCCTGCTGCGCTCCAGTGGGAGAGGGGGTTCTTGGGGGGCTGATGTGTTTTCCCTTACCCTTCCCTTTACTCTTTTTCACACTCCAGCAAGATGTTTGGCTAGGCCAGCACTATGTCTGGGGCTAGCAGTGCTTGCTCGAGTATTAGGCCAGCCTCTGCTCTCCTTTGCTTTGGCACTCTTGCTGGAGGAGCTTTTGGCTTGATGTTCACCACATCTGGGGCTAGCAGTGGTCGGCCTACTAGATGGTCTCCCACTGCTCTGCTTTGCCTTCCCACTCTTTATGTTAGTGGGCTGGGATGGCTGAGCAGTGAAGGTAGGGCTGCTCTGCCCTACCCTGCCCTGGTAGCTGGCCTGCCACTCTAAGATGGTGTTTGCAGGCGAACGGTGGCTGGACCCATGGTGAGAGCTTCCAGGGTGCTCTACTTCAGGCTGATTGCGGCTCTTGTGGCTACGTTTTTTGCCTGTCATGTCTGACTTCTGATATTCAAAAGAGATGAATGGGAGCTGAGCCGTCTCCACCTTAACAACGTATATACCTCCCCACTACGTCAACACGCACACACATATGTGTTGTTATGTGTAATTTTGTGACATTTCTTTCCAGATGGTCAAAATGTCACCGCGGGTGAGCAGCGAGGGGGTGGAGGTGCTCAGATTGAAGCTGAACAAGAAGAAGGTGGGTGATGTACCACACATAAAAGACAAGGCAAGAAACACTTGAAACACATTCACTCACTATTGTTTTTATGTTTTCTTTTACAGACTCGGACCAAGAGGGGTGGCAGGTCCCCGTCAGGCTCCCCAAGCCCTGCACCCCCACCAGCCTAGTAAGTTTTAACACAATTGCCTATTTACTAACATGGCTTCTTCAACAAGTTGTCAGGCAGAAGCAAAACACTAATTGTCATTTTTTTCTTTTACAGTACACACACATGAGATGCAGAAGCAGCACCTGGAGGCGCTGACAGCTGCTGTGCATGGGCTGGTGGGGGATATTGAGGAGCTGGCCACAGCCATGGGCCAGGCCACCTTCCATAAGGCACTGGGGGCCTGCCACCATCTTTTAAGCCAACACAACAACATTGTACATAGTTTTTATCCAAAAAATGTATATTTTTATATATGGTTTTATTGTTTTAAGTTTATATTTAAAAAAAAAAAATATATGACAAAAAACAAACTCAGAAACATTAAAAATATAAAATAAACAATAAATAATTAAATAACGTTGTACTTCTTTCATCTTTCATTTAAAATAGATAACCTGAATAATGTTGACATTCTATCCATGTGGCCACGTTAAAGATACAGAAATCAAGGAGAATGAGCGTCACTTGAAAGAAGAAAATGGTTAAGGTAAGCATTAGAAAAAAGTAGAAAAGAAGAATGCATGGCAAGCATTAATGTGGTTAAGGTAAGCATTAGAAAATGAAGAAAAGAAGAATGCATGGCAAGCATTAATGTGGTTAAGGTAAACATTAGAAAAAAGAAGAAAATAATGCGCGGAAATCATTGATGTGGTTAAGGTAAGCATTAGGAAAAAGAAGAATGCATGACAAGCATTAATGTGGTTAAGGTAAGCATTAAAAAAGAAGAATGCATGGCAAACATTATTGTGGTTAAGGTAAGCATTAACCTTAACCGCTTTCATCTCTCCAGTGAAGCTCATTCTCCTTGATAGCTGTATATTTGGGATGCCCACATGAGGCTCGAGAGACAAAAAAATACTTTCGTTTTAGTGCCTAAATGTTCCCGCTCTCGTGTGAGTGTGCGAGCGATTCTATGCATGCATTGCAATCCTTCTGTAAAGTTTCCGTCCGTTCGTATGGCAGAGTACGAATACGAGGATGTCATTTTCCAGTGCGACTTTTCCGTTTCATTTTCTCATGTTACAACGTAGGCTTTAGTTTTTGCCCTTTTCCCATCGTATCCTCCCACGAATCCTTTACGTTTCCCGTTAGTTTCTGTTTCCCTTTTTCAATAAATAATCGTCCAGATGGAAATCCTTACGATCTTGCGCCTGCGCACTACAAACTTAACTCATTAAAGTGCACGCCTACATATTTGCCACCCTCACTTCTACTACAATGTTTAGCTAAATCACTTAGCACTATCCTCCATCTCCACCTTACCACTTTGTGGTTAGGTTCTTCTTCCATTTTAGCCCCCTAAAACGTACCCAAATCACTTCTCGGTTATGTGAATATTCATCTTTAAATATTTCTGGGCCCATTAGTTTTGTGTTAATGTATTTTGTAAATGAAATGACACTGAAACATTTTTTATTTTTATTCCATCATAAAATATAAAATCTTGAAAATTTCAAATTTTTACAACTATAAAAAACTAAATACATAGCAATGGCAGGCCACAGAACATTATTCTTCATCTGTGGTCCCGAACGAGTCACGCAGCTCCGGCATCTCGCCCACCAACTGAAGGACCCTCACACTCAGTTGTGCCACTCTGGCACGTGTGGTCCCTGTTAAAAAAATGTAAATTAAAATATTGGTATAACCTTGTTGGGGTCATACTGCAGTGCCCCCCCCCTGTATGGTCCAAACACCTAAATCTGGACTTCAAAAGCCACCGCGGCCTGGGTTTTGCATAGTGCCCCATTAGAGAACCCCTGGCCCACATTCTGCAGGCAAAGACCGGGCATCAGGAGCAAGGGCAGGAGTGGATATCCAGAATCCCCTGAAAGAATTTAAAAATACTAACATAAAATACACATTCTAAGCTACAATATTGTTTAACATGTCATAAAGGGCTAAAAACAGCCATAGGTTAAGACATAAGTCATCAACTATATTCATTGCCATACAGTGAAAATGGATTGATGGAATGTGAGCAAACTTACCCAGGAGCCATCCACCAGATAATTCTCCTGACTCAAACTGACGAAATAAGCCGGAGCTCTGCAGTATATAAGCATCATGGGTCGACCCTGGATGCCCTGCAAGAACACTGAGGAATCGCATAGCTGGACCAAACACTGCTTGTATGTTGCGCGAGTGGCACATCTTGCGGTTCCTGCAACCAAATATAAAATAATTACACAAAGCAAAGGTAACCAACTAAAACAATAACTCCTACAACAAATTAAGATTCAAGTTCAACAATCCAAATATAATTCACAAAGGACATAAGTCTAAAAAAATATAGCAATTATATGGATGTGTGGGAAAATAAAGGTTTACATGCTAAGGACTAATTAAGGTCATCATTAAAATGCTTCTATAAGGCATACATGAAATGTATTGATTCAGGTATGCATTGCTATACAATTTATGGCCTTGGCCATGCTGATACATGCAATGCCCTGGTGCTAAAGGCGCGCAGACTCCTCCACATAGCCGCAAAACATGTTCAACAATAGCAATCCGAGCCCTCAAAGGTCCCGTAAGTGGATCGGAAATGAAACAGTTTAATAGGGTGGTGGTCCGCCGGCAATCAGCTCTCTGAATCAGACGCAAGCCCATCCCAACAACGTAAGTTATCTGAACGAACGAAAAATATCAGATTTTGTTTGGAAAATTATCCGAACTAACGCAAATGATCCGATTAGCTTTCGTTCATCGAAAGCGCATATACGCATTTTCCCCACTGTTCGTACGAATGAAAAATGAATGAAAAAAAGCAAAAAAATGACAAACACTCACTAAAACTTTCACAGACAGCTACGGAAGTGCAGACGAATGTGCCTCTGAATCGAGCCTATGGATTTAATGTCAACATTACTACGATTGTAAATTTTATTAAATGAAGGACACCACATTATTGGATTCTTAATTTTGTATTTTTTACTTATAATGATTCATTTTTTTTATTTGTGTAAACATTCTAAAAATGTTTTTAGAAAATGTTTTTTTCCTATAAAACATCACTTTTTTTTAAAAGTAAAAACAAATAATATATATATATATATATATATATATATTAGTTAAAAACTATCTACATGGGTTGGGGTGGATAAAAGAAGGTGGCAGGCTCCCAGTGGCTTAAGGTGGGTGGCTCCCCATGGCTGTTGCCAGCATCTCAATATCCTCCACCAGCCCATGCACAGCAGCTTTCTCAAAATTCCACATTACAACATTATGTGTGTGTTTAGTCTATGTCTTCCAGTCATCTTGTCCACCATCCTCAGACTCCCTGCCCGACATCTGGGCCTTCTCCTCCGCAGGTTGGTCCAGATGAGCTTGGGGCTCAGCTGCAGAGGAGGGTGAGGACGTTGGCATCTGTCCGCCACCACCTCCACGTCCACCAGGTTTTGCCAGCCTTGGGCGGACTTGTGGCCTCCAGGTGGGCCACACTCTTTGGTGGAAATTGTGGCAACGTTGAAAAATGTATTACTACAGGTAACAAATATAAGCGGCTAAAATTAAACCCCTCATGGCTGACACCTGCGGTTAAAAGGGCAATAAAGAACAAAAAAAGGGCATTTAAACATTACAAAGCCGAACTCTCAGCTGTAACACTTGAGAAGTATAAACTAGTAAATAAAATGTGTAAGAAAGAAATAAGGTTGGCAAAAGCACAAAATGAAAGAAATGTGGCCAAAGAAAGCAAAACAAACCCTAAAAGATTTTTTAAATATATTAATTCGAAGAAAATTAAATCAGAACAGGTAGGTGCCCTAATTAATGATAACGGGGAAATGGTCACTGGGGATGAAGATGAGGCGGAGCTGTTAAATGGATTCTTTAGCTCTGTGTACACAAGAGAAGAGCAAGGATCCAACACTGGAGATGCCACTGATAGCAATAGCCCAAGTATAATAATTAACAAGCTAAATGTGGATACCATCCAAAAACTAAATAATTTAAATGTGAATAAGACTGGAGGATCTGATGGACTTTACCCAAGAGTTCTCAAAGAACTCAGTTCCGTTATCTCGTCACCTCTGTTGTTGATCTTTAAAGACTCACTAGCAACTGGTATAGTGCCAACGGACTGGCGCAAGGCAAATGTGGTGCCCATTTTTAAAAAGGGCTCTAGGTCTTCTCCGGGCAATTACAGACCTGTTAGCTTAACATCCATTGTGGGGAAATTGCTTGAGGGACTATTAGGGGACAACATACAAGAATATGTAACTATCCATAATATTATAAGTGACAACCAACACGGTTTTACTAAGGACAGAAGCTGCCAGACTAACCTGATTGGCTTCTATGAGGAGGTGAGTAGAAGCCTGGACAGAGGGGCGGCTGTGGATATAGTTTTTCTGGATTTTGCAAAAGCATTTGACACTGTCCCCCATAGACGCTTATTGGGGAAATTGAGATCTTCAGGATTAGAAAATGCAGTTTGTAACTGGATTGAAAACTGGCTGAAGGATCGTGTGCAGAGAGTTGTGGTTAATGATACCTACTCTAAATGGTTACCGGTTGTAAGTGGCATACCCCAGGGTTCAGTGCTGGGCCCACTATTATTTAGCTTGTTTATAAACGACATAGAAGATGGAATTAAAAGCACTGTCTCTATTTTTGCAGATGACACAAAGATATGTAGCACAGTATAGTCTATTGAAGATGTTCACAAGCTTCAGGCTGACTTGGACACATTGAGTGTCTGGGCATCCACTTGGCAAATGAAGTTCAATGTGGAAAAATGCAAAGTCATGCACTTGGGGTCTAATAACCTGAAGGCCACATGTGTCCTCGGGGGAGTAAAACTGGGAGAGTCACTTGTTGAGAAGGATCTGGGGGTACTGGTAGATCACAGACTAAATAACAGCATGCAATGCCAAGCAGCTGCTTTCAAGGCCACCAAGATACTATCATGCATTAAAAGAGGCATGGAATCACGGGATAGAGATGTAATTTTGCCTCTTTACAAGGCACTGGTGCGCCCTCATCTGGAATATGCCGTCCAGTTCTGGGCGCCCATTCATAGAAAGGACGCTCTGACTCTGGAAAGGGTGCAAAGGAGAGCCACCAAACTAATAAAGGGAATGAAAGATCTTAGTTATGAGGAAAGATTACGAGAACTAAATCTGTTTAGCCTTGAGAGGAGGCGATTGAGAGGGGATATGATTAACTTGTATACATATATAAATGGACCATACAAAAAATATGGGGGAACACTGTTTCATGTAAAATCCTCTCTAAGGACAAGGGGGCACTCCCTTCGATTGGAAAAAAAGAAATTTAGTCTCCAGAGGTGACAATCGTTTTTTACCATAAGAACTATAAATCTATGGAATAGCCTCCCACAGAAGCTTGTTACAGCATCAACTGCTGACAGCTTCAAAAAAGGATTAGATGCTTATTTAGAAGAAAATAACATTAACAGTTACTATTAGCGGTTATCAGTAAAAGAATAAAAAATAAAAACAAAAAATAAAATAAATAGCTTCCCCTATAAAATAAAAAATAACTTCCCTGACCCCAACACCCTTGGTTGAACTTGATGGACATATGTTTTTTTCAACCGTATTAACTATGTAACTATGTAAGTTGCTTTTTTTATCGGCTTACTACGGTGTGTGTAATTTTTGTATATATATGCCTTGTGCCACAACTTTCGTGATATAGATCTAAATATAGTGTCTTTGGCATATTGTTGCCTGATTAGTGTTATTAGCCAGCCCAGAATTTAACCCATTTTCCTTGGCGTATACTCTTGGCAGGAGCAGTACCAACTCCATCAGCATCAGCCTAAATCTACAGTTGCTGATGAGTAGCTTTCTTCGCCCGCATAGTGAAGCAACTCATATGCAGCAGGTAGACCTGGAGCAGGACCTGAACCAGCATGGTGGCATACCTTGACATGACCATGTCAACACACCTTGAGGATTCGCTGGACTTCTGTACAGCCAAACTTGATTTGTGGCCACAACTAGCAAAATTTGCCCTGAGAAAGCTGTCCTGCCCTGCCAGTAGTGTGCCATCAGTGTGCTAAGTGGCGCTGTTCTTTGTGCTGTTAAATTGATACATTTTATTATCTATTGACACTCATGAACTGTGTGATTGCTTGGAAGCAATCTTACTGTATTTAACTCATGCCACACATGTTCTTTAAACCAGCCACATTTTTACCTAGGCCAGTGTAACAAGTCCATCACTTAGAGAATTAGACCAAACATTAATCTAAATCTAAAACATCATTATGCTTTTGTCATTGGCTCCCACATTTTATTAACATAAATTAAACTGACTACAAATCAGCTTTATATATGCTTGTACCTGCACAAACTTGTCTGTTCTCTGAATTAGCCACAAATCTTCACAGTATGATAATCACGCTTATATATTTGTGAAGGAGCTAATGTTTTTTTCTACCTTGTCCAAGGCATTGCACTATTTGGCAGCACAACAGACAAATCTTTTTTTCTTTTCTTTATTGCTTGAAACCTGTGGCCAGTTAACCCTTTCAGCAGGGGCGTAGCTATAGGGGTCGCAAGGGTCGCCATTGCGACTGGGCCCCCCCCCCCCTGCCCACTGTAACTGTCTGTTCCCTGACAGCGGGCGGGAAGGCGTCACTTCGGCACCGACCGACAGAGCGCGTCTGAGCCGAGCCGGGCCGCCGCCTTCTTCCTCCGTGTTCCTCCTCAGAACAGCAGCTAGAACAGGGCGCGGGTGCAGAGGAGATAGAGCCGTGCAGACGCTCGCGTTTCGTCTCCTGTGAGCGGCAAACATGGCGGCTGCAGCTGGGGCCTCGTCTAATCCCGGAGGGGGACCGGAGATGGTGCGGGGACAGGCGTTCGACGTTGGCCCTCGCTACACCAACCTCTCCTACATCGGCGAGGGCGCCTATGGCATGGTGTGGTAAGTGTGTGTGTGAGAGAGATCCGGGTGTGCAGCCTCCTCCTGTCCCCGGGTCTGCCGCCAGCCTGCCCTCACCCCTCCTCGAGCCTGCCTGCCTGCCCGGGATCCTGCCACCATCTTTCCATGCTCATCACACACAATCCATCAGCCTGGCTGATGCATGACACACACCGAGACACTGACACACACATACACACCGACATACACACTGACACACACATACACACCGACATACACACTGACACACACACACATACACACACACATCCACACTGACACACACTCCCACACTGACACACACTCTGACACACACATCCACACTGACACACACTCTGACAAACACACACACTAACACACACATACACACTGACACACACATACACACCGACATACACACTGACACACACATACACACCGATATACACACTGACACACACATACACACCGACATACACACTGACACACACACACATACACACACACATCCACACTGACACACACTCCCACACTGACACACACTCTGACACACACATCCACACTGACACACACTCTGACAAACACACACACTAACACACACATACACACTGACACACACATACACACCGACATACACACTGACACACACACACTCTGACACACATCCACACTGACACACACACACACACACACACACACACTGAGACACACATACACACTGACAGATTCCTTCCTGATCACTGCCTGCTTGCCTTGCTAACAGGTGATCAATCATCATATGCTATGTAGCCTGGGCGGACCGTCAACAAATCGGTTTGTCTATTGGCAAATGCCGATCAAATGACCCCCCCCTCCCTGACAGTGAAGTTCTCCAACCTGTTGCAAAATCATGTTGCCAGCGTTCATGCTGCATCTATGGTTGGACATCTTGCGTCAGATCATTGCTAATCAATTTTCAGGACCTCTCCGGCCAACCCAGCCCCATGTTAGCAAGTCTGATCTGCATTAATTATCAGTGTGTGTGTGTGGCCCCTGAGTAATGTCGGCATCCCCCCCATCCCGGGGTGATTGAGGAGTTTGTTCACCAGCTTTTGTTACCTCTTGGTCCTTTTTATTTGGATCATCTAGCGGGACGGGTAAGTCCTAGTAGAAGAGAGCGGCGATGTGGGATTACCTTGGAGAGGACGTGTCATGTTTGGACTAGACATAGCTAGCTGTATGATAACTGTAGGAATAAATCAAGGCAGCAGTGTTTTATTATAATGAAGATGTGCTAGTCATCCAACTGCCTTTCTCATTATGGAATCAAGAAACAATGCATTTTGAATTGAAAAAGGCAGTAGAGTGCCTAGCACAAGTCTTTAAGAAAAAAACATGGTAAGTCCAGTTGCCTTGATTTATTCCTAGAGGTATAATGGTATACCATGACCTGGATGAATAAGAATGTTCAGAGTTCTTTCTTTATATAAATTGATCATGCCCTGGTGCAGACAGTATTTCTCATAGTTACCTTTTACCTGTCACATTCAGCCCCTAGAATCAGGGGCGTAGCTATAGGGGTCGCAAGGGTCGCCATTGCTACTGCCTCCCCTGCCCACTGTAACTGTCTGTTCCTAAAAAAGCAGCTGAGTTCCCCCTCTCTTGCAAAACCAGTCCGGGCATTAGCTATGTGGAGAGGTAGACCAGGGCATGGAGGCCGAGCAGCTGCCCCCTGACCCTGAATGCTTCCAGCCCACATAGCTCACATGGGCCACAGGCTCTTCTTCACCCCCTTAGCTTTGGGGATGCACTTAATAGCACCAGGGGTAATGGTAAGTCACCTGCTTGCCGACAGGTGACTTGCCAGCCCCCCTGCCCTGTGAACTAATATAGGGGTCTCAAGGACACCTTACTGTTGTAAAAAGAACATACACATACATACAGAGAAAGAGTCCTTTTTTTATTTCTTACTACTTACCTCACCGATTGCTGCTGTCTTGTGCCATCCATTGCTGCTCTGACAGCCAAAAGTGATTGATGCAAGCCAGCAGCGGGGAAAAAGATTGGTGCCCCTTGCCCTGCTACCAGCTTCTCTGGATCACTCCAGATTCTGATTCTTACTCCCGCTGCAAGGAGGGGACTTTTAAACCAGCTGATGTAATCTAACTTGCTTGTTTAAAAAGCAAAAGAGTGATCTGTCAGAAGCCGGTGCGCAGGACTGAGAATCTGGTGTTCTCGGCCCCACTGAAGACTCCAGACTCGGGAGTGGAAGCACCCTGGGGGAAGATGAGACCCTTGCTGCTGGATCCTGCATGGAGGTGATTTTTTTGGCTCTAGTGCGAGAAAATGCCAGCCATGTAGATCCTATGGTATTGGTTGGAGGGGCACCACTGTGGATTCTTTGTGGCTGGCATTTAAAGGGTTAAAGGAAAAGCCCACTTTCAGTCGCAATCCCAATGTCCTCAAGGTGCTTATCTGGAATTTTTAAATTATTTTTTCTTTTGTTAGTACATGTGTGTATGTGTGCACTTTTCACTACCCGCAAGTTGTTTAATCTACTATTGCCAACTGTACACCAAGAAGGGAAGTGAGCCATGTACACACAGAACACTGTTGCTGGGCACATGTAAACATGAGTAAGCTCCCTCACCCCTGCAGTGGCCATAGCAGCAGTGTTCTGTGTGTAAGAAGGGCTTACCTCTCTCTTCTTGTAGATCTTGGTGTACAGCCCTGGTGAATGGTTGCCAACAGTGACAGATTGTATATAGTGGAAACCTCTATAAAACACACATTTGGCAACATAAGAATGAAAAAACTAGATAAGATCAGCACTTTGAGGACATCATTTTGGTACACAAAAATGTACACTTTCAGAAATGTCATTAATAGTGTTGTTATCATCCCTAAAGTATAAAAGACTCCAGAGTTGGCCATTCAAGTACCCCTGGGATATCTCATTTGTGCTGCTGCCTTCAGCCATGTCCTATCAGTACACTCTTCCTGTATCTAGCCGTGCCTTGTCCCCTGTGTGTTCCTGCAGCTTTGTCTCATCACTATTTCTATGAATAATCCAAATTGTGCTGTTGTCTAAAATAATGTTTACACCTGAAAAACGGCACACATTGAAAAATCCGATCAGGGTAAGGGATTTAAAAAATTCCTCTGCTTTTTACATTTTTTGGGGCCAGAGAGCAATCAACATGCAATGTACTCTTTAAAGGTTGGAGAGGCTCTTAAAACGTTTTAACATTTTAAAATGTTCTTAGTTCTTGGTGGAAAACCATACTGCTTCTTAAAATTTTCATCCCAGGAGACCCACATTACTTCCATGTGGCCAGAAGGTTCACATCTCGTCAGTGACAGTGTATATAATGTCTAATTGCCTGCTCCTATATAACTACAAACATACCTTGAAACATTGCCACTGTGCTTGTTGCTGACCACTTGCAGTTCATTTTTTTACTGGGCAGGGTATAGTACTTTAGCTCCTGTTGTGGGCAACAAATGCAACCACACACAATGGGAAGAGATCACATTGGGATTGGGATTGATCAGTTAATTAAGCAGCACTATGAAAAACAACAGCAGGGATGCAGGATTTGTTCTTTAGCTCACAGGTTGGGGGAGGGGGGGTTAAAATGGAGAACATCAATTTATCAAGTTCTTAAGAAAAAAGTCAAATCAAAAAATCAAAAGCATGGCATTCACAATCATCTTGTTCTCATTGAACCTGACACTTTTATTTACAAGTATGGAATATACAGTATCTTTGGTTTTGCATCTAAATGCACCACAGCTCCAATATCTCTGCTTCACATTTGAAGTTTCAAATAAACCTGCTCTCTGTAGTATTCACATTGACAGCTACAGGCTTTGTGTAGGTGACACCAGTTAGGCTCCTCTTAGAAATAATAGGCTCCTCTGCCTATTTTCAATACACTTATTTAAGTATGCCGGAGAATGAAGCTTTTTTGCAAAGAAGAGAGCAGAAATATTTACTATGCATAAGATGAGATGTACGGACAGCATGTGCTGAGGTTAAGATATTGTGACAAGTGTGTATTTTATTTAGTTTAAAATCCAATGGCTTTCAAATGCAAGGCTATAGTGTATGAAATTAACATTTCACACTAATAGAATGGCAAGTTTAAAGTTTCCCCGGGGGTGCCCCGCTGTGTGAATCTGGGGGAGATTGCCCGAACCCAACTCACCTCTTCCCATTCCCACTGCGCTTCTAAGAACAGCGGCTCTGACCACTGCATCCTTTTGGTCCACTTTAATGGGACTGTAAACCCATACAAAAAATAGAATACTCACATTTTCTCCCCCACAGCAGCTTCCCCCCAGTCCAGTAGTGAAAAATGTACTAGTTTCTGGATTTGCCCCCGCCCCCCATTATCTATTCACTCTCCTGCCACTGTCTCTTGAAGGAGCATGCTGAGGAAGTGCCTGAACAGTCTCCCTCCATTAGGAATGGAGTTGGGCACGCTCCAAGCACGCACTGATGCAGGGATCAGGGCAAAACTGACTTTTTTGATGCAAACATTGGTTGAGTGAACAGGAAATCATGGGGTGGTACTTGATTTTTAGAAGCAGCAATGTTTCTCAGTGCAGATTCTGGAGGAATCTGTGAGGGAGAAAAAATAATTATAATCTTTCTTTCTTTTGGACATTCCATTCAATTAAACTTGGGTATGCCTGTCTGCAATTAATGATGGCACAAGTGTATTTTGTAATTACAGATACAGTGTTTGTTCCTGCTGATACCTTTTCCTATTAAACACTGTAAAGAGTGGAAAAGCCTACAGAATCTTTACTTGCCAACCAGTGCTAGAATTTTTCCCATGACCAATAATTGGCTGTTTTTACTGTGACTTGTTCTTGAGTGCAGCCCCCTGTAAATTGGTCAGAAGACCATATTTCCAGACTTCTCAGCGGAGATAGAGAAACCTCCTTTTGTGGTCATACAGAAAATCCTGATCATAACGTCAAATATGGAATTTTACACTTAGTGAAACTGAGAATTCTGGATGGTTAATATGTGGCGCTCTGCACCATCCAGGCAAAACCAAAGGCTTAAAAGCTCGACAAAACCTACCCAGTCCAGAGCGAGGATTCATCTATGAGCCTGGTCTTTACAAATGCTAGTGTCAGATCTGTCTTAGGCCTTGTCTCCAGCATATTGATCAGTGTAGTATATGTGTAGGGTAAGCTGCACAACAACATGGATGCGATGTGATGTCTGTTGTATTCTTACCAACTGATCTGAGTTGTGAGATCACTTCCAGCATGGCATTTATATGCTCCTGCATGTCCTACTCTCTGCTAAGCCTTATTTCTCAATTTCTGGACCTCTCATGCAGTCTTTTCATTACATCCCACATGCCTTTCGCTGTATTCTTACTCTGTATGTGAATAAGTTGATCGTCTTCTACTAGTAAGCTTATGGTGGCTGCATGATTTTTCTGTCCCAGTTCCAATTCACAATGCCGATTCACAGCCTTCTATAAAAGTTTTCATTTTTGTGCGTAAGAGTGTTCATTACATGTATTTTTCGTTGCTTGTACACGCTTTTGTATGATTCAGAGCCTCCATTGGAACCACTTTGTTCCTTCTTCGTTGTTGCATAAGCCACGTTTACGTGGAGCAAATGTCCCGTCCTCCATCGTTTTTTGGCCATTTATCCACGTACTCTGCTGTTTAAAGTTTCACTGTCCAGCAAAGTCCTACTAGTTCCCTGCATAAAAGAACTGTTTTCTCCCTTAATTTAGCGTGTTCTTTTCATTTTTTTGTACGCACTTCCATAATGTGTACACATACACTGGCTTGTACACATATGCAAGCCTCTCATTTTTAGTGTTTGCTATTCCTCAGCCCCTGGCCTGGCATTCGATAACTTTCATATTGCTGTGCCAAGCTTCTTCTGCTTCTAAGTGCTTACCTCTACCCATCCTTCTCTCCAGCGTTGCTCCTTCTTCCTTGGTCTTAGTTTAGGATGTCCCTTGCAGTGCCTTTTCTTCTCCGGATTCTCCGGATTGCTTACCTGTACCACTTACTGTATTGCCATCCAGTGTTCTTTCTTCTCCTAACTGCTTACCCATATCACTTTCTGTACTGCCATCCAGTGTTCTTTCTTCTCATGCTAACTGCTCACTGCTAACGTGTATTGCCATTCAGTGACTTTTCTTTTCCTAAATGTTTACATGTACCACCTACAGTATTGGGATGCAGTGCCTTTTATTCTTCAAAATGCTTACCATGGCCACTTACAGTGTTGGCATGCAGTGTTCTTTCTTCTTCTAAATGCTTACCTTTACCACTTACAGTCAATTCCGTTAAAGAAACAACATTTTTGAAGTCTGAAGATATAACATTTTTATTTTTATAATAATTATTATTTATTTGAAATGTGTTTATTTAGTTAAAAAAAAAAAAAAAAAAAAAAAAAAAAATATATATATATATATATATATATATATATATATATTTTTTTTTTTAACTAAATAAACACATTTCAAATAAATAATCTTATAGATTCCCGGGCCGATCAGCTCCCTCCCCGCGGGGCATCCGAAATCGGGATGCCCCGCTGTGTTAAACCCCCCAGAAAGCCCCTAAAAACGTACCTTATCAGCGACGGATAAGCCGCCGCCTCCCGTGCGTCCCTCTAGCAGGGCGCGCACCCGCGCCGGCCGTTTGTGAATCGGGGTGCCCCGCGGAAGTGGACCAACACCCAGGATTTTTACTATCCACTGGTCCACTTTAATATGTCTTGAGTGTTTGACTAGCATTTTTATCCAATAGACATAAAGTACTTTGCATTTGTTGCATGAGCGGCACTATTTTTGGGGTCTGCTTGTGGGCTAACCTGATAGCCCACCATATTATAGTTTTTGTACCTGGGGAAAAGGATCACATCTTCAGGCATGTCACCATATTTCCCTGTTGAGGTGTGTGCTGTTGATGGAGGCAGATTGGCGAGCAGATAGCAGAGTCTTCAGGTGAAATAGTGCCCGGTTCCGCCAAACCATGGGGAGAAACACACAATGACCTCCAATCAATGGTGGGGGAGCAACATAACAAGAACTGGCACATGGAGGCAATGATCTCACTGTTGCCACTGATAAATGGCAATCTGGCTCACCTGGTAGCACTCAGAGAACCACCAGACGTTCAAGGCCACCCACCCTACCAATAAGGAAAAGCAATCTTGTGACAACAATAAACAAAACAAGCATAAGTGACGTTGTAATTCAGTTTAATCTCACTGAATACATGAAAAGAGGGTTTGAAGCTTACAGAACAAACCTTAAAGGGCAAGGCTTGCCTCAAATCCAAATCAACATATAGACATATATACGTAGACACACCACAAAAATTACACTGGGAAACCAAGGTGATTCCATACAAACTGCCCTGAAGCACTCTGTGTGCCCCAATACAGCTCAGAAGGCAAATCCATCATAGCTGCAGAGGGGGACACAACAACATAATGTGGAACCTGCTCCAGGATGACATAGTTATGGTGCACCATACAGGCAACTATATTTTGATGACCTTCTGTGGCTGGTACTGGAGGGCACCCCCAGTATGGTCCAGGCACCTAAACCAGGTCTTCAGCAAACCAAAGGCCCACTCAACCACTCCCCTGGTCTTGGCATGAGCCCTGTTATAAGACATCTGCGCCTGACTCTGAGGACGCAAATTGGGGGTCGTCATTCACAGAAGCAGGGGGTAGCCAGAATCACAAACAAAAAAAATTATGAGCCACATACAGCATTAACAGATTATCACCTGTAAAAAATGTAATACATCAAATAGTTATAGAATGGGGGGCAGGGGATGCATCCACAAATACACAATTTCATCATGAAAATAATACATCAACATTTAAGGAGGATTAATGAAAACACTTACTAAGTAGTCACCCACCAGACAGCTCGCCAGACTCAAAGAAATCAAAGAGGCTGGAATGCCACAGAATTAACGCATCATGTGTGAAGCCTGGAAATCCTGCCAAAACACTAAGGAACCTAAGATCTGGACCCACAACACACTGGACATTCATAGAATGGCCTAGATTACCGTAAATGCACAGAAGATACAAAGCAATAGGTCAATAGCTAAGCAGCATTCAAGCACACCAAAACTGACAGAACTGATGCTAAGCAGAAAAGGATAACCATTGGTAAGACTGCCTTCTTTGGGTGAGTAAGAAATAGAGACTTGACAGATAGTGTTAGATAGGAGGCTTTGTGTAAGCAAAATGAAAATGAACATTAACATTGGCTTACTTTAGAGTGAAGCAGCTACAGGAAATAAGGGACAACTAGTTAAAAGGGGAGATTGAGGTTGAGAATACAGGAGGCAATAAAATGCAAGGGACAACACACACTAAATATGGGGAATCTAGACTAAAACAAGATGTGGCAACATAGCAGGGAATGAAGAAAGCAAAGTGAAAACAAAGACATACCTGTAGAAATAAATAATCAGTGTCAGGTCCCGTGGGACACCTTCTAAGTAAGTCCGCAACCCCCAATCTCCGCTGCTAGCTTCACCTATAGACAAGCCCCCGTCTGCCGGGACGCTTTATACGCCTCACCGGGCATGGTTGCCCCCAGGACTTCGTAGCACAAAGGACTTACGGGGAGGAAGGCGGATGAATCCGAGGTCGGGTAAGCAGGGGTCATACACGAGTGATCAGTCCAAACAAGCGCAGCACCAAAGGATGAGACGGAAGAGTAGTCAAAGTCGAGCCAGGGGTCAAGCCGGAAGGTCACGGGTACACAGTACAAGGGAGCAGGCAAATTGTAGTCAGAAACAGGCAATAGTCGGTCCAGGCGGTAATCACGGGATGGTCAATACACAGCAAGATCAATAACGGGAAAGTTCAGATAAACACACCCAGCAGCACGCTATCACGGGCAAGGAACAACTGTGGGGAACCAAGCTTTATTAGAAGGGAACTGACGGGATTGGTTGGGGAGAAGTATGATGATTGGTGCAAACTGGAACCTTGGGCTGATTGCCCAGTTTAACGCTAAAGGGCGTTTTCCGCACTGAACCCTCTGGCCTAATTGGCCCACTAAAACTCAGGGCTCATTGGCCCTTTAAACCAAGTCTCTCGCGCGCGAGCATGGGCTGTCAGGGAGGACGAGCTGTGACGTCGGGAGGAGGTGGGCACGCTCGGCCCCGCTCGCACCGAGGCCGCTTGACGGAGATGCCTGCAGACGCCGCGGAACCGGCGAGAAGGTGAGTTGTCCATGACACTCAGGAGGCATCAGGGCAATGTTCATGCAGTCGATTGCACCCATGGTGTTGGGGATATCGGCTAGCTTCTAAAAGCCCAATTTAACCTCATTCCAGGCTACCATGGTATCAGGGAAACAGATATACATTTCTCCACCAAGGTAGCCATGCCATCAAAAAACTTATTGAGAGGGCGGCTGAGCGTAGGCTGGGACATGCCCACAGAGAGGGCGCCCAGCCTCTGGTACGAGCCAAAAATTGAAGGCAGCTGACCAATTTGGTCATACCCGCAATTGCATGCCTCTTGCTTGTGGCGGGGCCAACCATGGGCGCAACTCAATTTAAAGTTTCTTGAGAAAAACATGGTTAAGTCAGGTCAGCACCCGCACGCGCCTGTTCGAAAATCTGAAAGATACATGCAAAGCAAGCTAGAATGTTGCAGACACTTGTACTCTGCAAGGTAGTCTTCAGAAAGCTTTATGATGCTTTCCTGCACAACACACCACTACTGGCCCGTATATGGTGTGTGAAATGAAACATTTTATAGGCCTATCCCAAAGGGACAATCATGAATAATCAAAGCTGTGAATCATAAACAAGTCCATACTACACACACACAGAATTAGGCAAACACAAATACGTCCACAAAAACACACCAGAAGCTCGGAAATGGAACAAAATATACGAAAAATCTACAAATATGTGTACTTTTTCATGCGTAAGTGTGCTTAAGACAGGCTGTGAATCGACTTTATGGTCCTGTGACCTCTCTGTAGTGATAAGCTCCCACAAGTCACCTATGGATAATAGCATTGCCACTTTAAACTTCCATAGCTGATAATTCTCATTTTCAGCTTGGCCATTGAGAGTTTAAGCTCAGAGCTGTTGGCCAGTCTCCCTTCTTTATATATAGTCTTACTGTATACAGTCTTACTTGTATACAGGAGATTTCTCAGGGAAGCTTCTTTATGTCAATCTCCACATTGGCCACACTGTACGCGCTCAGGGCTTTGCTCTGCCTGGGCCGCGTATGTTCACTGGGCTTTATCCGGTCTCTGAGGCTCAGTTTGGTCACTGAGCCCATAACCAGTTGCAGAATGTGAGTGCTGGGTGCAGCAGAGTCAAATCTAGATAGACATTTGTGATGTATCAGGAACTGGCTTTACTGGAACATGAGTGCAGTAAGAGAAGATCACCTTACATGGTGGATAACATAGACAGAAAATACGTTATTGAGATCACCTGTACAGGAAACCCAACATGCAGTTGAGAATGTACAACAGAGACTGCCATCTACGGTCATAAATGTAAACTGTATTAACCTAGCAATATAGATGCAGTTCACATACAGAGACAAGTTGTAAACTGTTGCACAGTATATCCAACAGTTTGTACATGAGATAATTAGAAGATGTTAATTGGTACTTGATTAAAACCTTAAAGTAAAAAATAGGGCATGTCAGGTACCATGGAATACTGGAAACGGGTTGGGGATAGCTTATAATGCAGGATAACAGTACTTTTTTTACGTTTGCCTTACAGCCACACTGAGTAAGGGGATTATGTTAAATGCTGTCCTCCATGCACATTTGCAGTACGCACAAGGAAAGAAAATAATGATCTGCACCCCAATCAAAAAATAAAGAATGTGCAATTGATTCAGGTGGTGTACCAAACTGGTGCCAGATAAAGTGTTACTTTGTATTTCTTTGCGTGTCAGCACAGACACACCTGGTCACCTAATCAAATAGTCTCACCAATTCATATTTATTTTACAAAAACATACATTTAAAAGACACACATGCATAAATCCCATCTGAGCAGAAAATTCCAAAAAACCCAAATAATCTAACAAAATAACAAAAAGGAGCACTATCGTGAAATTGTGTGATAATAAAAATCCATATAAATATCCTGGCTGAGAGGAGGGGTCACTTATACACCTAAACTGAAACAAAATCTCACCAACCTTGTGGTTTTCTTCTCCTGGTAGGAATAAGATCCAGGGGTGACAGGTTTAGTTTATGAGAGGTGACAGTCACCCGTGATTTCGTCTTTTTTCCTTTAAAGTGGACCAAAACCCACACCGATCGGCCCGGGAATCTATAAGATTGCTCCATTCAAGAGGCTTGTTTTTCCTACGGCTCTTTTCTGTGGCCCCCTACAGCAGGCCACTTCCTCAGGGTGCACCTTTTGTAGTTGCTGGAGCCACACAAAGATAGAAATGCAGTGTAACACATTTACAGCATGGCTGTACTACCCCTGTTAAACTATTTTGGGCTGCTTTATGGGGAGATTTTAATTTGGAAAATAGTTACATAAAATATGATTTACATCAAGTAAATCTGTTGATAGAATTAGGAGTAGTGGTTAATTACATTAAACTGTGTACAGATTGTATCTGCTTGCATAGCCGCAAATTGTCCTGCTGAGATAAAGCTGAGAACAAGGATTAAAAGGGCAGAAACCTGCCAAAGAAGAGATTTCCTGGTATTTTTTACACTTGGTCTGAACCCAATATGTCAATGGTTTACAGAGATCTACACACTTAAAATAATAATCAGGAATTACCTTAATAGCTAAATGCAGTATATGGAATTACTAGAAATAGTTCTAGAAAGTCCTAGAAAAGCATCTTTTTCAGTAATTAATTCTTAAAGATTTGTGGCAGAAATTATGTAGATATTGAGACAGACAGGGGCGGACTGGGATCGCATCCCGACCAGCCCACTACCAGCCCTTAGTGGCAGAGCCTGGGCTGGGGTTTTTTCGGCTGGTGGTTGTTACAATTAGATCAGATATGGAGAAGAGAGGTTGGGGGCTGTAAACAGGGACTGGAGGGGGGGGTGTTCGAAAAAGCAGTGTAACAGTGTATAGGCGCCAGGTAAGGTGGACTGCATGGTGGGAGGATACACCCAACCCAAGTGGCCCTAAAGTGGTGTGGCCCACTGGGAAATTTACCCGTGCTCCCTATGGCCAATCTGCCCTGAACCCAGAAAGCCACAGGTAAAGTATAAAAACTTTTTGATCAGGAAATTAACAAAACAAAGTTCACTTACCTTCCATCCCACAGACTACTTGCATCTTCTTGGTTGCATCTCTCTGGTTTCAGTGCTGTATCTTTCTTGCTGTGGGATGCGCTACAACGGGGTTTCCTAGTTTCACCTGTCATCTGTCTAGTAGCCAGGCCTCATTCACAGGCAGTATAGTCTCAGTCTGGTCATCGTCATCTAGTGCTCCTCCTCCATTTTGTCAGTTATCCATAATGGAATCTATATACACCAGACAACAATATGCGCCCAGTCATCAGGTTGTTGTGTGGCTGAATTTGCACCTGGCTAAGTTGATGGTGCAGTCGCTGCCATACCACCAGGTTGAGTCCACTGCCTTGCACAGTTACGTGGAAGAGAAAGTCGTCAAATGCTTCTTAAAAACATATGTTGGTCTGGCAGATGTTCTGGCCATGTCCAAGAGGATATTTATTCGCTATAGCCGATCCTATGCCTTCAAACACGCTCCCCTAGACTTGTAGCGCCAAAATGGTCTTCCCAAACACAGCTTGATCTGTGATGTCCCCAAGCACTGGAATTCCACCTTACATGCACCTCTACCACCAGTGCAAAGTGGTGAATGATTTCTTCATGCAGCAAATGGCTAGCTTTTCCAGCCAGCATGATTTTTAGCGGCATTGGCAGATGATCAGAGACATATGTTGCGTGCTGAGACCTTTTGAAGAGGCAACAAGATCTGTCTGCAGGAGCAACAGCGGAATTAATGATCCTATGCCACTGATATTTATTTGGGAGCAAACGCTCACAGCCATGATTCAGCAAGTGGCGAAGGAAGGATCCCATCTGTCTCCTGGCTCTATGGATCTACAAGGAGGAGAAGGAGACCAACTTATCACAGGAAGGGATAGGGGATGAGGCACCCAATGATGCTGATGGCCAACAAGATGGTGGTGGTGATGATGATGATGAACAAACATGACAAAATGGAGCGTAGCTGGAACCAACTGGGCCCTCGAAAATGCTGGCATGGATGGCAAGCTGCATGCTTGGGCGCTTGCGCACTGACAGCTGCATTGTTAGCATGAAGCAAAAAGACGAGTACTGGATCGCTACACTTTTAGACCCTCGGTATAAAACTAAAATGGGACAGTTTTTTACAAGGCAAGAGAAATCATGCAGCCAGTTAGTCATGGCTTTCAAACTGCTGACATCTGCCGCAAGCATGTCTGCCCAGGTGTCCACTCGACGCTCCCCGCCGAGTCAATGTGCCACATCCCTAACAGGCGACAGCAGCAGCAGCATGCAACTCACTTTGAGGAATATGATGTTTTTACATTGCATAAGCCCACCTGACACACATCATCGTGGAAGGGATGTTCATCACCAGCAACACCAACGCCACTTGAACAGCCAGGTACACTCCTACCTTGACTGTGCCCTTTCTCCAGGTGAAACACTGACCTTAGACCCCTTGAACTTCTGGGTGAGTAGGTTGGACCATTGGCCAGAGCTAGCACAGTTTGCCATTGGGGTCTGTCTTGTCCACCCTCAAGCGTATCGTCAGAAAGGGTTTTCAGTGTGGCAGGTGGTGTCATCACCCCTAAGCGAATAAAGTTGTCCACCAAGTGTTGAAAAACTTTTGTATATATGAATCAAGCGTGGATAGGTGATGATTCAAAAACCCCCCGTGCCTGATGCCACTGATTAGCATGCCACTACTATTACCAACAGCACCTCCATTGCCACCCTCTGCTACTACTAGGCCTGCACAACCACAGGTCTACGCCATGATGCACAAAATGTGTACATTTATCAAGGCTTTTCAAAAAAAGCCATTGTTTGTTCTTCTCCAACTAAGTTGTCAAGTTTTTACTCCCGTAAAAATGGGATCTGTTGGGGCTTGCCCACTACTGCCAGCTGTACACAACCATCACAGGTCTCCTGTCCCTCTGCCTAGTCTCTCAGTACTGCTAATGCCACTACTACCACCAACAGCACCTCCGCTGCCACCCTCTGCTACTACTAGGCCTATACAACCACAGTTCTACGCTATGATGCACAAAATGTATACATTTGTCAAGGCTTGTAAAAAACAGCCATTGTTTTGTATCCTTCAACTAAGTTGTCAAGTTACTTGAAAAATTTCCATTGTCCAGCACTCAAGTGTTCCTTAAAATTTCTCCATTTATTGGTCAAGTTAAAAGTTACATGGTTTCCATTCCAAGAATAGTTCATATATTACGCGTTTCAGGCAACTCGTAATATGTGAACTATTCTTGGAATGGAAACCATGTAACTTTTAACTTGACCAATAAACAGAGAAATTTTAAGGAACACTTGAGTGCTGGACAATGGAAATTTTTCATGTATATGGACCTTGCTAGTGAGTCCTGAGCCTCAGTGCATCTGTGGAAGCTGCAGTGGGATTGAGCTGGCCGTCTACACTTTCATAAGTTGTCAAGTTGCCAATCCTGCTGCTATGCTGTTAAAAATTGGATCGTTTTTCGAGGGCTTACCCGCTACTGCCAGACCTACACAACCATCACAGGTCTCCTGTCCCTCTGCCTAGTCTATCAGTACTGCTAATGCCACTACTACCACCAACAGCACCTGGCTGCCACCCTCTGCTACTACTAGGCCTACACAACTGCAAGTTCACGCTGTGATGCACAAAAAAGGTACATTTATCAAGGCTTGTGAAAAAAAGCCATTGCTTGGTCTTCTTTAACTAAGTTGTCGAAATGCCAATCCTGCTGCTAATCCATAAAAATTGGATCATTTTTTGGGTGCTTGCCTGCTACTGCCAGCCCTACACAACTACCACAGGCCTCCTGTCCCTCTGCCTAGTCTTTTAGTACTGCTAATGCCACTACTACCACCAACAACACCTTTGCTGCCACCCTTTGCTACTACTAGGCCTACACAACTGCAGGTCTATGCTGTGATGCACAAAATGGGTACATTTATCATGGCATGTAAAAAAAACATTATTTGGTCTTCTTCTTCTAAGTTGTCAAAATACCAATCCCACTGCTGCCACAGGTCTCCTGTGCCTCTGCCTATTCTTTCAGTACTGCTAATGTCACTACTACCACCAACAGCACCTTTGCTACTACTAGGCCTACACAACCGCAGGTCTACGCCATGATGCACAAAATGGGTACATTTATCAAGGCATGTAAAAAAAGCAATTGTTTGGTCTTCTTCAATTAAGTTGTCAAGTTGCAAATCCTGCTGATACCACTGTAAAAATTGGATTATTTTGGGGGGGGGGCTTGCCCGCTAATGCCAGCCCTACACAACTGCAAGACTACTCCCTGTGATGCCCAAAGTGGGTACATTTTTCAATGTTTGTAAAAAGCCATTACTTCTTTTCACTTTGCATGAACACAAACCCTGTCACTTCTTCCCATTTTTTTAATATGCTTTATGCGATCAAAGACAGGCGCTGGCTTTTGAAATATTAATTAGTCACTTAAAAAATGTTTTTAAACAGCCTTGGGTGACCTCAGAGTGTTATAAAGGCCTTTTAGGGCTGCCAACCATTCTTTTTCCATACATTTTAGACGAAAGTTAGTCCCAAACCGCAGAACCGAAGTTTGCTCATCTCTACCCTATGCATCGCCCCCCACCCACACTTCCCACTCACAGGAACCATAAACCCATGATGGATGCTTCAGCAGTTTATGCGTGGGGGCTTTAGCAATCTGAATGCCACTGTCCCAATGTGGTCCAGCATCCATTTTGCAGAAACTGGGTGCTGGACCGCTATATTGTATTTTGTATTTGTTGTTATTGGGGATAAATTGTGCAGTAATTAACCTACAAATAACTTTTAAGGTCTGTGTAATTTTCTGAAATATGTCACTCCTATCCTGTAGTGCAGTGTTTCCCAAACTTCTCCTGTGGTTGTTTATGTGACTAATAAACTGGTTTGATATTAGGTTTTGGAAACATTGGAGAAACAGAAATTGCCCAATTTTGCCTCAGTGGCACTCAATGTGTGATTTAACAAACATAAAACAGATGACGCCAATGTGTCTGCCAGCCTGGATCTTAGCTATCACTGGCGCCATATAGTTTCTGGTGACCTGCACCAGTTTATAATGGCGCTGTAGGTTAAGATCCCATAGACCATGAAGGTCAGAACTGTATGAAAGTGTTTTATACTTATAAATAATATTAGACACATTTATTTGTACAGAACTTGCACTGACACTTAACCACTGTGAATAATGTAATGCAGGACTTCGATGTCCCAAATGTCTTTTTATTTTTTCCTGTGAAATATATTATCTCTGCTATTTTGCTTTACCAATGTGTAATTTGGTAATTTGGAGATCGACAACTAAAACGCAGCCAAGTATTAACCCTTATACAGCCATCACTTCTGACCATCTGCTGACAAGGGACACTGCCCGAAACACGTGTCCACAATTTGTGATGGCTGTGTAAATATTGGAAGATATCACCAAGCATTGCATGCCCTGGGTGCTTGAGATATTGCATAGCTAAAAAGAAATAGTTTGCATGGCTCCATCTACTCACTAAGAATAGGCTTAGCCTCTTATTCTTCATATGTACGGGCCATGTAAATACTGTTTTAAGAAAGTGCACATTACCCTGTATCCTTGAATTGGTGGACTGATTGGTCTGTTTAAAGCCCACTATATTAAAGCAGCTTTATACTCAAGACACCACTTCTTTATTCATGATGTATGGCACCAAATGGCAGCTAATCAGGTAACCAATGTAAATAAATCAGGTTTGATGAGCAAGCCCACTGGGAAATCCAGAATGGTCACCTGCAGACATGTGACTGAATGACTTGTGAATGAGGAAGTGGTTAACATATGGTTATTGGATTTAACCCTTTAAATGCTAAGCACAACGTTTCTACATGTACGCTTCTTGTAGCATTGTCAAGCATGTAGAAAAGATGTGCTTTTTCCCCTTTTATTGTAAGGGGCATGGTACAGCAGTGTGGGACACAGGGTCGGAGGTGAGTAGAGGAGAAAAGAAAAAAAAATTAATAAAAGCTGGGCTCTGCGCCCTGGTCTACAAACCCTGCATACCTGACCCTGAGCTGGTTATGCTGTTATAAAGTGCTCTTTTCAGTTTGGGGGGTCTCCTGGGCAGGAACAGGGGGCTACTGATGCATATGTGGTACCGTTGTAATTGGTAAAAATGGGGCTTTCACATGCAATATGGTTTTGATGAATAAAATACATTTTTTATTCAAAATAAACAAGACAATTGTTTTTTTTTACATAGGGCAAAATAGTGAAAAATTACCTGTCAACAGAGGGTGACAACCTCTTAAGTAGGTAGGCAGTTAAAAGTAGCTATGCATGTTGGGTATTGGGCCTGATGCAGAGCCTCCCCTGAACTGACCTTAAAAGCTTCCGATTGTCCGGGGCTCCCGTTTGAATCGTGGCTCAAATGTGATGCAGAGCCTCCGTCAGAATGGCTCCCTAACTGATCCGTCAATTTGTCTTCACTCAGGAAGTTTTTTTTGCTCTCTCGGGTGCCTTCAATTTGATCGGGGCTTCCGTTCCCGTTCACATGGGCGGCCCGTTTTTCCCTGCTTTTTCCTTGGTTTTTGTACGTACCTGCTTGGTTTCCGTCGTATTTGACCTTCCATTTTGTTGTTTTTTTCAAGTATACTTACATCTCCATGGCTCTTCAGTTGCCAATCTGGCTACACGCAAGTGCACATCCCTAAACCTCCATTGGAATTTACATATGGCACCAACTGCCAATTTGACACATATATATATTGTCAAATATAATTTTTGGTGTCCCTTCTTCCTTGCCATTAATGCCTACCTTAATCTCCTTGGTGTCCCTTCTTCCTTGCCATTAATGCATACCTAAATCTCCTTGGTGTCCCTTCTTCCTTGCCATTAATGCATACCTTAATCTCATTGGTGTCCCTTCTTCCTTGCCATTAATGCATACCTTAATCTCCTTGGTGTCCCTTCTTCCTTGCCTTTAATGCTTACCGTAATTGTTTGTGATTTTTTCGGTTTTATTGTCCCATATCTAAACCTTTTGTGTCATGTAAATGTGTGATGATGTTGTGTGATTGTACATTTGCAGGAAAGACAACTCACAAAATCTGTTTATGTTTTTTTTTATTCCAACGTTGTATTTGTTTTTGTTTGGTCTTGATATTTTCATATTTTTTTGTTTAAAATCAAAAATAAAAATGTTTAAACATTTTTTGGCAACAATAAAAACATTATGCCTCGGGGTCTTCAGCATGTGGTTTTCTGGGATCTGTTAAAGAAAAACAACATTAGTTTAGCATTGTTTTTATGGTTTGGTTGAGCGTGTTTTTTTTTGGGGCCCTTTTTAAACCGGACCTTCAGCGTGATTTAATGAAAAGCACAAACTATAAAAAAACGATTCCGCAGCATCTAAAATTAATATATTGTAAGTTTTTAGTCACTAACTTATTATTCTTTCCCCCACTGGGCTGCAACTCTGTTCAGGAATTTAGGATACGGGCACCGCCATCTGGACTCAGAAGCATCACACTTACTGATGAGAGGAGAGTGGGATAAGGTACAGGGGGTGGGTTATAGCTGTGCTTTGCTCAGACAGAGCAGAGCTGTGCTCTTGAAAAGGTCAGCAATCCCAGAATGCAGAGCAGCACAGTTAGAAGGCACTTCCTGTTTGCAGGCTGCCTGATAAGATGGCGGCTTCCATAATCCGCCATTTTGGATGTTTAAAGGCTCATAACATGCACTAGGTGCAGGTAGGATGATGTGGGCAACCTGTATGTACAGGGTGTGGGAAACATATAAGATAGACTATTATTCAGAGTGAAGGTCCGCTTTAAGGGCTTATTTTACAAAGTTTTTTTTTTGTTTTTTTGGTTTATTTGGGCCAATGGAATTGTTTGTTCATTTACTTTTGTAAAAATAAACACCACTTACAATGTTTTTGGCGCACATTGAGTCGGGGGCGGAGTCTCCATTCTTCCTCCCTGGGTTGCTGCTGTGAATCTGTTTTGATGACAAACACACTGATATTAGAGACTGTTGTTGCATCATGAATATCATATTAAGTTAGGCTTCTAGGTATCAATCTACTCACCTTCCCCAGCCACCTCTTCCTCGTCGCCCCCTTCCTCGCTCATCCCTTGGGATGCCCCTGCGACGTCTGAATCTGCAACTAACAATAGTGCACATGAGTATCTGTATTTAATGCATGTATTTCAACATATCTAAATATTTGTCCCTTACCGGAGTCAGGTTGAGGGTCATTTAGGCTCGACTCCCTGCCGTCAGATTCCCCCCTCCCCTGCATGCTGAGGTCAAGAGGCTCCTCCGAGTCACTTACAGAGGAGGGGGTTGCCGTTGACACTGGCAGTGGACCACCTACACCTTCACCTGTTTCGCCCAACACTGGGCTGCGTGTCCTGGTCCGGGTGGGGCGGAACCGCATATTCCATTCATGTGCTGAAATACAAACACAATCATAAAAACACGCCCAGGCGATGCCAGGGTTATAGGTGCATTTACATTTTCCACACTTACATGGGAAATGTTTTGCGAAGTACCGCCTCACCCGGGGCTTATGCCTTCTCTTTAAATCAGACCAGTGTTGGGCGATCTGGGTGAAGGTATAGGTGGTTTGTGTTCGTCGTGCGATCGCGTCCACCACCGCCAGGGCCAACGTCCGCTTCTCATAATCTGACAGCAGGAAGTCGTAGCGATTCCTCAGCATCATCTGTTAAAAAAAGATACAAGGACCCACCATTAATCCCCAAAATACATTAACATGTTTCCTGCCCTAAATAAAGTCACTTTATTAACCTCTTGCTGATTCACATTGCCCTAGTTCTTCTATCTGCATCTAGCCTAGTTTGTAGCTGCGTACATGTGTTAAACTAAGGTGGGCTTGTATTTAGCATGACAAACTAAGTTGTTCAAGACTATTCTTGCGCTTTGTTTTTTTTTTAAGTGAAGATGGCGGGCGACATCTTTGTTTTCTTTTCAAGGTTTATCAGTGACGAGCCCCCGCGGTGACGTGTGTGCGCACACGCGCACGCAGGCACCAAGGAACACGCCCACACGGGCCACATATTTAAAGCGCAAGGCCCTCAGCTCAGTGTTGTATACCATATCAATCTGGCCAGACCTAAAGGGAGCCAAAAAAGCCACCAAAGCCCCGAGCCACATAGCAGCCGCACACATGGCTCATCAAAAAAAAAAAACCAAAAGAGCAGACACATGCCCCAACTAAAACGGTGGGTACTCCACAGCCACAGGAACATTCTAAAAAATGCAGGAGCAAAGATACCACAACACATTCTCCACCACCTGCCAAAAAACCCAGACCTCCAAAGGGTGCCAAATCGATTAAAACACTGAAGCATCCTCAACCGCAACACAGCAAACATACACACAAAAGCAAACACATCAGCAAGGGTAAGTGTAGTGCCAAACCCTCCACCCCACCAAGGTCACCCACCCCTCCACCTCAACCCTCTGGTTCTCCCAATTCAAGTACCTCAGAAACATCATCCAGCTCAACAGGTGAGAGCTCAACAGGAACCCATACATTAACCCACAGCAGCACACACACAACACATCACCATCCCCCATAAGCCCAAGACACACACACGACTCCCCAGATAGTCAACCATCAATTTCCACAGATGCAGGGGACACAACACACCCATGTGGGCGACAACTACGCTGTGGCTCACTAACTGCACGATTTTGCGATGCTCAAAGCATGGCTGGTGCAAATGCAGTTTGTGAGCATTATGATGCCCTATTTGGCCGGACCTCCAAATCAACCACTAAGCAGGCTAAGCTGGAGATCTTGCCAAATATTTGGCGGCAAGTAAATAGTGTGGGATCTGTCCGGCGAGATATTCCACAAATCAAAAGGAAATTTGGGGACCTTAAATATTATAGCCAAAAAAAAATGGACATGCGCCGGCAGCAGAGGTAAAGCCCATTTTAAATGCCTTTATAGTTGCATTGATAACAGGATGTAACACTTATTAGGTGTGATTTAATCTTCCCCAGCCAGCAGACAGGGGGTGCCTTACCCACAAAAATAATCCTAACACCCGCCGAGGAACATGTCTATACATACATACACCCTGCCAGCGTCCAGGGGCCTGCAAGAGGCACACGACACAGACCGGAATGTAAGGTCCCAAGGTGAGTTTGAATTTTCCATGAGCTTTTAAAATGAGGGACAAAAGCCAGTGCTAGGCTAGACAACACACTCTACTTTGGGTTTAATATAATCTTACATTCTCGATTCCAAGGCCAAAGGCAACAGGACACACAAGGCCAAGCAACCCCTGCCTTAACCCCGAGGGCAAGGCCAAACCAGGATTCAACAGCACGAACCCAAAATGAGGATTTGGAGGAGGTAAGTCAATGGTCCTTTGTGTGTACTTTTAACTTTGAACTAGGATCGATTGGTGTGCCATAAAAAAACTAAAATGAAACTAGATTTATTTACAGCACAGAGTAAGCACACCCATAATAGAAGATATCCGAGATTTTGAGGAGGACCACTACTGAGCCAGTGGCCGCAACGCAGTCAACACAGCTACAACCACCACATCCACAACTTCATTCCTAACCCGAACCAACCACCCAGCCCACTGCTAGAACCCATACCAGGCGCCATATTAGCCAAAGAGTGCAACTGCAAATTATGGAGGAAGCGTGGCGCCAGGAAAACATAGCTTTTGCAGCTAGCACACTGCAATTCAATGCCACTGTGTGCACACAATTAACCAACATAAGTACCCAATTACAGGTATTAAACCGAAATGTGTCTGCCCTTACCAGCCATATGGGTGACCTAGTCCAACAGTGGCAGCATATTAATGAAAGCCTGGCACACATTGCTGCAAATATTTTCCACACCGGCATTCATCTGCACCATCCTCCCACACATACCACTAAAGATTTTGGTTACAATATCTGTCCCCACGTGTAAGTTTCCTTTTTTAAAAAAATCAAGAAATGAAAAATAACAATTTGTTTAAGCACAATAAAAAGTAAGCCAAAAAAACACTTGTGTTCTATGCAAATACATTCTCAACAAGTTGCGCACGTATGGTTTGTGCGGTGCCACTTTGGCTGCCTGAGAAAGGAGGGGTGTGCTCTTCAGCAAGAAAAATATGATCGGCAGTCAGGTCAGAATATCTGGTAACCCTGCTACGAATGGCCAGGTTGTGTAGGATCCCGCAAGCGATTACAATTTGTATGACCTTGGCCGGCTTATATTGGAGTGCCCCCCCAGTCTGATCTAGACAGCGAAAACGCATCTTGAGCAAACCAAATGCTCGCTCAACCACCGAGTGAGTCCTCCTATGGGCAGTATTATAGCGCTCCTCTGCCTGGGAAGATGGGTGCGGGATGGGGGTCAGCAGCCAGGGGAGCAAAGGATAGCCAGAGTCACCTGCAAAAATAAGCAAAAAAAACATTTTATAACAACTCCCAAAGTTTAGGGGTGCATAGCAACATTATTAAAGAGGGACAAATAGGTGAGCGGGCTAGTGTTGTAGGAAAAGACATTTGGAATGAGGCTACCTGCACATCCAACCTGGACACTCCTTAAAAATGTCTGTGGGATGGTACTTACATAAGAGGGCAATAGGGTACAATCACTTAACCCATTTAATTTGAAGCTCAATAATTAGGCTCAAAATATACTACGAAAATAGTTACAAAATAGTGTAAGGGAAAAAACACAGTCAGACAGGGTGGGCAACCAATACAAGTTTCATACACATACCCAGTAGCCAGCCACCAAAAAGATCGCCAGATTTGAATCGCTCATCTAGGCAGGAATTCCTCAAGATGTGCGCATCATGTGTCGAGCATGGAAAGCCAGCAAAACGACTCCCAAAAACCAAATCAGGGCCAGCCAGTGCCTGCACATTTATGCTATGTCCCATCTTCCAATTCCTGCACACAGGCAATAAAAACAAAATTAGGGAGACCCTGTAAAAAGGACCCCCCCAAAAAAACCCCTAAAATATATCAAATACTCCAAAGGCGTGCGGTGCAGCCTGGTTTCTGCCATACTCAGCAGGACAAGACCGCGGAGCTGGCGCCGCTGATGTGCTCCAACAGAGGACTGCATATTATTGCCCGAGTGCAAATACAGCTGCTCTGACTTGCCGTAAGTGAAGGCTTGGCGGCCCCGTTTTATTAGGGTGATTTCAATCGGAAATCAAGGCTCTGCATCACTGAAAAAAACGGACCAATGAACGAGGCGTCCATTTTCCCAGGAAACAGCCTCGTGCGAGCAGACAATCGGAAAGGCGGCTGAGCGCACACCTGAGCGCATAAACGCACACTAAAATCAACGTAGCACCCTTTCCTGACCCGATCAAAGCCCAAAACCAACGGGAAAACGCACGGGATAGCTGCTGAAGCAGCTGCTGAAGCTCTGCATCAAGCCAATTGTTCTGTTCGGTGGACCTTGCGCTTTCAGATTTAGCTTGTTTTTTCTAGAAAATGTTCTTTCTTTCTGCTTTTTTATACATTTTTTTAGGGAAACCCTGTACAACCAAAGAATGCTTTGAGGGAACTTCCAGAAAGATGCTCCTACTAAAACAAGGGTTTGCCTAGAAAGCTTAATGTGTGTACTTTCAGAGAGTATATTGTCTGTGGGGGTATTTCAAATGTAAAGGGTTGTTTTGGTTGAAAAAGCACAAGGTGCACACTTTGTAGAGCTGACATTTTCAGGTAAAATGCATGCTTTACATTGACAGTACATTGACCTCCCTTGACAGTACCCATGGATGTTGGGTATTGTTCTGTTTGGGGGACCTTGCTTCTTCAGATTTAACTTGTTTTTTCTTGTTTGCATAGGTTTTTTTTGTAGGAGAATTTGGAGTTGATTCTGCTTTTTTTGGTGAAACCTTGTGCAACCAAATGATTCTTCCAGGGATTACTTCCAGAAAACTGCACTTATATCAACAAGCCTGGTACACCTAGAAAGTGTGAGGTGTGTACTTACATACAAATTTACAAATTGTAAAAAATGTTTAATACACTACAAAGATATTAAAGGCCAGACTCTACTTAAAAAAACAATATATAATTTCCTAGGGAAATCCCTTCAAAATCACAACTGAACATGTGTAGCACAATATGGTGAAACATGGTCTGGCAGCAGAGGGTGACAAAAACTCTAGGCAGGCTGGCACTTCAAGGGTTAAGCCTTACATAGCTTTTTCTGAGCTATGTATATATATATTACTTAGATAATCAAATATATCTATAACATAGCAATCAGAGTATAGCACAAGGGAGTAGGGGAATAGGACTATATAATATCCTCTGTCAATTAGCAAGAGGCAGGGGGTAACCCTGTGTAAACCTGAAGGACAATACTTCTCCAGAGAAGTACTGTGTGGCTGCTGTAACTCTCCATACCCAGGAAGCCCTTAGGTGTACAAATTTGTGAATTCTGATGCCAGTTTCTAGCGATGTCTTCCTCATCCGCGATCAGAGAATACATAATTTACTAATTAAAATATAAAATGTTATTTAAAATGAACTGCATCCCTTTTAAAGAATTGCCTGCAGGTATGGTGAATATTTTCACATTTTCATATTTTTTACATCTCAAGCTTTGAATGGAACAATTTGAATTGTAATGAATAAATGCTAAAAAAATCTTGACATTGAAAATGTAAGAACATAATACAATGGCTAGAACTCAGAAGCTAACCATATACTGAATATACTGCTTCATTTAATAATTTTATCCCATTTAACATGAATACACGTCTTTGAACATCATCTTAAAGTCACTATTTAGAACATTTGCCCTTATTCATCAAGCGATAGCGCCAGGTAGTGTCTGACGAGCGCCAGGTAGCGGCAGCTAACGGCGACTACCGACTCAAGTACGCCCGGCGGCGGTCACAATGACGCATTTATCAAGCAAAATGAGGCTAGCGCCGGCGAGAGCGACGGCTAGCGCGGCATTCATCATGAAGCCGCCTGGACCGAACAGCGCCGCTGCAAATTCCCTCACAGTGCCAGGTATGAGCTGTCGCTCCCTGGCGATGTCCAATGCATTTCAATGGAGCAATCTATAATAATTCATGATTAATTGGTAATAATTTTTTTTTTTTTTTTTTTAATGTCAAAAAATCGGAGAACACTTCTGCAATGTTAGGATTTATTTTTAAGTAAAAAAAAAAAAAAAAAAAAAAATATGTGCAGAATTGATCTAACAGGTCTGAGATTAATGTGTTCATATAACAAAATGATTCTAAAAACATGTATAATGTTACATTCAAAAAATATGGTTGTTTAGGGGTTAAAAACTAGTTAATACAGATCGCCGCCAGCGCTCTGGGGTTTAAACAAGGAATGGACAGCGACAGCACATTCGGAGCGTGATTTTTTGATGAATATGAAGCTAGCCGTTCGCTCTGGCCATTCGTTGTCAGGCGCTCACATACAACGCTGGACCTGTGAAACAGCGACCCCCCAGCCCGTATTCAACATTACCGCACACCGACTGAGTCGCTGTCATCAAGCTAATGCCGGCCAAGCACAGCGAATACTGGCTGGCGCTGAAAAAATCACGCTACAGTCGCTCATCTGTCGCTACCTGGCGCTATTGATGAATCGGCCTCCCCGTTTGTGTCATAAAGTAATAATGTGTACTGTCAAGTTGTTTGCTGTAAAGTGAGTGCATTAGTTAGACTAATCCATCAATGAAGCATGCTAAATAGCAACTAATGAATATGTTTAGCGTATTCGTGTACAAAAGGACTTCGGCTCTGGTAATCACCTGCCAACCTAGAAACTGGGTATGTATCACTATTGTAGAAAGATAGCGCAGCTTTCTAGTATTTGCATTGCTAAATTGTACATATATGTCAGCAAAAAAAAAAAAAACCCTCATAAATATGCCAGATGGCAAGCACATTATTTCCTTATATTGGAAGAAAGAAGAATTACCGGTGACAGGTTTTCGAATCCACCATTCTGCACAACTCAGCCTGTGCTGGAATAACAGCTAGATGTATTGCAATGCTTCTGATGTGTGTAGATGCTTTTAGCATCATGCAATGCTTTGGACAGACATTAGAGTAGTTAAAGCTACTGTTTAGCTGGCTCAGTAGACAGACAAAGTTGAACAGGTTCTCCCCTGTAAAAGTTGAATGGTACTGTATTTTCCAAAAATATTTTCTTCACAGAAATGAAAAACAAGTTTAAATCAGTGTATACTCCCCTTACAATCTAGCATGATTATAGAGGTTACCCATAGGTCCCAGGAAATGTCTGGAAAAAGGGAACTAACATTTCCATGTGTGTGTGAAGCAATGTCCAGTGTCAGAGCTTCCACTGTACTCTATAACCATTTGTTTCCAGGGCTATACCACTAACAGAAATAAGAAAAGGAAGGCTAGCTATATTTATTAATTTCTTAAGCCAGCAAATGTTTTTCTTATCTATGAAAGCTCTGGACTGCTAAGAGGTGAGTATATCACTTACACTCTTCTTCTGCAAAGTCATTCTGTTGTGAAGTATGCAAGATGTGGTTTACATTGTCTTGCTGAAATACATATGGGTGCCTGCATTGTTCAAAACTAGTGGTGCACGTTTTTGGACCAAGGGTCTTGTTGCACTTAAAGTCTAAGCAGGCAAGAATACTGTAACCTTAAAGTATTAAATATGCTTTTATGTATATGCAGATGTTGCCAGATGTTGCCCTGACACACCTGGTGTTTGATAAGAATGCCAAGGGGCAGGTGATTCTGGTGCTCCAAGTGTGTCTGTGTGGGTACGATGCTGAGGCTCTACCACAGGGGATGTCGGTACTTAGAGACAACACTTAACTCCAATAAAATGAAAGGCAGAGTTTATCTGTATTAACTTCAACAGCAGGCATCAAGTCATGGCACAGCTTCATACAACCTTTCAGTTATAATCCCTCCTTGATGCGTCCACAGCCAATCATCAGCCTTCTGGTGTTACTCCCAGACTAGGATTCCCAGGACCTGAGTTCGTAATAGTGTCCACTGCTGTCATGCTGGGTCTAGATAACACTCTCTCTGCACTCTCTGCACAATTCAAGTGGTTCTAGGACCTTTCATCGCATGTTCACAAACATGCCAAACATGGGCTTATCAGTTTCCTCCAAAACCTTCCAACTAATGGCTATCCTCTAGGGAGTTACACTATTGCTGCCCTACATCCTGTTCCAACCATGGGGAGGCCGATTCATTAACAGCGGCAGGTAGCGACAGTTGAGCGACTGTAGCGGCATTTTCAGAGCGCCCGCTAGTAGTCGCTGTGCTTGGCCGTTGTTCGGTAGTTGATAGCAACTCAGTCGATTTGCCGTAATGTTGAATATTGTGTGAGGAGTCGCTATTTGACAGGTTCCACGCTGTATGGGAGCGCATGATAGCGACTGGTCAGAGCGACCGGCTTCCACCATATTCATTAACAAATCAAGCTCCAAAAATGCATGTTTAAACCCCAGAGCGCTGGCGGCGATGGGTTAAAAGTAGTTTTTTAACCCCCAAACAACCATATTTTTGTAAACCAAAAAAAACAAGTTTTTAAAATAATTTTCTAATATAAATACATTAATATCAGACCTGTAATATCAATTCTGTACATTTTTTATTTTTATTTTTTTTTACCTTAAAAAAATGATTTAAATTGGCAGAAGTGGTCACAGAATTTTTCACATTTAAAAAAAAACAAAAAACATTTATAACAATTAATTATGAATATTTAAAGATTGTTCCATTGAAATGCATTGGAGAGCGCCAGGTAGCGAGAGGTCATACCTGTCGCTGTATACCTGTCGCTGTTCAAGGTCGGACACTGGCGCTGTGGGCTGAGGCTGGAATAATGATGAATGAGTGGCTATCTGGCGCTATCTCAGTCGCTAAGCAGGATCGGCTTGATAAATGTGTGATTGTGGTGAGGAGCCGGTGTTCTCGTGGCGGGGCCCGTCATTACCGGCCGCTCACCAGTCGCTACCTGTCGCTATCCCTTGTTAATTAAGGGCCTAAGTCTTTCTACCTACCTTTCTAAAATATCATCCATTCTAATATATGGCCTAAGTATGTCCTATGACTTTTGCTCACTACTGCCATCTTGTGTCTAAATAAAGGTACTATCTCTACAGTGCACTTCCATGGCCAGAAAACACAAATGGGTCTACTTTCCTATCAAAGCTATCCAAAGGTGATCCTAATTCACAACTGGCATGTTCCTATTTACATCCAGGTCACTACACAGAGCTGAGGAAGGAAGAAGTGGGCAGGGGTGAGGTGAGAAAAAGGTAAAGTGAGCAGAGATAAGATGGAAAGTGGTGAGCTTAGGTAAAGTGGGTATATGTGAGGTGAGCAGGAGGTGAGAAGAAACAGGTAGAGATGAAGTGAGCAGAGGTGAGGATATATGAGTTGAGGCAACAAGAGGTTAGGTGGAAAGAAGTGGGCAGGGTTCAGGTGGGAAAATGTTCTAAATCAGCATTGAGTCTCTTTAGGATGTTTAAGCTGCTCATGCTTTAGACACTAAAGCCCATCAGAGGTGCAGGTTGCAAGAACCGTGCCCTGAGTTCACATGACACTGCATCTGAAATTGTTCCACACTTTGGGAGTGTGCACATGCACTTTGGAGTTTGCACATGCACTTTGGGAGTGCGCACATGAGCTTTGGGAGTCACCCACCAGCCTGCCAACCTACCTACCACGTCACTCATAAACCTGCCAACAATGCGCGTGCATTCGGAAGTGCATACAGGTGCTTTGGAAGTGCACGCAAATTCGTTTGGGAGTGAGCACATGCACAATTGGGATTGCGGCCTTGTGTGTCTGGGAGTGCTGGTTTAGGCTCCAGTGTCACCTAGTAACAGGTGAGAGGGGAGAAGCCCAGCCAGGATGTCTGAAGCAAGTTCTGGTAATCTTACAGACCCCGCCCATGTGTTTCTGATTATTTTGCAGGATCACAGAGCCAATGGCCGCGCCCACCTTGATTTCTCGGCCATTTCTGCTTAAATGTAAAAAAACGCAATAGTGTAACAATTGCCTTTTTAACCCTTCTAACGTCAGCTACATGAAATTCGCGTAGCTCCCTCTCCTGTCATTAACTGGCAGCTACGTAAATTTTACGTACCTGGCTCCCCCCCCCTGGCCCAGCGGGCCAAATAAAAAATACAAAAATTAAAATTACATTCACCTTTCAATTACACCCACCTTTGTGCACGATTACTCCTGTCATCGGATCGGCGAGGGACAGAGAAGCTGATAATCAGAGGGGAGTAAAGAAAAAAATATTTTTCTCTATGTGTGGTGTGTTTTTGTTTACTGTTAACACTTGAGTTCATGAGACTCCTATACCAGTTCACAAGGCACTGGGTCTGGCAAGTCACCTGCATCTAGCGGGTGACTTGCTATTAACCCTGAGCTCCCCCAATTACCTGCCTCCTCAAAGCCCAGGGGGACAGAAGAGCCCGTGGCCATTAGGCTTTGTGACTTGTAGCTGGCAGGGCGGGGGGTCACCAAAGCTGGCCCCTAAACCCTGTTCTACAAACCCCCATAGCTGGGCCTATGGTTATGCTATGTAGGGGGGGCCGCACGCCATTTTTTGGGGGGATTTTAAAGGGTTTTTAACCCCTCCCCGGAACGGCGGAACACTATATCATGCTTTTTTTTTTAATTAACCCCATGTTACCTTTCACCCATCAGTTATAAAAGGCTTCCAGCAGCAGTAGGAGAGCAGAAGCCAAAGTGATCAGCGTGGGACACAGTGCTTTGGGATAGATGGAAGGTAAGTATTAAAATAAATAATAAAATATTTCTTCTCTGTGCCCGTGTGTTTTTTTTACATTCAACCCCTTGTGAACTGATAAGGGATCTATGAGACCCCTATACCAGTTCGCAAGGCTCTGGACCCGGCAAGTCACCTGCGGCTAACGGGTGACTTTCCATTAACCCCCAGCCCCTCATTACCTGCCTCCGCAAAGGGGGGGACAGAAGGGTCCAGGAGCCATTTAGCCTATGCAGGCTTGTAGCCTGCCTGGTGGGGGGCTGCCGACATTGTGCCCTGCTCTACAAGCCCTACATAGCTGGTTATGCTGGGTAGAGGGGACCCCACACCACTTAAAATTCCCCAAAAAACAAGGGTCCCCTCCCCCTTTTTTTATTTAACTTTTTATAGTTTGGATAGTAGTTGTATTTTATTTGTAAATGTTAAAAAGTGCTCTTTTCAATTTGAGGGATCTCCTGGGCAGGAACGGGGGCTAGCAATACATGGTACATGGCAATGTGGTACCGTTGTAATCGGGAGAAATCAGGCTTTCACATGCAATATGGTTTACTTTAATAAAATAAATGTTTTATTTAAAATAAATGAGAACTTTTTTTTAGTTTTTTTATTTATTAATTTTTTACTATTAAATATTTAAAATAAATAAAAAACAGTGGAAAATTACAGACAAGACATTTCATGTTAAAGCCTAAACTCTGCCTCAAAAAGAAAATATGTAATTTTTTTATAAATTCCTGCAAAAATCACAGTTAAATATCACGCAGTATGGTGAAAAATTACCTCTCAACAGAAGGTGACAATACCTCAAATAGGCTGGCAGTTAAAAGGGTTAAAAGTAACTATGCATGTTGGGTATTGTTCTGCTCGGGGGACCTTGCGCTTTCAGCTTGTTTTTTCTTGTTTGCATATTGATATTTTGATATATTAAAAAATTTGTTTTTTTATTTAGCTTTTTTATTCATTGTTATAGGTAAACCCTGTGCAACCAAAGAATTCTTCAAGGGATCAATTGCAGAAAGATGAAGACACTACAATAACCTGGGTCCGCCTAGAACGCGTAATGTGTGTACTTTCAGGGAATTTATGGTTTGTGGGGGGTATTCCAAATGTACTTGTCTGCACTTGTCTGCACAGCTGAAATTTTCAAGTAAAATTGCGTTACATGCATGCTTTACTTTGGGGTGTTTGGCAACTCCTCCTATCAATATATATATGTGGTACTGTAAATGAGGCTTTTACATGCAATAAGATTTAAATGAAAAACGTAATTTTTTTTTTTGCAAAAAGCACTACAATTTGTAAAAAACATTTTTTATTTTTTTACACTTATTTCACCCAAAAATATTGAGAATACACTTAACGAATGAAACAAGACATTTCATGCTAAAGCCCGGACTGGGCCCTCAGACAAAGAATAAGAACAAGCTCGGGAGGGGGGGGAGGGCATCCAGAGTGCTGGATCCCCCCAGAACATAACCCCCCCCCCAAAAGATATCCTTACCTTCACTTGGCCGCTGGCTCGAGATAAAGGTAAGGATAACCAGGTTCTGGGAGCTCTGTTCGGGGGGCTCCAGCATTATGGATGCCCCCCAAGCTTGTTACTATTTGCTGTCTGCAGGACCAACGCCTGTTAAAGAAAAAAACGGGTGTTGGTTCGGTTTAACCAGCATCCCCTGAATTGCTGACCCCATGAGGAGCGCCTTTTGCCAATTTTTACTGCTCCTACTTCACTCTAATCCCAGATAATGGCGCCTGTTTTAGCTGTAAAGCTCCACCTTCTCCATTCATTGTCACTGTTGTGAGTGGCAAATATGTCATTGCTACACCTATACAATGATTGAACTTCTACCATCAAGGGATGCCTACCACTGAAGGACAGCAAAAAATCAGTATTCGAGGACAATTCAAAAAGCGAAAAAATCGATTTCTAGTTCTACATCCTAAAAAGAGAGAATCAGCAGGAGCCTTGGCCACTGTATTTCACAAGTTCAGTGGGTTTTGGTCCGCTTTAATATCACTTTAATTTATGCCTGGACCCACTGCAACTATTTCTTCTTGTGACCACTAGTTAGGGGCAGGGAGAGTAGGGTTATGCACAAATGTAAGCCTCCAGAGGTTTCTACATCTTGAGGTTCGTGGGACTCCAAATGGACGAGCAGTTTCAAATACCTCTCTGTAGCTTTGTATCAGCATTTTAACAGCTGCTCTCTTAATCCAACACTTTGGTCTGACAGAAGCCTACCTAGTTATGCCTTTATTTGCACAAATCTGTGTTCTGAATCAGCTACAACTCTATTCACAATATATAGTAACATAGTATGTAAGGCTGAATAAATACTTTAGTCCATCCAGTTCAGCCTGTTTATCTCCTTCCAGTGGTCTAGTAGCCATAGCTGGAAATGTTATTACATGCCAGGAAGGCATCAAGGCCATTTTTGAATGTTTTTACTGTATACATCATTATTACCTCCTCTGGCAGCGAGTTCCATAGTCTCACAGCTCTTACAGAGAAGAATCCCCTCCTATGTCGGTGGAGAAAGCACCTTTCCTCTAACCTTAGTGGATGCCCTCGAGTTATAGTTACACTCCGGGGTATAAATAAGATTGTGGGACAGATCTTTGTATTGACCCCGAATATATTTATACATACTTATTAGATCCCCCCTCAAGCGTCTTTTTTCTAAACTAAATAAACCTAACTTTGACAATCTTTCAGGGTACTCTAGTCCCCACACTCCTTTTATTAACTTTGTTGCCCTTCTTTGAATTTGCTCCAGTTCTGATATGTCCTTTTTAAGCACAGGTGCCCAGAACTGTACACAGTACTCCATATGGGGTCTGACCAGTGACTTGTACAGGGGTAAAATGATGCTCTGGTCATGAGCACCTATGCCCCTCCTGATGCACCCCATGATCCTATTTGCTTTGGAAGCAGCTGCCTGGCATTGATTACTACAGTTGAGCTTATTGTTAACTAAAACCCCTAGGTCCTTTTCGATTGTGGTTTTACCAAGTGTTTCTTTATTTAGTGTGTAATCATGACACAGATTTCTCCCTCCCATGTGCATAACCTTACATTTATCTGTGTTAAACTTAATTTGCCATTTAAAGTGGACCAACACCCACCCCAGATCGGTCCGGGAATCTATAAGATTCTGGGGCCGATCAGCTCCCTCCCTGCGGGGCATCCGAAATCGGGATGCCCCGCTGTGTGAAACCCCCCAGAAAGCCCCTAAAATCTTACCTTTTAGTCGACGGATAAGCCGCCACCGCCGCCGCCGCCTCCCGCACGTCCCTCTAGCAGGGCACGCTCCGAAATCGGGATGCCCCGCTGTGTGAAACCCCCCAGAAAGCCCCTAAAATCTTACCTTTTAGGCGACGGACAATCGACGGATAAGCCGCCGCCACCGCCTCTCGCGCGTCCCTCTTACAGGGCACACGCCCGCGCCGGCCATTCACAAACGGCCGGCGTGGGCGTGCGCCCTGTAAGAGGGACGCGCGAGAGGCGGTGGCGGCGGCTTATCCGTCGCTTGTCCGTCGCCTAAAAGGTAAGATTTTAGGGGCTTTCTGGGGGGTTTCACACAGCGGGCGCCCCCTATCGGGGTGCCCCGCGGAAGTGGACCAACACCCAGGATAGTGAAAATCCTGGATGTTGATCCACTTTAACTGCCCATGCTTCCAATTTATCTAAATCTGTTTGTAGCTGCCTGCTGTCTTCTTTTGTCTTAATTACTTTACACAGCTTAGTATCATCTGCAAAGATTGAGACTTTACTGTTTAATCCATACCCAGTGTCATTTATATATATATTGAAGAGAATTGGTCCCAGAACTGACCCTTGTGGTACTCCACTAGTAACAGTGACCCAATCTGAGTGTGTACCATTGATAACCACCCTCTGCTTCCGATCATTAAGCCAATTTCCCACCCATCTGCACACGTTTTCCCCCAGTCCAAGCATTCTCATCTTTTGTACCAGCCATTTATGTGGCACAGTATCAAATGCTTTAGAAAAGTCAAGATATATGATATCCAGTGACTCCCCCAATCCAATCTTGAACTTACCTGCTCATAAAAGCTGATTAGGTTTGTCTGTCAGAAGCGATTTCTCATAAATCCATGCTGATATGGAGTAATAAGGTCATTTTCCCCAAGATGTTCTAGGATAGTATCCCTTAAGAAACCTTCAAACATGCTAAAGTGGACCAAAACCTTGGATTTTGACCATCCTGACTTTTGGTCCTTGTTCCAGGCGGCATCCCGATCGGGGGTGCCCCCAGGTCACCCAAACAAACTCACCTCTTCCCGGTCCTATGACACATGCATGGCCGTTCGTCCAATCAGCGGATTCGAGCGCGCTGACGGCTGCATCCCCCACTACCCTCTAATAGGGAGCATGCCCGAGCTGGCCATTAACAAATCCCTGGTGCAGGCATGCGCCCTGCTAAAGGGATAGTGGGGATGCAGCCACTGCTCTCGCATGGGCCGTTGGACTGGGAAAGAAGGTGAGTTTATGGGCGACCTGTGGAGTTTCACACAGTGGGGCATCCCAATTCTGGATGCCCTGGGGAAAGGGAGTCAATCTCATGATTCATGGGCCGATCTCCGTGGGTTTTGGTCCACTTTAAAGAGACATTCCAGGCAAAGGGTTAAATAATTATGCTTGCCCCATGCCGGCTTTCAGGATCTGTTATTTACCAAGACTTTCCATTCCCTGATTAACACTATAGAACCCCTCCCTTTTGCTGACATGGACATTTTAGAGAAATATAATGCTGGCTGAATGAAGGCTGGATAAAAGATGCAGCTCCTAACAGCCAGCATAGGAAGAGCAGCAAGCCAAAAGTCATTTAACTTTTGCCTGGAATGTCCCTTTAAGTGTTCCTGAAATATCAAATATTTTCCTACCTTGTCACAGTCAGTATTGTATTTGCCACTTTTTGCTGAAGATAGATCTTTTTTCTTTCCTATATTGCTTGAAATCTGTGGCCTGCTTAAAATGGTCTTTGCCCCCCCCGTGCACCCCGATCGCGGATGCTCTGCTGTGTGAAACCCCACAGGTTGCGCAATCTCACTCACCCTTCTTCGGTCCTACAATGCATGCGTGGCCTCTTGTCCAGTCAGCGTGTTCTGATCTGCTCCCTCCCCTTTGTCCAAGAGCTCATCTAAGGCGTGCGGATCCAAGCACCCTGGCAGATGCATCCCCCGCTACCCTTTAACAGGGAGTGTGCCCCACGCCGGCCATTTACATATGTCTAGAGCGGCAATGTGTCCTGCTTTAGCATAGCAGGGATGTGGCCGCAGATCGCACATGCGCTGTTGGACCGGGAAAGATTCGAGCGACCTGGGGGGTTTGACAGAGTGGGGCATCCTGAATCTGGATGCACTGAGGGGAGCGAGTATGCCTACCCTGGAGTCTCATAGACTTCAGTGTAGGTTTTAGTCCACTTTAATGATGTGGAACATCATTGCGAAAGAGGAACACCCACCAATATGGCTAGCCCTAAAGTCTAAAGGATTTGGGATTCCCTGGTGTGTAAATCCCCCTTGCTTTCAACTGGCAAACACCTACCTTTATGGAGCACCTACGCCGCAAACCAGCTATTCATATAGGCTTGGGGTTGGGTTATGCAGCAGACTAAAGGATATCATCGCTCCTGTTTCTTTATGCCAATGCTCTTTTCCAAACAGAACTGAATGTCGTACATTGATATGCACAACATACAGCACTAGTTGGACGAGAGCCCACAATCAGGGGGGTTTCACACAGTGGCGCATCCCAAATCAGGATGCCACCAGGTACAAGAACAAAAACCCACTATAGTGTAAACTGGACCTGGATGTTGGTCTTCTTTAAGTAGTTTACTTTAAAGTGGACAAAAACCCAGGATTTTGACTATCCTGGGTTTTGGTCTTTGCCCCCTGGACACCCCGATCAGGGATGCCCCGCTGTGTGAAACCCGCCAGTCTCACTCACCCTTCCTTTGTCCTACGGTGCATGCGTGGCCTCTTGTCCAGTCAGGTGGGTGCATCCCCCACTACCATTTAACAGGGAGCGTGCCCGTGCCGGCCATTCATAAATGCCTGGCACAGGCACGCACCCTTCTGAAGGGATAGTGCAGATGCTGCTCACGCATGAGCCATTGGCCAGGGAAAGATGGTGAGTTTTCAGGCGACCTGGAGGGTTTGACACAACAGGGCATCCTGAATCTGGATGCCCCGTGGGGAGCGAGTTTGCCTGCCCTGGAGTCTCATAGACTCCAGGGTGGGTTTTGGTCCACTTTAATTGGGTTCATAAGGCCGACTAATTATCACTGGTGTTCCAGATTAATTTCAGTGACCCAAGTGCCATGAGAAACAATGCCAACCATGAGTTTGATTGGAAAACAAATAATGACCTCTATATAACACTTAAATCCAACCTTTTTGTATTTAAGTGAGAATGTGAATACTATTCAGGAACACAGTGTAAAAAAAGAAAAGATGACTGCACTTGCATATATCCAAAATATGTGAAAATATAAAATGCAGGCTGCAATATGATATTGGTGTGTAATGGAACTGGAGGAGAAAAGCAATGTTGTTTTCTTGGTATTGGGAATTGTAGAATTTTTGCATTAAGGGATCAGCCCAGGCAATGACAATAATATGGCAGCAGGGAGCTCATCTGATGCCGCTACCATGTGCCATTCTGCTATTTCCTGCAGCTCTTTGTAGATGTGGGAGGTCTCCAAAGTTTCAATTCCATTCCTTCATGACCACACACAAATGTGGTCAAAGGTCCAGCCCTGTCACTCAGTGAAAATGGTCACAGTCGGTGGACTCACTAAAGCTGGTTGTGGAAAAAAGGAGAAGAAAGCGGAGCAAACTTTGGAGACCTTCTAAAGGATCTACGTTTTGCAGAAGAAGTAAATACTATGGCCCTTATTCATCAAGCGATAGCGCCAGGTAGTGTCTGACGAGCGCCAGGTAGCGGCAGCTAACGGCGCCTACCGACTCAAGTACGCCCGGCGGCGGTCACAATGACGCATTTATCAAGCTAAATGAGGCTAGCGCCGGCGAGAGCGACGGCTAGCGCGGCATTCATCATGAAGCCGACTGCAACGAACAGCGCCGCTGCAAATTCCTTCACAGCGACACGTATTACCTGGCGCTACCTGCCGCTCTCCCATACATTTCTATGGCAGACGCTGCAATGATTGTTCTTAGTGGTTTTGGGGTTTTTTGCTTTTGCACAAAATTCAACACATGTTTATATTGATATGTTTTATGAATCTAGCTGGTTATTTATCTTTTTTTTTTTTTTTTTTTTTTTCACAATGTAATGTTGTGAGTGACATGGGAATTGCATCTCCTCCACCCAAACTCATTGGCCTCAAAAGCGCTGGTTTTCCACACAAACGGGGCTTGTAAAGCTATTTTGTAGCCTGTCAGGTTGGGCGGTCACGTTCGCTCTTCGAAATTGTCAGCGCCCAAGCTATTCGGCAGCCCTGTCCTTGATGAATCTGTGTTGGTCAGTGTTTCTGCAGTCGCTGTTTTAATTCGCTATGTGGCGGCGCCAGCGTCGCTGTGCCTCGCTGCGCTGCGTTGTGCGGCGCTGTGCTGTTCATACATGTGCCCTTCTGCCATTTGCAAGGAATTCACTTCCCGCGACCCCAGTCGTTGTTAATGAATACACTGTAGTTGTGAGCGTGCCTGGCCACATTTTGCAGGATTAACATTCAGTCGTACCAGCTCATAACAACCCGTTATGCATTCTCATGTGTGCCACATTTTCAGGTAGTTGTCTAGTTTGATTGTGTGATGACTTTGTGAAGGAATAAGATTTGTATATTTAAGCACAACGGTGTATGCTTTAGAAGGACCTATGCATTCCAGTATGTAGAACCCCCTGCTAAATCAAGCTAATAATTTGTGGCGCCGTGGGCCCTAGCTTGTTTTTCAGCGTCATTTTAATGTTTTTCCGCCACTTAGCTTGCACATAGCTGATATTAGCTTGTCCCTGCTGCGCGCCTTTTTTTTTTTTTATTTTGGAAGCACAGTTGCTTGCGTCATATCCGGTTCCGGGATCCTCCTTTGCGTTTCAACGCCACCTTAAGGTAAAACTGTCTTGCGCTTATGCCAATAGCTTGTTTTTCAGCGTCATTTTAATGTTTTTCCGCCACTTAGCTTGCACATAGCTGATATTAGCTTGTCCCTGCTGCGCGCCTTTTTTTTTTTTTATTTTGGAAGCACAGTTGCTTGCGTCATATCCGGTTCCGGGATCCTCCTTTGCGTTTCAACGCCACCTTAAGGTAAAACTGTCTTGCGCTTATGCCAATAGCTTGTTTTTCAGCGTCATTTTAATGTTTTTCCGCCACTTAGCTTGCACATAGCTGATATTAGCTTGTCCCTGCTGCGCGCATTTTTTTTTTTTTAATTTTGAAGCACAGTTGCTTGCGTCATATCCGGTTCCGGGATCCTCCTTTGCGTTTCAACGCCACCTTAAGGTAAAACTGTCTTGCGCTTATGCCAATCGCTTGTTTTTCAGCGTCATTTTAATGTTTTTCCGCCACTTAGCTTGCACATAGCTGATATTAGCTTGTTGCTGGGGCGCGGTGCGTATTTTTGGTTTGTTTTGTTTTTTATGTCTCATGTCGCTAGCGTCATTTCCGGTTCCTGTTTCCTCCTTAGCGTTTCCAATATGGCTCCCAAACGGCGAGTAATGCGCCTCCCCAGCTCCTCCTCAGATTCCGGCCCCACCACCCCTCCCCCACATCCCCCACCTACCTCACCTTCCCCAAATACCACCCCTCCCACCCATTCCCCTCCTGTGCCCCAAAAACAAAGGCGCACCCGGGTGGATAGCCGGGTCAATGGCCAGGTTGTTAAAGTGAGTATTTTAGTTTTGTATTTTTAGTTTAAAAATGTATAAACACACAGGGTGGATAGGGGCTGATATTTTTTTGTTTTTAGTCCAAAATTGTACACTCCACATGGGGCATCCCCATTGTGGATGTCCTGCTTGGATGCCCCCCCCCCCCCCCCCCTGGAGGGCCACAAAAATTAACTCTGGCCCGTCCCATCTGTGCATGCGTGAGTTGCGTATGCCTATTGCGCTTACCTCTAGCATGGTGTACCCCTGCGCCATACATATTTTCAATTGGTGTGCAGGCGCACTCCCTGTTAGAGTCAAACGCCACATGCGTACTTTGCCGTGCAGATGCAGCTGAGCTGGTATGCACCTCCCAAGGCCCTTGGTTGCGCATACCACACCGGCGTGGACCGCTGTGTTTGGCTTGCGGAGTGACGTGGGAGTGTCCTCAGCTGTGTATTTGGGCCCTTCAAAGGGGGTTGCAGACAGTGGGCCACCCACAATAGTTGTGGCCCAAAAAAGTGCACACAAACCCAGACTAATGTAAATCCTGGGTGTGGTTCCACTTTGATCTTGTCTCTGTATAACTGTTTATGACATTGTTCTGAGGTCATGTTTTGATTATTTTTTTTTTTTTTTTTTTTCCTTTTTTCATAGGACTTCTGCCTGGCCGAATACGACTATGCCCGAGGAGCAAAAAAACGCCTTGCCATGGAGGTGAAGGCCACTGTGTCCCGGCGCTTCAAGACCGACCTGACCATCCGGGCGATACAACAGAAATGGTCAGATTTTAAGCGCCGGGACCCAGAAGGCGTGTACCGCCTATATGATGCCTACGCATCAGGTAAGTTAAAGCTTATGTTCTTTTTGGCCTTTGTGCAGAATCATCTGCTAAGCTGTGTCCTTTTTTGCTCTTTATATTAATTATTTGCTTTCACCCCCTCCACACAGATAAGCGTCCTCCCCTGGGGAAACGTGGGAAGGGATTCCTCCCCCGAACCAGGCAGGCGGACTCGGGGGAGTCATCGGGGGAGGGTCCCTCCCGCGGGTCCTATTTAGAGGACCCAGGGGAGGAAGGGGATGACGCCCCAGAGGAGTGTGCTGCTGGGGGGCAGGCTGGATCAAGCCTCAGCTCCTCACACTCTGAGGCTGAGGACTCTCACCAGGCAAGGGGCCACTCTCAAGCAGGGAGTGAGAGGGAGGAGGGTGGCCCTTTGCCTGGTGGATCTTCTGAGCAGAGTGTGAGGAGCCGAGGCTCCCCGCCTCCTCCTCAGAGCCCTCCCTGGGCTTCAAGTGGCGCTTCATCCCCTGGTGAGTTTACATGTTTTAATTGTTAGTCTGTGACAGGTTTCATCTGACCATTTGTGCTTAGCCCTTGCAATTCCTCTGTAATTTGCAGGGCATCATATAGGCGGCACCTCCATGGATTTTTGGCGTCAAATCCTCCTCGGGCATAGTCGTGGTAAGTGTATGTTTTAAGCTAGTTCATTTTGGACTTTATGTCATTCCTTAAAGTGGACCCACAAACCTTGCTGATATTGTTTGGATTATGGCGCCTTGCCTGCCAAATCACATCCCTCACCCAGGGCCCCCCCACAACCAAACACCACAAACTACTTCCCTCTTTGGGGGTGGCAGAAGCCATTGTCCCTGCCTCCTGTGTGGTACTCGAGATGTGTGTGCGCCTGCGCTCTGTTTCCTACTGGCATGCGTGTGCGCACACACTGGCGGAGTGATGTGCGGAAGGCAGGGGCGGTGGCGGACTAAAATTGTGTGGCTCTGCCAAAGTAGACTACTACACTGAATAATCACAATCCTGTGTCTTGGTACACTTTTAACAGACACGTTTCCTGGTCCATTGTCTAAGCTGGTTTGCTAATGTACATTAACATCACCAACCACACTACAGTGCTAGCCAACTGGAAACCACCCCTATGTTTCTGGCCACACCATGATGTGTGCTAGCAAAAGTTAATTTACGTGAAGTAGTTAGGGCAAACACATGTTGCACACTGGTAACATTATCCATTAAATTGGTAAGGAGTCATTTACATTGCAATGTAAAGGTTAGTGCCAGATTGGCAAAATGGATACATGTGGCAACCATAAACACTTCACATTAACTAATGGGCCAGGAATATAGCAAATATCGTTTAACATGTATGTAAAGAAGTGTTTGTTTTTGGAGCTAAGACTCAATAACCAGATTGATGTCCAAACTTCGGGTGTCATAGCTCCACTAAATGTAGTTTGGGTTTTTTTTTTTTTATGGACAGATGTTGCTACGCAGACGGAGGCAGAATTCCTCCTCCCCACACCAGCTCCAGGGACGGCCAGCAGCATGGGCCACCGCCACAGCTGCGATGGTGAGTACATCCAAATTAATATGGGTAAATACTTTGTAAACATTTCTCTTCTACTTACATTTGTAGAAATGTGAAATTGACCAATGTGTGAATATCACACACATCTAGGTTAAATGTGTTTGGTCAATAATCCAACATGCCAGTCACCATCCTTGATAGTTGCCTCACATTCTTGTTACGGACACATACGGACTATTTGTGGCGTATAGACAACCAAATGGGGCTGATTAGGTGTTTACCAATAACATTATAGGGCAAACTTCCCTCTTCCTTAGGCACTGATGTTTGGCTTGGACTAAAGACATAAATGTCCTTACTTGCCCATAAACATTATTACCTTTGCAAGAGTGAACCTGGCCCAACACCAAGGCTGTTTAATGTGCATTAAACATTTAATTTGCCAACAACTAACAACTAACACCCCGCAGAATATACGATAAGTGCAGGGACCACGGGTCCACCCCACCAAGCAAACCCCTAATTATGGGAAATTATATTCCGCTGGCTCCTGCGCAACACTCCAGACGTGCATTTTTCCCCCCTGGGCCTCTGTGAATGGCCGCCGGGTCCCCATGAGCAGCCAGCGAGTGACATGCGTGAAGAGGGGTTGGAAGAGGAGGGTACATTCCTGTTCCCTGCATAGACGTTAGCGTGCCTTCTTTGTGCCAAGCACGTTGGAGCATGGAGAGGTGAGTGGCTATGGATTACTGTGTGTATACACACATCAGGGGAAATACAGATCTGTGAGAAACAACAAAGTGGGCCAAAACCCAGGATAAACTATATTGTGGGTGTTGGTCCACTTTAAGAGTAAAGGTATGTGGTCCTAACATGTTTTCAAGTCAATCTTAAAACTTTATTTTAAAATGTTAGGGGCACATTGTTCACCAATGTTAATGTGAGTGTTAGCAAGTTAGAAACACTGACATTACATTGCTACATCTGTGTATGTTGAGTTGCCAAACAAATTCTAATATATTATTTTTTATCACATCTCTACAGCTTGTATACGCCAGCATCGCAGACTGTGGCGGGCCTTCCGACAGATGAAAGGGATGCTGCTGGCCATGAAGAGGCGTCGGAGACGTTAGGGTGGGGGGGATGGCTGCCCTGGCCATGTTTTCCTGGCTTTGTTGGCCTATGTTGCCCGTGTTGGGCCAATTTCTATAAAGACATTTATCTTTACCAAGAACTGTGTTGTTCCTTGACCAGCATAGGTTTCGATTCCCCAAAACCATTATGTCTAAAATTAGGCTGCCATTTTGAGCCAGTACATGTTTACACCATAGTAAGCAATGTTAACTAATGTTGCACATAAATGGTGGCATAATATTAGAGATGATTGAGCAAATCAGCCCTGACTGTGTATTTAGCTTTCACATGTATGGATAAACACAAATTAGAGGTGGTTTACAAAAATATATTTACATAAATCATAAGAAAAAGGTATACAAATTAATATTCTTGGCTGGGTGGCCGGGGAGGTTGGGAGTCATTGCTAGGGGCGGTGTTGGGGGACAACAGTGCAGTAAAAAATATAGACTGCTGTTGTATGAGCTGTTGTATCAACAACAAAGTTTGGTCCTGCCGCTGTATTGCCTCTGCCTGGCGCTGTATTGCCTCTTCCTGGCGCTGTACAGATTGCTCGATAACATTGGCAAGGCGACCAAGGTCCTGGTTCTGTTGTAGGTTTTGCCTTAACTGGTCCACCTGGCGCTGCAGGCCCTCATTTTGTTGCTGACACATCAGCACCTGATTTTCCAACGCCGCAATGCGCTCATTAGTTCCATCACGCGGCTGTTGGCGACTGTAGTCCTCCAGCATCCGGACCCCTAGTGTGTAGAAATCGGCACTGGTTGGTGCCACACCTCCTCTTGCTGTGGTTGGAGGCTAAAAAAATAGTAAACCACATTTTAGTCAAACGGAACAAATGCAGTTATGCCCCTCCCAAAAGTTACCATAAACACTCACTAGACAACTTACCCTTGTCTGAGCCTCTGAAGCTTGGCCACATGGGACTTGGGAAGAGGTCCCAGCTTGGGGTTCTGGTTCCGCCTCCTGCCAAAACAACAATGAAATGAAATGTTACATGTTGCTTCTTCCACTACCCACGAATATGCCAATGGGTTTAGAGGTCGTCTACATCAGCCATGTTACCTGCGTGTCCTCCAGCCCAGGTAGGCTCGAGGTCTCGCTGCCAGAGAGTCGCGAATCAACATCAGAGATGTCGGGCAAGTTGGCAAATGCTAAACAGGAAAATCAGGTTAGTAGGTCTGTGGGCAAAACTCTAATGTAACCTGGTTAGGCTATCGAGGCCATACCTCTAAAAAGTTAAAAAATACACAGTAGACCAAAGGTCTTGGTTAAACTCAGATTGTTAACATGTATGTTACAGGACTAAGACCCACTAATTTCTGCAAATCTCATCATAAACATTGCTTAAATTAAACATACCCGCAATATCCCAGATGTCTGGAGTGGGGTCCTCACTCGAGATTGGACCTTGAAAATAGATGTGGACACACAAGTTGCCAGAAGCAAGTGGCACAACATTAGAGCCAAAATACATACTATAGCAATGCAAAACCACTTACCCTCATCTCTGGCAGCTGGAACTTGAGGGGCCCTTTCTGGACAGCCACTTCCGATATTCGGGTCAACTAAATAAAAAAAAAAAAGTGTCTAAAGATTCAGCAAACTACTACAGGGAATGTTTTCCTAAAAATATGTCCGCAAATATACATTGCTATCACTAAAATAACTAATAGACTGACCCTGGGGAGGCAACCAGCACTCCCAAGAGGCATCTTCAAGTTTACAAAGCAAACATGTAGCTTAGTAGACTAACCAAATTGAAGCAGTGTAACCTAAACAGCAGAAAGGATACATTATGTATTGCTCTACACACCAACAGGGTCCTGTTGACCGGCAACATCGGAAGTGGGGTCCAAAGATGAACCAGTCACTTGCCCTACAAAGAAAAAAGACAAATGAGACACATGCACTTGAGTCAAAGTGGATCAAGCAAGGTGAACACATGCACTTACCGACATCCAAAGAGTAGGTGGGATCCGGAGGAGATGCTGGGGCCAAGGGCATGGGAGCTAGGGCAAAATAAAACCAACATTGAGCCATAGCTAATGTGCGTGCCAAAATACAACATGCATTAAGGTGTGTGAGCAGCTCTTTCACTAATATTGACTAATCAAGCCAAGTGTGGCTCACACATTGATATGCCTATATATGGCTACACATCTCTGGCATCCTACATATCTACACATGTTAGGGCCTTGTTAGTTACTGACTGTGAGTGTTACAGTGGGCGTGCAATTAGGGCGCACCCACATATTATTAATAGTCAACAGGGCAAACCTTTATTGCTTGAGCTGGTCCCACACCCATTTGTTTTTCAAAAAACCAGCAAACAAATAATGGGTAAATACCTTCAATGGCAGACTGGGGTAGCCTTGAGGTTGCTGGAAGGGCAGGAGCTTGGTTGTCCGGAGCCACATCCCGGACAGCAGCATGTGCACCTATGCATAAAGCAACAGACAGAAAAGTTTCAAATGTTTTAGCTATAATGTAATACTTCACAGGTCCTACAGTTAGTTGGTCAGAATGTAAAAATGCTAATCACATACATTAACATTAGGTTATAGTAAAAGCCATAAAATATGTACCTTCAGCCCAACCGGTGGTGTCATCCCCAGGATCCACACCCTGCAGCCGAGCCAGTGGGATTTTGGCCTTCAGCATCTCCTCATACGGCCTGTAGGTACTCTTTGGAGCCTGGATGAACCCACTGTCCACATCAAGATCGTGATTCATCTTTTTCATAAGGGCCCCTCGCAAAGTGTAGAAGCGTTTCCTGCAGGATGGGCCACTACGTGGGTGTTGAGCTGTGCTACTAAGCTCCACACCAATGGCATCCCACAGTTTGCTTCTTTCTTGTTTGCCTATGGACTTGCTTTGGGAGCCAAATATCAGCTCCCATTTCGCAAGTGTCAGGCGCACAAGATGATTATTCTCAGCCAAATTAAATTCAGGCTCCCTCTTGGCACCTGGGCGCTTAGCCTGGGGTGCTGCCCCACCTTCAGGCTGTGCCCTTTTCCGTAAGGGAGGTCTGCGCACAGCACCCACCAAACTCCTACTCGGGCCTGCTGTGGCCGGCAGATGTCCTGTATTTGGCTCCATCCTGTAGCTGCACACACACAAAAATCAACACCCCACAAGCACGCATGCACACTACAGAATGGCATCGCAATCTCTTAGGCTTGGGCAGGTTTTATGTGCTCTAACAGCCAATCCAAAAGCAGCCCACTTAATTGATTCACACATACAGGCCAGTTCCTTCTAGGCACACCTCCACTGCACTGACAGAAGCATGTGTGTTAGCCAATTAACTCATTACAGACCTCAATCAACAAACAACACACACCCAAATCCAACAATGGACTGATGTATCTGCAACCCTTGTGACATGTGCTTAGCCTAACGGCTATTTAAAAAAACAACAGCTTCACTTTCATTGGTCCCCACCTGATTTTTGGCCCATGTCCGTTAATGCACGCACGTTACGGCTCAAGTACGCTAGTAGCGCTACTAGCGTGCGCGTGCGCACTCTGTTTTACGCACACCTGGGTCGGCTAATTGGCGGCCGGAAATAGCAGAGCGACGCAAAAGGCGGCAAAGCGGACCTGTCACTTTTGAAAATGAAGTATAAAAGGAAGGAATGAACTAGGTTCTGCTATTCTTACACTGTGGCAAAGGCTGTGGTGTGGTGCTGTGCTCGCTTCCCTTAGCTCATTTGAGCCTCTGTCTGGTTTCTGTCCTCACTCTCTGTGGCTTGTTGGGTGATTTCTGACATCAGTGCTGTTTCTTTAGGAGCTTGGTTTGGGTGGCATCTGCAAATATTGTGTAGCATACAGCAAGTGAGGCTTGATTTTGGGGCCTTTTGTGGGCTGTGCAGCAACTCCCCTCTTGGTTGTGCTTAACTTAGAAAGCTGGTTTTCAGCAGGCTGGTGGTTTGGACCACTATAGTTCTGGTTTTGTGGTGAGCTGCATTGTAGCGGGTGTGTGTGTAGTGTGATTGTTTGTGTGTGTGTTGTGTGTTAGTGTTTTTTGTTGTTTATTTTTGTTTTTGTATATATCTTTAGTGTGTGTGATGGATAAGAGGGTGATGTATGGTGTCTGGGTGGATGGATGTATGTGTATGCTGAAAGAGCAGGAGGAAAGGGAGCGGGGTGTTGTGAGGCTTAGGGCACCCCGCTCCTTTGCAATCCGCCTTTCAGTATGGGACTTAAGTGACGAGCAGATCAGGAGCCGCTTCCGTCTGAATCGTGCTGCACTACAGTCCCTATATGATCAGATTAAGACCAAAATCGAGCCATCCACCAAACGCACTCACTCCATTCCAGGCATAGTACGCCTGTGTGCCACTCTTAATGTGTTGGCACGAGGGACCTTCCAGGCAACCTCAGCCCTCCTCAGCGGGATAAGCCAGGCTACTATGAGCCGCATCCTAATCCAGGTAGTTCTGGCAATTTGTGATTTAATCCCAATTTACATCAAGTTTCCTGAGGAGGAGGAAGAGGTTGCCAAAATAAAACATGCTTTCTATCTGATGGGAGGGATCCCGAATGTGCTAGGGTGCGTTGATGGTACACATATCCCTTTCCGCCCTCCCCGTGCACAGGAGCTGTCCTACAGAAACAGGAAGCAGTTCCATTCATTTAATATCATGGTGGTCTGTGACCATGAGATGAAGCTGCGGGCGGTGAGATCGGGGTTCCCCGGCTCATGCCACGATTCTTACGTCTTGCAGCGGACAGTCCTGTGCCGGAAGTTTGATAACAACGAAATGCCAGCTGGCTGGCTACTGGGTAATAAATTAACCATGTCTATGTATTTTGCTAATATGTGGCCTAGTAAGGCAATTTTAAACAAACTACCACCCAAAAACATGTACTAGTACTAATTGCTGTCTCTCTCCTTGTGTTTTGTCTACAGCGGACAAGGGATATGGGCAGAGAACGTGGGTCATGACTCCGGTCAGGAACCCACGGACCTCTGCCCATGAACGCTACAATGCAGCGCATCGCAAGACCAGAAGCATTGTGGAAAGAACCATCGGCCTGCTGAAAGCACGCTTTCTCTGTTTGGCACGGCCAGGAGGAGAGATGCTCTACAGCCCACAGAAGGTTTCCAAGATCATCCTTGCCTGCTGTGTGCTACACAACATTTGCATTTGTCACCGAATCCAAGCCCCCGAGGAGACAGCACTGGTGCCAGAAATCCCCAACCTGCCCGCAGATAGAAGTGAGGACACCCAGACTGGCGATGAGCTAAGGGAAAGGCTGATCACTTCTTATTTTGCGGTAAGCTAACTACCCTTCACTCTAATGCAAGTACTGCACTCCTGTTTAAATGTCTTTGACCTCCCATCCAAAAGAGCAACCAAACACACTAAGGGGGGGTTTAAGATGACCCAAACCACTCTAAGGGGGGTGTAATATGACCCAAACCACTCTAAGGGGGGTTTAAGATGACCCAAACCACTCTAAGGGGGGTGTAAGATGACCCAAACCACTCTAAGGGGGGTTTAAGATGACCCAAACCACTCTAAGGGGGGTGTAAGATGACCCAAACCACTCTAAGGGGGGTTTAAGATGACCCAAACCACTCTAAGGGGGGTTTAAGATGACCCAAACCACTCTAAGGGGGGGTTTAAGATGACCCAAACCACTCTAAGGGGGGTTTAAGATGACCCAAACCACTCTAAGGGGGGGTTTAAGATGACCCAAACCACTCTAAGGGGGGTTTAAGATGACCCAAACCACTCTAAGGGGGGGTTTAAGATGACCCAAACCACTCTAAGGGGGGTTTAAGATGACCCAAACCACTCTAAGGGGGGGTTTAAGATGACCCAAACCACTCTAAGGGGGGTTTAAGATGACCCAAACCACTCTAAGGGGGGGTGTAAGATGACCCAAACCACTCTAAGGGGGGTTTAAGATGACCCAAACCACTCTAAGGGGGGTTTAAGATGACCCAAACCACTCTAAGGGGGGGTTTAAGATGACCCAAACCACTCTAAGGGGGGTTTAAGATGACCCAAACCACTCTAAGGGGGGTTTAAGATGACCCAAACCACTCTAAGGGGGGGTGTAAGATGACCCAAACCACTCTAAGGGGGGTGTAAGACGCCAATGTTGGTTATCAAGTTATGCATTTTTTTAAAAGAAAGCACAAAATAACTATAAAGATATATACTAACTGCACTTTTCTTAATTTTTCAGGCACAAAGAGATGCACCATGATCTCGACATTCCTCTTACAACCCTTTCCTGGACTTTACTTTTCTTTTGCATTTCTGCTGGACTTTTCTTTTTCTATTTCATTTATGTTTTATTATTATTTTTTATTTAGAGACAAAATTAAAAAAAAATTAGATATATACATGTGGCTATGTGTTTAATTCGGTTGTAAGTTTCCTTTACATTCTAATTCCTATTTTCATTTTCCTTTTCTTTCTCTGTTCTGTTATTATTTTCCTTTTCTTTCTCTGTTCTGTTTTTATTTTCCTTTTCTTTCTCTGTTCTGTTTTTATTTTCCTTGTCTTTCTCTGTTCTGTTTTTATTTTCCTTTTCTTTCTCTGTTCTGTTTTTATTTTCCTTTTCTTTCTCTGTTCTGTTTTTATTTTCCTTTTCTTTCTCTGTTCTGTTATTATTTTCCTTTTCTTTCTCTGTTCTGTTTTTATTTTCCTTTTCTTTCTCTGTTCTGTTTTTATTTTCCTTTTCTTTCTCTGTTCTGTTATTATTTTCCTTTTCTTTCTCTGTTCTGTTTTTATTTTCCTTTTCTTTCTCTGTTCTGTTATTATTTTCCTTTTCTTTCTCTGTTCTGTTTTTATTTTCCTTTTCTTTCTCTGTTCTGTTTTTATTTTCCTTGTCTTTCTCTGTTCTGTTTTTATTTTCCTTGTCTTTCTCATTGGTGATTTAATTGTATTTCCTTTTTAGGTAACAAATAAAAATAAAAAAAAATGTGGCTATGTGTTTAATTATGTTTTATTTTCCATTTATATTCGAAGATCTGGTAGAATTTAATTACCTTTTACACACAATAAAAAAATTTTTACATTTCAAAACAAATGTGGCAATGTGTTTTATTCAGAAGGTACTGGATGGCCAGGACACAGCAAAGCTAACAGGCGCTGTGTAGAATAGCGTGGTCACACTGACTGACAGCGCCAACAAAGCTGAGGGCCAACATCATATTCAGCAATGTAGGCGTTGTTCGCAACAACGCCAGGTAGCGACTGAGGAGGCCTGCTATAGCGAATCGCTAACGCCCGCGGCTGACGCTAGCGGCGCTCATAGCGCCATACTTCAGTCGCTCATCTGTCGCTACCTGGCGCTATTGATGAATCGGCCTCCCCGAATGAGCTCCTTGCTGCCTTATTTTTTTAGGGCTTTTTAGGGATGTTGGTGGCATTGTATACTTGTGCATACATAGGAATTTTTTCTCCAAGTGAGTATACACATGCCCAGAGCAGTGAGCTGTCCTAATTATGACATGGCCAGGATGCAATCCTGCAACAGGGCAAAAGTCTGCTTCCTTACCTCTAGGCCACAACAGCCCCTTAATTGTGGTTACACTTGCCCAGAGTGGTGGACTGCCTTGTATTACAGTTATTACCTGAATTCACCCTATAACTGCAAGATGCTACAACAGATCCTGCACAACATAGGCCCTTATTTAAGAAGGGATAGCGTCAGGTAGTGGCTGGTTAATGAGAGGTAGCGACAGGTAGCGACTGGTGAACGCCGGACACGGCACGCAATTACACATTTATCAAGCAGAATCTGTTTAGCGACTGGGATAGCGCCATGTAGCGTCTGATTCATCATTTTCACAGCTTCAGCGAACAGCGCCAGCGTTCAGCCTTACACAGCGCCAGGTATGACCTCTCGCTACCTGGCGCTCTCACATACATTTCAATCGACGATCCTTTTCTTCTCTTTAAACGTTTTTTTTTTTCAAAAAAATCACAAATAATTCTGTGACCTCTTCTGGCATTGAAATAGCAGTTTTTTCATAATTTTTTAATTTTTTAAATATTTCCTCAGAAATGACATTACAGGTCTGGCATTAAAGTGTTCATGTTACAATGTTGTTACAATGTAATTCCATATGTTTTCGCTTTGTTACTAGTTGATAGATGCTTGAAAACACACTTTAAACACACCGCCTCCTGCGCTCTGGGCTTCAAACAAATATTTTTCAGCGCCAGAGATTTGTGAGGCTGTTTTTTTGCTGAATATGGTGTGAGTCGGTCGCTATGAGCAGTTGCTAACATGCGCTCCCATACAGCGCTGTACTGGTCAAATAGCGACTCCTCACAATGTATTCAACATTACTGAATAGCGACTGAGTCGCTATAAAGTAGCGACTCACGGCCGAGCACTGCGACTACTAGCTGGCGCTCTGAAAATGCCTGCTACAGATGCTCATCTGTCGCTACCTGCCGCTAATGATGAATCAGCCTCTTAGGCCCTTATTTATGAAGGAATAGCGACAGGTAGCGACTGGTGAGCGACCGGTAATGACAGGCACCGCCACGAGAACGCCGGCTCCCCACCACAGTCACACATTTATCAAGCCAATCCTGCTTAGCGACTGAAATAGCGCCCTATAGCGACTCATTCATCATTATTCCAGCCTCAGCCCACAGCGCCAGCGTCCGACCTTGAACAACGACAGGTATGACCTCTCGCTTCCTGGCGCTCTCCAATGCATTTCAATGGAACAATCTTTAAATATTAATAATTAATTGATATTAATGTATTTTTTTTTTTTTTTTTTTTAAATGTGAAAAATTCTGTGACCCCTTCTGCCATTTTAGATAATTTTTTTAAGGGAAAAAATTATTTAAAATACTTTTTTTTTTTTTGGTTTCCAAAAATATGGTGGTTTGGGGGGTTAAAAAACTACTTTTAACACATCGCCTCCAGCGCTCTGGGGTTTAAACATGCATTTCACAGCGCTTGAATTTTTTGAGCGTGATTTTTTGATGAATATGGTGGAAGCCGGTCGCTCTGACCAGTCGCTGTCATGCGCACCCATACATCGCGGAACCTGTCAAATAGGGACTCGTAACCTTGTATTCAACATTACGCCACACCGACTGAGTCGCTGTCAACAACCGAACAACGGCCAAGCACAGCGACTACTAGCAGGCGCTGTGAAAATACCGCTACAGTCGCTCAACTGTCGCTACATGTCGCTATTAATAAATCAGCCTCCCAGTTCTAGTCTGCCTTAGCCTTTTCATGTCTGTCCACTGACCTAGATCTTTTCCTAACTCTATATTCATTTGGCTTTGTATGTTGGTGTAAACTAAGCATTTTGTACAATAGGAGAGGTAAAGTTTTATTTTATTGTGTTTCTCTGGCATTGGGACTCTGGATGCATGTTTATAGATTCTAGCAGTGGAAAGATTATGGCATTTGGCTTCTACTGGTGAAATTGGTCATAACCTTTAATGTAGGTTAAAGATTCAATAAAAGTGTACGATGCAGTAAAGCATAAGGGGAAAATCTGTCTAGGCAGCCAGATGAGCCAAATTAACCCCATTGATATAGGGTGACAGATTGTTAGCGCTGCCCTTGAACGTTACTGTTCATCTGTAAAGATTTACTAACAGCCTGTAGCTTATGTTGTATAGCAATTACATTTTACAGACTTGCTTCTTGTGCTTCAGTTTAAAGGAAAGGCCACTTTGATGACATTTTGAATGTATGTATTATTGTGTTGTCCAGTTTCGAATTTCAGCATTCAAAAATTAATTGCAAAAAGTTTTAAAACGTAGCTTTCATTTAAATTAATGTAAATCCCTTATGTCAAACAAGGATGAGGTGCCGATCCTGTGATCAGCAGTGAAGTGTTTCAAGAAGGTTTCCCCTTAGTTATATATTTGTATATATGTATCCTGTACACACAGAACACTGCTGTTAGGCCGCTGCTGATGTGAGGGAGCTCTCTCAATCTTACACATGACCAGCAGCAGTGTTCTGTGTGTACAGGGCTCACATCTCTATTCGTATAGATCTTGGTGTGCAGATTTGTTGTACAGCTGCTAATAGCAATAGATTGCAGTTAGTGAAAACTGCTTTCATAAAACACAAATTTGCTTAACTAGATCAGCTCATCACCATGAGGAAATCCTTTTGGCACACAAAGTACACTTTCAAAAATGCAATTGAAAGGTGACTTTCTCTTTAAAGTGAAACAATCAACAGGATTTTCATTGTTACTATTACCTGAGACATCCCGATTTGAAATGTCGTTGATCCTCATAAAAAGTCAGTTTTCCGGTGCTCTAATGCTATTATAGTTATACATATCAAAATCTACATGAGGAGGTGGTGAATAAAGTCTAGAAAACACTTCAATCCCCATAAACCCATTCCCCCTAGCATCTAGATTCAATCTGGCATCCTGGATCTCTAACGTCACACTCACAGCTACAGTATAGCTAATTTCTGACCACACTTTCTTACCAAAAATCCAGGGGCGAACATATGTTTCACTGGGCTCCATAGAAAAAGTCTAAGTGGACCCCCCACTCCCCTTAGTATGACTGGACCTTAGCTTTAAAATCATCTTTACTTCATGTGGTAGTGCCTTGTCCTTTGGTTGACCAGATTCTAGTAAAGATTGGAGAACCTCTCCACTTTTATCATACAATAAAGTACAAGTAAAACCTTTTTATTTAATTCCTGTTGGACCTTACTTTGAGATAAAGAGGTAATCCAGTCTTCTGTCCTTCAGAAGCGACTAAGAGGCTGATTCATTACTATCACCAGATGTTGCCAAATGAGCGTCTGTTTAGCGGCACTTAGAGCGACCACTAGTACAGCGCTGCAGGGAGCGAAAGGTAGCGCCAGCTCCGCTATAGCATAGAGTGCCAGACGCGGTTTGATTAAAGTCTGTTCTTGAACACATATACACCAGTAACAAAGCAAAAACACATGGAATTACATTGTTATAACACTGGGACAATAACACTTGTAAATTCAAGTGCAAATACAATTCTGCACAAAAATCTGAAAAGTCAAAAAAGTTCCCCAAAATGTTTGTTTGCAGCCAGGTCACACAATGATTTGAGCAAAAAAAAAAAAAAAATGTCAAACACGCTGTTTAACCCTTTAAGTGCCAGCCTACCTGGAGCATTCTTCATTCTCTGTTGCCAGACCCTTTTGTACTATTTTGCGCTCCACATGTTCAGCTGTGATTTTTGAAGGGATTTCCAGGGATTTCCCAGGGAATTATATATTCTTTTTTTCAGCAGAATCTGGGCTTTAACATGAAATGTTCTTTTTTGTCATTTTTTAGGTGTATTCTCAATATTTTGGAGTGAAATATGTGCAAAAACATATCTATTATAAAATCTATTTTTTTTACAATTTGTAGTGTTTTTTGTAATAAAAAATGTAATTTTGTCAATAAAATCTTGTTGCGTGTGAAATCCCAATTTCTCCCGGTTACAGCGATACCACATATATATTGGTAGACACCCTTTCCTGCCCAGGAGACTCCCCCAAACTGAAACAGCGCTTTAGGAGATTTTCAGATAAAATACAAATATGCTAAGCGCTAGGCGCACCTTACAGTTTTTCAAGAAAAACAACCCTTTACATTTGAAATACCCCCCACAAACTATATATTCCCTGGAAGTATACCCCCTCAGGCTTTCTAGGTGTACCAGGCTTGTTTACATGGGTGCAGTTTTCTGGAAGTAATTCCTCAATGAATTCTTTGGTAGCACAGAGTTTCACTAAAAATGAATAAAAAAACAGAATCAAACTCATATTTTCCTAAAAAAATTGCGCACCTTGTACTTTTTCCACCAAAACAACCCTTTACATTTGGAATACCCCCCAGAAACCATATATTCCCTGAAGGAACATATGTTAAGCTTTCTAAGCGTACCCAGCTTGTTGTAGTGTGCTCATCATTTTAGAAGTAATCCTTTGAAGAATTCTTAGGTTGCAAGAGGTTTCCCTCAAAAAAATTATAAAAAAACAGAATAAAAAACTTATTTTCTTAAAAAAGCAATATGCAAACAAGAAAGAAGAAGCTAAATCTGAAAGTGCGAGATCCCCCGAGCAGAACAATACCCCACATGCATAGGTACTATTAACCCTTTTAATTGCCCGTCTACTTGAAATTTTTTCACCCTCTGTTGACAGGTAATTTTTCACCATTTTGCACCATGTTTAACCATGATTTTTGGAGGAATTTCCAGGAAAATTATAGATACATATTTTGCAGCAGAGTTTAGGCTTTAACATGAAATGTCTTGTTTGTAATTTTTCTACTGTTTTTTTAAATATTTTTGCGTAAAAAGAAAAAAAATAAAAATTAAACATTATTTTTTAGAAAATTGTCTCCTTTATTTTAAATAAAACATTTACTTTATTAGAGAAAACCATATTGCATGTGAAAGCCCCATTTCTTCCGATTACAACGGTACCACATATGCATTGGTAGCCCCCCCATTCTTGCCCAGGAGACCCCCTAAACTGAAAATAGCACTTTATAACATTTACAAATAAAATACTACTACTATCCACACTATAAACATCAGGGGTTAATTAAAAAAAAAACTGACATAGGGTCCCCCCTCCTGGGGGGGACCCATTTTTTGGAGAATTTTAAGGGTTAAAAACCCTTAAAACTCCCCCCCCCAAAATATATGGGGTCCCCCTTACCCATCATAACCAGCCTTGGACCAGCTATGGGGGCTTGTAGAACAGGGTGCAACGGGGCCAGCTTTGGTGGCCCCCCCACCCTGCAGGCTACAAGCCCACATAGCCATGGCCCGGGCTCTTCTGCCCCCCCCTGGGCTTTGGGGAGGCAGGTAATTGGGGTGCCGGGGGTTAACGGCAAGTGACCCGCTAGCCGCAGGTGACTTGCCAGCTCCCCAGCCTTGTGAACTGGTATAAGGGGTCTCATGTATCCCTTACCAGTTCACAAGGTGTTAAGTGTAAAAAAAAAAAAGCTGGAAGCCTTTTTTAGCTGCTGGACGGCAGAACATAAGGGCTTAATTAAAAAAAAAAATGACATAGGGTTTTTTTTTTAAAACCCTTAAAAATCCCCCCCAAAAATGAAATGGGGTCCCCCTTAATCAGCATTACCAGCCCGGGACCAGCTATGGGGCTTGTAGGAACAGAGTGGGGGGGGCAGCATTTGTGCCCCCCCCCACTCTGCAGCCTACAAGCCCACATAGCCTATGTGGGCCCGGGCTCTTCTGCCCCCCCCTGGGCTTTGGGGAGGCAGGTAATAGGGGTGCCGGGGGTTAATGGATACACCCTGCTCCGATCACTATCGGCATCTGTCACCGACAGATAACAGCGGCGCGGGACATAGGATCCAAGGTGAGTAGAGTAAAAAAAAAAATAAAGGTCATTTTTTTCTATCTGTGTCAGTGTCTTCATTTTTACATTTAACCCCTTGTGAACTGGTAAGGGGTCCATGAGACCCCTATACCAGTTCACAAGGCTGGGGGCTGGCAAGTTACCTGCGGCTAGCGGGTGACTTGCTATTAACCCCCGGCACCCCCAATTACCTGCCTCCCCAAAGCCTATAGGCTATGCAGGCTTGTAGCCTGCAGGGCCAGGGGCCACAAAAGCTGGCCCCTGCACCCTGTTCCTACAAGCCCTACATAGCTGGTCCCGGGCTGGTTATTCCGGGTAAGGGGGACCGGGTAAGGGTTTTTTACCTTTTTTTACTTAAAATTCCCTCAAAAAATGGGCCCCCCCCCCCCCCCCCCCGGGAGGGGGGACTCTATGTCATTTTTTTTCTTGATTTAACCTTTGTAGTGTGGATGGTAGTTTAGGTATTTTATTTGTAAATGTTATAAAGTACTTGTTTCAGTTTGGGGGGTCTCCTGGGCAGGAACGGGGGCTACCGTTACATATGTGGTACCGTTCTAATCGGTAGAAATGTGGCTTTCACATGCAATATGGTTTTCTCAATAAAATACATTTTTAATTTAAAATAACGGAGAGAATTTTCTAAAAAAAAATGTATTTAAACTCTGCTGCAAAAAAATATATGTATAATTTTCCTGAAAATTCCAGCAAAATATGGCGCAAAATGGGAAAAAAATGACCTGTCAACAGAGGGTGACAAAATCTCAAGTAGGCTGGCAATTAAAAGGGTTAAAAGTAGCTATGCATGTTGGGTATTGTTCTATGCAGGGGACCTTGCGCTTTCAGACTAAGTCCCTTATTTAACAAGGGATAGCGCCAGGTAGCGAATGGTGAGCGAAAGGTAATGACGGTCACCGCCACAAGAACGCCGGCTCCCCTCCGCAATCACACATTTATCAAGCCGATCCTGCTTAGCGACTGACAGAGCGCCAGATAGCGAATCATTCATCATTATTCCAGCCTCACCCCACAGCGCCAGCGAGCGACCTTGAACAGCGACAGGTATGACCTCTCGCTACCTGGCGCTCTCCAATGCATTTCAATGGAGCAATATTTAAATATTCTTAATTAATTGCTATTAATGTTTTTTTTTTTTTTTTTTAAATGTCAAAAATTCTTTGACCACTTCTGCAATGTTAGATATTTTTTTAAGGTAAAAAAAAAAAAAAAATTTGTGCAGAATTGATATTACAGGTCTGATATTAATGTATTCATATTACAAAATGTTTTGAAAAACTTGTTTTTTTTTTATCCAAAAATATGGTTGTTTGGGGGTTAAAAAACTACATTTAACCCATCGCCGCCAGCGCTCTGGGGTTTAAACAAGCATTTCACTGCGCGAGAATTTTTTGAGCGTGATTTGTTAATGAATATGCTGGAAGCCGTTCACTATGGCCAATTGCTGTCATGCGCTCCCATACAGCGTGGAACCTGTCAAATAGCGACTCCTCACCCAATATTCAACATTACGGCAAACCGACTGAGTCGCTATCAACTACAGAACAACGGCCAAGCACAGCGACTACTAGCGGGCGCTCTGAAAATGCCGCTACTGTCGCTCATCTGTCGCTACCTGGCGCTATTAATGAATCGGCCTCCCCGCTTGTTTTTTTTGTTTGCATATTGATATTTTAGGAAAAGGTGTTTTTTATCAGCTTTTTTATACATTTTTTAGGGTAACCCTGCGCAACCAAAGAATTCTTTGAGGGATTACTTCCAGAAAGATGAGCCCACTACAAGCTGGGTACACTTAGAAATCCAACGTGTGTACTTTCAGGGAATATATGGTTTGTAGGGGGTATTCCAAATGTAAAGGGTTGTTTTGGTTGAAAAATTGCAAGGTGCGCACTTTGCAGAGCTGAAATTTTCAAGTAAAATTACCGTTACGCACATGCTTTACTTTGGGGTGTTTGGCAACTCTTCCCTTGACAGTAGCTATGCATGTTGGGTATTGTTCTGTTTGGGGGATGTTGCTTTTTCAGATTAAACTTGTTTTTTTTTTTGTTTGTATATAGTTTTTTTAGGAAAATGTGGCTTTGATTCTGCTTTTTTATCCTTTTTTAGGGAAACTCTTTGCAACCAAAGAATACATTGAGGGATTACTTCCAGAAAACTGTGGCCACATCAACAAGCCTGGTACGCCCAGAAAGCTTGAGGTGTGTACTTCCAGAGAATATATAGTTTGTTGGGGGTACTTCAAATGTAAAGGGTTGTTTTTATTGAAAAAATGCAAGGTGCACCTAGCGCATAGCATAGTTGTATTTTATCTGAAAATCTCATAAAGCTCTGTTTCAGTTTGGGGGAAAGGGTGTCTACCAATACATTTGTGGTACTGTTTTAACCAGGAGAAATTGGGATTTTACACGCAATAAGATTTTATTGACAAACTTACATTTTTTATTACAAAAGAACACTACAAATTGTAAAAAATAGATTTTTATTTGTTTTTTTTGCTCATATTTCACACAAAAATATTGAAAATACACCTAAAAAAATGACAAACAAGACATTTCATGTTGAAGCCCAGACTCTGCTGAAAAAAAAACAATATATAATGTTCCTGGGAAATCCCTTCAAAAATCACATTTGAACATGCGTAGTGCAAAATAGTGATAAATGGTCTAGCAACAAAGGGTGACAAAAACTCCAGGTAGTCTGGCACTTAAAGGGTTAAACACGGCCATTGAAATGTATGGGATAGCGACACAAAGCGAAAGGTAATACCTGGCGTTCTGGAAGCTAGTGCGCCGGTGCTATATGCTGAGCCACCTGGATTAATACATGTGACGCTACATGGTGCTGTTAGAGTCGCTCACCAGAATCACCTTCTTAAATGTGGTTTTGCTTACAGCGCCCGGCATTCACCAGACGCTGCCTGCCGCTACGAGGCACTACCTGGCACTATCCTTTCTTGAATAACCCCCTAAGCCTGCTATCCAGCAGTAGTAGAAGAGTGGAGAAGTAGGCGTGCTTTTTGGCCTAAGTGTGTCTGCGCTTGCAATCTGCTACTATTGTGGGATGGGAGAAATGGATTAGTTAGCATTGGCATACACTAGCATATATGAGGCTTGTGTGCTTTCAGTGTCCCAGAAATGTACTTGGATGTCAAATAGATGGATGTCAAATAGTCAGGAGTCATTGTCCCACTAATTTAGGATTTCTCTTTTGCTTTCTCCTGACAGATGTTTCTACGCAGATGGAGCCAGTCACCATCCTCCCCACCCCAGCTCCAGGGACGGCCAGCAGCATGGGCCCCCGCCACAGCTGCGATGGTGAGTACATCCCACTTCCTATGCACTTGTGAACCCTATGTCTTCGAGTCAAATCTGCAGACATTTACAATGTACCTATGTGTTAATTTAACACACATCTAGGTTACATGTGTTTGGTCAACAATCCTACATGCCTGTCTGCATGCTTGATTGTTGCCTCCCATTCTGGATTTTGCCACATTGAGTCAATTAGTGGTTTAGACACAACCAAATGGGGCTGCTTAGGTCGTGACCTCTAAGAATCTTGTCAAAACTAGTTTACGCGTTAGGACTTAGGCCCTGATGTTTGGCTGTGACTAAACACATAAATGTACACACTGGGACTTATACCTTCTTTGCTTCCCAAGAGTTAAAGTGGACCAACACCCAGGATTTTGACTTTCCTGGGTCTTGGTCCACTACGGTGGGGCACCCCCGATCGTCACCGCTGTGTGACAACCCCCTGAACTCACCTCTCCTCGAGCCGACGGACAAGCCGCGGACAAGCGGCTCCTCCTCCTCCGCCTCCCGCGCGTCCCTTTTTACGCGTGCGTGCCCGCGCCGGCCATTCACAGACGGCCGGCGCAGGCACGCGCACGTCTAGAGGGGCGCGAGGGAGGGGCCGGCGGCCGTGCAACGCCGAAATTGAGGTAAGGAGTTTGGGGTGTTTGGGGGGGTTTCACCCCGCGGGACATCCCGATCTCGGATGTCCCGCGGGGAGGGAGGTGATCGGGCCGGGAATCTTATAGATTCCAGGGCCGATCACCGGTGGGTGTTGGTCCACTTTAAGAGTAAATGTATGCTTGGGATGTGGTGTCCAAATTTCTGCCAGTCAATAGTACTCATATAATGTTAACAAATAAGCGCACAGTGGGCAACAATGTTAATGTGAGTGTCAGCTAATTGGACACACTGACATTACATTGCTACATCTGTGTCTGTTGAGGTCACATTCCATTTATTAATATTTATTTTTTTATACATCTCTACAGCTTGTGAAAACCAGCATCGCAGACTGTGGCGGGAGATCAGGCGTCTGAAGCTGATGCTGCTGGCCAAGAAGAGGCGGCAGCGGCGTTGTTAGGGTGGGGGGATGACTGGCCCGTTGGTTGACGCCCTTTGTTGGGCAATGTTGGCCCTGTTGGCCACCTTTGTAATAAAAAATTTTCTATTTTCATAATTACAGTGTTGTGCCTTGGCAAGCATAGTTTAACTGTCTCAAAACCCATTTGTGTGTAAATTTAGCCATACCTTTGGAGCCATTTCATGTGTAAACCATAGTAAGCTATGGTCACAAATGTGTGGCATAAATTTACAAATACATTTACATATCTAGATCAAGATACTCATCCCTGACTGTGTTATTAGCTATGTCTTAGGAAAAACACAATTTAGAGGTGGGTTAATCAAATATATTTACAGAAAAAAAAACACAAACAAAATTAATATTCTTGGCTGGGTGGCCGGGGAGGTTGGGAGTCATTGCTAGGGGCGGTGTTGGGGGACAACAGTGCAGTAAAAAATATAGACTGCTGTTGTATGAGCTGTTGTATCAACAACAAAGTTTGGTCCTGCCGCTGTATAGCTTCTTGCTGCTGCTGGAGAGATTGTTCCATTAGATTGGCCAGCCGACCAAGTTCCTGGTTCTGGTGCTGGTTACGCATCAACTGGTCGATCTGGCGCTGCTGGGCCTCATTTTGTTGCTGACACATCAGCACCTGCTGTTCCAATGCCGCAATGCGCTCATTAGTTCCATCACGCGGCTGTTGGCGACTGTAGTCCTCCAGCATCCGGACCCCTAGCTCGTAAAAATCTGCACTGGTTGGTGCCACACCTCCTCTTGCTGTGGTTTGAGGCTAACAAAATAGAAAACAACATTTTAGACAAACCGAACCAATGCAGGTATGCCCCTCAAAATCATTTGCCCAAACCGTCACTATACAACTTACCCTTGTCTGAGCCTCGGAAGCTTGGCCACATGGGACTTGGGAAGAGGTCCCAGCTTGGGGTTCTGGTTCCGCCTCCTGCCAAAACGACAAAGAAAGGAAATGTGACATGTTGCTTCATCCACTACCCACGAACATGGCAATGTGGTTATTGGTCCTCTAAATCAGCCATGTTACCTCCGTGTCGTCCGCCACAGGTAGGAGCGAGGTATCGCTGCCAGAGAGGGGCAATTCAACATCTGAGATCTCCGGCAAGTTGGCATATGCTAAACAGGAAAGTCAGGTTAGTAGGTCAGTGGACAAAACTCAAATGTAACATGGCTAGCCTATCGAGGCCATACCTCCACAAAGCGCCAAATTACACACTAGACAAAAGGTATCTGTTAAACTCAGATTGATAACATGTATGTTAGAGGAATAAGAGGCAATAATTTGGCCAAATAAGATCAGACACATTGCTTAAATTACACATACCCGCAATCTCCCAGATGTCTGGAGTGGGGCCCTCACTCGAGCTTGGACCTTTAAAATACATGTGGAAACACAAGTTGCCTGAAGCAAGTGCCACAAAAGTAGAGCCAAAATACATACTAGAGCAAGCCAAAACAACTTACCCTCATCTCTGGCAGCCTGAACTTGAAGGGCCCTTTCCGGACAGCCACTTCCGATATTCTGGCCAACTAAAAAACACAAGTAATGGCTCTAAATATTCCTCAAACTACTAGGGTGAATGTTTGTCCAAAAATATGTCAAACAAAATGCATTGCAATCACTCCAAGAACTATTAGACTGACCCTGGGGAGGGAATAAGCACTCCAAAGAGGCATCTTCAAGTTGACAGAGCAAACATGTAGATTATTAGACTAACCAAATCGAACCAGTGTAACAGAAACAGCATAAAGGATACATTATGTATTGCTATACACACCAACAGGGTCCTGTTGACCTGCAACATCGGAAGTGGGGTCCAAAGATGAACCAGTCACTTGGCCTACCAATAAAAAAGAGGAATGAGACACATGCACTTGGGTTAAAGTGGATAAAGCAAGGTTGACACATGCACTTACCGACATCCAAAGAGTAGCTTGGCTCCTGAGGAGATGCTGGGGCCAATGGCGGGGCAGCTAGGCAAAAATCAAGCAAACATTGAGCCATTGTTAATGTGCGTGCAAAAATCCAACATGCATTACGGTGTGTGTGAGCAGCTCATTCACTAATATTCACTAATCAAGGCCAGTGTGACTTCCACATTTATATGCAGATATATGGCCTCACATCTCTGCCTTCCAACATAGCTACACATGTTAGGGCCTTGTTAGTTAGTTGCTGTGAGGGTTAAAGTGGGCGTGAAATTAGGCCGCAGGTCCATATTATTAATACTCAACAGTGCCCCACTCGATTGTTGGAGCTGCTCCCACACCCATTTGTTCCCCAAACAACCAGCACCTAAATTAGTGGTAAATACCTTCAGAAAAGTAAAAAATGTATGAGGTCTAATGTACTACTTCACAGGTCCTCCTGTTAGTTGGGCAGAAAGAGAAAATGCTAATCACATACATTAACATTAGCTTTTATAAAAAGGCAGAAAATATGTACCTTCAGTCCAACCTGTGGTGTCATCCCCAGGATCCACACCCTGCAGCCGAGCCAGTGGAATTTTGGCCTTTAGCATCTCCTCATACGGCCTGTAGGTACTCTAGCCTGGATGGTCCCACTGTCCACATCAAGATCGTGATTCATCTTTTTCATAAGGGCCCCTCTCAAAGTGTAGAAGCGTTTCCTGCAGGATGGGCCACTACGTGGGTGTTGAGCAGTGCTACTAAGCTCCACACCAATGGCATCCCACAGTTTGCTTCTTTCTTGTTTGCCTATTGACTTGCTTTGGGAGCCAAAGAGTAGCTCCCATTTAGCAAGGGTAAGGCGCACAAGATGATTATTCTCCGCTAAATTAAATTCAGGCTCCCTCTTGGCACCTGGGCGCTTAGCCTGGGGTGCTGCACCACCTTCAGGCTGGGCCCTTTTCCGTAAGGGAGGTCTGCGCACAGCACCCACCAAACTCCTACTTGGGCCTGCTGTGGCCGGCAGATGTCCTGAATTTGGCTCCATCCTGTAGCTGCACACACACACAAATACACAACCAACAAGCACGCATGCAGACTACAGAATGGCATCGCACTCTCTTTGGGTTGGCCAGGTTTTATGTGCTCTAACAGACAATCACAAACCAGCCCACTTAATTGATTCACACATACAGCCCAGGTCCTTCTAGCCACACCTCTCCACTGCACTGACTGAAGCATGTGTGTTAGCCAATTAACTAATTACAGACCTCATTAACCAAACAACACACACCCAAATACAACAATGGACTGATGTATCTGAAACCCTTGTGACATGTGGCTATCCTAACGGCTATTTAAATAAACAGCAGCTTACCTTTCATTGGCCCACCACTGAATTTTCGGCCATGTCCGTTAATGCACGCAAGTTTCGGCTCACGTACGCTAGTAGCGCTACTAGCGTGCGCGTGCGCACTCCGTTTCACGCACACCTGGGTCGGCTAATTGGCGCCCGGAAATAGCAGAGCAACGCAAAAGGCGGCAAAGCGGACCTGTCCTTTTTCAAAGTGAAGTATAAATGGAAGGAATTTGCAAGCTTCTGGTATTGTTACACTGTGGCAAAGGCTGTGGTGTGGTGCTTGTTTCCCTTAGCTCATTTGAGTCTCTGTCTGGGTTTTGTCCTCACTCTCTGTGGCTTGTTGGGTGATTTCTGACATCAGTGCTGTTTCTTTAGGAGATTGTTTTTGGTGGCATATGCAAATATTGTGGAGCATACAGCAAGTGAGGCTTGATTTTGGGGCCTTTTGTGGGCTGTGCAGCAACTCCCCTCTTGGTTGTGCCTAACTTAGAAAGCTGTTTTTCAGCAGGCTGGTGGTTTGGACCACTATAGTTCTGGTTTTGTGGTGAGCTGCATTGTAGTGAGTGTGTGAGGAGTGTGATTGTTTGTGTGTGTGGTGTGTTTGTGGTTTTTGTTTTTGTTTGTTTGATTTTGTATATCTGTTGAGTGTGTGTGATGGATAAGAGGGTGATGTATGGTGTCTGGGTGGATGGATGTATGCGTATGCTGGAAGAGCAGGAGGCCAGGGAGCGGGGTGTTGTGAGGCTTAGGGCACCCCGCTCCTTTGGAATCCGCCTTTCAGTATGGGACTTAAGTGACGAGCAGATCAGGAGCCGCTTCCGTCTGAATCGTGCTGCACTACAGTCCCTATATGATCAGATTAAGCACAAAATCGAGCCATCCACCAAACGCACTCAATCCATTCCAGGCATAGTACGCCTGTGTGCCACACTTAATATCTTGGCACGAGGGACCTTCCAGGCAACCTCCGCCCTCCTCAGCGGGATAAGCCAGGCTACTATGAGCCGAATACTAATCCAGGTAGTTCTGGCGATTTGTGATTTAATCCCAATTTACATCAAGTTTCCTGAGGATGAGGAAGAGGTTGCCAAAATAAAACATGCTTTCTATCTAATGGGAGGGATCCCGAATGTGCTAGGGTGCGTTGATGGTACACATATCCCTTTCCGCCCTCCCCGTGCACAGGAGCTGTATTACAGAAACAGGAAACAATTTCATTCTCTCAATGTTATGCTGGTCTGTGACCATGAGATGAAGCTGCGGGCGGTGAGATCGGGGTTCCCCGGCTCATGCCACGATTCTTACGTCTTGCAGCGGACAGTCCTGTGCCGGAAGTTTGAGAACAACGAAATGCCAGCTGGCTGGCTACTGGGTAAATAATTAACCATGGCAAAGTATTTTGACTCAAATATGTGGCCTAGTAAGCCAAATTCTAAAAAATGAAAAACAAAACATGTACTAGTACTAATTGCTGTCTCTCTCCTTGTGTTTTTTCTACAGCGGATAAGGGATATGGGCAGAGAACGTGGGTGCTGACTCCGGTCAGGAGCCCACGGACCTCTGCCCATGAACGCTACAATGCAGCACACCGCAAGACCAGAAGCATTGTGGAAAGAACCATCGGCCTGCTGAAAGCACGCTTTCTATGTTTGGCACGCCCAAGAGGAGAGATGCTATACAGCCCACAGAAGGTCTCCAAGATCATCCTCGCCTGCTGTGTGCTCCACAATATCTGCATATGTCACCGAATTCAATCCCCCGAGGAGACAGCACTGGTGCCAGAAATCCCCAACTTGCCCGCAGGAAGAAGTGAGGACACCCAGACTGGCGATGAGCTAAGGGAAAGGATGATCACTTCCTTTTTTGCGGTAAGCTAACTACCCTTCACTCTAATCCAAGTACTGCACTACTGGGTAAATTTATTTGACCTCCCATCATAATTTGGCTAAAACCACTCGAAGGGGGTGTGTAACATGACCCAAACCACTCTAAGGGGGGTGTCAGATGACCCAAACCACTCTAAGGGGGGTGTCAGATGACCCAAACCACTCTAAGGGGGGTGTAAGATGACCCAAATCACTCTAAGGGGGGTGTAAGATGACCCAAACCACTCTAAGGGGGGTGTCAGATGACCCAAACCACTCTAAGGGGGGGGGAACATGACCCAAACCACTCTAAGGGGGGTGTCAGATGACCCAAACCACTCTAAGGGGGGGGGAACATGACCCAAACCACTCTAAGGGGGGTGTCAGATGACCCAAACCACTCTAAGGGGGGTGTAAGATGACCCAAACCACTCTAAGGGGGGTGTAAGATGACCCAAACCACTCTAAGGGGGGTGTAAGATGACCCAAACCACTCTAAGGGGGGTGTAAGATGACCCAAACCACTCTAAGGGGGGTGTAAGATGACCCAAACCACTCTAAGGGGGGTGTAAGATGACCCAAACCACTCTAAGGGGGGTGTGTAACATGACCCAAACCACTCTAAGGGGGGTGTAAGATGACCCAAACCACTCTAAGGGGGGTGTCAGATGACCCAAACCACTCTAAGGGAGGTGTCAGATGACCCAAACCACTCTAAGGGGGGTGTGTAACATGACCCAAACCACTCTAAGGGGGGGTGGAAGCTGAACAACATAACAATTAGGGTTGGTGTGCAAGATTGACGCAAATGTTGGTTAACAATTAATGCAATATTTTTTTACAGCGAAAAAACAAATTTAAATATATATAGTAACTGCACTTTTTTATCTTTTTCAGGCACCCCGAGATGCACCCTGAAGCCAATTTTCCGTTTCTTTCTAATTTCTGTATTAATTTTCCTTTCCATTCTAATTTCTGTTTTAATTTTCCTTTTCATTCTAATTTCTGTTTTAATTTTAGTTCCTTTTCTACAAAAAATAAAAAAAAAACTAAAGAAACATGTGGCTATGTGTTTAATTCTGTATTAATTTTCCTTTTCATTCTAATTTCTGTTTTAATCTTAGTTCCTTTTCAACACAAAATAAAAAAAAAAACTAAAGAAACATGTTGCAATGTGTTTAATTCTGAAGGTACTTGATTCCCAGCCCACAGCAAAGCAAAGCGCAGGCGCTGTGTTGAATAGCGTGGTCAAACTGACTGACAGCGCCTACAAAGCTGAGCTCCAACATCATATTCAGCAATGTAGGCGTTGTTCCCAACAACGCCAGGTAGCGACTGAGGAGGCCTGCTATAGCGAATCGCTACCGCCCGCGGCGTACGCTAGCGGCGCTCATAGCGCCATACTTCAGTCGCTCATCTGTCGCTACCTGGCGCTATTAATGAATCGGCCTCCCCTTCTTGCAAAAGGGCTCTAAATCAGGCCCTATATTACACTGTAAGTGTAAACATTTGTAAAATGGCCAAAATCAAATGTAGGAAATATCATGACAGATGGAGCATCAGCATGATACACTAATTATGTTTAAAAATATATATACATGATAAATAATAAATAATTAAATATTTAAATATTTTATTAATACAAAAAGAGAACCTGAGATGATAAGCAGTAAATAAAGGGACGTCCCGTCTTTGATCCTGCAGAAACCCTAGAACCCAGAGCAAAGATCCACTTATATTCTCTAGCTAACAATCTTTTACACCTAGGACCTGATTTCACCTGTTCAGTAAATTGAACCCTGAAACGATTGTCCCTCATGTGAATCCTTCGAAAGCTTGGATACTTGGGACAATTGTCCCATAGTGTTAGTCCTGCTTATACCTACCTAAATGTTTATATATTATATATGATCTTATATATCTTATATATATATATATTTTTTTTTTTTTCTTTCTTAACAGGCCTACTCATGCATCCAACGTATTGTAATCTATATTTTTCACAAGTCACCACATAGATAACAAATGAAGTATTACAATTAATAAAAGTTTTGATCTTATGTTGTCTATGGAACACTATAGGGGTAAAAATGTCACCCTGTTCTACATAATTACATATACCACAGTGGGTCATGCCACATGTCATCCAGTGACAGGCAGCCATGTTTCACCCTGGGTGGGATGAGCTGGCAAAAGAGTAGGGGAGAGTGTGCTGGACATACTGGAAGTCCTTCTAGCTGCAAATCTTGTTCTCAAAATAACTTTTCATTTTCTTCACACTCAAGTAAGGGGAAGTTATTCTTTATGATCTGTACAATTCTAGTATATTCACTGTATGTAGTAGCAAATGTAGGCAGGGCCGGACTGGCCATAGGGACACCCGGGACAATGCGCAGTGGGCTGCACTGTTTTGAGGCCAGTTGGGCTGCTGCTTTTAACACCTACATTCAATCCCTGCTCTCTTACAGGCTGATTCATTACTAGCGGCAGGTAGCGACAGATGAGCGTCTGTAGCAGACATTTCAGAGCGTCCGCTAGTAGTCGCTGTGCTCGGCCGTGGTTCGCTAGTTCAGAGCGCCTCAGTTGCTGTGCAGCATTGTTGAATACATTGTGGGGAGTCGCTATATGAGCAGTACAGCGCTGTATGGGAGCGAATGGTAGCAACTGGTCAGTGCGACCGACTCACACCATATTCATCAAAAAAAAATGTGATTAAAGTGGACCAACACCCAGGATTTTGACTATCCTGGGTTTTGGTCCACTTTGGTGGGGCACCCCGATCGGGGGTGCCCCGCTGTGTGAAACCCCCCAGAAAGCCCCAAAAACTCACCTCTCCCCGCTCCCACGTGACCACTGCTGCCAATCCCCACCGACGGACAAGCGGGAGGCATCGACGGACAAGAGAGCGCGCCCGCCGACGCCTCCCACGCGTCACTCTTACAGGGCACGCGGCTGGCGCGGGTGCACGTCCTGCTAGAGGGACGCGCGGGAGGTGGTGGCGGGCGCCGCTGGATCGAGGAGCAGGTAGGGATTTAGGGGTTTCTGGGGGGTTTCAAAGTCGTTTTCAGTCAGTTTAGTTTATTTTGTATAGATTTTACACATTTGAGTCACCTGGTCTCATAACAAAAGAAACACCTCACACACACACAGCCGTTACCACTGATTACAGTGTCAGCCTCTGAGGTAAAGTGTTGCTAGGAGACCAGTGGGCTAAATGAAGCAGCTCACTAAATACAACCCAGCAGATCCCCCTATTCAGCAAATGGACTGAGCCATTGTAATTATACAATTTAAAAGAAAGGCATATATTTTTTCCTTTTTCTATCGCCAGATTATTTATACACATGTTAGAAGCTATTGTGTGGCTATTTAATTATTTATCTATTCTAAGTATGTCACACACCCCACTTCAGACTTAATAATTACACTAGGGTTAACGCACCTCTAGGTGGCAGCATTGCAGAGGACTTCTCCAAAAAAAAACTTCAACAGGCCCCTCCCGGTCTATACATACCTGGTACCTCCCAAGAACCTCCCAGTGTTGTTCTCTGCAAGGTGGCGACAAGACAGAAGAAAGAAGTCTCCTGCTTGCAGGTAGCCGGGGTATCCCCCCGGCCCCCCCCCCATGGTCTATTTCTGCCCGGTTCTTGTTTGAATTGTGTTTTATGTAATGGCAGCCTCCCAGCTTCGGCTGTAGGCCGGGCAATATAGGTAGCCGGCACCATTGGTGCCTAGGAGATTAGCTCCTCCGCTCGACCCTTCATTGCGGGGCATAGCGGGATTCCCGGAGTGGTGATCCGGATGTGGGATGCCCCCTTTTTATTATAGGAGTTAGTGGCCAGGTTGCCCTTGCCCTGGGGTGTTGTGCCTCTTCCGGGGTGTGGGACGCGCTGGGGACAGTGTCATGCTTTACTGTGCTCATGTTGTGTGAGTGTGCTGCTGCGCTTTTCATTTGTGATTTTACTTGTGATTTTACTTGTGCCTTCACTGTCTGTTCTCGGCTGTGTGTGTGTTTGTCTCCCCTCAGTAGCCGGGGGGGCGGGGCCTAGCGGCGTGCTGCGCCGTGGTCCCGCGGGTGGCTGGGCGCCGTATTCGGCGCCTGCAGCTTGCCTGCCCGGCTGCTCAGGGGAGACATTCATCAGTGTGCGGGTCTGTGTCTCCGTCGCTGTTCTCCGGGAGCCGGCGGGTGGCGCCGCCGGCCCCGGGATCGAGGTCTGATGGCGTTCCCCGCAGGCAGACGCTGACGCTGCCTGGGGGCGAGGTCGCGCGCGCGCGGGCCGCGCACGGATTGGACGGCCTGAGGGGCGGGGCCTTCTCGGCTCCCGCGCTCCTGGAGCGTCTCTCTCTCTTCCTCCGTCCTCGGTGTGCTGGCCGCCATCTTCTGCTGGCTGCGCGGTTCCTCCTCTCTCCAGGTAGGCGGTTCTTGGGCCATGTCAGTTTCCCCTCGGATCCTTCCTTCTCCCTTGCCTCTCTCCTCGCTCCGGCGCAGCTTTATGGTGCTGCCTGGCATTAACCACTTCTGTTGCTCTGGTTAATGAGGGGGGGGTGGTAAAGGGGGGTTTTTTGTACATTATGAGGTGTTTTTTTGGCATGGTGCTGATTGACGCCTGTCTCTCTCTCCTTTTGTGTTTTTCAGATCCTGGGATCCCGTCTGGCAGGGCTCTCCCGGTCATATATACCTGGCTCGTGGGGGGGTGTTTGTGGTCCTTGCAATATATATATATATATATATATATACATTTTTTTGTAATTTTATTAGGGCCTTTTGCTAATTCCCCTGGGTCAGGATTTTGTCTGTCCTTAGACTAGTGTTAGGTTATTTTGGGGCATCCCGGGTCGCATACCGCATAAATCCCTGGGTTCTGCTAAAACCATAATTTCACCACATGGAGGTTGCCACAGATACCGGGAATGGTTCTTCGGGACAATCCAAGGTGTGCGGGGGTTGTGGGACTCCGCTCCAGGGAGATGATGTCATTTTGTGTATCCCTTGTGCACAGCAGAACATTGCACGGCAGTCCAGTACTCCGGTGCCTAGCACTTCGTCAGCCGCGCCATCTCCCTCTCCCCCTCGCTTATTCCGGACCCCGTGTGACGTTGTCCTGGGCGGGGATTCGCAGTCTGAGGTATGTGCCCGCTTGACCAGCCTTGAGAAGCGGTTTTCTGCTATAGCCGCTCAGAAGGTTTCAGCTAAGCGGAAGCATCTGACTCCGCCTCCGCCGGATTCAGATGAGGAAGTTGTGGGAGATCTGGATTGGTCGGATCGTCCCCGTGAAGAAGGTGAGCTCATTGAGGATGAAGATTCTGATGTTCAGCAGTTGTTGGGTTCTGAGGGAGATCCGGATGCTGGCCTCCCTCTCGATTCCTCTACCATTTTGAGCCAGATGTTTGAGGTGTTGGATTTGGAGCCACCGGTGGTTGCTCCCAGACCCAAGGGTCAGCTTTTTGGGGTTTCCAAGCAGCGTCTGGAATTTCCCAGCCAACAGCACTTTGAAGAAATTGTCTTCAAGCAATGGGAGCAACCTACACGTCTTGTTGGTGTGCCGTCTAGCTGGGATAGGAAGTATCCCTTTCCGGCGGAATTGATGAAGCGTTGGTCTGTTCCCCCTGAGGTAGATACTCCGGTCTTGGGACTGTCCAACACGGCGGTCGTGCATTCCCCTGACACTACTTCGCTCAGGGACGGTGAGGATCGCCGGGTTGATCAGCTTGCCCGTCATGGTTTTGTATGTGCGGGTTCGGTGTTAAGGCCTGTCTGTGCTTCGGCTCTTTTGACTTTTGCTGTCAGGTCTATTGTCAGGGACTTGGGGGTGGATCTCGAGCCCACCAGTGATGAGTCCCTTGGGCTTAAGCGCTGTGATGATTTTTTGTCCTTCATCCTGGCCGCTCAGGAGGATGCCATGCTGATGTGTGGCAGGGCTACTGCCTTGCTGGTGGCTATCCGGCGCTGTGTGTGGTTGAGACAGTGGACGGCTGATTTTAATTCTAAAAGATCGCTCACGGCTCTGCCCTTTATGGGTTTGAGGCTTTTTGGTGAAAGGCTGGACTCTGTTGCAAAGGGAGGTAAGTTACCTCAGCGCAAGAAATTTCGTCGTTCCTTTCGGGGGATGGTCTCGTTCAATCCGTCCTTTCGGGGAGTTGGCGCCGGTAGAGGTGCGGGCTCCCCGGCCCCCAGGAGCGGCAGTTGGAATAGGGGCAGAGGCCGTGGCCGTCCCACCCGCGCCTGGGGTGCCAAGCCCAAGCCGGCTGCCAAGCCCATCCAGCAATGAGGGGGCGCCCTCACCCGTTCGGGTGGGGGGACGGTTGCAACTCTTCTCCCGGGTGTGGGACCAGGAGGTCCCGGACAGATGGATCCGGGAGGTGGTTTCGGCCGGTTACAAGTTGGAGTTCGAGTCCTTTCCTCCTCCAAGGTTCTTCAGGTCTCGGGTGTCTTTGGATCCTTTGGCCGCGCAGGGGCTCCTGGCGGCAGTAAGGAATCTTCTGGATTTGGCCGTCATTTGCCCGGTTCCTCCGTCGGAGGTGGGACGCGGGTTTTATTCCAATCTCTTCACGGTCCCCAAAAAGGACGGGTCCTTCCGTCCTATTCTGGATTTGAAGTTTCTCAACAGGTTTATTCGTCCTCGGAAGTTTCGCATGGAGACCCTGCGGTCGGCGATCGGTTCGCTTCGGCAGGGGGACTTTATGACGTCCATAGACATCAAGGATGCGTACCTGCACGTGCCGATTTTTCCTGCTCATCAGCGGTTCCTCCGTTTCGTGGTGGGGGATCGGCATTTTCAGTTTGTGGCTCTTCCGTTCGGGCTCACCTCTGCTCCGAGAGTGTTCACCAAGGTGTTGGCGGGGGTGATGGCCCTGCTCAGAGCTCAGGGGATTCGCATTGTGCCTTACCTGGACGATCTTCTCATCATGGCTCCTTCCTTCAGTCAAGCAGAAGGGGACACCAGCACGGTGGTGTCCATGTTGGAGAGGTTCGGCTGGGTGATCAATTACCCCAAGTCCTCGCTGGTTCCGGCCAGGGTGGTGACCTTTCTGGGGATGTCGCTGGACTCTTGCCAGCACAGAGTGTTTCTTCCTCAGGCCAAGGTTCTGATGATTCAGGAATTGGCCCGGCTGCTTCTCTCCCATCCTCATCCGTCCCTTTGTCTGGGGATGAGACTGGTGGGGTTGATGGTGGCCTCGTTCGAGGCAGTTCCCTTTGCTCAGTTTCATACAAGGACTCTTCAACTTCATCTTTTGGCGTCTTGGAACCGGTGCCCGGGGTCGTTGGATCGGTCCTTCCGGGTGTCTCCTCGGGTTCGGCAGTCCCTTCTGTGGTGGTTGGTCTCGGACAATCTTCTGAAGGGCAGGTCGTTTCTGACTCCACTTTGGGAAACTGTCACCACGGATGCCAGTCTGTCAGGCTGGGGAGGTTATTGGAAGGATCTTCGGTTTCAGGGGCAGTGGGACCCTCAGGAGGCTCACTTGCCCATCAATGTTCTGGAATTGCGGGCCATCAGGTTGGTTCTGTCTCACTTGACGCATCATTTACAAGGTCTGCCGGTTCAGGTTCGCTCGGACAATCAGACGGCGGTTGCTTACATCAATCACCAAGGGGGGACTCGCAGTCTGGGTGCCCACAGGGAAGTGTCTCTGATTTTGGTCTGGGCGGAGACTCATGTCCCTTGCATCTCGGCAGTTTACATTCCGGGTGTGGAAAACACGGCGGCGGATTTTCTGAGCCGGTGTGCGTCCCGTCGGGGGGAGTGGTCTCTCCATCCCCAGGTGTTTCGGTCGCTTTGTCTCCGGTGGGGGACGCCGGAGGTGGATCTGTTTGCCTCTCGTCACAATCACAAGCTTCCGTCCTTTGTGTCCCTGTCCCGGGACCCTCTGGCTCTGGCGGTGGATGCCATGTCCCTGAGCTGGAGGGACCTGGGGTTTCTTTATCTGTTTCCTCCGATTCCCATGCTAGGCAGGGTGCTGCGAAAGTTGGTTCTGGAAGGAGTTCCCGCCATTCTCGTGGCTCCAAGGTGGCCAAGGCGGGTGTGGTTCGCGGACATTGTCCGTCTGGCCGTGGATCGGTTCGATCTGCCTCTTCGGCCAGATCTTCTCACTCAGGGTCATCTCTGTTACCCCAGTTTACAAACGCTGGCTTTGACGGCTTGGCTGCTGAAACCTCCATCTTAAAGGAGGAGGGTCTTTCGGATGCGGTCATTCAGACTCTCATTAGTGCTAGGAAGAGATCTTCTTCTTCCATATATTACAGATATTGGAGAGCTTATATTGATTGGTGTGAGGCTAGGTCTTTGACCTGCCGGGTTTTTTCTGTGTCTAGGATTTTGGAGTTCCTTCAGACGGGTCTGGACTCTGGTCTTCAGCTGAGTACCTTGAAGGGGCAGGTTTCTGCTTTGTCAATTTTTTTCCAGAAATCTTTTGCTAGTCATTCCTTGGTCAAGACTTTTTTCCAGGGGGTCTCGCATGTGCCGCCTCCTAGGAAGCCTTTGCTCCCAGTTTGGGACTTGAATTTGGTTCTTTCTGCTCTTATGGCTCCTCCTTTTGAGCCCTTGCGGGATGTTGCTTTGTCCATTCTTACTCAGAAGGTTGCCTTTCTGGTGGCCATTACTTCGGTTAGGCGTGTTTCGGAGCTGGCTGCTTTGTCTATTCAGGCTCCTTATTTTGAGGATCATCAGGACAAAGTGGTTTTTCGTTACAAGTCAGATTTTCTCCCTAAAGTGGTTTCTGCTTTTCATCTTAACCAGGACATTGTTCTTCCTTCCTTGTGTCCTAAGCCTAAGAATGTCAAGGAGCGTGCTTTGCACTGCCTGGATGTGGTTCGTTGTGTCAGGTTTTATCTTCGTGCGACGTCTTCTTTTCGTAAGACTGATGCCTTTTTTGTTGTGCCATGTGGACCTAGGAAGGGTTTGGCTCCGGCCAAATCTTCCATTAGTAAATGGATTCGTCAGGCCATTGTTGGTGCTTATTCGGCTAAGGGGAAGGATCCTCCTTTCCGAGTTACTGCTCATTCTACTCGTGCGGGTGGTGCGTCCTGGGCTTTTCAGCACCAGGCTTCTGTTGAACAAGTGTGTAAGGCTGCAACTTGGTCTTCTGTTCATACTTTTTCTAAGTTCTATAAGGTTGATGTGCGGGCTTCAGCGGATGCTGTTTTTGGCCGCAAGGTTTTGCAGGCTGCAGTGGTTTGAATTTTTTCTGCGTTATTGCCTGTTCGGATACCCACCCTTTTCTGGACACTGCTGTTGGATGTCCCTAGTGTAATTATTAAGTCTGAAGTGGGGTGTGTGACATACTTAGAATAATACCATTTTGTGAATACTCACCTGTAAAATGGGTATTATAAGTATGTCACACACCCCACTTCACCCGCCCTTTTTTGGTATCCTGGCTCTCTATTTGGTGAAGTTTGGTTCTTTACGTTGAGGGTTACATTGTTTGGTTCTGGTACCTTGTCTTACTGCTGTTCTAACACTGGGAGGTTCTTGGGAGGTACCAGGTATGTATAGACCGGGAGGGGCCTGTTGAAGTTTTTTTTTGGAGAAGTCCTCTGCAATGCTGCCACCTAGAGGTGCGTTAACCCTAGTGTAATTATTAAGTCTGAAGTGGGGTGTGTGACATACTTATAATACCCATTTTACAGGTGAGTATTCACAAAATGGTATTTTTTTAATGCAAATTTTGCGATACTGCTCCTTTAACTTTCATATATATGGTTTTCACATACTGCGCCCAGCGTTCACACGGCGCTACGTGGCACTATGTGGTGTTAGCGTTTCTTAAATAACCCCTTAAGTTTACTATTTAAACAAATGTATGCTAGTGATATATGACTAAGGGGGGAGTTCATGCCCCCAAAGTGCCTATGGGCACTTTGGATGACTTATTTTTAAATGGTTTGAATAAATCAGTGTTTTATAGAATCCTTTATAGCTGGAGCCACAAGTTTGTGTATGGATATCCGAAGCAATGCCAGCTCTCTTCAGGCTCAGGAGTCCCTGTGCACCACAAGTACAGGTATTGGTGAGTCGTCTATTAGTTTTCACAGACAAATGAAAGTTTGAGCTAATTTGCGCATACAGATTGCAAAAGGAACATTATCATACTGTAAAGTGTTAGACATTATACTAATACAGACGTGCATGTGTCGTTTATGTAATCCAAGAAGAAATTAAAATATTTTCTTTTAAGTTCCTTTTCAACCCTTAAAATTCAAAAGTATAAACTGCCTCTCTAAATTCAGATTTTAATAATAGGGGTAAAGCGCAAATTTTACATATTTATATTGGATGTTAAGCAATTAGGCCTATCTGAATATCCTTTTTTTGTCTAAAAGAGTATCTCATTCAGGCTTCCTAATCTTAATCCTGAGAATCTAACTTCAGGAAATCACATTCCTTTAAATTAAACTTGTCCTTTGACATCTTATTTTGTAGTTTTATATACCAGATACATGCAATTTCATGAAATGCTTTAGAATTGTCTATGTTCAATGGCCCTGAAGCTATTTCAATAAGACCTCTAAACATAATACTGCTCTAATTTTCATTAATATGTAATAGAAACTAATTTTGGGAACTGTAAACTTGCCTATGTGCTATTATCGTGCATCTTTAAACATAAAAATGATTCCAATTAGGATGTGCAGGTCAGTTCAGGGTACTAGAAATTGTTTAAAGAAAGAAATACTGCTTCAAAAAGTATAAGTGTATTGTACATTGTAACAATCAAGCAGGGATCACATCATATACAGTATATGAGTACAGGAGCAAAAAAAGATACAGGATTGAGATAATGTTTAGACTTGATCAGTCAGTCGTATTGCCAGTAATGCTAATATTTAACCCTAAAGCCATTTATTTATATATATAAAGCCAGGCTGATTTATTAATAGCGACATGTAGCGACAGTTGAGTGACTGTAGCGGAATTTTCACAGCGCCCGCTAGTAGTCGCTGTGCTTGGCCGTTGTTCGGTTGTTGACAGCGACTCAGTCGGTGTGGCGTAATGTTGAATACAAGGTTACGAGTCGCTATTTGACAGGTTCCGCATGATAGTGACTGGTCAGAGCAACCGGCTTCCACCCTATTCATCAAAAAATCACGCTCAAAAAATTCAAGCGCTGTGAAATGCATGTTTAAACCCCAGAGCGCTGGAGGCGATGTGTTAAAAATAGTTTTTTAACCCCCAAACCACCATATTTTTGGAAACAAAAAAAAGTATTTTAAATAATTTAGTAATATGAATACATTAATATCAGACCTGTAATATCAATTCTGTACAATTTTTTTTTTGTAATTTTTTTTTCCCTTAAAAAAAAATGGCAGAAGTGGTCACAGAATTCACATTTAAAAAAAAAAAAAAAAAAAAAAAAAAACATTAATAACAATGAATTATTAATATTTAAAGATTGTTCCATTGAAATGCATTGGAGAGCGCCAGGTAGCGAGAGGTCATACCTGTCGCTGTTCAAGGTCGGACGCTGGTGCTGTGGGCTGAGGCTGGAATAATGATGAATGAGTCGCTATATGGCGCTATCTCAGTCGCTACCGGCCGCTCACCAGTCGCTACCTGTCGCTATTCCTTCATAAATAAGGGCCTAAGCATTATAGATACCTGGTCCAATGGACCTGTTTCTAAAGGTCTTTTAATAAGTTAATGAATTCAGCTTTAGGAGATCTTATATAGACAGCCCACTCCCACTGGCTGGACATTTAAAAAATGAATGAAAACTTGAAAATATGTTTTTTCTGCTTGGGGGGCTCATTTTTGAAAAAAAAAAAACAGGTAACATTGGGATATATAGGACTATGTGATTAGGTGGTCTATCTAGTTGCTTGGACACTCCCTTTAAGGACGATATGCAGAATCTTTGACTTTTTCTGCATATCCCAAAGGGTTCTGTTGTTTTCAAATTTATCGCTACTTCATCTGGGGAATTATGAAATGAACCATTTTGACCCATTCAAATAAAAAGCTCTCTTAGATGCAGGTTACAATTCCCACCTAAAAGCCCACTAAAATGTAAAGTTGGTTTACTGAATAATTAGCATTACTCCCATTGAAATGAAATGAGCTGCATTTTGTTTGCGCTCGTCCTCCAGCAGAAGGCAGTGTTAACTAAAATGTGGGCACCACAGGAAGCCGTTTACATACAGTATTTGCCAGCAACACAACACAGGCACATCATTTAGATCAAAACAAGCTGAGATTTTCCTTTTAAAACAATTGGCAATACTTTGCTGTGCCCATCTACTTTTGTCTTATTTTCAGATGTGTCGTGGCACTCACTAGCCTAAAAGGCATTAAAGCAGAACAATTGCTCTGCAGTCTGTGAAATGAAAAGTGTCCAAACCGATGTTAAACGAAAAGCACTGGCTTTGAATTCAGTTTCTCCTCAAGGATTTCACGAATCAGAACGCAGCAAAACGATTTCCAATTAGTAGGTATTTTTGAAAGGGGTCTGTAGCACATCTTTTTTTTTAAGCTCTGTGTCCTGATGATAAGAGAGAGGAAGAGATATTACACCGTTGATATTAAAAGAGACAGGAGGCCAGATAGAGGAATCATTTGATTTTAGATCAAAATGCTGTCAACCAAATGTATTTGTTAGTCACCTTTGAAATCCCACTGGCTATTTTGAAAATTCAATTTTAATCTTCGTGGGGTGTGCTAGAGATCAGCTGTGCCAGGGAAGCAAGGAGGAAAGGCTTTGCATGGTGTAAATTTGGCCCCTTTATAGGATTTGTTTAATGTTCTGCCAGTGATAACAGCTAGCACAAAATATAGATCATTCTAGTTCCCTTATTGCACGTGTTTGCTTGTTCAAGTAATGATACTAGAATTATAATGCTAAAGTATAAATTTAGCTCTTGAAAAAAAAAGTCACATGTTTAACCCTATGATTGCCAGACTATCTAGAAATGTTGTCACCACTGGTTGCCAAGCAAAGTTTAAGCATTTGGCACTAAATTGTGTATGTTTGCAGAAATTTCCAGGATAATTATATATTGTTTTTTTTCAGCAGAGTTTGAGCTTTAATATGAAATGTCCTGTTGGTCATATTGTCAGTGCTTTCTTAATATTTTGGGTGAAATATGTAGAAACAATTTATCTTCTTATCTATTTTTTTAAATTTCGTTGCTTTTTTTTCAAACATTAAACATTTTTCAGGGAAAATCATATTGCTTGTAAAAGCCCCATTCCTCCTGATTACAATGGTACCACATATGTATCGTTACACGCCCTTTCCTGCCCAGAAGACACTCAAAACTGAAAAGAATGTTTAATCATATTTCCAAATAAAGTACAACTAACTGCAACTTACAGTTAACTTGCAATAACTATCAAGGGCTAAATCCTTAAAAATTAAGGAAACTAAATGGGGGGAGTCCCGCCTCTTCAGCAAAATCAGCACCAGGCACCAGCTATGTGGGTTGGTATCCCAGGGCTTGGAGGCCAAGCGGCTGGCCCCCTGCCCTAAAGGCTACCAACCTTCATAGTCCACATGGGCATCGGGCTCCTCTGCACCCCCCTGGCTTTTGGGGATGCAGGTAATGGGGTGGGGAGGTCACAAGCTCAACGGCAGGTGACTTGCTGGTCTCTCCTGCCCTTTGAACTGGTCTAGGGGTCTTAAATACCCTTTACAAGTTTACAGAGGGTTAAGTGAAAAAAAAGCTGGTATTCAGAGTGATTCAGATGGGCCTGGGTTTTTCTGTTAAAACCCTGTTCTTGACCATTCTCGCCTATTTCTTGATTTTTTGTCTGCAAGATTTTTTTGTGAGAATTTTCAGTTTTTTGTGATTTTTCATTTGGTTTGCAAGAACTCCAAACTAAAAATCAGGTGAAAAGTACATTTTCATGTGATGTTTGAAGAGGGGAAAATGGTGCGAGAACATTTTTTTTTCGCCGGCCGTTCACACCAGCAAAAAGCTGGTGAGAGCAGCCAGCTTCACTGTTACAAATCATGCTGCTGGAGATGGCATGATTTTTAACGGTTAAATTGGCACCTGACGATAATAATTGTCGTATTTTTTGTTAGATACAACGAAAAAATGCCTGACAGTTCATACATTTTCATTATTTTTTTTATTAAATTTTATTTTATACAAAAAAGACAACCAGCCCGAGCAGCAAGCAAGCATAAGGGCTTGTAACCCAGGGCTCAGAAGCTGCATCATGCGGCCCTGTCCCTGCAAGTTGCAAGCTCATATGGCCTTTGGAATGGGCTCGTGACTCTTCCAGGGGTGCCATGGGCACCGGGCTCTTCTGCACCCCAATGTCTAAAATGAAATGGGCGTGTGGGTAATTTGCCGGGTTACCGTCATGTCAACCGCCGAGTCCAGCAGGTGCTATGGAAGGTCCCGACCTTGGTGAACTGGTATAGTGAAATGAAGTAAAAAAAAAGACACCAACACAATAAACTTTATTTTTCTTAATTTGACTACTCACTGGTCTTGTCTTCTCTCTTCATTCTCCTGCTGGATGACATCCTCTTCCTGTTCCTCTGCACTCTCCACTGATTCTCAGAGCTTTTCTTTGCCACCTTTGCTGTCTTCTTGTGGTGGTGTGGGCCATAAGATCTTGACAGCTGTCACTTGGAGGAAGGGGGAACCTAGTTTTTCCCTTTTTTCATTCTCGCTACCCAGCGAGGGTCTGAAGTGAAGGTCGGGGGAACTGCCTTTTATGTAATCTTCCCCACATCGTTAATGATGGCACAGGAGGGGAGGAATCAAGGACTGAACAACCGGCCCCCAGCCCTCACCATTACAAGCTCTTATGCCTTATACCACAGGTCTGGTGCCCAGCAGTGGCCCGTGCTATGGGCTGCTGGGCTCATCCGCACCACTAAAAAATGTAAGCTTTTCAAGAAAGATATTGTGTTTAAAAGCCCCATTCCTCCCGATTACAACTGTACCACATTTGCATTGAAAGACACCCGTTTCTGCTCAGGAGACCCACCCAAACCAAAAGAACGTTTTATAACATTTTCCTTGGAAAGTTCACTTCCCTCCTCAGTAAGATGAATACAGGGTGATTGCTAGTTGCAACCACTTCTGTTATCTCAGCACCAATATGAGTTGCATGAGGAAGAGTGAAGGTAAGAACCAGAAATAGAAAAATAGCAGAGCAGTGAATAAATCCCCTATAAGAGGGAAAAAAAGAAGAATAAAGAGAAAAGAATAGGAAGAAAAAGTAAAAAGACAGAGAAACAAAAAAAGGGGGCAGGATATGAGAAAAAGGAGTATTCCCCAGCGAGCAACCTTTAAGAGACAACACCTCTCCACTTGCACCGGGGGCACATAATGGTCCAGCCACGGAGACCAGATCCTAAGAAATTTGGCCATAGTGTCTTGGGATATTGCCACCATTTTTTCATGACACGTGATAAAATTTCCTCTGCTTTACAAAGGACAAAATTGGGAATTTCCAAGACTTGATTACGTGATTACTTGTTTTGCAGCCGTAAACATATGGCACAGTAATCTCTTCTTTGATTTGTTACCTGTTTTATAAAATCTTCAAATGAAATACAACTACTCTCCACAATATCAAAGGTTAACCCTTTAAACACCAAGCCTGTGAACCTCACATGGTCGCCTCTCCAACCACTGTCCCCACTGACACTCGCTGTTAAAAAAAAAAGACATTTACTCACCTAAGCGCCTAATGCCTTCCGCCTGGTCTCCTCTTCACCCGGGGGCTTCTGATCCCCCCCTCTAATCTTCAGGAGACACCCTGGAACAAGGTCCCCTCACCCCTTCCATCCATCCCTGCAGGGACGCCCACCTAGCCTCACCTCTTACTAGATGGGAGGATGACATCATCCCGTAATGTCATCTTGCTTCCGCCCCTAGAGTTCTCAGATGCCGGTAATCGGTGGAGGGGCCTGCCTCCCCACCCCCTGCCACCAATCACTGGCAAAGCCAAGGTGGGGCAGAAGAGCCTGGGGACCAAGAAGGCTATGCAGGCTTGTAACCTCCAGGGTCGGGGGACATGGATACCGACCTCAGCACCCTGGCTGGTTATGCTGGGAATGGGGGACCCCACATTTTTTCTTTGGACCCTTAAAAATCCCCCAAATATCCCCCCTGGAGAGGGGACCCTATGCCATTTTTATTTTAATCAACCCTTTATGTCTCATCACTCAAAGGGTATAAAAGGCTCCCAGTAACCGCACGAGAACAGAAACCAGAGTGATAAGCATGGGACACAGTTTTTGGGGATGGGTCAGAGGTGAGTGTTAAAAAATAAAATATTTTTTTCTTGTGTATGTGTCTGTTTTTTTACAGTTAACCCTTTGTGAACTGGTAAGCGAACCATGAGACCCCTATACCAGTTCACAAAGCTTGGGGGACTGGCAAGTCATCTGCGGCTAGCGGGTGACTTGCCATTAACCCCCAGCCCCCATTACCTTTCTCCCCAAAGCCCGAGGGGGGGGAGGGGAGGTGGGGGCTGTGATGGCTACGTGTGCTTGTAGCTTTCAGGGCTAGGGGCCTTCGAAGCTGGCTTCTGTGCTCTGGTCAACAAGCCCTGCATTGCTGGTCCCGGGGCTGGTTATGCAGGGAAGGGGGGAACCCACACCATTTTCTTTTAATTTTTAAAGGTTTTAACTTTTAACATTTTTTTAAAAAGCATTTAAAAAAAATGTTTTATTTATTTAACCCTTTATAGTGTCGATAGTAGTTGTCATTTATTTGTAAATGTTATAAAGTGCTCTTTTCAGTTTGGGGGGGGGTTTCCTGGGCAAGAGCGGGGGAGCTACTAATACATATTTGGTACAGATGTAATCAGGAGGAGTGGGGCTTTCACATGCAATATAGTTTTAAATAAAATAAATGTTTTATTTGAAATAAATGAGACAGTTTTTAAAAAACATATTTTACAACAAGCTGTGTACTTTCAGGGAATATATGGTTTGTGGGGGTATTTCAAATGTAAAGGGTTGTTTTAGTAAAAAAAATGCAAGGTGCGCATTTTGTCTGCATAGCTGAAAATTTCAAGGAAAATTACCTTTACATGGAAGCTTTATTTTGAGTGTTTGGCAACTACCCTTGAAAGTACCTATGAATGTTGGGTATTGTTCTGTTTGGGAGACCTTTTTTAGATATACTTTGTTTTTTCTTGTTTGCATATTGTTTTTTTAGGAAAATGTGGCTTTGATTTTCTGAAAGGGATTACTTTCAGAAAACTGCACCCACATTGACAATCCTAGAAAGCTTGAGGTGTGTACTTACAGACAACATATAGAGGCTGATTCACCGATAGCGCCACATATCGCCATGTGAGCGTCTGCATAGCGTGCTTAGAGCAACCGCTAGCAGACGCTGTAAGCGGGTGTCGGGCGCTGTAACCTAGCATCTCGGTCGCTATGTGGTGCTGTGGTAATCTGTTTAGCATTGATAAATGCGATGTATTGATGGCGCTGTGGAGGAGGAGCTCTCCCTCATTCACTGCAGCGCCTGAGCATTCCAATGCTGCTGTCAACCCCCATTGTTTCCAAAACTATCTGCAGCAGTGTTTTTTCCACCCACATTACACAAACAGCTTAGATGACACCTGAGTTTATTTTATTTTAATTTATGTTAATGTTTATTTGATTTTAAATGTGGCTATTTTAAAATTTAGCTATTATTTGTAATGTTTTGAAATTACATTTTTTTTACACCTCCACAAATCCTGATCATGTTCATTTTGCCTGTAAGGGAGACAAAAGTGTTATATGTTAAATTTTAAAATTTGTATACATTTTCCCCCATATGTTTCCTGTACTGGTCAAATTGGTTAACGTTTAATTATTTGAAAGTTATCTAAAACTGGTTCTGACCTTAATATTGTTTTTATCTATTGTTATTGTCATGGTTTTATTCAGCTCTTAAAGTGGACCAAAACCCAGGATTTTGATTATTCTGGGTTTTGGTCCTTTCCCCGGGGGCAACCCCCAGATCGCCCGAACCCAGCCCAGGTCAGGAGGTACCTAAGGTGTTTTCTTTTGTAACCCAGGTGTAAGAAAACATACATAATCCTGTGTGTGGACACATACAATACTGTGCTAAATAAAAACAAAACACAAATGTATGTATCAAAATTAAAATATTATTTTTATTCTACAAAAAATGTTGCCAACATGGCCAAACAAACAATGCTGCACAGCAGCTACATTATTCCCCACCCCGTATCTTCTGTTGGAGCTCCAGCAGCATCTCCCGGGATTCCCGGGATTACCACTACAGTCTATCCGTATGATCTATGTTCAATATTGATGTTTAGCATAAAGTCAATAAAAATATTTGGCAACATACACAACAGGCCGACCTTTCTTAATTTGTGATGCCAAAGTAAATTAACCTGTGGACCCATTCAACATAACCACCATAGTCTAAGATCATAAAGCAAATAACCTAACCAATAAAGGCCTACTTGACCACAGGAAGAATTTAGTTAATACAGTGGCCAATAACACCTGAGGCAAATGCAAAAAATATATGTACAGTGAACTTTTACCTTAAAGCTAGTTTAAAAAAAACAATAGTGAATGCACGATTCAAAATGTAGCAGGAATGTAAAAGCAGCACGTAAAGTACCCAACTGCTGCCTTTATCAGGAAGTGTCAAGTTATAGCAGGGGCAGGAAATGTGCATGCTATGAGGCTATTCTGATTGATTCTTCAGAAAAAAGGCTCTACAGGTATGAGGTCAACTCTAAACTGGCACCAACATGGGTACATGGTCATGGACACATACATATGCATGTCTACAAGGTCATTGTGAGAAATCTCCTCACTCACCATCACTGCTGTGGCCTTGGCCCATGCTGCTGGAGTCTCCTGGAGCCTGGTGCTGGCAAGATTTAGGTGGGGATAATGATGATTGTGTCAGTCTGCATGGCAACATCTATGTGTAGGAAAAAGCACAACAGATACAAACAAAAGAAGTTGGTATGGAACATTTTGTTTTTGTTTAAACAATATTATACAATAGTATACAGCACATCCTTTTCCAGAATATTCCTTACTCCTGGGTAATACATCCACAAGAGCGCGCTGGACTGCAGAAAACAGCTTGTGTCTCCTCCCAGCCCTATATAAGTCAGGGACCTCCCACAAAATCCCCAGTTCTTTCTGCAGTCTGGACTGCGAAGATAGAAGAAAGCTCTCTGTGGCGCAGGTGAGCGGGGCTTATATGCCTGCGGCCCTGCAAGACTATTCCCACCCGTTCCGTTTCATTTACTGCCTCCCAGCCTCGGCTGTTAAGGTTCGGGTGAAGGTAGGTTAGCAAACACCAATGGTGCTGAGGAGTTAGGCTCCTACCGCAGTCCCTGCTCTAACAGGGTAGGCGGTTTAGGCTAATGGTGAGCCTTTTTGGGATGCCTCCACTGCCTCATGGGTTTTGACAGGTTTTTCTGTGCAGTTAAACCCTATTCACATATATATTTCCCCCTCCACCCTCACTTCTCATATTAGTCCTCTGGGCGCCATTTTCCCTGGGAATTCTACTGTTATCCTCCCTCACTCTCCCCTTGGGGGATCTCCGGGGGGGGGGTACATCTAACTCTTGACATGTTTTAGTGCTTGTAACTTTATATTACGCTGCCGCCGCGCTTTGTACTGCGCTCCGCGCCTGGCATTTCACCTCAGAGCAGATGGGCCGCTATTGGCCGGCCGGATCACGTGGGGGGGGCGGGCTCTGTGGATGAAGCATTTTACCTCATAACTCCACGGCCTGCCCCTCGAGGTCTGCAGACGCCATTTTGTCTCCTTGCTGCGTGCTGCTGGCTCTCTGTGGTCCGTGAGTAACCCCGATGGGGTGATTTTTTTCTAAAAGTTTTTTCTAACTGTCTTATTCTCAGGGGAATGTTGATTATGTCTTCCAGGCGGGGGAATACTTCAGCACTGTGGTTTCTCCCGGCCATTTTCCCTCACTAACTCCCGGGTAGCTCTTTAGCGTTAACCCTTACTGGCCTATTGTGCCATTCAAATCACCATATGGAGGCTTCTGGGGATAATGGGCCTGGGGTTCCTTCGGGACAAGTCCGGCTATGTGTTGTGTGTGGGGTACCCCCTATTAGTGATGATGTCAGGGTGTGTGTACCCTGCGCCCAGCAGGTACTTGCGCTGCAGTCTGGGCTGTCTGTTATTAGGCCTGGTGGTGCGCCCCCTCTGGTCTCACCTACCCCCCCACGCTTACATCTGACCCCCACTGCGGGGCATACTAGTGAGGAGTCTCAACCTGATTTAGCTGCACGGGTGGCTAGCATTGAGAAACATCTTTCTGGGTCTGCCCCGCGTAAGGCTTCTGCTAAGAAGCGGCAATTATCACCCGCAGTGGAAGATGAGGGCCCTTACTCACTCTCAGGTCCCTACCCCCTTGAGGAGGGGGAATTATTTTCTGATTCAGAATCCTCTGAGGAACAACTTAAGATATACGGTAGTACTGGGACTCCCTTTGGGGAAGACCCGTGGTCCCCTGATGACACTGACAGATTGCTGAGTCACATATTTGAAGTGCTTTGTATTTCTCCCCCGGCAGTGGCTCCGCAGCAGCAGGGTGAGCTTTTTCATAAGGTTAAGCCACGCTGGGAGTTTCCAGAGCAGTCTCACTTTAATAATCTAGTGCTCAAAGAATGGGAGCGGCCTAGCAAGCTGCCCGGGCTGCCTAAGAGTTGGGACTCTGAGGATGCGGATAGAGATGATTATAGACCTCTCCTGCTTTGTGAGGAATTTATTGCATATATCCTCTCTGCCATGGATGATGCCATTAAAATGTGTGGTAGGACTTCTGTCCTGTTGGTGGCTATACGTCGCTCTGTCTGGCTACGTCAGTGGGTGGCTGACAGTGCTGCTAAGAAGGCTCTCACTGGTTTCCCCTTCAAGGGCCTGAGTCTCTTTGGATAACGCTTGGATTTGTTTGCTAAGGGTGGTAGGTTACCTCAACGCAGGAGTGCCTTTCTCCCATCCTTCCGTGGTTCCAGAACTAACCGAGTAGTCTCTTTTACTGGGGCATGTGGAGACCATTGGGGTAAGGGGCAGAGGACTTGGCAGTCCTGGCCTCTCCTGGGGTCTCAAGCCAAAAACCTCACTCAAGCCCCCTCAGGCATGAAGGGGCGCCCTCACCCATCTGGGTGGGGGGACGGCTTCGACTTTTTGCTCACGTCTGGAGACTTCACGTCTCAGACCGGTGGATTCGGGAGGTAGTGTGCTCCGGTTACAAGATAGAGTTTGCAGCCTGGCCGCCCCCAAGATTCATCAAACCCCGGATGGCTCAAAACACCCTTTTAGCCCAGGGTCTGTGCCTTGCTGTCCAAAATCTTCTGGAGTTAGGGGTCATCTGCCAAGTGCCTTTAAAGGAAAGGGGCAAAGGCTACTATTCCAATATTTTCACTGTTCCCAAGAAAGACGGGTCCATCAGACCCATCCTGGATTTAAAGCGCCTCAACATATTTGTCAGATTCAAACACTTTCGCATGGAGACTCTGCGCTCAGCTGTAAATTCACTACGCCCGGAGGACTTCATGACCTCTGTAGACATCAAGGTTGCTTACCTTCATATACCAATCTTTCCAGGTCATCAGAGATTCCTCAGGTTCGCTCTGGAGGATCAGCACTACCAATTTGTGGCCTTGCCCTTCGGTCTCACCTCGGCTCCCAGGGTATTCACCAAGGTGCTGGTGGGCATTATGGCTCTGCTGAGATCTCAGGGCATTCGCATCCTTCCTTACTTGGACGACATTCTCATCACGTCTCAGTCCTTCCAGCAGGCCGAGCTGGATACCCAGATGGTGGTGTCCACACTGGAGTCCTTCGGCTGGGTGATCAACCATCCCAAGTCTTCCCTGTCATCGTCAATGGTCAAGTCCTTTCTGGGCATGACTCTGGATACATCTCAGGTTAAGATCCTTCTCCCTCAGCAGAAGGTGAACAGTCTGCAAGCTCAAGCCAAGCTTCTTCTGTCTTGCCCTCATCCTTATATCCAGCAGGGTATGCAGCTGTTGGGGCTGATGGTGTCTTGCTTCGAGGCTGTTCCATACGCTCAGTTTCACATGAGGCCTCTTCAACTTCACCTCTTGTCAGTTTGGGATCGGGACCCGCTGTCCCTGGATCAGGTGTTTGTTCTGTCCCCTCTGGTCAGGCGGTCTCTCTTGTGGTGGCTGGAGTCAAGAAACCTGTTGGTGGGCAGATCCTTTCTGGCTCCGTCCTGGGAGACAGTCACCACAGATGCCAGTCTGACAGGTTGGGGGGCTTCTGGAAATCCCTGAAATTCCAGGGTCAGTGGGGCCCTCAGTAGGCCCACACCCATATCAACATTCTGGAACTGAGGGCGATACGGTTGGTTCTCGTCCAACTGACTCCACACCTTCGGGGTCGGGCTGTTCAGGTCCGCTCGGACAACCAGACGGCGGTTGCCTACATCAATCATCAGGGAGGGACCCGGAGCAAGAGGACCCTCAAGGAAGTGTCTCTGATACTGTCCTGGGCAGAGGAGAATGTTCCCTGCATCTCGGCAGTGTACATCCCGGGAGTGGAGAATCTGGAGGCAGACTCCTTCAGCAGGGGGACTTATCGCCTGGGAGAATGGTCCCTCAGCAGCAGGGTGTTTCGCTCCCTGTGCCACCGTTGGGGTCAGCCGGATGTGGATCTGTGTGCGTCCCGCCACAATCACAAGCTTCCAGCCTTTGTCTCTCTGTCCCAGGACCCTCTGGCCTTGGCCATGGATGCACTAGCAATGTCTTGGAAGAGCTTTCAGCAACTTTATGTGTTCCCTCCGCTTCCTCTGCTGGGCAGGGTGCTGCGCAAGATATCCCAGGAAGGGGTGCCAACCATCCTGGTGGCCCCTGTTGGCCAAGAAGAGTGTGGTTTGCAGACATTGTGCAGTTGACAGTAGATCAGTACGCCCTGCCCAAGGTTCCAGACCTGCTCACTCAGGGGCAGCTACGCCATCCCAATTTACAAACACTGGCTTTGATGGCCTGGCTGCTGAAACCTCCATCTTGATGGAAAAGGGGCTGCCTGCCTCTGTTGTTAATACCATGATTAAGGCTAGGAAGAAGTCCTCGTCCTCCATCTACTATAGGGTATTGCATGCTTATATTGACTGGTGTGAGTCTAAGTCGTTTCCCTGGCGGGTGTTTTCTGTACCTAGGATTCTGGAGTTTCTGCAACATGGTTTGGATTTGGGTCTTCAACTTAGTACCCTTAAAGGTCATGTTTCTGCCTTGGCCATTTTCTTCCAAAGATCTTTTGCTCACTATTGTTTGGTTAAGACCTTCTTCCAGGGGGTTACTCATGTGCGTCCCCCACGTGAGCCTATGTTACCAGTCTGGGATTTAAACTTGGTCTTATCTGCCTTGCAGGGGTCTCCCTTTGCGCCCTTGTTTGAGGCCGCTTTGTCCATTTCGACGCTTAAGGTAGTCTTTTTGGTGGCTGTCACTTCTGTTAGGCGTGTTTCTGAGTTGGCGGCGCTTTCCATCAAACCCCCTTACTTTGAGAGACATCAGGACAAGGTGATGTTCCGTTTTAAGCCAGATTTTCTGCCTAAGGTTGTGTCTGCTTTTCATCTCAATCAGGACATTGTTTTGCCTTCTCTGTGCCCTAATCCTATTAACCCTAAGGAGCCTAAGACCTAAGAAGGGTCTGGCTCCAGCTAAGTCCACTATCAGCAAGTGGATCCGTCAGGCTGTGATACAAGCCTATTCTGCTAAAGGGAAGGAACCTCCCTTCTGCCTTACTGCTTATTCTACTCGTGCTAATGGTGCCTCTTGGGCTTTTCAGCACCAGGCTTCTGTTGAACAAGTTTGCAAGGCCGTTACTTGGTCTTCTGTTCATACTTTTTCCAAGTTTTACAAAGTTGAAGTTAGGGCCTCAGCTGACGCTGCTTTTGGCCGCAAAGTTCTGCAGGCGGCAGTGGTTTAAACTGCCCGCTGTTAATTTTTGGGGATCCCACCCTACCTTACGGACACTGCTATTGGATGTCCCATGAGTAAGGAATATTCTGGAACAGGATGTGCTGTATACTTATAATAATACAATAGAATAATACACTTCTGTGATTACTCATCAGATTTGGTATTATATGTATACAGCACGTCCTGTTCCACCCTGCCCTTGTTATTATTATTCTTAGTTACCTCTGTATGGTGATTGTTCATTATGAGTTCTTGTTATTATTGTCCTCCCGTCTTCTTGTTAACTGCTTGTCAATACTGGGGATTTTGTGGGAGGTCCCTGACTTATATAGGGCCGGGAGGAGCCACAAGTTTTTTTCTACAGTCCAGCGCCATCTTGTGGATGTATTACCCAGGAGTAAGGAATATTCTGGAACAGGACGTGCTGTATACATATAATACCAATTCTACAGGTGAGTAATCACAGAATTGTATTTTCTCGGTATGAAAGAGTTCAATGTGGCTAACTATTGTAACACACTTGGCCATGTGTATGACTACAGAAGATACCCTACTGTTCTAGAGTCAACATGGGCACTTCACAACACAATTGCATGTCACATTATAAAATAATGATAAAGGCAGGCAACACAGGATGCATAGAGGCGTTGAGCTTTATTAATGTCAACCGTACAAGATAAGAAAACATTAGATATTTCACAAAACCTTAACATGGAACAAAACCCCCATTGTTATCCAGTATCCCCTAAACTGCTCCCCCCATGAGAAGTACCTTTTGGCAATTTTGGCTGCTTCTGCTTCACTCTTCCTCCTGTTAATGTCCCTGTTTTAGTTCTGACTCACCTGCCATCTTACATTGCTGCTGCCGAGATCTCACAATGGTTTATCATCTAACATAAGGAAAAATATTTCTGAAACTAATGGTGTTGCGACTTTTGTGGGTGGGGGTAAAGACCACAGAAATCACCTTTCACCCCCAACTCCCGCCAGTAGCCTTAGACCCTGCTGTTGTGGTTTCCCAAAACATGCCCACAGGGCCTTTAGATCCAAAAACTTTGTCTGGGCCCCAAAGTCTGAAAGACTCAAGGGCACCCAGATCCAGGATGCCCTGCTCAGTAAAATCTCTCCTGGTTGTCCGGTATACCTACTGATCCAGCAATCCCATGGCGCATGAACAGGACCCTGGTGTTTTTTCCCAGCTTGTGCGCGCACCCAAGCCAGCCATTTCTCAATGCGCATCAGCTAGAGGTAAATACCAGCAGGAGGCGTCTGGCACGCCATTAATTCAGAATGGATTGCCAGGTGACGTAATCCATTCTGATTGTCTGTGGTCACCCATTCTATTCTGATTAGAGGAGAGCCTGCACATGTGTCATGGGATTGCCAGAGAGGTAAGAATAGCAGACTAATTGGGGGTTTAACACACATAGGGACATCCCAGTAAAGTGGACCAAAACCTATGTGCTTTAAAAACCTGGGTTTTGGTCCACTTTAAAATGACTAATGAACCACTCAGTGCCTGAGAGGGGTCATAGAGAGCTGATGAGTGCTGAGTGCAGGAGCATCAAGTACTGCACGGTGTGCGTGGAGTCCCCGGGGGGGTGCCAGGCAATGAGGGCCAGTGCGGGGAGGGGGTACGTGCCAGGTGCTGGGCAAGAGCCGGAGGGTGCGTGCCAGAGGGTAAGTGCCGGGGGTCCGTGTGCTGGGTGAGTGGGAGGAGCATATGCCAGGGGCCATGCGCCAGGTGGCCGAGTCCCGGGGGAAGCGACTATGGGCACTGACAGCCGTTGTTATTTTCAGTAAATGCAGCTGTACTTGCCTCATGAAATCCGATGCAGGGAGTCAGTGTCACTACATGTTGACCTCTTCCCCATTCATGTCATGTGACTGCATTGTCATTGGGGAGTGGCAGAGAGGTCACCAGAGAGCGACACTGACTCGCAGCATCAGATTTTATGAGGCGGGTACCGCAGCTGCATTTCCTGAAGATATTCAAGGTGCCCACATTTGCTTCCCCCAGCCCTCGCTCCGCCCCGTAACTTGTCCAGAACTCACCAGGCTCCCGGCACTCACTCCTCCTGGCACTCAGACACCCGACGCACACCCCCACACCGACCTCCCCCAACGCCATAAGACACACATACATTTCCACCAATGTTGCGTCTTATGGAGCGAGAAATGTGGTAGCAATTCATATCTGATTCTGAATAACAAACTTCTATTTGAGGGGCAATGGCTTTGAGCGAACAGTGATGACAGTGGTGATGAGGAAATAAGTGGGCTTTCTGCATGTGTTTCTGTACATATTGTGTAACATAATGTGTAATATGGTGCGTTCCTATGCAGCCACGCTGCCTAAGCCTAGATTCCCTGTTGTAACCCTCTCCTAAAGTAGGCCCTTTATGCTTGATCATTGATCATTCACTGTCATCACTCAGCTATGCCCAATAAGTTCTCCAATGGTTAAGTAGAAATGTTCCCATGGAAAAGCAGCTGGAGATCAGCAGCACATTTTGTAGCCATTGCCTGAGCTGGGTTGACCTTATTAAGGTGGCAGCCAAAGAAAATAACATCAAGCCCAGAGGATGATGGACAGCAAATCTAATCCAAATCATGTCTAGGTATTCTATTATTGATTGTACTGTATGATGTATTGAATTTTCTTTTAACATAGATTATTACCATATATTATTTATTATTTTGTTCTTTATTTATGGACAGCAGTAGAATGTAGAGAGTAGAAATGTATTCTATCTCTCGTTTATCTATAAATGCGGTAAGCTATGTCCATGGATCTGATTTTAGTGATTTTTTTTCAGCACCTCATCTGATTTTGCTTGTGAATTTTGAGCTGAACTAATATCCCACTAGCCTCATATTAAAAAAGAGTATAGTGGTCTCATGCTGGCAACCCTCCCTGTCCCATAACAGGGATAGGGGCATGTCAGAAAGTGTGGCCTCATCATTACCCTGAGGCAAGCTAAAGAAGGGAGACTTTTTTCTCCCTGTGTGTAAACAGGCAGTGGCCAGGCAGCTGAAGATGATCAAGGACTGCGCCGAAAGAAGAGGAGCCGGCTCCTGGATGAATGGGACACCAGTGCCGCTTTTAGTGATTTAATGGAACAAATTGTCCAAATTCAATTTTGAATCTAATCTAATCTTATCTCTAATTATTAGCTATAAGCCATCTGCCCCTCCTTGACCTACACTGATATATATATATATATATATATATAGTAGCTAGCCCCAAGTCAAAATATGCAGTCCTTTTTACTTTATTTATACATTTTTATAGGAAAAAACAGGGCCGCCCCCTGGCTCTACAAGTGTACTAGCCCCTAAACCTAAAGGCCTGGTGCTGGGGCTGCAAACTTGCTTGCAGTTTGCTTGTCTTTCACATTACTCAACAAAATCTGTGATGTCCCCCCATTGCCATTTGGCTCTTCAGACAGCCACAGTTCCTCCTTCTGTAAAAAAAAAAAAAAAAAAAAAAGATTAAATCTTCAGGAGTTATGGCTGACCTCACACAAGCTCGTACTTGGCAAGAACAGACCAAAATTGCTAACAAGCCTTTCATAATATATGTATCTAAAGATCTACTTTGTTGACTTCTGTCTTTTCCTCAAAGGCCCAACTCATTTTTTTGTTAGGAACCCCCCTCTCAGCAGGATAGGCCCAAAGCTCAGACAACTCTAATGCATATATGTGGTTTTAGGACTGTGGTTGTGATTATGATTTAACTAAATCTGTTTAGTAATTATTTAATTTCAAAAGTCACATGCTCATCCAATACCAATAGGTATTTTAGCTATTACTGTATAGTGGAAATCTACAAATCCCTTGTTAAAAACAATTGGGCAAATGCTTTAGTAAAAAAACGAAACACAGGCTGGGGATAAAAGGTGATGACATAAACTTCCTTTCTGGATATAATGCTTCCATTTAGCCACCCTACAGCGCAGACATATAAAGATTATGGGAGATTGTTATCACATGTACTACACTCAGTACTTTCCAGAAGTTCCTGCAGCTCTAATACAATGCTGTAGGCCTCTTGTCAGTCTCCTGGACCAAATTTGTCCTTGTTCTTTATTTCTGCTTACCTATACCTACCTAGAGCTATATCTGTTTTTTAAGAGGCATACATCATAAAAATGCATTGATGCTGATTCCCCCTGCTGTATCCTGGCATTCTCCCATGCACAAGCGTGCCCTCACTCTGCTCTCTGCGATGTCAGTGGGTTTGTGTTAATGGGCTTGTGTACTACAAGAAACATGTCCCGTTACCCTTCCACTCGTTTGAGACCCAGGAGTGTGCTTGCTGCCTTCATTCAAATTGGAAGTGTCAGAAGCAAAAGCACACTCCAGGGACAGGTGTAATCGGTAAGACTGAATAGGCCTAGCTCCTCGAGATTTTCAGCAAGCCAGGGCAGCACTGAGTCCAAATGTTACCAGACATTTTCTTGCAAATCTGCAATGGGACAGTTTGATAATGCTGGGTGGGTGGGGCTTGGTGGAATTTTGTTGACAAAAATCTGAGAGAAAAAGCACACTACAGGAACAACTACAAGACAGGGAGCCAAAAGGATTCCTGCTGAACCACACACACGTCAAAATTACTTTGTATGTTTGGGGTTAGTACTATACTGCTGCGCCATTTTACATATACTGTATTTATCATGCCCAGTGCTGCTTTTTTATGTATTAGTTTGATATTGTCTATGTGTTTATGTTCATGTGAATAAATGCTACTTATTTAAAGAGACCCAGTGGTGCGACTTTTTGTCACTGTGTTTTGGAGACCTCAGGGTACTTTACATAGAGGTAGCCTGTGCAAGATGCTGGATAAGCGGGGAAGAAAGTAGAAAAAGAGAGTTTTGGTTCACTATAAATAATGTAAGATATGTACTGACTATTATTTACCGTATTTTTCGCCCTATAAGACGCACCTGCCCATAAGACGCACCTAGGATTTGGGGGAAGAAAATAAGAAAAAAAAATTTTCAATCAAAAACGCACCATTACAGACAGTGTGGCATTCCCCTATCCAATTCCCATAGGCCGTGTGGGATGCCCCCATTCCATAGACAGTGTAGCATGCCCCCATCCCATTCCCCGTATATCCAGTGTGGCATCCCCCCCTCCCATTCCCCATATACCCATTGGCTGTGTGGCATCCCCCTCTCCCCCCATTAGTATAGGCTGTGTGGCATCCACCTCTCCCCCCATTCCCATTGGCTGTGTGGCTTTCCCCATCCCCCCATTAGTATAGGCTGTGTGGCATCCCTCTCTCCCCATTCCCATAGGCAGTGTGGCATCCCCCTCTCCCCATTAGCATGGGCTGTGTGGCATCCCCCTCCCCCCATTAGCATGGGCTGTGTGGCATCCCCATCCCCCCATTCCCACCCCCCTCCCCCCATTAGTATAGGCAGGCGCCATAGTAAAAAAAAAAAAAAAGTTAAACTCACCTGTCCGCTGACACCACTGCGCTGAGCGGCCGGCTCCGTGAATGGGGTGGGCGTGGCCTGCGCCGCAGCGTCGACGCAGGCCACGCCCACCCCATTCACGATCTGGCTCTGTCCCGGCCCCGCCGCTGCGATCGCTGTCTTTTCAGGCAGCGATGACAGCGGCGGGGCCAGAGACAGAGCCCCTGCCGCTCCTCCATCTGCTCCCCCACATGCGATCACGAAGGTCCGGGCAGCGGGCGGGCGTGGCCTGCGCCGGTGCAGGCCACGCCCACCCACTGCCGGGACCTTCGTGCTCGCGTGTGCAGGAGCAGATGGAGGAGCGGCAGGGGCTCTGTCTCTGGCCCCGCCGCTGTCATCGCTGCCTGAAAAGACAGCGATCGCAGCGGCGGGGCCGGGACAGAGCCCCCGCCGCTCCTCTGGCCTCTCGCAGTGTGGCAGACAACGCGGGAGCGCCGGGGACGGGTGAGTTTTTTTTTTTTTTTTAATTTTTTTTTAAATTTTTTTTTTTTTTACATTCGCCCGATAAGGCGCACTGACATTTTCCCCCCACTTTTGGGGAAAAATAAGTGCGTCTTATAGGGCAAAAAATACGGTAATTTGTTTTTTTAATTTCTTCCCTTCCTCCTAATTATTTTAGTTAGTTTTTCATTGGAGTTCTGAAGGTGCTACTGTAGGTTACATTGAAGGTAGAAAAACTTCTGAAATGTTTTTTCTTAGACTTGGGGGTTTATTCATGAAGGTCTAGCGCCAGGTAGTGCTTCGTAGTGGCAGGCAGCATCTGGTGAACGCTGGGCGCTGTACACAATACCAATTCTGCTGAGCGACTCTAACAGCGCCATGTAGCGTCCGATTCATCATTACAGGCAGCTCAGCGCCGGTGCTCTAGCTTCCAGAGCGCCAGGTATTACCTGTCGCTACCTGTCGCTCCCCCATACATTTCAATGGACGTTCCTTTTTTTCTGTTTAAACAGGTTTTTTTTTATTTATTTATTTTTTCTCTCAAATAATTGTGTCACCTCTCCTGGCCTAGAACAAGTCATTTTTGAAATCTTTTTTAAATTTTTTGTTTTTTATGCAGAATTGTCATTACAGGTCTGGCACTAAAGTGTTAATGTCACAATGTTACAACAATGTAATTCCATGTGTTTTCGCTTTGTTACTGGTGTATATGTGTTCAAAAACAGACTTTAATCACACAGCGCCTGGCGCTCTGTGCTATAGCGACCAGATTTAGAGCGCCGACGCTGTGTGTTTTTTGTTAAGTATGGTGTGGAGCGCTGAGAGTCGGACGCACTGTAACTGGTGTTACAGCGGCCAAAATACATCACATTCATCAATGCCGGCCAGGTCACTACAGCGAATGAGACGTTCTGTTACAGCGCCCGTTACCCGCTTACAGCGTCTACTAGCGGCCGCTCTAATCGCCGCTATACAGACACTCATCTGTCGATACCTGGCGTTAATAATGAATCAGCCTCTTGGTCTGATTTTTTTTGTACATGACAAAAACCTGCAATTTTAACCAGGGGTGTGTAGATTTTTATATTCACTATGGGGGTAATTAATGAAACCCGCAAACTTTCACCTTCCCCTGTTTCGCAGCGTGTCCCGCAAATGGTTTGTTTTGCGCTCTAATTTGCATGGCAATTGGAAAAAACAAATTGGCTGTCTGCTGACTGAAAGAGTGGAATTTACATCGAAAAATGCTCTGGAGAAAGTTGGTCTTTGCCTTGGGCAAAATGGTTATTAAAATTACTGTAAGCTTGCTTAAAATACACTTTCTGCATGGTATGGGTCTCAAAATATATCTGTGGTGTCTCAAGAGTGTCTTGGGTGTTTTCTATGCCTTATATACTGAATATTATAAAAATGTGAAAGTAATACGAAAACATTTTCAATGGTTGTTTTTCCTATACTAATTAACTAATAGATGTTCATATGCAAAAAAAAATGGAAGTTGCTAAAAGGACCTAAAGACACAATGTCGATGAAAATGACATTGATTCCTATCAGGTTCGCCAGTAAAAGCTGGGGAACAGAAAAGGTGTTCGCCAGCATTCGCCAAGCCAATCTAATGATGACGTATATCCTGAAAATATGGACATCGCTGCCCAGTCATGCTACATTTCATTTGGTTAATGCAGAAACTAGGGAATGCCTGGTGGATGCCGGCGAATCATTTCATAAATTACCCTCTTTATGTGTTTTATATATCTCTGTAAATAATATATGTTTTCTCCAGATCTTTTATTACCAGGGTTGTCTAGCTTTGTACCGCTCCGCAAATTTTGTTTATGTAGGATTGCATGACAAATAGGCCAAAGACACATATGACCACTTTCTCTTTATAGCATTCCCCACCAGGCTGTACGTGGCAAGTACAATAGATATTTTTGGACTTGTGAATTGTTGCCTATATACTGCATGTTCCTAAGGGATAAGATTTTCTTTAAAAGTTTGTAGCCCTTTTTGGTTTACCTGCCCTGCTGGAATATATGTCAAGTACTCTACTGATTATGTTCATTTGAGCATATTTAAACAAACAAAAATATTGAAAGTGAGAAGACTTTCGATGCATAAAGCTGCTTGTTTTGTCTGAGGATAGATTAGCGGCAGGATGTAGTGTGTGACAGCATCTGGCTCCATTTCCCTGTTGATAAGTCTGGCCAACAAGGTCTCAGCAGATGGGCTTTTAATACAAAGTTCCTCAGAAGTGAGAAAATGATAATTAACAAAATCCTCAGTAAAATAGACATAAACATATTTTTGGAAAGCCCATTGTAACATGTTGTGACTGGTTCCACTGGTTCCATATGTTATTTACAGATATAAGTTATTTGTATATTTATTCCCTATTGCAGTGCTTTGTTTTACAGATTATTTGACCATAAGTATGCTGACAATGCTACCTAACTGTTAAGTTAGTATACTAAAAAAATATGCAATGAGCAGAAACTGCTTATGTAATAGTAGTATATCGGGGTTAAACAGTAGTAATCATGGTCAGCTTTAATTGCAATCCCATGTCACAGTGTCAACTTATGGATAGTTCAGTGGATTTCCAGTTGGCTGAGGGATCGGTATCAGAGCGTTGTTGTAAATGGTGTGCAATCTGAACAAAGGCGAGTTACAAGTGGTGTGCCGCAAGGCTCTGTCCTGGGCCCCATTCTTTTTAATATATTTGTAAGTGACATAGGAGAAGGCTTGGTAGGAAAAGTTTGTCTGTTTGCTGATGATACAAAGGTTAGTAATAGGGTGGATATTCCTGGAGGTGTCTGCAACGTGGAAAATGATTTAGCTTTACTGGATAGATGGTCAAAACTGTGGAAACTAGAGTTTAATGTCTCTAAATGTAAAATCATGCACTTGGGTAGAAGGAATCCCTGCTCTGAGTACCGTATGGGCAGTACTGTGTTAGCCAGGACCTCGGAGGAGAGAGATTTAGGGATACTGATTACTGAAAGCTGCAAGATGAGTGGACAGTGTAGCCAGGCAGTGGGAAAAGCAAGCAGGATGCTCGGCTGCATAGCTCGAGGCATCACCAGTAGGAAGAGGGAGGTAGTGATGCCGCTGTACAGAGCCCTGGTGAGGCCACAGCTAGAATACTGTGTGCAGTTCTGGAGACCTTACCTGCAAAAAGACATTATTCAAATAGAATGTGTCCAAAGGCGGGCAACAAAAATGGTGGAAGGACTTAAACTTAAAACTTATCAGGAGAGGCTTAAAGAACTTAATTTGTACAGTCTGGAGGAAAGAAGGGAGAGGGGGGACATGATTGAGACCTTTAAATATGTGAAAGGATTGAATAAGGTTCAGGAGGGAAGTGTTTTTAAGAAGAAGCTTAATGATAGAACAAGGGGGCACAACCTGAAGCTAGTCGGGGGGAAGATCAGGAGCAATGTTAGAAAATATTATTTTACAGAAAGAGTAGTAGATGCTTGGAACAAACTTCCAGCAGAGGTAGTTGAAAAATCAGCAGTCACTGAATTTAAACATGCCTGGGATAAGCACACATCTATCCTAAGATAAAGAGTACATACAGTATACACATAAGGGCAGACTAGATGGACCGTATGGTCTCCTTCTGCCATCAACCTTCTATGTTTCTATGTTTCTTATCTCAAGCAATGTCACAGCACACAGGCATGGCAGCCGAGGGTAAGGGTTAATAGGGTTAATGGGACTGCAACATGGGGAGCTGACAAGCTTTTTTTATTATTGCAGGTTCATGAAAAGAATCTTTTAATGTTTTGCTCCATGTCACGGTCAAACAGGCTAATAAACTTGCATCGCTTGTAAAAACACAGGCACAATTGCTTCATAAGGATGTTTTAGTGTAAGAGTTAAATAATCTTGTGACCTTCAGGACCCGCCAGGTCTCTCTGTGTGGACTTCCCAGTCTCCACAATCTCTCAGCAACTTAGCTCGACTCTGCTTCACCACAGCTACATCCTCCTACATCAACTGCATCGGGCCCTATCTCTGCATTAGCCCCATCAGCCATGTCACAAAGGGAAACTACTCTAGTATTCCCCTTAGCATGGTTATGTATGATGTCCCTGCCTATCCCTCTGGCCTCTCATTATAATACCTCTTCTCTATACAATGTTGCTTGTACTTTTCCCTCCCAAAACCTCCTAACCAATTTCAGCAGTTTCCTTTTGTTCCCCAAATGTACCTTATGCATCCTAAAGGCCAACTCTGTACAGAGCCAAAATACACATATATACAAACAGGACTAGTGTTAGGCCCTTATTTATGAAGGAATAGCGACAGGTAGCGACTGGTGAGCGACCGGTAATGACGGGCACCGCCACAAGAACGCCGGCTCCCCACCACAATCACACATTTATGAAGCCGATCCTGCTTAGCGACTGAGATAGCGCCAGATAGCCACTCATTCATCATTATTCCAGCCTCAGCCCACAGCGCCAGCGTCCGACCTTGAACAGTGACAGGTATGACCTCTCGCTACCTGGCGCTCTCCAATGCATTTCAATGGAACAATCTTTAAATATTCAGAATTAATTTTATTTTTTTTTTAATGTGAAAAATTCTGTGACCACTTCTGCCATGTTAGATATTTTTTTAAGGTAAAAAAAAAAAAAATTGTGCAGAATTGATATTACAGGTCTGATATTAATGTATTCATATTACAAAATTATTTAAAAAACTTGTTTTTTTTGGTTTCCAAAAATATGGTTGTTTGGGGGTTAAAAAACTACTTTTAACCCATCGCCGCCAGCGCTCTGGGGTTTAAGCATGCATTTCACAGCGCGAGAATTTTTTGAGCGTGATTTGTTAATGAATATGGTGGGAGCCGGTCGCTATGGCCAGTCGCTATCATGCGCTCCCATACAGCGCGGAACCTGTCAAACAGCGACTCCTCACCCAATTTTCAACATTACGGCAAACCGACTGAGTTGCTGTCAACAACCGAACAACGGCCAAGCACAGCGACTACTAGCGGGCGCTGTGAAAATACTGCTACAGTCGCTCAACTGTCGCTACCTGCCGCTATTAATGAATCGGCCTCCCCGTCCCCTTTAAGAGGACAAGACTCCTTGTTTATTGCCTGACACTTTTATTATTAGGTGAACTATTAAGAACTGTCCCCATCACCTTAGGTATAAAAACAGTAGTTTATTGATTTAATATAAAATATAAAGCCACATGTGTTTGACATCATGCATATAAAAATTATAGTAGGCCTTAATGCCATCTAGTGGTATTAATTAAAAATACAAATTATTTATAAACAGACAATATCGATGCATGTATACATTTTCTTAGTGCACAGAAGTGTTTCATAGGTTAGTTTCCCCAATTTTTCAATTTGATGGCATCTACAATAACAATTATTATTCTTTTTACATCTTTTAATAATCACCATTTGTTTTACCTGTATTCAACAAATATTAATGAATATGCACTGCCATCAGGGGTGTGATTTCTAGGCCAATAACAGGCTGATTCATTACTAGCACCAGGTACCGACAGATGAGCGTCTGTAGCGAGGCATTGAGAGCGACCGCTAGTAGCCGCTGAGCTCGGCCATAGTTCGCTTTTTCAGAGTGTCTCAGTCGCTGGCCGGCATTGATGAATATATTGTGTGAGTCGCTCTAACACCAGTACAGAGCTGTATGGGAGCGAACAGTAGCGTCAGCTCAGTGCGACGGACTCACACAATATCACCATATTCATAAAAAAAAACAGCCTCACACAGTGCCGGCGCTCAAAATCGGGTGGTTGTAGCCCAGAGCGCCAGAGGCTGTGTGATTAAAGTCTGTTTTTGAACATGTATCCACTAGTAACAAAGCGAAAACATATAGAATTACATTGCTATTACATTGTAACATGAACACTTTAATACCAGACATGTAAGGACAATTCTGCATAAAAATATTATAAATCAAAAAAAGTTTCAAAAATACTTTTTCTAAGCCATGAGAGGTGACACAATTATTTGATTATGAAAAAAAAAATTACATAAAACCCTGTTTAAACATAAGAAAAGGAACGTCCATTGAAATGTATGCGAGAGCGACAGGTAGCGCCAGCGGTATACGGTGAGCCGTCTGTGATGATGAATAGGTTGCTACGTGTTGCTGTTAGAGTCACTCACTCGATTCGCTTTGATAAATGTGGTATTGCGTACAGTGCCCCGGCGGTCACCGTTCGCTACCTGTTGTTACCTGTAGCTGCCAGTCATTACCTGGTGCTATGGCTTGAGGAATAAAGCCCTAAATGTTTATCCATCCTATAGAGGAGAAGACATGGGGTCTGATTTATTTACCGTATTTGCCGGCGAATAAGACGACTGGGCGTATAAGACGACCCACCAACATTTCCACTCAAAATATAGAGTTTGTTATATACTCGCCGTATAAGACTACTCCCTCTTCCGCACACCAAATAAAATGTAAAAGAGCATCAGATTACACTGCAGCCGCATCCCTGCTCGCCTTTAGTTTGGGATGTGCCCACACTGGCTATTCAGAATGCATCCCAGCTAAAGGCATAGTAGGGATGCAGCTGCAGTATAATGTGGTTTAGGCTCTGGTAAAAGGGCCAGATGGGGGGTTTCACACAGTGGAGGATCACAATTTGGGAAACCCCTGGAGTAGTGAACAGAACCCAGTGGGGCCTCCCAAATTTGGAAGCCCCACTGTGTGAAATACCCCCGACTGGCCTTTTTCCCAGAGCGCACATCAGATTACACTGCAGCCGCATCCCTGCTCGCCTTTAGTTGGGGACGTGCCTGTGCTGGCTATTCAGAATGCGTCCCAGCTAAAGGCATAGTAGGGATGCAGCTGCAGGGTAATGTGGTGTTGGCTCTGGGAATAGGGCCAATAGGGAGGGTTTTACAGTGGGGCATCCCGAATTGGAATGCCCCAGTGGGTTTGTTCCCTACTCCAGGGGCATGCCAAATTGGGTTTCCTCTACTGTGTGAAACCCCCCAACTGGCCCTTTTCCCAGAGCCCAAACCACATTACACTGCAGCCACATCCCTACTATGCCTTTAGATTGGACGCATTCTGAATAGCCAGCACAGGCCCCAACTAAAGGCGAGCAGGAATGTGGCCACAGTGTAATGTGGTGTGGAGTCTGGGAAAAAGGTCAAACGGGAAATTGAGACATTCCATTTTGTTGCCCCTGATGCAGGGTACAAAACCCAGTAGGGCATCCCAAGTTGGGGTGCCCCCTGTGTAAACTCCCCCAAGTTGGGATGCCCCCTGTGTAAACTCCCCCAATTTGGGGTACCCCCTGTGTAAACTTCCCTAATGACCCCGTTTCCCAGAGTCCACACCACATTACACTGCGGCCACATCCCTGCTCACCTATAGCTGGGGACATGCCTGGGTTGTTTAGAATGTGTCCCATCTAATGGCATAGTGTGTAATGTGTGGGGTCTGGGAAAGGGGCCAGTTGGGGGTTTTACACTGGGGGATGCCCCATAGAAACTTTTTTTTTTAATAAATCTTAAATAAATCACACCTCAGATCAGATGCTGAAGAGCCCCCTTCAAAGTGGAGAGCTGCGAGGGCGATGTCAGGAATGCGTGCCAGGAGCCAGCCACCTGCCTGCCCACACAGTGCCTGAGAGCAGGAAAGCTGATCTGCTCGGTGCTCACCCTGCTGGCCTGCTCAGTCTCTCCCTGCTCTGATCAACTAGTGCTGCCTGAGCAAGAGCATCGCTCTGCAGGAGAAGGACGATCGTGCTGCCCAGCTTGGTGAAGGTAAGTACATTTATATGCATGTGACCCAGGTGCACCCGGCATATAAGACGACCCCCCACTTGGAGGCATGTTTTACAGGGGGAAAAAGTCGTCTTATACGCCAGCAAATACGGTAGTACTTGGTCCAGAAAATGCAATTTCAGTGAAAATTAGAGAAGTGCAAAATATGATTTATACATTTTTCAGCATGTTGCTGCACTGCTAATGTTTTAGTAAATGTGTTTCTTGCAGTGTAGCAACATGCGCAAGTATGAAAAAAAAGTATAAATTATATTTTGCACTATTATATAATTTGCACTGATGTGGCACTGTCTGGCAGAAGTGCTTAATAAATTAGGCTCAATATTTCTTAACTCCTCTCTGCTCTTATAAGCGCCTATTATTAAACGGGGTGTAGGTTGTTTCGGTGGAAGGAAACTCCCTACCTTGATCCTCTGATGTTTCCTGGATCTCAGTAGCAGCTCATGGTATCTTGTTCCTGGTGGTGCAAGGTGGTTTCCATTGCCCCCCCCCCCCAGGTTGCTGTCATTCTTTGCCTGCCATTCCTTCCTTATATAAGGCCATGACATTCCCACCCCACTCCCAGATCCGCCCCTCATCCCAGGTCTCTGGGATGCATTGGTGGCTCCTGTGGATTGGCGTGAGTGAGAATGCACTCTCCACATGAAAGCGCCAAGCCACCACCACTGCCCACATACCGACTTGTCGAGCATATGGTGTGGCTGCGTCTGGCCCCGTACTCCATGCTGAAATGCCTCGCTCAATCCAAACAGTGTGTGACGTCACACGTCCAACAACCTGTCAGTGGATGGCGCCTCTCCATTTGTGCCAGGGGAGGAGAACGAACCTCGGGAGGCTTTGTGTGTTGCCAGGGAACTAAGCAGCACTTTTCCACCAGGGAAAGGATTGATTGGTCCCTTGGATGCCATCCACATTTGAAAGCAAGGGCATGATATTACTGTCAAACAATACTACATTGGTGGCATCGGAACGAACCAGAGATCATTCCTGTATTCGGACCTGGACTCATGAGTTAATGTTACTCTATTATCAATATTAGCATATTGTTCTTACTAGGATGTACAACAAATTTCCTCAGTGTATCCATCACCCTCGGGATTTAATCTTTTTTGTAAAAAAACAAATATATAATATTCACTGAGACCCACTGGCCGACTAGCCTGTAGCATCTAGATCTACCTGGGCTAAATTCTTCCTCTCTAAATTTGTCCCTATGCCAACACTCTGAATTCTTTCTAATACTTGGAAAAACAGACCTGCTGGTTTGCTTTTTTGTTTTCATTTAAAATGTCTACTCACAGGGCTCTTTGCATTGCTCATAAGGATGTCATACACATGCTCGTACACCCTGGACCGCAACTTCAGAATGGTTTTCCCAATGGAGTAGCGGTTCCAAGGGCATACGAGCATGTACAGTACACGTCAGAATCTAAAAGCTAATGCTACAATTCTACTATTTTTTTAATTTCTAGATGCTGTTTGCCTATCTAGTGATGAAATGTAGAATGATCTTGTTTGCCACCCTCCTTCTACTATTTATATTTTTTTTTTATAAGCTTGTTTCACAAATCTTTTGCTGTAGTCGCTAAGAGTTAGCCTAAAAATATAATTCCATCCACTGTTTCCTTAAACCAGCCCAACCCCCTTACAAGAAACAGTGGCCCTGTGCATTCCTCCCTAGGGCATTTCAGGTTGCTGCACATAAAAATGAATCTACCCTGCTGTGGTGCCCCATCCAATGGCATCCCATGAATCTGCCAGTGAACTGTGTTACTGGGGCTTCTGTCACTGTGCATTGTGGGTACATTGAGGCTGATTTATTACTAGGGCCACATATTGCCACGTTAAAAAAAAAAAAAAAAAAAATAAAAAAAAAAAAAAAAATATATATATATATATATATATATATATGTGTTTGTTTGCAGGCCAAGGAGAGGTCACCCAATGATTTGAGCAAAATATTTTACATTTCAATTGACCAACACGCTATTTAACCACAACCAAATTAAACCCCATTGAAATGTATGGCAGAGCGACACTGAGTAAAAGGTACTACATAGCACTCCTGAACCTAGAGCACCGGTGCTATACACTGTGCCGCCTCTAGTAATACGACGCTACGCTATGTGATGCTGTTAGATGCGCTCACCAAATTCGCTTTCACATACAGCGCCCATCGTTCACCAGATGCTACCTGCCGCTGCATGGCACTACATGGCGCTAGCCTTTCTTAAATAACCCCCTTAATCGACATTTGATTTGAATTGAACCAGAATCCGAACAGCAACACTTGTAACGGTATTATTATTAGACATAAAAGTACTGTTAGTAAGTTGTTGTAATGTGTAAGCCATGGATGTAATCACTAAATATGAAATTAAAGCAAATACCATATATAGGTTTTATAGATATTCAGATATAATATACTTCTACATCTTACAACCACACACCTATACACAAAATAACAAATCCACATGAAAGGCCCTTATCTATGAAGGAATAGCGACAGGTAGCGACTGGTGAGCGGTCAGTAATGACGGGCCCCGCCACGAGAACGCCGGCTCCCCACCACAATCACACATTTATCAAGCCAATCCTGCTTAGTGACTGAGATAGCGCCAGATAGCGACTCATTCATCATTATTCCAGCCTCAGCCCACAGCGCCAGCGTCCGACCTTGAACAGCGACAGGTATGACCTCTCGCTACCTGGCGCTCTCCAATGCATTTCAATGGAACAATCTTTAAATATTCATAATTAATTGTTATTAATGTGTTTTTTTTTTTTAAATGTGAAAAATTCTGTGACCACTTCTGCCATTTTAGATAATTTTTTTAAGGGAAAAAAAATAAAAAAAAAATTGTACAGAATTGATATTACAGGTCTGATATTAATGTATTCATATTACTAAAATATTTAAAATACTTTTTTTTTTTAGTTTCCAAAAATATGGTGGTTTGGGGGTTAAAAAAATACTTTTAACACATCGCCTCTAGCGCTCTGGGGTTTAAACATGCATTTCACAGCGCTTGAATTTTTTGAGCGTGATTTTTTGATGAATATGGTGGAAGCCGGTCGCTCTGACCAGTCTCTATCATGCGCACCCATACATCGCGGAACCTGTCAAATAGCGACTCGTAACCTTGTATTCAACATTACGGTACACCGACTGAGGCGCTGTCAACAACCGAACAACGGCCAAGCACAGCGACTACTAGCGGGTGCTGTGAAAATACCGCTACAGTTGCTCAACTGTCGCTATTAATAAATCAGCCTCCCCGTAGGAAAACTTACTGGCGACCAGAAAATCTAAAACCTATCCTTTAATCTTCAAATTAAAAATTACCTTCATGGTGGCTATGCCATATGAAGTATGGCCTCGAATTGGCAGCAAACCTCAGAGGTTTCACCCATACAGGGCTATCTCAAATCTCAAGGGATGCCCCTCTGATTTAGTCCAAAACCCAGGTAAGAGGAATTCCTTTGGCTTTGGTCCACTTTAAGAAGCTCAAGATTGCACCAATACTGTGGGCCAGTTCATCCACCCCATCTATACAGTCCAATCCCAAAACTGGGGCAGAACAGTTATTCTACTGATATTAATGGTGTAAAAAGTCAGGAAATGTGGGGATGCAGATAATTGTCCTTACCAGAAAATCATTAATTGTCAATATTTTCCTTGATTATTGACAATTAATGTTTTGCTGATAAGAAGTGCCTCACACTTGACTCTGGAACTCAGACAACTCAGCTAAGAAAGTCTGTTTCATTTCAGATGTTTCAGTACATCGAGTCCTTGATTCCTTTTAATTCAGGTCATTATGACACATTTCTTGTGTGAGGCTTTGTAGCAGCTTATTATGTATATCCATGTAGCGATCACACAACAGAAAGTCAACTTCTTTATTCCTTTAAAGACACTGAACAACTGTCACTTCCACAGGAACACATGTAATGAAATCATTCTGCTGTGTCGGAGCTTTATTGCTTCTTAACCAGTGAGACCTTGGCTCTGGCACCATCTAAATCCAGACACAAATGCTTTTTTTGTCACAAAAAGATATATTTGTTATAGGGTGAATAAAAACATTTGTAATGCATTTTAGCATGTTACGTACATCAGTATGACACCTGTTTTCTTTGCTTTTTCACTTCAGTCCCAACCCAAGTTTGTTTTTCTCGTATTTTTCCATATATGATTGGCATATCAATTTGTTTATGGTGCTGCTAACTGGCAGCTGTCGTAAAAAAAATAAGTCAAGGCAAATTAAATAATCGAAGGAATGTCTAATTAATCAAATGTTTAATATGCTTAAAGAAGTCTGCAAAAAAGTACATTTAGTTTGCTAACTTCTTGCTCAAATTATCTTGTTGAAGAAGACATTACTGCTCTTGACAAGAAATACAAGTACAGCATATTCAGTTCTGTCCTCCAGTGTGCTGTCAGTGAGTGAGCAAATACTGAAATATTTTTTTAGCTCTATAGTACTTTTTCAGATTATTTTTTATTTTATCTCTACTAATTTAGACACACTTTCTATATATATATAAATCCCCTTATTTAAATTGTGCGGTAGTTGATAGCGACTCAGTCGGTTTGCCGTAATGTTGAATATTGGGTGAGGAGTCGCTATTTGACAGGTTCCGCGCTGTATGGGAGCGCATGATAGCGACTGGCCATAGCGACCGGCTCCCACCATATTCATTAAAAAATCACGCTCAAAAAATTCTCGCGCTGTAAAATGCATGTTTAAACCCCAGAGCGCTGGCGGCGATGGGTTAAAAGTAGTTTTTTAACCCCTAAACAACCATATTTTTGGAAACCAAAACAAACACGTTTTTTAAATAATTTAGTAATATGAATACATTAATATCAGACCTGTAATATCAATTCTGTACAATTAATTATGAATATTTAAAGATTGTTCCATTGAAATGCATTGGAGAGCGCCAGGTAGCGAGAGGTCATACCTGCTGCTGTTCAAGGTCGGACGCTGGCGCTGTGGGCTGAGGCTGGAATAATGATGAATGAGTGGCTATCTTGCGCTATCTCAGTCGCTAAGCAGGATTGGCTTGATAAATGTGTGATTGTGGTGGGGAGCCGGCGTTCTCGTGGCGGGGCCCGTCATTACCGGCCGCTCACCAGTCGCTACCTGTCACTATTCCTTCATAAATAAGGGCCCATGTGTCCAACATACCAAATAGCTTTAGCCTCAAGTCACTATTTGAGGTTTCTGCTGTTTCTCTATGTATTACAACAACCCAAACCTACTGGGACCTATTTGTACTTTGTGTATTTTTCTTTTTCAGCATTTGGGTTATTAGATTTTTCAAACTCTTTCCAATAAAACAATAAAAGATATTTTATTTGGAATTGAAAACTCTGCCTATTTTCTACATCATTAAGATATGAAACAAAATGTATAACTTTTTAACAGTAGAGGTGCCAAAGTCTTATTTTAAATTATCGTGCCAAGGTTCTATTATTAATATATTATTTGGAGGATTGCAGCTGGTCATGAGTAGGAAGAAGAGATGCATTCGGGCAGGCTGATTCATTACTAACACCAGGTAGCGACAGATGAGCGTCTGTAGTGAGAATTTCAGAGCGAACGCTAGGGGCCTTATTCATCAAGTGATAGCGCCAGGTAGTGTCTCACTAGCGCCAGGTATCGCCAGCTAACGGCGGCTACCGACTACAGAACGCCAGGCTGCGAACACAATCACGCATTTATCACGCTAAATGAGGCTAGCGCTGGCGAAAGCGTCAGCTAGTGCGGGATTCATCATGTAGCCTACTGCAACGAACAGCTCCGCTGCTAATCCCATCACAGCGACAGGTATGACCTCTCGCTACCTGGCGCTCTCCCATACATTTCAATGGCAGACACTGCAATGTTTTTTTTAAGTGGTTTTTGTGTTCTTGTCTTTTTGCAAAAATTAAACACATGTTGTTTAGGATATGTTTGATTAATCTGTCTTGTTTTTATTGATTTTTTGATGAAAGATGTAATTTTTACACTGGAATGTTGTGAGTGAAATCTAAAATGCATCTCCTCCCACAAAACACATTAGCCTCAAATTAGCTTGCTTTCACAACACACATGGCTTGTAAAGCTACTTTTTAGTCAGTCATGTTTGGCGCTCACGTTCGCTCATTGAAATTGTCAGCGCCCAAGCTATTCGGCAGCCCTGGCCTTGTTGAATCTGTGGTGGTCAGTGTTTGTGCAGTCGCTGTTGTGATTCGCTATGTGGCGGCGCTAGCGGCGCTGTGCTGCGCTGTGCTGTTCATACATGTGCCTTTCTGCATTTTTCCCTGAATTCACTTGCAGCGACCCCAGTCGTTCTTAATGAATACACTGTAGTTCTGAGCGTGCATGTCCACATTCTGCTGGATTTGTTCAGGCGTACAAGCTCATAACAACCCGTTATGCATTCTCCTGTGTGCCACATTATCATGTAGTTGGATAGTTTTATTGTGTTATTATTTTATTAAGGAATCAGATTATTTGTAAGCAACCAGCTCTGTTTTTGCTCTGACCTATGCATTACAGGATATTGAACACCCAGCTAAATCAAGCTAATAATTAATGGCGTCTTGGCCAATAGCTTGTTGTAAAGCGTAAAAATCCTATTACCGCCACTTAGCTTGCACGTAGCGGATATTAGCTTTTTCCTAGTGCGCGGGGCATTTTTTTTTTTTTTTTTGGTGTCGCTTTCGTCATATCCACTTCCGGTTTCCTCCTTTGCGTTTCCACCATGATGCCCAGGCGACGTGTGCTGCGCCTCCCCAGCTCCTCCTCTGACTCTGGGGGATCTTTGGATCAGAGTGTGAGGAGCCGAGGCTCCACGCCTCCGCCTCAGAGCCCTCCCTGGGCTTCAAGTGGCAGCTCATCCCCTGGTGAGTGCAGATTTAGTCAGTGTTAGTCTGTGACAGGTTACATATGGCCATTTGTACTAGCCCTTGCCATTCCTCTCTAATTTGCAGCGCATCATATAGGCGGCACCTCCAGGAGCTTTTGGCAATGCCTTCTCCACGGGCATAGTCATGGTAAGTGTTTGTTGTTATCCCTCACATTCCCTATGTTATGACATTCCTTAAAGTGGACCAACACCCATTGTTGATTGGGCTTGGAATATATAAGCTTCCCTGCCCAATCACCTCCCTCACCGCGGGCCCCCCCCAAAAGCCCACAAATTCCTTACCTCATTGGGTGTGGCAGAAGCCACCGCCGCAGCCTCCTGCGTGCCCCTCTAGATGTGTGTGTGCCCGCACTCTCCGTTTCAGAATGGCCTGCGCGTGCGCACGCACTGGAGGAGTGATGCGCGGAAGGCAGCGGCGGCGGACGGGCTCTCTCTCCAATTGTTGTGCCCTGCCAAAGTGGACCAAAACACAGGATAGTATAAATCCTGGGTCTTGGGCCACTTTTAACATACACATGTTTCCTGGTCCATAGGCCAAGCTGGTTTTCTAATGTACATTAACATCACAAACCCCACTAAAGTGCAATCCAACTGGCAACCACCCCTATGTTTCAGCCCACACCATGATGGGGGCTAGCAAATGTGTTATTTTTGTAAGTTGTTCCGGCTAACACATGTTGCACACTAGTAAGATTCTACAATCAACTGCAAATTAGTCCTTACCATTGCACTGTCAAGGTTATTGGCACATTATCTTTATGTGTCCATGTTGCAACCATAAATAATTTACATGAACTCATGGACCAGGAAATATGCTAATGTCGGACAACATGTGTGTAACCATGCAAGCATTTTTTTGGGCAGACTCCATAACCAGATGGCTGTCAAATAGTCATGTGCCATTGGCCCACTAATTTTGCATTTCTCTTTTGCTTTCTCCTGACAGATGTTGCCACGCAGACGGAGCCGATGACCATCCTCCCCACCCCAGCTCCCGGGACAGCCAGCAGCATGGGCCCCAGCCACAGCTGCGATGGTGAGTACATCCCACTTCATATGCCTAAAGACTTGTGACCCCCTATGTCTTATAGTAAATTTACATTTACTTGTACTATGTACCTATGTGTTTAATAAACACACATCTAGGTTACATGTGTTTGTCCAACAATCCTAAATGCATGTCTGCATGCTTGATTGTTGGCTCACATTCTTGTTTTCGCCACATAGTGGCAAATTGTGGTTTCTAGCAAACAAAATTGGCCTGCTAAGGTGGTGACCTCTAAGATTCTTGGCCAAACAAGTTTACTCGTTAGGACTTAGGCCCTGATGTTTGGCTGTAACTAAACAAATAAATGTCCACACTGGGACTTAGACCTTATTTTATTCCCAAGAGTTAAGAGTAAATGTATGCTTGGGATGTTGTGGCCACATTTAAGGCAGCCACTAGTACTCATATAATGGTAACACCTAAGGGCACAGTGGCCAACAATGTGAATGTGAGCGTCAGCTAATTTTAGCCACTTACATTACATTGCTACATCTGTGTCTGTTGAGGTCACATTCTATCTTTTGAATATGGTTTTTTTCTACTCTCTACAGCTTGTGCAAACCAGCATCGCAGACTGTGGCAGTCGATCCGGCGTCTTCGCCTTATGCTGCTGGCCTTGAAGAGGCGTCGTTAGGGTGGGGGGGGGATGTTTGGCGCCACTGTGCGGCCAAATGTTGGGCCTGTTGCCCGCCTTGACAAATAAATATTTTGTATTTTTGTAATTACAGTGTGTTGTGCCTTGTCAAGCATAGTTTAAGTGTCTACAAACCCATTATTTGTAAAATGTTGGTGTACCTTTGTAGCCATTTAATGTGTAAACCATAGTAAGATATGGTCACCAATGTGTGGCATACATTTTTGGCTACATGTACATATCTAGATCTAGAGACTCATCCCTGACTGTGTTCTTAGCTATGTCTTAGGAAAAACACAATTTAGAGATGGGGGTACTCAAATGTATTATAAACAAATTCAACACAACAAAAATCAAATCAATATTCTTGGGTTGGGGGCCTGGGAGGTTGTGAGTCATTGCTAGGGGTGGTGTTGGGGGCCAACAGTGCAGTAAAACAAATAGACTGCTGTTGTATGAGCTGTTGCGTCAACAATAAAATTTGTTCCTGGCGCTGTAAAGATTGCTCCATCAGATGTGAAAGCCGATCCAGTTCCCGGTTTGTTTGAAGTTGGTGGCCTTGTCTCACATCCTGGAGCTGGCGCTGCAGGTCCTCAATTTGTTGCCGACACATCAGCACCTGATTTTCCAACGCCGCAATGCGCTCATTATTTCCATCACGCGGCTGTTGGCGACTGTAGTCCTCCAGCATCCGGACCCCTAGTTCATAAAAATCCGCACTGGTCGGTGCCACACCTCCTCTTGTTCTGTGTTCAGGCTAAAAAACCAAAAGAAAAGATTGTAGTGAAGCTGAAACAATGCAGCTATGCCCCTCCAAATCATTTCCCCAAAGTGTAACAATCCAACTTACCCTTGATTGAGCCTCTGTAGCTTGGCCACATGGCACTTGGGAAGAGGTCCCAGCTTGGGGTTCAGGTCCGGCCTCCTGCCAAAACAACAAAGAAATAACATGTGACATGTTGGTTCCTGGACTACCCACCAACATGTCAATGTGGTTATTGTTCCTCAAAATCAGCCATGTTACCTCTGTGTCGTCCGCCCGAAGTAGGTCCGGGGTCTGGCTGCTAGAGAGGGGCAAATCCACATCTGAGAGATGGGGCAAGTTGGCATATGCTAAACAGGAAAGTCATGTTAGTAGGTCAGTGGACCAAACTCAAATGTAAGATGGATAGACTATCGAGGCCATACCTCCACAAAGTGCCAGATTACACACTAGCCAAAAGGGATCTTGTAAACTCAGATTGCTAACATGTATGTAAGAGGAAGATGAGCCAATAATTGGGCCAAAAAATAACAGACACATTGCTCAAATTACACATACCCGCAATCTCCCAGTTGTCTGGAGTTGGGCCCTCACTCGAGCTTTGCCCTTGAAAATACATGTTTAAACACAAGTTGGCCTACTAAATTACAAAAAAAGGTTTGCAAAAATCCTTACTAGATAATCAAGCAAAACTAACTTACCCTCATCTCTTAGCCTCAACGTGAAGGGCCCTTTCCGGACAGCCACTTCCGATATTCCAGCCAACTAAAATACACAATTAATGTCTCTAAATATTCCTAACACTACTCGGGTGAATGTTTGTCTTTAAATAGACCCAAAAAATGCATTGCAATCAGTCTAAAAACTATAATAATGAGCCTGGGGATGGCAAATCCACTACAAATAGGCATCTTCAAGTTGACCTAGCAAACATGTAGATTATTAGAGTAACCAAATCGAACCAGTGTAACATAAACAGCATAAAGGATACATTTTTTTTGGCAATACACACCAACAGGGTCCTGTTGACCTGCAACATCGGAAGTGGTGTCCAAAGATGAACCAGTCACTTGGCCTACAAAGAAAAAAGAGGAATGAAAGACATGCACTTGTGTTAAAGCGGCTAAAGCAAGGTTGACACATGCACTTACCGGCATCCAAAGAGTACCTTGGCTCCTGAGGAGATGCTGGTGCCAATGGCAGTGCAGCTAGGCAAAAGCAAAGAAAACATTTAGCCATTGGTATTGTGCGGCACAAAATAAACCATGCATTAAGGTGTGTGTGAGCAGCTCAATCACTAATATTCCCTAATCAAGGCCAGTGTGGCTTCCACATGTATATGCAGATATATGGCCACACATCTCTGGCTTCCAACATAGCTACACATGTTAGGGCCTTGTTAGTTAGTTGCAGAGAGGGTTAAAGCGGACGTGTAAATAGTCCGCAGGCCCATATTATTAATCCTCAACAGTGGTCAAATCTATTGTTTGAGGTGCTCCCACACCCATTTTGTCCAAAAACAACCAGCCCCTAAATTAGTGATAAATACCTTCAATGGCAGACTGGGTTAGGCTTGAGGTTGGTTGAAGGGCAGGAGTTGGGGTGTCCTCCTCCCCCGACTCATGGACATCACCATGTGCACCTATGCAGAAAGCAATAGACAGGAAAGTAAAACATTTATGAGGTATAATGTACTACTTCACATGTCCTACTGTTAGTTGGCCAGAAAGAGACAAAGCAAATCACATACATTAACATTACCAGCCAAAAATATGCAGAAAATATGTACCTTCAGTCCAACCTGTGGTGTCATCCCCAGCATCCACACCCTGCAGCCGAACGAGTGGAATTTTGGCCTTCAGCATCTCCTCATATGGCCTGTAGGTACTCTTTGGACCCTGGATGGTACCACTCTCGACCTCAAGATCATGATTCATCTTTTGCATAAGGGCCCTTCTCAAAGTGTAGAAGCGTTTCCTGCAGGATGGGCCACTACGTGGGTGTTGAGCACTGCTAGTAAGCTCAACACCAATGGCATCCCACAATTTGCTCCTTTCTTGCTTTGGGAGCCAAATATCAGCTCCCATTTTGCAAGTGTAAGACGCACAAGAGTATTATTCTCCGCCAAATTAAATTCTGGCTCCCTCTTGGCAATTGGGCGCTTAGCCCTGGGTGCTGCATCACCTTCAGGCTGGGCCCTTTTCCTTAAGGGAGGTCTGCGCACAGCACCCACCACACTCCTACTTGAGCCAGCTGTGGCCGGCAGATGCCCAGAATTTGGCTCCATCCTGTAGCTGCACACACACACCAATACACAACCAACAAGCACGCATGCAGACTACAGAATGGTATCACCGTCTTTTTGGTTTGGGCAGGTTTTATGTGCTCTAACAGCCAATCACAAACAGGTCCACTTAATTGATTCACACATACTGGCCAGGTGCTTGTAGCCACAGCTCCACTGCACTGATTGAACCATGTGTGGTAGTCAATTAACTAATTACAGAGCTCATTAACCACACAACACACAACCAAATACAACAATGTACTCATGTATATTAAACACTTGAGACATGTGGCTATCCTAACGGCTATTTAAATAAAGAGCAGCTTACCTTTCATTGGTCCACCACAGAATTTTCAGCCATGTCCGTTAATGCACGCAAGTTTAGGCTCACGTACGCTAGTAGCGCTACTAGCGTGCGCGTGCGCACTCCGTTTCACGCACACCTGGGTCAGCTAATTGGGATTTAAGTGACGAGCAGATCAGGAGCCACTTCCGTCGTGCTGCACTACAGTCCCTATATGATCAGATTAAGCACAAAATCGAGCCATCCACCAAGCGCACCAGATCCATTCCAGGCATAGTACGCCTATGTGCCAGTCTAAATATTTTGGCACGAGGGACCTTCCAGGCAACCTCTGCCCTCCTCAGCGGGATCAGCCAGGCTGCATATTTTTCCAGGTAGTACTGGCTATTTGTGACCTGATCCCTATTTACATCCAGTTTCATGAGGATGAGGTTGCACAAATAAAACATGCTTTCTATCGCATGGGAGGGATCCCGAATGTGCTAGGGTGTGTTGCTGGTACACATATCCCTTTCCGCCCTCCGCGTGCACAGGAGCTGCATTATAGGAACAGAAAGCAGTTCCACTCCATGAATGTCATGGTTGTGTGTGACCATGACATGAAGCTGCGGGCCGTGAGATCTGGCTTCCCCGGCTCATGCCACGACTCTTACGTCCTCCAGCGGTCAGTCCTGTGCAGGAAGTTTGAGAACAACGAAATGCCAGCTGGCTGGCCACTGGGTAAATAATGAACCATGTCAAAGTATTTTGCATAAAATATGTGGCCTAGTAAGCTATATTTTTACAAATGAAACCAAAAACATGTACTAGTACTAATTGCTGTCTCTCTCCTTGTGTTTTTTCCACAGCGGACAAGGGATATGGGCAGAGAACGTGGGTAATGACTCCGGTCAGAAACCCACAGACCTCTGTCCAAGAACGGTACAATGCAGCACATCGCAAAACCAGAAGCATTGTGGAACGAACCATTGGACTGCTGAAAGCGCGCTTTCTGTGTTTGGCACGCCCAGGAGGAGAGATGTTGTACAGTCCACAAAAGGTCCACAAAAGGTATACTCGCATGCTGTGTGCTCCACAATCTCTGCATATGCCACAGAATCCAACCCCCTGAAGAAACAGCACTGGTGCCCGAAATCCCCAACTTGCCCGCAGAAACGAGTGAGGACACCCAGACTGGCTTTGAGCTAAGGGAAAGCATGATCACTTCGTTTTTTGCGGTAAGCTAACTACCCTTCACTCTAATCCAAGTACTGCACTACAGGGGAACTATTTGTTGGCTACAATCATAATTTGTCACAAACTACTATAAGGGGTGTGTAAGATGACCCAAACCACTATAGGGGCTGTGTAAGATGACCCAAACCACTATAAGGGCTGTGTAAGATGACCCAAACCACTATAAGGGCTGTGTAAGATGACCCAAACCACTATAAGGGGGGGGGGTAAGATGACCCAAACCACTATAAGGGGGGGGAAGTTGACCCAAACCACTATAAGGGGGGGGGGGGAAGTTGACCCAAACCACTATAAGGAGGGGGGGTAAGATGACCCAAACCACTATAAGGGGGGTGTAAGATGACCCAAACCACTATAAGGGGTGTGTAAGATGACCAAAACCACTATGGGGGGGGGGGGGGAAGTTGACCAACATAACAATTAGGGTTGTTGTGCAAGTTGGCAAAAACTGTCCCAAACAAAAAATGTCAATAACTGCGAAAAAGCAAAATTAAATATAAATACTAACTCCACTTTTTATTCTTTTTTAGTCACCAACAAGCCAGTGGATTTATAATTTTTCACTTTCAACCAAAAAATTAAAAAAATAAATACAAATTAAACAAAGAAACATGTTGCAACGTGTTTACTTCTGAAGGTACTAACATTGATTTCAAGCCAACAGCAAAGCAACGCGCAGGCGCTGTGTTGAATAGCGTGTGTCCAAATGACAGCGCCTACAAAGCTGATCTGAAACATCATATTCACCAATGTAGGCATTGTTCCCAACAACGCCAGGTAGCGACTGAGGAGGCCTGCTATAGCGAATCGCTGCCGCCCGCGGCGTACGCTAGCGGCGCTCATAGCGCCATACTTCAGTCGCTCATCTGTCGCTACCTGGCGCTATTACTGAATCGGCCTCTAGTAGTCTCTGTGCTCGGCCATGGGTCGTTGTGTCAGAGTGCCTCAGTTGATGTCCGGCATTGATGAATATCATGTGTGAGTTGCAGTACTACGCTGTATGGGACCAAATAGGAGCGCCAGCTCAGAGCGACTGACTCGCCGGTGCTCAAAATCGGGTCGATGTAGCTCACAGCTCACAGCGCCAGCAGCTGTGTGATTAAAGTCTGTTTTTGAACATGTATCCACTAGTAACAAAGCGAAAACACATAGAATGACATTGTTATTACATTGTAACATGAACACTTTAATACCAGACCTGTAAGGACAATTCTGTATAAAAATATTATTAATCAAAAAAGTTAAGTTAAAAGTAAATTTTCTTGCCCAGAATACATGTCAGAAGGTTTGTGTTTTTCTTGGAAAAAACAAAAAAATTGGTATCAGGAAAGGGATTTAAGGATCGTCCATAGAAATGTATAGGAGAACGCCAGGTAGTGAGAGCTAAGACGTGGCGCTCTGCAAGGCTGAACGCCGGCGCTGTACGCTGAGGCTGGGATAATGATGAATTGTATGCTACATGGCGTTGTTCTAGTTGCTCACCAGATTCGGCTTCATAAATGTGTAATTGCGTGCCGTCTCCGGCGTTCACCTGCCGCTACTTGCCGCTTACAAGGCACTACCTGGTGCTATCCCTTCATGAATAAGCCCTAAGTAAGGGATTGGGGCAGTTTGCATATGAAGCAGCCAAACAGGATGCCATCTTCCTAGGGGTACCAGAGTTTTTCTTTCTTATAGTACAGTTTTTCTTTTTTTAATGGATGGGAACCGCCACCAAGCCTGGCTGGCTCTATCCCTCTTCTGGCATCCCCAGCATGTGGTGTGCCCTACCTGCCGCCGATGCCCTGGATAACCAGGATTAGAAATAGATATTTGCTGCTGGCACTGGTCAGTGTACCTTCTACCCCCAACAGTAGCATTGTTTCATATGTATCCCAAGCTTGGCTCCTCTCAGTGGGTAAACATAGTTTCATTTTAAAGCGACACAAAACCCTCCGCCCAAGTACCACAGGAGAAGTAGCCAGCTTGGCGGTGGCCTGGTTTAAAAAAAATAATTTTTCCACCACTAAGGCCACATCCACCTGGCAATTCTGAGATCTCTGATTGGCTGATCTCAAGTATGCCGGCTGATGTGACCTGCCCTCCTGGCCACATTCCACAAGTGCTCATCGGTAAAGGTGAGTTTACCGGTGACCCCGGGGCTTTCACACTGCTAGGAGCTAGAGTGTTTTAGACTCCAGGGCTGGCCACATGGCTTTTGAGATGCTTTAAGAGTGAAAACTGTAATTTTTTCCAGTCTATACTTTCTGTATAGTAATGGTCATTGTACCCTAGTGTAGCCGGCGGAAAGTATTCAGCCATTATCTTTGTGGTTCTTCAGTGTGGTAGTTCATATCTGTCCTGCAGTTGCGCTACATCACCACAAAATGGCACTGTTGGATGGCTAATGGATTGTGAAACTGCAGGTCTACCAAACTGTTGGCTAAAACCTAACCACATAGGAGTACAGCTGAGCTGCCATTGGCTAAGGTGAGTAAAAGTTAGAGAGGGTTCTAGAAGCCATTTAAGGGAATCTATATAAGAAGAGTTGCCTCAGAACAGAACAGAAGTAGTTCTCTATTGTAGTAACAGGGAGTGAGGAAGGTACCAGCAGGGTCAACTGGTAGCAGTCAGAAGTGTAAGATAGAGCAGAGGAGCCACATTCATACCTAACAAGTGACAACAGGAAAAGTGAACCATTCCACCTGAGATGCTGATGGAGGAAGCTTAAGGCTGCAGTATTCTGCTATGGGATCAGGATGAGTGCCCACTACCTCTTGAGGTCCATCTGGATGTAATGCTGTGCTATGGAAGCTGCTAAGGAAACTGTTGTGGATAAAGACTGTATGACCTGCTGTGAAGCCTAAAGTGTACCTAAAATTAAGTCCTGCTAATAATGTAAGTGACCTTTTCATAAAGTCTGTCTCATTTGGAGTTATTAGAAGCAAGCCCACATCAGGAGGTCCCCCAAGCCTGTTAACAAAGAACCCACTCCCCATACGCCTGAGGAGCTAAACCCCTCAGGGACCCGTATGCTACAATTGGTGCCCAATGGCTGGGCTTGAAGTGGTGACACCTGTGGGAGGGATAGCCAGGATCCCCAGCTAGTGACTGTGAAAGTTTTGGAAAATGTCCCCCTGGTGAAGATAAGGAGAAATGCTTGATGTGTGAGACTGTGCTTAAACTGGATTGCAAAGGCCAGTGGATTTAGTCATGCTTTATTGGAAGTCTTGAAGTCTGCTTGTGTGTGGAAACAGAGGATCTCTTTAAGGAACTGAATCTTGCTGCATTCAATTGGACTGTGCTTAGTTGTCATTGGTGCCAAAGATCAGCTTGGTCACAGAAAGTTGCCAGGAACCGTTTGTGCTGCAGAAGTGTTGTGAGACCCCTGAGAGAGTTTTTGGAGACGCCGCCGCGCATTGGGAATCGCCAAGTGTCAGTAATTCAAAGTGCGCAAGTCATTCCTGTGAGGCCGAGGAAGGGTTAACTGCGCCCTCACTCTCCTCACAGTTAGAACCCCCCAGCCCTGTTCGTGCCGAAATGACCAAAGTGCGGGAAGAGCAGGGAACACTGGGGCGGGAAGCAGTGCCTTGTGGGAAGAAGGGGCGGAGCTTAGCACCATTCATGAGGAAACAGCATGAGCAGAACAGTCACTCGGGAGTCCGGTGAGAGTGGGAGCAGTGGGGACGCTACTCCTGCCCCAAGCAGTGATGCCGAGGAGTCTCCAGCACCCTGGGAGACTATCGTGATGCATTACCACCACAAGAGCCGTGACAAGCCGGAGGAGTCAGCGCAGCTGCAAGGCAGTAGTAGAAGTCGCAGAAGTGGGAGAAGTGTAATCAGCTCAGTCGGAGGAACTTGCCCAACTTCTTCTGGGGCAAAAGACTCATCTGGAGTTGTCCATCTGGTTGACACTGGACGCAGGTTCGTGACTGCGGGACCACTTGATGAGTGTGTGTGGGGGGAAGAACTGACCATGCAGCCTGTGTGTCCGAACTGTTCTAAAGTGGCTATGGGACGCTGAGCCCCCGATGCATATGCCGATTGCGGTTGGGAACTGTTCTACGTCATTAGTGTCCTGGGAGAAGGGAGAAACCTTTGTTACAACCCCATAACTGGAGTAACTTGGGAAGAGTGCCCACCCCATCGCCCAGCGTTTCACACATTAGCTAATAAGGCGATCGCTGCAGTCATCCCTGATGCGGTCACCCCTAGTAAAATTACTATGGAAAAGCTGACAGACACCCTGCAAGCAGTGCAGGAGGAAATGAACATGAAGCCTAGTGTGCCATTCATAACTGCAAAACCAGAGAAAAATGTTACGCCCGCTGTTCCAGCAGTTTCAGGCATTGATACAGAGACTGAGTTAGAGGAAGCAGGCGTGCTGAGCCCTAGCAATGGAAGACCACGCTTAGACCACTACCTGCTGTGAATCAGGTGCGCATCAATAAGGATGCCGTGCCAAGCTTCACCACTAGAGGTGCAAACAAGCTTAAACCATCTCCTGTTGTGAGTCCAGTCCGCATAGACCAAACGGGCCCGCCGTCCTCATGTGAAACTGGGGAGAGGCAACATCAAAGATTCTGAATTCCTGAATTTGCCCGCTGGCAGCGCATTGTGCAAAAACGCTGTGTCCGTGAGCTAAAGATGGAGTCCCTGTATCTGTGTAAGACAGGAATGTAATTTGTTGAGACTCAGCGAGGTCAGTGGATCGAAGAAGCTATAAAGGAGTACTTGTTGATCCCGGAAGAGATGGCCATTGAGGAATTGCCCCCAGCCATGCGCCGTCGGTACCAGTCCTGCTACGAGACATGGCGCTGGGGAAGGCACATCCACATGGATCGTGTTATGATTTGCGGTCCACGTCACTTGGACATTACCAAGCAGATCGACGCAGTAGGTCCGGACGGTCAAGCCATCAAGCTGCCTGATTCAGACTACTACGGTGCCTGAAAGTTAAAGAGGACTCCCAGGAGTATTAGCTCCATACTGCCTGGTGGAGCCAATGGTCTAACTGAGGAGTAGTTTACAGTTCAGTTGATTATTGCACTTAAATGTTTTACTTAACCTGATTTTATTTTCTGTCTGGAAAAACGACAAGAAATTGATCCGGCTGTTAAGTAAAAAGGAAAGTTTTGTGTTTAACCAGTTTTGAAAGTACAGGAAGAAGAAGAGAAGGAACCGCAGTGTTGAAGGTGTTAATGTTAATTGTAAATGTTTACTTTAAAGAAGCACCCTGCTCAGGCAGTTCTTATACTAATTGTTGAGTGAAGGCTCTAGAAAAGAAAAAAAAATGTTCTTTCATACAGACCAAAACTGTGTCAGTGTTTCTTAAAGGGGAACCTGTTATTTAATTAAACGGGGGATTTTCCTTTACAGTGAACCATAAGTGTGCTTAATGGGGTTTTTTAAAAGAGAAGACCACATTCAAGCTGACATAAACTACCTTATTATGGAATCTCTTAATTGAAGCTGTTCATGCTATGGATGGCTTGGCTGTTCTCCGTCATATGCTTTTAAGCAGGAGACCTCCAACCCAGACATAGTTAGAGGGAGGGTCAAGTGAGAAAGAGACAAAAGATGGTCTTTAAAAGGGGTGTAGTGTTTAAATGCAATAAGAGTTGTTGGTTTAAATGTGTTGTGATTTGGGGTATGCTAATTCTAATAAGTAGCCAGGATGCCAAGAATTGTCTTGAACACATACAGTAATTCATTCTTCTTAATTGAAGTTGAGCTCTGGGTGTTGTCAATAGCAACCCTGATGCCTGATTTTAGGATGTCAGAGTTTTTTTAAAGGGACATTGATTTAGGTCAGCACATCGGGTGGAGCATACAGCCAATTAAATTAGAGGTGCAAGAGTATCATACTCTGTAGTCTTTAACTAGCACTGGTATAACTCTGCTAAACTCTTATGTTTTCCTGAGATCCGCAATTAGGATAGAGGGAAATATAAAGAGAGCACCAGGTGTATGGATAGAGGTTTATTGTGTCTAAGATGGGTTCAAAGATAGAACCAAAATTGCAAATGGTGAATTGGGTTAGGGTAATTGACCAGCCATATGCAACTTAATTGGGCTAGGGTGGCTTGGGTCTATCCCTAAAATGGTAGCTTATGTGTATGTTTGGTACCTTAAACAGGACTAGCAGATACGTATTGAAGCTTGAACTAAGAGCGGTAGTTACCCAGCTAGCACTTAAATGGCAGTGGCAACAGACCTCCTCCGAGTTTGTGTTAGGATCACAAGTGTAGAGGCACTGTGTTTTTAAAAACCATAACGTGGGTACAACACAGGTGCATAGTTAGAGGCATAATTTAATGGTGAATTAGTTGTGTGTGGGTATGACACTGATAGAGCCATGGTACACACAATCTTAGTGGAGTGTTCAACTGTCTACATTGCCATAGCTATGGAACCAGATGTTGCACATGTCCTAAAGTGGAAGTTGGTGGTGGACCCTCATTTCCAGGACACGGGACACACACGCAACGCTCCGAAGGTACCAGGGAGATTTCAAGGGATTCCCCACAAACTTAATTGGTATGGGGAGCTCACGGTGTCTCGCCTGAGGAAGGAGCTGAAGCAGTGAAACGTGATATAGGATTCTGAGTGATGTACACACCAGATCCAAAGGTTCGAGATAAGTGAAGAGATCCCAGCATGTTGTAATAACATATGATGTATAATATTAATTGTTGTCTGGTGCTCCTAATTAGGGGTGGATGCGGCAGGCGGTCCGCATTCCCTCTTGTGCTTGTGTTGACCAGATGGTGTAGTGAGCACAGAATCTATTTATAGTGGTGCACCCTCTATATAGATTGTGGTTCCTTTTAACTAACCCCACGTGCACGCACATGCAGAGGAGCAGGGGAAGTTGTGAGAGAAGGTGGCGGGTACGTTCTGCCCCACTCGAGCCGACGCTGCTCAAGCTGGTGCCGGCGTGAATGCGGCTGCCGGGCAGAAGGAGTCCCAGCCACCCGCCCGAGCCCTGCACCACCTGAGGATGCCGTGGGACTGGGCTGAAGGTAAGTGCGCCATGACAACCAGGATCCTGAGCCCCAGTAACATTTCCATTCCTACAAATTGTTTCTCGTAAATGACAGTGATGATGTAGAGGCTGATTTAAGACTAGCTCCATGTATTGCAATTTGTGCACCTATATAGCTGCACGCAGAGTATTCGTAAGTGGACACTGCAAACTGGGTTCGGATGCTGTGACCTAGCTTCGCTGCTAGACAAGTGATGCTTTATTATCCTGTCCAGCATTGATAAATATGATGTCTGGAGGCGCTGTAGAAGAGCTCTCCCTGATTCACTGCAGCGCCTAAGCGTACCAATGCTTCTATTGTTTTTTGTTGTGCCCGAGGGAAAGAAGGCCAAGACAACACCACATATAACAACAGGACAATGCTGAAGCGAATGATAGTAAGCGCCAGTGATGTGCGGCCAACACTCGGTGCTGAAGGCCATATTTAACAACACAAAACACAACGGCAGTGTCGGCGCTCTAAAACTGGATGCCCTGGCGTCGAGCGTCGGGCGCTGTTCAAAATTATTCTGTTTCTCAAAATGAAAACCCCAGCCACAGAGCGTTAACACACTGGCACTGCAATGGCGGAACACAAAATACAATTTTACTGTCTAAACTTAAAGTGTGAGGAACAATGCTTAAGTCTTTGTTGTTGCCCAGGAGAGCAACACACTAATTTTATGTGAAAAAATACAGAAAAATGTAATCCAAACATGATTTCTACACAACCAAAATATACACCATTGAAGTGTATAGAAGAACGCAACTGAGCGATAGGTGCTACGTGGCGCTGCAAAACATACAGCGCCAGACATTACATGACACTATTAGAGGCGCTCACCAGTTTGACTTTCATATATGGGGTTTTCACATACTGCGTCTGGCGTTCACCTGACACTATGTGGTACAACATGGCATTAAATAAGGCAATGAAGTCAGTGGAAAAGTTGGATAACAGGTGGCAATTGGGAAAACTCAAGTTGGAATGGAGTAATAGCAAGCAAGAAAAGAAGATGGATGACTTGAATCCACACTAGTTTAATAATTACATTGCTTGTAACACATTCATCAGTTCTGCAGCTAAAATTTTGGAGAATCTGAAAATTATGATTTACCTGCCCTGGAAATTGTCTCTTAAATTAGCAGTCATTCCAAGTTTGGACACGTCAATTCATTACATAGAGTTTTTGTTTTTTTCTATTTTCTACATAAGCTGTCCAATGGAAAGTACACATTTATTCACTTTTATCTACAATATCTGACTTGGCATATTTTATTCTAAAGTTTAAAGGGCATCAATTTGGCTTTATATAATTCAATCTCTTTATTGTATTTTTTCAATTTATACAACTTCATGAAAAAAAATAAGTATATCTTAACACTACACAAGCATGTATTTATTAACAATCAACAAATGTAAATATGTATGCAAATATTACAAATCAACAAATCACTTGGGCTGTTCTCCATTACCCAAATAATTAGGTAGCCATCTTTGGGTATTACCTAATTTTGGATAAATGTGAAGAACAACCTCTGGATGACCCCCCAAAAAAATTAAACCTAATCGTCATCACAAGACAGTTAGTTAAAATACTAGGTACAATGCAGCTCTTATCACTAAAGTACAAAACACAAAACCAGAAAAAAGAAAAAAAGAGTAAGAAAAAATAAATAAAGACATATAAACAAGACAATTGTAAGTCTGGCCACTTTCAAAATCAAATCAACTATTCTGAGTTTGGTTTCGTTCAGTGCCAAGCTATTAGCCCTAAAAGGGCCCATCTAGGCTTGCACTGGATGTTCTTATCCGTAAATTTGCTAATTACTCTGAAGACTTTGGCTCAGAACCTTTTGGCCCTGAGGCAAAGCCACTAAGTACCAGGTACCATCTTGTTAACAGCTTAATGTTAATTTCCAGAATGTAGTAATTCAAGGAAAAGCTACCTGCCCTCTTCATTTGTACCCCCCAGAATTCCAATGAGCCATTCTGTCCTAAGTCATTATCCCATGCCCCCATATATGTAAGTTTTGCCCTTCTTTTAACCCTTTAAGTGCCAAGCACGTAACACCTACGTGCTGGCTTGGCTGGGCCTTAAGTGCCAAGCCCGTAGGTGTTGCGACTTTCCCTGCTTCTAGTATAAAAAATAAAAATACTCACCTGACCCCTCGTTGGATCCAGCCGGGTCTCCTCTTTAATTTGGTGCCATCCGATCCCCCGTGGGGGGTCGGATGGCTCCAGGAGAGCCCCCGGAATAGGCCCCCCCCGCTTCGGCAGCAGCAGCTGCTGACTGTAAAAAAAAAAAAAAAAAATGAAAGCTTACCTGTGGTCGCGCTGCCTCCCTCCGGGTCTTCTCTTCACTGGGGGGGGCCTCCGATCGCCCCCCCAGCCTCTTCGGTGGCGAGGAGAGGGCAGAAAATGCCCTCTCCCCCCACTTCCTGCATCGCGACTGCTAGTCCCGCCCCTTGGGGGCTGGCCAGGTGACATCATTGTGATGTCACCAGCAGCCGGCTTCTTCAGTCCAAGCACCGAGACTCTGAATCAGTCTGCTCGGTGCTTGGAGCAGAGAGCAGAGGAGCAGGAGAGGGCTGTGATGGCCCCCCCTCCTCCCCAGGCTCTCTCTTCCAAACAGCGAGCAGACTGTCAGTGGAGATCGCCGGGGGACACAGGATCGGAGGTGAGTAAAGTTAAAAAAAAATAATAATAAAGATCATTTTTTTAATTTATTTGTCTGTGTTTTTTTTTCAACATTTAACCCCTTGTGAACTGGTAAGGGGTCCATGAGACCCCTTATACCAGTTCACAAGGCTGGGGGGGTGGCAAGTCACCTGCCCTAGCGGGTGACTTGCCATTAACCCCGGCACCCCCATTACCTGCCTCCCCAAAGCCCAGGGGGGGGGGGCAGAAGAGCCTGGGCGCACATGGGCTATGTGGGCTCGTAGGCTGCAGGGTGGGGGGGGCCACAAATGCTGGCCCCCCCACTCTGTGCCTACAAGCCCCCATAGCTGGTCCCGGGCTGGTTACTTTGGGTAAGGGGGACCCCACGTCATTCCCAAAAATGGGGTCCCCCTCCCCGGGAAGGGGGACCCTATGTGTTTTGTCATCCAGCAGCTATAAAAGGCTTCCAGCAGGTGAGCAGTAGCCAGTGATCGCCGAGGGACACAGTGCTCCAGGATGGATGGGAGGTAAGTATTAAAAAAAAAAAAAAAATAATAAAATAATTTTTTCATTTTGCGTGTGTGTGTTTTTTTTTACATTTAACCCATTGTGAACTGGTAAGGGGTCTATGACCCCTATACCAGTTCACAAGGCTGGGGGAGGTGGCAAGTCACCTGTGACTAGCGGGTGACTTGCCATTAACCCCTGGCACCCCCATTACCTGCCTCCCCAAAGCCCAGGGGGGGCAGAAGAGCCCGGGCCCACCGGCTATGCGGGCTTGTAGCCTGCAGGGCCAGGGGCCACAAAAGCTGGCCCCTGTGCCCTTTTTCTACAAGCCCTGCATAGCTGGTCCCGGGCTATTTACTTTGGGTAAGGGGGACCCCATGTCAAACCCTTAACCCTTAAAAATCCCCAGGAAGGGGGGACCCTATGTCATTTTTTTTCTCGATTTAACCCTTTGTAGTGTGGATGGTAGTTGTATTTTATTTGTAAATGTTATAGATTACTTGTTTCAGTTAGGGGGGTCTCCTGGGCAGGAACGGGGGCTACCGATAAATATGTGGTACTGTTCTAATCGGTAGAAATGGGGCTTTCACATGCAATATGCTTTTCCCTAATAAAATACATTTTTTATTTAAAATAAAGGAGTCAATTTTCTAAAAATGTTTTTATTTATTTATTCTTTACTTAATAATATTGTAAAAAACAAAATAAAATTTACAAACAAGACATTTCATGTTAAAGCCTAAACTCTGCTGCAAAAAAATATAATTTTCCTGAAAATTACAGCAAAAATGGCGCAAAAATGGTGCAAAACATGGCGCAAAATGGGGAAAAATGACCTGTCAACAGAGGGTGACAAAATCTCAAGTAGGCTGGCAATTAAAAGGGTTAATAGTACCTCTGCATGTTGGGTATTGTTCTGTTCGGGAGACCTTGCGCTTTCAGACTTAGCTTGTTTTTTCTGGTTTGCATATTTATATTTTAGGAAAAGGTGTTTTTTATTCAGCTTTTTTATACATTTTTTAGGGAAACCCTGCGCAACCAAAGAATTCTTTGAGGATTTAATTCCAGAAAGATGAGCTCACTACAACAAGCTGGGTACGCTTAGTAAGCTTAACATGTGTACTTTCAGGGAATATATGGTTTTTGGGGAATATTCAAAATGTAAAGGGTTGTTTTGGTTGAAAAATCGCAAGGTGCGCACTTTGTCTGCAGAACTGAAATTTTCAAGTAAAATTACCGTTATGCGCATGCTTTACTTTGGGGTGTTTGGCAACTCTTACCTTGACAGAACCTATGCATGTTGGGTGTTGTTCTGTTCGGGGAATGTTGCTTTTTCAGATTGTTTTTTCTTGTTTGTATATAGTTTTTTTAGGAAAATGTGGCTTTGATTCTGCTTTTTTATCCTTTTTTTAGGGAAACTCTTTGCAACCAAAGAATACATTGAGGAATTACTTCCAGAAAACTATGGGCACATCAACATGCCTGGTACACCTAGAAAGCTTGAGGTGTGTACTTCCAGAGAATATATAGTTTGTTGGGGATATTTCAAATGTAAAGGGTTGTTTTTCTGGTAAAACTGCAAGGTGCGCATAGCGCATATCACAGTTGTATTTTTTCTGAAAATCCCCTAAAGCGCTATTTCAGTTTGGGGGAGTCTCCTGGGCAGGAAAGGGTGTCTACCTATACATATGTGGTATCGCTGTAACTGGGAGAAATTGGGATTTCACACGCAATAAGATTTTATTGACAAACTTACATTTTTTATTACAAAAAAACACTACAAATTGTAAAAAAAAAATCTTTTAAATTTTTTTTCACATATTTCACCCAAAAATATTGAGAATACACCTAAAAATTACAAACAAGACATTTCACATTAAAGCCCAGACTCTGCTGAAAAAAACAATATATCATTTTCCTGGGAAATCCCTGGAAATCCTTTCAAAAATGACAGTTGAACATGTGTAGCGCAAAATAGTGAAACATGGTCTGGCAACAGGGAGTGGCAAATGCTGCAGGTAGGTTGGCACTGAAAGGGTTAAGCAGCTTTGAGTAGTGTAATGATATACTCATCTTGTCCTGGGGATTTTGGGCAAAGATTCTCAAACTCCTTCAATATCTCTCTTGTTGCTTATTTTATGATTTACCAAGGGAATGATTTGTATTGCTTTCAGGGAAATGAATAGAGGTCCTTCAATTGAATCAAAGATAACAACTTAGGCCCTTATTTAACAAGGGATAGCGTCAGGTAGCGACTGGTGAGCGGCCGGTAATGACGGACCCGCCACGAGAACGCCGGCTCCCCACCACAATCACACATTTATTAAGCCAATCCTGCTTAGCGACTGAGATAGCGCCAGATAGCCACTCATTCATCATTATTCCAGCCTCAGCCCACAGCGCCAGCGTCCGACCTTGAACAGCGCCAGGTATGACCTCTCGCTACCTGGCGCTCTCCAATGCATTTCAAGGGAACAATCTTTAAATATTCATAATTAATTGTTATGAATTTTTTTTTTTTAATGTGAAAAATTCTGTGACCACTTCTGCCATTTTTAATAATTTTTTTAAGGTTAAAAAAAAAAAAAAGTACAGAATTGATATTACAGGTCTGATATTAATGTATTCATATTACAAAATTATTTTAAAAACTTGTTTTTTTTGGTTTCCAAAAATATGGTTGTTTGGGGGTTAAAAAACTACTTTTAACCCATCGCCGCCAGCGCTCTGGGGTTTAAACATGCATTTCACAGCGCGAGAATTTTTTTAGCGTGATTTGTTAATGAATATGGTGGAAGCCGGTCGCTCTGACCAGTCGCTATCATGCGCTCCCACACAGCGCGGAACCTGTCAAATAGCGACTCCTCACCCAATATACAACATTACGGCAAACCGACTGAGTCGCTATCAACTACCGAACAACGGCCAAGCACAGCGACTACTAGCGGGCGCTCTGAAAATGCCGCTACAGTCGCTCAACTGTCGCTACCTGCCGTTGTTAATGAATCGGCCTCTTAGATTCCCAAATATCAGGGTTAGTGGAGAGAACCCCCGATACCAGCAAAGACCTTTCTAGCCCTGTCCCAAACTGTGAGAGCCTCTGACAAAATTGGACAGGTAATTCTTGGTCTCTGTTTTCTAGAAATCCATAATAATAAACTGAGGGACACCAGGGCGCACCCTTCATCTCCCCACCCCATCTCTCACCCACTCCGGCCCCTCCTTCGTCCTATATATTGCGGTGAGTAGAGACACTTTTGCTGCAAATTAATATTAAAAGATACACAGAACCCCCAAACCCCCTGCCGTTCTAGATAAACTTAAAGGAGCAGTATCGAGAAATTTGCATTAAAAAAGATATATATAATAAAAAATTAAATAGCCACACAATAGCTTCTAACATGTGTATAAATAATGTGGCGATAGAAAAAGGAAAAAATATTTGCCTTACTTTTAAATTGTATAATGACAATGGCTCAGTCCATTTGCTGAATAGGGGATCTGCTGGGTTGTATTTAGTGAGCTGCTTCATTTAGCCCACTGGTCTCCTAGCAACACTTTACCTCAGAGGCTGACACTGTAATCAGTGGTAACGGCTGTGTGTGTGTGAGGTGCTGCTTTTGTTATGAGACCAGGTGACTCAAATGTGTAAAATCTATACAAAATAAACTAAACTGACTGAAAATAACTGAAATTCTTCTTTGAATAACTGTGCAGGAAAATCTAAAGGTATTAAAGTGGAACAAAACACTGAGTGGCCTTCCCCCTTGGGAATCCTAAATCGGGATGCCCTACTGTGTGAAACGACCCCTGGATAACCACAGATCCCCCCCATTTTTCTGCCGTGCTCATGCAGATAGTCATTTAGACAGGCCAGGCGGCCAGGAAGGTTACTGCTCAGGCTCCCCATCTGCGTGCAAACAGCACTGATTGGATGAGAGCCCACGCATGCGCTGCGGGACAGGGAAAGGTACATTTTCACAGGTGAACTTGGGGATTGCACATATCAGGGCATCCCAAGTCGGGATGCCCCTAGGGGCACAAAACAAAACTCCAGATAGTGAAAATCCTGGGTTGGGCTTTGCTCAAAACACACAAAGCTGAAAGAAAGATCATATGGAAAAATGAAAAATAAGAATATGAAAGAGAAAATGGTAAACTGAAAGATTCTGCAGCAGAGCCAACATGAAGGGAAAACTGTCAAAATTAAAAATGTTTAGAGCAAAAAAACAGGATGTAAACATAAAAATCCAATTCTGAAATAAAATAACCCCCCCCCAAAAAAAAGAAAAACTGGTCTGAGATTCAAACTTACTCCAACACTTACCTACATTCAAAGTACCATTTAAATATAAGTCACCAAGAAAAATTTGCGATACTGCTCCTTTAAGGATGGCCTCCTTTAATTTATCCAAATCCTCCTGCCCAATAAAAATTGGAAGCACTCTAAAAAATAAAATACAAAACTTTTGGCAGGAGGTCCATCTTGAAGAAAGCCACTCTGCCCAGCCAGGTGAGAGGTTCACGTTCCCTTATCCTGGAAGTGCCCACATTCACAACAAGGGTGTTGCAAATAAAAATGTGGTCTATTTGTGAATATGACTTATGTGCTGCTGAGTAAAAAGTATAGTCCCGAGTTGAGCCATTGAATTCTTTCCAAATATTAATTAAAACTTGGGAGTCTAGTAGCTCAGCCAGTTGCCTAATATTTCTGGGGATTTAAAGGAAAACTCCCTTTTTGGTGTTCTGCTTTATTGTTTTCCTCTTTTGGAATGTAAAATAAACATTTATGTTAGGATTGTGCCCCAAGACTTGTGATTTACTTATCAGCATGGTGTTTCCATGATTCTCAAATTCCTGAGACCCTGCTTTGCTACGGTGGGAGTGGTGTTTGTGGCCTTGAGTAAAAAACATGGACTACAAGTCGCATAAATCTTCCAATGAAACAGATTAACTATTTAGCAGCTTTGGGTAAGTCTAAGCAGCTTAATGACCTATCCAGCAAAGAACCCGGCCATTTCCCCTTGCTACTGGAACATAAGACTGTGATCGTTCCAAACTGAGGATTAGAGATGAGCGAACTTTTGAAAAATTCGATTCGACTGATTCGCCGAATTTTCCGACAAAAATCGTTTCGACCCGAATAAATTCGCGACGAATCGCTATTAAAAACGGCTATTTCTGAGCCTCCTAGAGCCTCAATAGGGTTGTAAACCATTCTGCCTTGCTGTAACACGCACAGGATGCGTGCTGGGTTAGTTAAATAATACTTTGAAGAAATATCACATGCAGATCAGAGGCATCGCTAATAGAATCGCAGAGCGGCACAATTGAATTCAAGAGAGTTGAAGTGGCATCACTATGAGGGGCAGGAGCCCAAACATTGCTTTAAAGAGACACTGGAGTTGGCAGCAGCAGGAGCCCAAAAATTGGATGAATCACACCCTGGAGTTGGCAGCAGCAGCAGGAGCCCAAACATTACTTTAAAGAGACCCTGGGGTTGGCTTCAGGAGCCCAAAAATTGGATGAATCACACCCTGGAGTTGGCAGCAGCAGCAGCAGTAGCCCAAATATACACTGGAGTTGGCTTCAGGAGCCCAAAAATTGGATGAATCACACCCTGGAGTTGGCAGCAGCAGCAGGAGCCCAAATATTACTTTAAAGAGACCCTGGGGTTGGCTTCAGGAGCCCAAAAATTGGATGAATCACACCCTGGAGTTGGCAGCAGCAGCAGCAGGAGCCCAAACATTACTTCAAAGAGACCCTGGGGTTGGCTTCAGGAGCCCAAATATTGGATGAATCACACCCTGGAGTTGGCAGGAGTTGACAGCAGCAGCAGCAGGAGCCCAAACATTACTTTAAAGAGACCCTGGGGTTGGCTTCAGGAGCCCAAAAATTGGATGAATCACACCCTGGAGTTGGCAGAAGTTGGCAGCAGCAGCAGGAGCCCAAACATTACTTAAAAGAGACACTGGGGTTGGCTTCAGGAGCCCAAAAATTGGATGAATCACACCCTGGAGTTGGCAGGAGTTGACAGCAGCAGCAGGAGCCCAAATATTACTTTAAAGAGACCCTGGGGTTGGCTTCAGGAGCCCAAAAATTGGATGAATCACACCCTGGAGTTGGCAGGAGTTGGCAGTAGCAGCAGCAGGAGCCCAAATATTACTTTAAAGAGACACTGGGGTTGGCTTCAGGAGCCCAAAAATTGGATGATTATCACCCTGGAGTTGGCAGCAGCAGCAGCAGTAGCCCAAATATACACTGGAGTTGGCTTCAGGAGCCCAAAAATTGGATGAATCACACCCTGGAGTTGGCAGCAGCAGCAGCAGGAGCCCAAACATTACTTTAAAGAGACACTGGGGTTGGCTTCAGGAGCCCAAAAATTGGATGAATCACACCCTGGAGTTGGCAGCAGCAGGAGCCCAAATATTACTTTAAAGAGACCCTGGGGTTTGCTTCAGGAGCCCAAAAATTGGATGATTCACACCCTGGAGTTGGCAGCAGCAGCAGCAGGAGCCCAAATATACACTGGAGTTGGCTTCAGGAGCCCAAAAATTGGATGAATCACACCCTGGAGTTGGCAGCAGCAGCAGCAGGAGCCCAAATATTACTTTAAAGAGACCCTGGGGTTGGCTTCAGGAGCCCAAAAATTGGATGAATCACACCCTGGAGTTGGCAGAAGTTGGCAGTAGCAGCAGCAGGAGCCCAAATATTACTTTAAAGAGACCCTGGGGTTGGCTTCAGGAGCCCAAAAATTGGATGAATCACACCCTGGAGTTGGCAGAAGTTGGCAGTAGCAGCAGCAGGAGCCCAAATATTACTTTAAAGAGACCCTGGGGTTGGCTTCAGGAGCCCAAAAATTGGATGAATCACACCCTGGAGTTGGCAGCAGCAGCAGGAGCCCAAATATTACTTTAAAGAGACCCTGGGGTTGGCTTCAGGAGCCCAAAAATTGGATGAATCACACCCTGGAGTTGGCAGCAGCAGCAGCAGGAGCCCAAACATTACTTCAAAGAGACCCTGGGGTTGGCTTCAGGAGCCCAAAAATTGGATGAATCACACCCTGGAGTTGGCAGCAGCAGCAGCAGCAGCAGGAGCCCAAACATTACTTTAAAGAGACACTGGGGTTGGCTTCAGGAGCCCAAAAATTGGATGAATCACACCCTGAAGTTGGCAGAAGTTGGCAGCAGCAGCAGGAGCCCAAACATTACTTAAAAGAGACACTGGGGTTGGCTTCAGGAGCCCAAAAATTGGATGAATCACACCCTGGAGTTGGCAGGAGTTGACAGCAGCAGCAGGAGCCCAAATATTACTTTAAAGAGACCCTGGGGTTGGCTTCAGGAGCCCAAAAATTGGATGAATCACACCCTGGAGTTGGCAGGAGTTGGCAGCAGCAGGAGCCCAAATATTACTTTAAAGAGACACTGGGGTTGGCTTCAGGAGCCCAAAAATTGGATGATTCACACCCTGGAGTTGGCAGCAGCAGCAGCAGTAGCCCAAATATACACTGGAGTTGGATTCAGGAGCCCAAAAATTGGATGAATCACACCCTGGAGTTGGCAGCAGCAGCAGCAGCAGCCCAAACATTACTTTAAAGAGACACTGGGGTTGGCTTCAGGAGCCCAAAAATTGGATGAATCACACCCTGGAGTTGGCAGCAGCAGGAGCCCAAATATTACTTTAAAGAGACCCTGGGGTTGGCTTCAGGAGCCCAAAAATTGGATGATTCACACCATGGAGTTGGCAGCAGCAGCAGCAGGAGCCCAAATATACACTGGAGTTGGCTCCAGGAGCCCAAAAATTGGATGAATCACACCCTGGAGTTGGCAGCAGCAGCAGCAGGAGCCCAAACATTACTTTAAAGAGACACTGGGGTTGGCTTCAGGAGCCCAAAAATTGGATGAATCACACCCTGGAGTTGGCAGAAGTTGGCAGTAGCAGCAGCAGGAGCCCAAATATTACTTTAAAGAGACCCTGGGGTTTGCTTCAGGAGCCCAAAAATTGGATGAATCACACCCTGGAGTTGGCAGGAGTTGGCAGCAGCAGCAACAGGAGCCCAAACATTACTTTAAAGAGACCCTGGGGTTGGCTTCAGGAGCCCAAAAATTGGATTAATCACACCCTGGAGTTTGCAGCAGCAGCAGCAGGAGCCCAAATATTACTTTAAAGAGACACTGGGGTTGGCTTCAGGAGCCCAAAAATTGGATGAATCACACCCTGGAGTTGGCAGAAGTTGGCAGCAGCAGCAGCAGCAGGAGCCCAAATATTACTTTAAAGAGACCCTGGGGTTGGCCTCAGGAGCCCAAAAATTGGATGAATCACACCCTGGAGTTGGCAGCAGCAGGAGCCCAAATATTACTTTAAAGAGACCTTGGGTTGGCCTCAGGAGCCCAAAAATTGGATGAATCACACCCTGGAGTTGGCAGCAGCAGCAGCAGCAGCAGAAGGAGCCCAAACATTACTTTAAAGAGACACTGGGGTTGGCTTCAGGAGCCCAAAAATTGGATGAATCACACCCTGGAGTTGGCAGAAGTTGGCAGCAGCAGCAGCAGCAGCAGCAGCAGCAGGAGCCCAAATATTACTTTAAAGAGACCCTGGGGTTGGCCTCAGGAGCCCAAAAATTGGATGAATCACACCCTGGAGTTGGCAGCAGCAGGAGCCCAAATATTACTTTAAAGAGACCCTGGGGTTGGCCTCAGGAGCCCAAAAATTGGATGAATCACACCCTGGAGTTGCAAGCAGCAGCAGGAGCCCAAACATTACTTTAAACAGACCCTGGGGTTGGCTTCAGGAGCCCAAAAATTGGATGAATCACACCCTGGAGTTGGCAGCAGCAGCAGCAGGAGCCCAAACATTACTTTAAAGAGACACTGGAGTTGGCTTCAGGAGCCCAAAAATTGGATGAATCACACCCTGGAGTTGGCAGAAGTTGGCAGCAGCAGCAGCAGGAGCCCAAATATTACTTTAAAGAGACCCTGGGGTTGGCCTCAGGAGCCCAAAAATTGGATGAATCACACCCTGGAGTTGGCAGCAGCAGCAGCAGCAGCAGGAGCCCAAACATTACTTTAAAGAGACACTGGGGTTGGCTTCAGGAGCCCAAAAATTGGATGAATCACACCCTGGAGTTGGCAGAAGTCGGCAGCAGCAGCAGCAGCAGGAGCCCAAATATTACTTTAAAGAGACCCTGGGGTTGGCCTCAGGAGCCCAAAAATTGGATGAATCACACCCTGGAGTTGGCAGCAGCAGGAGCCCAAATATTACTTTAAAGAGACCCTGGGGTTGGCCTCAGGAGCCCAAAAATTGGATGAATCACACCCTGGAGTTGGCAGGAGTTGGCAGCAGCAGCAACAGGAGCCCAAACATTACTTTAAAGAGACCCTGGGGTTGGCTTCAGGAGCCCAAAAATTGGATGATTCACACCCTGGAGTTGGCAGCAGCAGCAGCAGGAGCCCAAATATTACTTTAAAGAGACCCTGGGGTTGGCTTCAGGAGCCCAAAAATTGGATGATTCACACCATGGAGTTGGCAGCAGCAGCAGCAGGAGCCCAAATATACACTGGAGTTGGCTCCAGGAGCCCAAAAATTGGATGAATCACACCCTGGAGTTGGCAGCAGCAGCAGCAGGAGCCCAAACATTACTTTAAAGAGACACTGGGGTTGGCTTCAGGAGCCCAAAAATTGGATGAATCACACCCTGGAGTTGGCAGGAGTTGACAGCAGCAGCAGCAGGAGCCCAAACATTACTTTAAAGAGACCCTGGGGTTGGCTTCAGGAGCCCAAAAATTGGATGAATCACACCCTGGAGTTGGCAGCAGCAGCAGCAGGAGCCCAAACATTACTTTAAAGAGACACTGGGGTTGGCTTCAGGAGCCCAAAAATTGGATGATTCACACCCTGGAGTTGGCAGAAGTTGGCAGCAGCAGCAGCAGGAGCCCAAATATTACTTTAAAGAGACCCTGGGGTTGGCCTCAGGAGCCCAAAAATTGGATGAATCACACCCTGGAGTTGGCAGCAGCAGCAGCAGGAGCCCAAATATACACTGGAGTTGGCTTCAGGAGCCCAAAAATTGGATGAATCACACCCTGGAGTTGCAAGCAGCAGCAGGAGCCCAAACATTACTTTAAAGAGACCCTGGGGTTGGCTTCAGGAGCCCAAAAATTGGATGAATCACACCCTGGAGTTGGCAGCAGCAGCAGCAGGAGCCCAAATATACACTGGAGTTGGCTTCAGGAGCCCAAAAATTGGATGAATCACACACTGGAGTTGGCAGCAGCAATAGCAGGAGCCCAAATATACACTGGAGTTGGCTTCAGGAGCCCAAAAATTGGATGAATCACACCCTGGAGTTGGCAGCAGCAGGAGCCCAAATATTACTTTAAAGAGACCCTGGGGTTGGCTTCAGGAGCCCAAAAATTGGATGAATCACACCCTGGAGTTGGCAGAAGTTGGCAGCAGCAGCAGCAGGAGCCCAAAAAATGGCCTAAAGACATAAATATGTTTTGCACCATTTGGAAAGTGTAAAACGTGGCACCATGCTGAATCTAGTCGCATGCATCAGGCATTGGTGGGTGGAAATCCTGCCTGATCCATCCCTGATTCATTTTGACAAAGGTGAGTCTCTCCACATTTTTAGTTGACAGACGAGTTCTCCTCGCCGTAACTATGGCCCACGCCGCACTAAACACCCGCTCAGATGGCACGCTACTTGCCGGGCAGGACAGCTTTTCCAGGGCAAACTCTGCTAGTTGCGGCCACAAATCAAGTTTGGCTGCCCAGAAGTCCAGCGGATCCTCAAGGTGTGTTGGCATGGTCATGTCAAAGTATGACATGACCTGCTGGTTGAGGTCCTGCTCCAGGTCTTCCTGCTGCTCATGAGTAGCCTCACTATGCGGGTGTAGAAAGCTACTCATTAGCGACTGAAGACTGAGGCTGCTGCTGCTGATGGAGCTTCTGCTGCTGCTCCTGCCAACCCCCCCAGCGGCCATGGCAGTGGAAGGTGAGCGCAGAGGTCCCCTCGAGTCAGACCTGCGAGAGTATGGACCATGGCGCAGATAGGCATCGGCCAACTGCCTACGTAGAATGTCTTTGTAGTAGTTGAGTTTGTCCTCCCTCTCGGTGGGTTTAAAAAATGCCCCCATTTTGTGCCGGAAGCGAGGGTCCAATAAGGTGGACAGCCAGAAGTCATCCCGCCGACAGATGGAAACAATTCTGGGGTCACTACGCAAGCACGTGAGCATGCTTCGTGCCATTTGCGCAAGTGACTCGGATGGACTACCTGTCTCCATCTCCACTGCATACTGCCACGGTGTGCCCGGGTCCTCTGTCTCGCCTTCCTCAAAAACCTCTAGCTCCTCTGGCTGCTCCTGCTCCTCCTCTCCTGTCCGCTGACTAGATAAACCAGCCATTTCGCCAAGCCTAAACTGTGTTTCGCTGGGCAACTCCTCCTCCTCCTCTTCCTCCTCCTCCTCCAGTTCAGCTCCAGCGGGGTTCATGTGGCCGTAAGATGTAAACGCCATGTCTCCAGTGCCCTGACCAGCCATGGTTTCCAACATGTGCTGTAGTACATGAAGCAGTGGAATCACGTCGTTCATCCCGTAATCCTGCCGACTGACAAATAAAGTGGCATCCTCAAAGGGCCTGAGCAAACGGCAGGTGTCACGTATGAGCTGCCACTGGTTGACATTGAAGTTACACAGGGGAGTCCCCCTATCTGCTTGGATCATCAGGAAATCCGTGATGGCTTTTCTCTGTTCATATAATCGGTCCAACATGTGAAGGGTGGAATTCCAACGGGTGGAAACATCGCAAATCAGACTATGTTGGGGGATACCATTCTGACGCTGTAGCTCAAGAAGGGTGTGTTTGGCGGTGTAGGAGTGGCTGAAGTGCATGCAAAGTTTCCTTGAAGTTGTTAGGATGTCTTGCAGATGGGGGGAACACTTCAGAAACCGCTTGACAACCAGATTGAAGACGTGAGCCATGCAGGGGGCATGGGTCAGGCTTCCTTGGCGCAGCGCAGACAAAATGTTCTTCCCATTGTCGGTAACCATGATTCCCATTTTAAGTTTTCTCGGAGTAAGCCATGTTTGGATTTCCTGATGAATACATTTAAGCAGTTCCTCCCCTGTGTGACTCCGTTCGCCAAGACAAACCATGTGAAGCACTGCGTGACACCTCCGTGCCCTGCACACATGGTAGACTGGAGGGGCACTGAGACTTGGCAGGGTCCAGAAGTACTATGGCCAGCAAAAGTGTCTTTATCAGGCTAATTACAATTATAATAAGAGCAAATGGTTATATGGTCTTAAACAGAGGCTGCTGTAGTCACAGAATGGGATGCCCTAAAAACCAGCAGTAAGTACACCTGGCAGGGTACAGAAGTACTATGGCCAGCAAAAGTGTCTTTATCAGGCTAATTTCAAATATAATAAGAGCAAATGGTTATATGGTCTTAAACAGAGGCTGCTGTAGTCACAGAATGGGATGCCCTAAAAACCAGCAGTAAGTACACCTGGCAGGGTCCAGAAGTACTATGCCCAGCAAAAGTGTCTTTATTAGGCTAATTTCAAATATAATAAGAGCAAATGGTTATATGGTCTTAAACAGAGGCTGCTGTAGTCACAGAATGGGATGCCCTAAAAACCAGCAGTAAGTACACCTGGCAGGGTCCAGAAGTACTATGGCCAGCAAAAGTGTCTTTATCAGGCTAATTTCAATTATAATAAGAGCAAATGGTTATATGGTCTTAAACAGAGGCTGCTGTAGTCACAGAATGGGATGCCCTAAAAACCAGCAGTAAGTACACCTGGCAGGGTACAGAAGTACTATGGCCAGCAAAAGTGTCTTTATCAGGCTAATTTCAATTATAATAAGAGCAAATGGTTATATGGTCTTAAACAGAGGCTGCTGTAGTCACAGAATGGGATGCCCTAAAAACCAGCAGTAAGTACACCTGGCAGGGTACAGAAGTACTATGGCCAGCAAAAGTGTCTTTATCAGGCTAATTTCAATTATAATAAGAGCAAATGGTTATATGGTCTTAAACAGAGGCTGCTGTAGTCACAGAATGGGATGCCCTAAAAACCAGCAGTAAGTACACCTGGCAGGGTCCAGAAGTACTATGCCCAGCAAAAGTGTCTTTATCAGGCTAATTTCAAATATAATAAGAGCAAATGGTTATATGGTCTTAAACAGAGGCTGCTGTAGTCACAGAATGGGATGCCCTAAAAACCAGCAGTAAGTACACCTGGCAGGGTCCAGAAGTACTATGCCCAGCAAAAGTGTCTTTATCAGGCAAATTTCAAATATAATAAGAGCAAATGGTTATATGGTCTTAAACAGAGGCTGCTGTAGTCACAGAATGGGATGCCCTAAAAACCAGCAGTAAGTACACCTGGCAGGGTCCAGAAGTACTATGGCCAGCAAAAGTGTCTTTATCAGGCTAATTTCAATTATAATAAGAGCAAATGGTTATATGGTCTTAAACAGAGGCTGCTGTAGTCACAGAATGGGTTGCCCTAAAAACCAGCAGTAAGTACACCTGGCAGGGTACAGAAGTACTATGGCCAGCAAAAGTGTCTTTATCAGGCTAATTTCAATTATAATAAGAGCAAATGGTTATATGGTCTTAAACAGAGGCTGCTGTAGTCACAGAATGGGATGCCCTAAAAACCAGCAGTAAGTACACCTGGCAGGGTCCAGAAGTACTATGCCCAGCAAAAGTGTCTTTATCAGGCTAATTTCAAATATAATAAGAGCAAATGGTTATATGGTCTTAAACAGAGGCTGCTGTAGTCACAGAATGGGATGCCCTAAAAACCAGCAGTAAGTACACCTGGCAGGGTCCAGAAGTACTATGCCCAGCAAAAGTGTCTTTATCAGGCTAATTTCAAATATAATAAGAGCAAATGGTTATATGGTCTTAAACAGAGGCTGCTGTAGTCACAGAATGGGATGCCCTAAAAACCAGCAGTAAGTACACCTGGCAGGGTCCAGAAGTACTATGGCCAGCAAAAGTGTCTTTATCAGGCTAATTTTAATTATAATAAGAGCAAATGGTTATATGGTCTTAAACAGAGGCTGCTGTAGTCACAGAATGGGATGCCCTAAAAACCAGCAGTAAGTACACCTGGCAGGGTCCAGAAGTACTATGGCCAGCAAAAGTGTCTTTATCAGGCTAATTTCAAATATAATAAGAGCAAATGGTTATATGGTCTTAAACAGAGGCTGCTGTAGTCACAGAATGGGATGCCCTAAAAACCAGCAGTAAGTACACCTGGCAGGGTCCAGAAGTACTATGGCCAGCAAAAGTGTCTTTATCAGGCTAATTTCAATTATAATAAGAGCAAATGGTTATATGGTCTTAAACAGAGGCTGCTGTAGTCACAGAATGGGATGCCCTAAAAACCAGCAGTAAGTACACCTGGCAGGGTACAGAAGTACTATGGCCAGCAAAAGTGTCTTTATCAGGCTAATTTCAATTATAATAAGAGCAAATGGTTATATGGTCTTAAACAGAGGCTGCTGTAGTCACAGAATGGGATGCCCTAAAAACCAGCAGTAAGTACACCTGGCAGGGTACAGAAGTACTATGGCCAGCAAAAGTGTCTTTATCAGGCTAATTTCAATTATAATAAGAGCAAATGGTTATATGGTCTTAAACAGAGGCTGCTGTAGTCACAGAATGGGATGCCCTAAAAACCAGCAGTAAGTACACCTGGCAGGGTCCAGAAGTACTATGCCCAGCAAAAGTGTCTTTATCAGGCTAATTTCAAATATAATAAGAGCAAATGGTTATATGGTCTTAAACAGAGGCTGCTGTAGTCACAGAATGGGATGCCCTAAAAACCAGCAGTAAGTACACCTGGCAGGGTCCAGAAGTACTATGCCCAGCAAAAGTGTCTTTATCAGGCTAATTTCAAATATAATAAGAGCAAATGGTTATATGGTCTTAAACAGAGGCTGCTGTAGTCACAGAATGGGATGCCCTAAAAACCAGCAGTAAGTACACCTGGCAGGGTCCAGAAGTACTATGGCCAGCAAAAGTGTCTTTATCAGGCTAATTTTAATTATAATAAGAGCAAATGGTTATATGGTCTTAAACAGAGGCTGCTGTAGTCACAGAATGGGATGCCCTAAAAACCAGCAGTAAGTACACCTGGCAGGGTCCAGAAGTACTATGCCCAGCAAAAGTGTCTTTATCAGGCTAATTTCAAATATAATAAGAGCAAATGGTTATATGGTCTTAAACAGAGGCTGCTGTAGTCACAGAATGGGATGCCCTAAAAACCAGCAGTAAGTACACCTGGCAGGGTCCAGAAGTACTATGCCCAGCAAAAGTGTCTTTATCAGGCAAATTTCAAATATAATAAGAGCAAATGGTTATATGGTCTTAAACAGAGGCTGCTGTAGTCACAGAATGGGATGCCCTAAAAACCAGCAGTAAGTACACCTGGCAGGGTCCAGAAGTACTATGGCCAGCAAAAGTGTCTTTATCAGGCTAATTTCAATTATAATAAGAGCAAATGGTTATATGGTCTTAAACAGAGGCTGCTGTAGTCACAGAATGGGTTGCCCTAAAAACCAGCAGTAAGTACACCTGGCAGGGTACAGAAGTACTATGGCCAGCAAAAGTGTCTTTATCAGGCTAATTTCAATTATAATAAGAGCAAATGGTTATATGGTCTTAAACAGAGGCTGCTGTAGTCACAGAATGGGATGCCCTAAAAACCAGCAGTAAGTACACCTGGCAGGGTCCAGAAGTACTATGCCCAGCAAAAGTGTCTTTATCAGGCTAATTTCAAATATAATAAGAGCAAATGGTTATATGGTCTTAAACAGAGGCTGCTGTAGTCACAGAATGGGATGCCCTAAAAACCAGCAGTAAGTACACCTGGCAGGGTCCAGAAGTACTATGCCCAGCAAAAGTGTCTTTATCAGGCTAATTTCAAATATAATAAGAGCAAATGGTTATATGGTCTTAAACAGAGGCTGCTGTAGTCACAGAATGGGATGCCCTAAAAACCAGCAGTAAGTACACCTGGCAGGGTCCAGAAGTACTATGGCCAGCAAAAGTGTCTTTATCAGGCTAATTTTAATTATAATAAGAGCAAATGGTTATATGGTCTTAAACAGAGGCTGCTGTAGTCACAGAATGGGATGCCCTAAAAACCAGCAGTAAGTACACCTGGCAGGGTCCAGAAGTACTATGGCCAGCAAAAGTGTCTTTATCAGGCTAATTTCAATTATAATAAGAGCAAATGGTTATATGGTCTTAAACAGAGGCTGCTGTAGTCACAGAATGGGATGCCTCACAGCAGACTTAAGATCAGTTCAGTATATATGCACAGTTAGTTAGTATAAGCAGCCTGAAAACGCTAACAAAGCCTGTCAGGCTGGATGAAAAAAAAAAAAAAAAACTCCCTGTGACAGGCTGACAGCCTCTGATTTTTCTACCTTTCCCTGTTTTTCGCTGACTTTCTGTCTGTCTCCTGTCTGTCTCCTGCCTGTTTCCAGCCTGTCCCTGTCTGTCTAACTGTCTCTCTCCCTGCCTACAGCAGCGTCCTGTCTCTCACGAATGCAATAGAGAAATGAGGAAAAGCAAGATGGCCGGCCTTAAATAGCGCTGTGACGTCACCGGGCTTGCTGGCTGCTCATAGGCTGCATGTGACTGTCCCAGCTTGCACTGGCGCGGGGTTGATGTCTGGACATGTCCCGTCCGCCATCTTAGAATGCCTGTAATGTAAATGAATGGATGTTAAAGGAAAACTTCGAGCGATCGAATCGCGGGGAAATTCGGATTCGATCCGAATCGAATTTTTCCTGAAATTCGGATCGAATCCGGGTTCGTCCGGATCGATTCGCTCATCCCTACTGAGGATGTTGAATTTCAGCAGAATGGGTAAAACCATTCAACCGACTGATAAGCGTAGCACATTGACCCAGAAACGATCGGCCAGACAAGCCCCAGAATGCAGCTCATGCACATAAGCTACAAGACGGCATATCAGGTAAAATTCAGCTCATAGCTGCAGGTGTGTTAGGTGGGAGCAGAGTGGCAGAGCTTCACGTCCTACCTCTGCCACGCATGATCATTATTTGCCTTTAATTTGCTTTTTCATTCAATTTTCACCCAGGACAGGCTGCTGAGAGAGTAAACAAACATGCCAGTAACTAACGGGGAGCCAGATTATTTAATAGCGGCAGGTAGCGACAGTTGAGCGACTGTAGCGGCATTTTCAGAGCGCCCGCTAGTAGTCGCTGTGCTTGGCCGTTGTTCGGTTGTTGATAGCGACTCAGTCGGTTTCTCGTAATGTTGAATATTGGGTGAGGAGTCGCTATTTGACAGGTTCCGCGCTGTATGGGAGCGCATGATAGCGACTGGCCCTAGCGACCGTCTCCCACCATATTCATTAAAAAATCACGCTCAAAAAATTCTCGCGCTGTAAAATGCATGTTTAAACCCCAGAGCGCTGGCGGCGATGGGTTAAAAGTATTTTTTTAACCCCCAAACCACCATATTTTTGGAAACCAAAAAAAACAAGTTTTTTAAATAATTTTGTAATATGAATACATTAATATCAGACCTGTAATATCAATTCTGTACATTTTTTTTTTTTTTAATGGCAGAAGTGGTCACAGAATTTTTCACATTTAAAAAAAAAAAAAAAAAACTATTAATTATTAATATTTAAAGATTGTTCCATTGAAATGCATTGGAGCGCGCCAGGTAGCGAGAGGTCATACCTGTCGCTGTTCAAGGTCGGACGCTGGCGCTGTGGGCTGAGGCTGGAATAATGATGAATGAGTCGCTATATGGCGCTATCTCAGTCGCTAAGCAGGATTGGCTTGATAAATGTGTGATTGTGGTGGGGAGCCGGCGTTCTCGTGGCGGGGCCCGTCATTACCGGCCGCTCACCAGTCGCTACCTGTCGCTATTCCTTCATAAGTAAGGGCCTAAGTAAGTAGGGAGGGTGGGGGAAATAATAAGAAAAGAGTTTAAAGGGAAAGTTCACTTTTGATGGAATTTTTGAAAGTGTATATTTTTGTGTGCCAAAATGATGCCCTCAAGGTGCTCAGCTGATTTTTTATTTTTTTAGACAATGTATCTTTTATGGAAGCAGTTTTCACTACCTGCAATCTGTTGCTATTGGCAACATACACAATGTCTGTACACCAAGAAGGGAGATATGACACACAGAACACTGCTGCTGGGCATGTTGAATTTTGAGTGAGCTCTCTCACCTCAGCAGCAGCCATGGCAGCAGTGTGTGTACAGGACTCACCTCTCTCTTGGTTCACAGCATCAGGGCAGTGCATCAGCTCTGTTAATCCATGGCATACAGCTCTGTTTGTAGCAGAGCATCTGCATAGTGAAAAGGAAGCAGCTGCAACCCTTGCTTCCTGGCCTAACTATGCTAACTATGCTGGCCTTACATTATTTTCCTTTATAACATTTTTCTCAGTCAGCAAAATATATCCCACTGAATGAAACAGCTCCTAATACTTTAACTGAAGCTAAAATACCTTTTGTAGACCAAAATCCTTTTTAAGTAGGCCCCTTAAAAAGAAAAAATATGATTCTATAAATAATATTTTTTTAATAGGGCATTTCTTCTTGTATGACAAAATCATGAAGGAAAAAGTCACTGTGACCTAGAGCTATTTGTCTAGCTTTAAACCCTTTTCCATACTTTTCATCCGAACGGTAAAAGCTTACTGATGATATAAATGATGACTAGTATTACTTATTGCAAACTAGAAATATTAAGGGGCATTAGTAGGCTATGATAAAAAAATAATTACTCACTATAGCTCTGGAAATATCAACCGCTATGCCGGATGCCCTGAACTAGTAGCCCCCGTGGTGAAAAGGTGGGGACCTTTTTTTAAACAATTAGAAGGAGTCTATTCATCCTGACTCTTTTCTTCCTTCATAGACTTCAAAAATGGTTGCCATTGGGTTAAAAAAAAGCCTTTGGTCAAACAGTCTCTGGAAACAAACAGTGGGATGCCTGGCTCTAGTCACAATGAAGGCACCTTGCAGTGCGAAAACGTGGAATATGACTTTTAGTCTAGTTTAAACCAGAACATATATTTAAAAAAAAATGGGTGTTGTACCGAGCGCAGGGAGGCATCCCAATTGTGGATGCCCCCTTGAGTATTAGTAGCTTACAACAGGAGAAATCTTGCCCTTCTCCTCTGTCCCCCCGAAGAAATACAACACACAGTTCTAGATTTCTCTGGGGTATCGAGGAGAAAGGTAAGCTTATTTCTGTTCTGCACCGGTAATGTTCAGGGGGGCATCCACAATCAGGATGCCTTCCTGCCCCTGGTACAACACCTGTTTGTAAAAGGTGCCCCGTCCTACTGTGTTGCATTCTGGGGGGGGCTCTTTAGTCATGCAATAAATTACCTCCAAATGTAGTGCGCAACATCCCACCCTGTTGGGTGCGTCAAGCTGCTGCCTGATGATGAGCGCAATCCCCATCAATCAACTGAGATGGGCAGATGGGGACACCTGTCTTGGAGAGGTAAGTATGACAGTATGTACAATATGTACAAAAGTAGACCTCCCAAGAATAAGAATAATCATAATTTCTGCACCATAAGATTTAGAGGCAATTGATGGTTATAGTTATAACTAGTGATGGGCTCCAGATTCAGGTCGAAAGTAGAATTGACCTGGATGTCTTTGACTTTTTCCGTTTATTCTTTACAACAGCAACATGCACTAGTGGATTGGCTGACACAGTCAGGGTTGACTGTGACCACTGCCTCCTCCTCTTCCTCTAAAGAACCAACCAGTCGGCTAACAGATGATGAATAAGAAGTGCACCCCACGTTTTCTCCAGAAAGGCCATCACTTTCCTACACTGACATGAGCTGCAGACAATCCATCTGGCTATTCAGGATTCCCTTACTGCCAGGGTCCCCCTGACCACAGATACTTGGTCCAACAAGCAGAATTAGGGGCATTACATTTTTTACCAGCCCATTTCGTAAATCTAATCTAATCCAATAGAGGTTGCTCATCAAGTAGACACTGGCTCCTGCTCCTCCTGCTTTACCAGCCCTTTTAAATCTTCATCAACAGATATGGGAACTCACCCAGGCCCGGAGCCATACAGCGTTGCATAGGGGGAAAAGTACCAGGCTGTACTCAAACTGATATGCCTAGAAGCAGCAGGCACACAGCTCAAGAGCTGACGCTAAATCAGTTTCAGATAGGGCTGACCCCGCATGGGCGCAAGCCAGGCAAGGTCATGTGTCACAACAGTTCCAACCTCCTAGCAGCCTTTAACTTTGGAGACCTTACACACCTTGCCTAGCTGGTGTGTTGAACCTGGTGGGTCAGCATTTCCTCAACAACTTTGCAGGTTTAAAGACACTGCTGGAGAAGGCCAGAAGAGTTTGCATGCACTTTCTGTGTTCTTACACCTCAGCCTCTAATAATTCCTTATACTGTAATGTACATTCCGTAGAGGCTTTTTCAACAAAAAGAGCCATAGTGCAGTACCAGTTCCAGCAGGCTACTGACAGTCATTCTGGAGATTACAGCTTTACCCCTGGGAAATGGCAACAAATGCCGTAAGTGTGTGCCACTCTAATCCCCTTTGAGAAAGAGTCAGAAATGATCAGTAGGGACAGTGCAGTCATCAGTAATACCCTGCATCTTGTGTGCCTACTAAAAAAACCTTGCAGCTACAGCCCAGCTAGGAGAGTACTCAGGGGCAAGAACAGGCAATGGTCTTGCAACATGAAAGCCAGGTCATCATGCAGGATGAGGCAGCTGGGGCTGAGTACATGGAAGAAGAAAAAGAGACAGACGATTAGGACTTTGAAAGAGTCAGAAATGATCAGTAGGGACAAAGCTGTCATCAGTAATACCCTGCACCATGTGTGCCTGCTAAAAAAAACCTTGCAGCTCCAGGCCATCTAGAAGAGCACTCAGGGGCAAGAACAGACCATGGTCTTGCAATGTGAAAGCCAGGTCACCATGCAGGACAAGGCAGCTGGGGCTAACTCCAGAGACAGACAATTAGAACTTTAAGGACTCGAAAGAGGTGGCGGCTGAGGTTGGAGAGGCTTTATTCAGTACCTTACCTAACATTGGCCATGGATGGCAGGACCAGCAGGAGGACACTGTAGTCATCCCACAGCTCGAGGAGAGGTGGGCACCTTATAGCCCTCCACACTTTCATCCTTTAATGTAAAATATATTTATCCCTATATGGGAAATATGATGGATGCTGTACCATTGTGGCCTTGCGTCTTAAACTGGACCGGAGGTGGAATAATTTTTAGACTGAGGAGTGATATCAGGGTCCTCTGCATCTATCAAATGTAAAATCTAAAGAACCCTATGACTTCTGTTGCCTACTACCTTTAACTGGGCACCAGGGCCCTCTGCACATTCTTCTTAAAATGTTAAATCTATAAAGCCCTATGTGGGCAATGTGCTGACTTTCTGCATTTACCTGGGCAGGAGGTGGACTAATCTGCACTTTCTTCATCAGATTCCAAATATATAAAATGTGGCAATCTGCTGGCTACAGAGTACCTCTGACTGGACTTGGGCGGGAGGTTGGAAAATTCTTGACAGGGGGAGCCCTGCCAGGGCACCTTCATCCTGATCTAAAATGTATGAATCCTTTTGTGGACAACGTGAGGGCTGCTTTGGCCCTCTGGCTGTAATAGGAGAGCTTCTTAAAGCAGACCAAAACAATCCCATGGAGCCTTGGAGTCTAAAAGACGCAGACTTCGCTGTATTTGCTGGCGGCTACATCCCGACTTCTCTGTAGCTCAGGAATGCTCCCACACCCAGCCATTCAGACATGCTGGGACCAGAATCTCTTCCCACTGTACAGGGAAGCTGGGATGAAGCCACAGGGAGGCTGCTACATTTCCGGCATTCTTCCCACAATGCCCGATTCTTCCATTGCATTTTTGGAATAATTTGCAGCTTTTTGTGCCTTCCAGAGGCCAGGATACACATCAGGGTTTTCCCTTAATAGACTATAATAGGGTCTGGTTTTGAGTGTATACCACTTTAGCGGGTGATTCAAAAAAATCGTGGCTGAACCTAATAGGGGTGGGGTCAGCTCATCACTAGCTATATTCAGAAAACATGACTGAGCAATGATTTCCCATGGGACAATATATTGTGGTAAATTGTATCAAAATGTCTATTCCTTCCCTGCTTGGCTATATAAAGCACAATCCGGCCCGGGTTTTCAGGACCCGGGTCACTTCCCCAATTCCATAACGGGTTGTTACATGTTCTAAGGCCTCCACAAGTGTGCACGCTGATTACAGGGGAAGCCTGTATAAGAAGAGAGCACACGCCCTTTCCTTTGTTGATGACCAGCCTGTTGGAGTGAGCCCAGGCTGAGCTGCACCGTGGTGAAGGATAGCACTGGACATTGAGCAGAGGGCTGATACGCCCTGTAGAGTGGACTGGAATTGATCAGCTTGCTGGAGTACCCAGCCCAGGACTATTTGGTTGGTGAAGTAACCCTTTTTGTTTACTGCATTTATGCTGCAATCTTTGGACTATCTACTGAACTTTGCTGAATAAAAGCCGTTTTGCCGTTCAAATCCGTTGTCCGTCACTGCTGATTGTTTGCCCGCTTACAATTGGCGGAGGATGCAAGGGGCACAGTGACTGTTGCTAGGGGCAACGGAGTGACAAAACGCACTGCATTTTGCTTGTCGTTGGCGAAGGCAGCAATTAAGATGTCTCAACAAAAGCAAATGGAGGAGGTGATAAAACACCTAATACAAGCTGACCTCCGGCATGAGCAAGCTCTGGCCCAACAGCAGCAAGCCCAGCAGCAGGCCCTCGCACAACAGCAGCAGGCCCTCGCACAACAGCAGCAAGCCCAGCAGCAGGCCCTGGCACAACAGTTCCAAATGCAGCAGCAGACCGTGGCTAGCCAGCAGGAGACAAATCACCTGTTGATTGAACAGATGGCCGCGCTTAGAGAGACTGTTGGTGCCAAAGTTTCACAACCAGAGAGAAGCCCAGTTGAGTCGGAGGGTGCGAGGAGAGTCGTACAGTGGGTCCTACAAAAGCTGACCCATGAGGATGATGTGGAGGCCTACCTCACGGTGTTTGAGCGCATGGCTGAGAGAGAGCAGCTGCCAGTCACGGAATGGGCTGACGTGATTGCACCATTCCTGTCAGGTGAGCCGCAAAAAGCATATTTTGATCTCAGGGAGCAGGATGTGCGGGACTATGCCAAGCTAAAAATGGAGATCCTTGCTCGCCTGGGAGTCACGCCAGCTGTTCGGGCAAGGCGAGTACACAGCTGGACTTTTTCTGTTGATAAACCTTCCCGATCGCAGATGTATGACCTAATTCATCTGGTCCAAAAGTGGTTGGAGCCAGAGCGTTTGACCCCTGTGCAGATCATCGAAAAAGTTGTGGTGGACCGTTTTGTTCGGGCACTGCTGCCGAAGCTACAGCAATGGGCTGGACAGGGTGACCCACAGACTGTTGAGCAGCTAGTTAACGTCGTGGAACGATTTGTCGCGACTGACGACCAACTTCGGGATGCCCCTGACAAGTCCAGCAGACCAGTGAGTAAACAAGTTCCCCTGAGAGGTGTGTGGAGCGCGGTGAGAGGGCAAAAGACTGTCCCTGACCCCCAGAGGCCCCCTAACCCTAGGGAAGATGTCCGGGCAAGGAGGTTCCGGGGTCCCCAGTGTTGGAGGTGCCGTGAGTGGGGGCACATAGCCGTGGATTGCCCCCTCTGCCCTGAACCCATGAAGTGTGACGCGGGTCGCAGAAGATCCCTGCTGGCAGACTCCGGTTGTGCCGCCAGTCAGCGGTCAAAATCTGAAACGCAGGTTGTGTCTTTAAAGATGAATGGTCGCCCAGTAAAGGCATTATTGGACTCAGGTAGCCGGGTAACTTTGGTCCGGGCCAACCTGGTGCATGGTGGTTGCAAACCAAAGAAAAAGCTGAGCGTGCTCTGCATCCACGGGGATATCGTGACTTACCCTGTTGCAGTGGGTAAGTTTGAGACCCCCGCGGGAACATTGTCCAATGAGGTTGGCGTAGTAAAATGCCTGGGCTATGATGTCGTGGTTGGGTGGGATTTCCCCTTGTTCTGGCCCTTGTGGGAAAGGTGTATCCCTCCTGCCAACAATGGAGTACCCCCGGCAGAACTGGTAACCCTCCCTGTTAAGTCCGTTAGACGTGTGGTCCCCAACACATTATGTAATAGGCCGACCAGGGTGAGGGCCTGTAATCAGGGTGACCGAGTGCGGAGAATAGTACCCATGGCTGAAAAAGTGAACTTTAAAGCGGAACATAAGCCGGGGAATGTAGTCGCTGTGTCCCGAACCCACTGTATGGCCGCTGAAGGTTGTCAGACCGTGGGTCTGAAGAAGAGGGGGGGGGGGATATGTGGTAAATTGTATCAAAATGTCTATTCCTTCCCTGCTTGGCTGTATAAAGCACAATCCGGCACGGGTTTTCAGGACCCGGGTCACTTCCCCAATTCCATAACGGGTTGTTACATGTTCTAAGGCCTCCACAAGGGTGCACGCTGATTACAGGGGAAGCCTGTATAAGAAGAGAGTACATGGCCTTTCCTTTGTTGATGACCAGCCTGTTGGAGTGAGCCCAGGCTGAGCTGCACCGTGGTGAAGGATAGCACTGGACATTGAGCAGAGGGCTGATACGCCCTGTAAAGTGGACTGGAATTGATCAGCTTGCTGGAGTACCCAGCCCAGGACTATTAGGTTGGTGAAGTAAGTTTTTGTTTACTGCATTTATGCTGCAATCTTTGGACTATCTACTGAACTTTGCTGAATAAAAGCCGTTTTGCCGTTCAAATCCATTGTCCGTCACTGCTGATTGTTTGCCCGCTTACAATATGTACAGTATATTACAACTAGCCATGAGAAGTAAATAAATATATGAGTAAAAGTTAGAACAGAGGGCCTGATTTACAATGTTCGTGGTTTTGCTCAACTGGAACCGGAAAACCACGGCAAATAGACCTCAAATTGAAGCAGCGAACAACAGTGATAACTGGCTTTCAGCAGGCTTTTTGTTGTGTTTTTGCTGCAATTCGCTGTCGAAAAATAGTGGCATTTACTTTAAAAATGGTTTGGCAAACTGCTGTAGTGGATTTTGTGTAGAAAAACATCAAATCTACAGCATGTCGACACTTCTACAGCATGTCGACATGGGAGGGGTCTCAGAATATATGTTCGGTGTGTCAGAAGTGTCTAAATTGTTTGAAAAGCTTTAAAAATAGTTGAATTACAAATAATATATATATATATATATATATATATATATATATATATATATATAGATTATGAACAGTATCATCATGCTCAGACTGGCAAACAGGGTTACCAGGAAAAATCCCGGCGGGCCCCTTTGAAAGCCTTTGTCACCAAACCTGAACTATGAACTATGTATAGCTTATTTGTGGCATTCCAAGTGCACATACAGAGATAATACAGTCTAGCATAATGTTGCTGTGGATTGGCCATGTATTTAAGCCTGTGACACTTGCTTCTAAATGTGGGTTACCTATCTGATGATCATTCTCATAATAATAAGGTAAAGAGTTCAAAGGTGACTAAAACAACAACTTTGATTCCTATGGGGTTCGCCACTTAAAGCTGGAGAACTGAAAAGGTATTCACCAAGTGAAACTAAACTAAGAGGCCGATTCATTAACAGGTAGGTAGCGACAGTTGAGCGACTGTAGCGGCATTTTCAGAGCGCCCACTGGTAGTCGCTGTGCTTGGCCGTTGTTCTGTAGTTGATAGCGGCTCAGTCGGTTTGCCATAATGTTGAATATTGGGTGAGGAGTCGCTATTTGACAGGTTCCGCGCTGTATGGGAGCGCATGATAGCGACTGGCCCTAGCGACCGGCTCCCACCATATTCATTAAAAGAATCACGCTGAAAAAATTCTCGCGCTGTAAAATGCATGTTTAAACCCCAGAGCGCTGGCGGCGATGGGTTAAAAGTAGTTTTTTAACCCCCAAACAACCATATTTTTGGAAACCAAAAAAAACAAGTTTTTTAAATAATTTTGTAACATGAATACATTAATATCAGACCTGTAATATCAATTCTGTACAATTTTTTTTTTTTTTTTTTTTACCTTTAAAAATTATCTAAAATGGCAGAAGTGGTCACAGAATTTTTCACATTTAAAAAAAAAAAAAAAAAAAAAAATTAATTATGAATATTTAAAGATTGTTCCATTGAAATGCATTGGAGAGCGCCAGGTAGCGAGAGATCATACCTGTCGCTGTTCAAGGTCGGACGCTGGTGCTGTGGGCTGAGGCTGGAATAATGATGAATGAGTGGCTATATGGCGCTATCTCAGTCGCTAAGCAGGATTGGCTTGATAAATGTGTGATTGTGGTGGGGAGCCGGCGTTCTCGTGGCGGGGCCCGTCATTACCGGCCGCTCACCACGCTACCTGTCGCTATTCCTTCATAAATAAGGGCCTAAGTGAATACTGCAAACATAGACATAAACCGTGCGACTGTGTCACATTTGGCTCCGTAAATGCACCTAACGCACTTATCCTAAAAAACATTGTGATGTGTCGTTCAGTGACTCCACAAGACCAATTATCAAGTATCTTTCATCTCTATCATCACAAAGATGAATAGTTCTTTTTTTATTATTATACATGTTGTACATAAGACCATATTTTTCAATCTTAGGAGGTAATTTACAAAACATTTTGTCGCACGTTCACTGCTCATTCATTGGCTGTCTGAGTTGAAGTGTCAGGATGACCACTGGGTTTCAGGGCCCCACTTCGAATAAGGGAAATGAATATTCCCCAACAAATATGGCAATACTGAAGGTCCTGTGAAGATCTGGATGTCACTGCATAGCGGGGCTTCAAAGCGGTACTGCACCCAGGATTCGGTATAACTTCCTAGTTAGAAGATATAGCATTATAGTGACTGTGCCGCCCATTTGATGCTAGCTTTCTGCTGTTGTGGTGCACATGTATGTGTCAGGAGCCTGTGTGTTTGGCAGGGCAGGGGCCCCATGTTTTTACTTTTCTCACAAGGTTGTTTTTATGGTGTTTCTGGGATTTAAAAGTTATGTATTGTGCCATGATTTTTTTGCGTTTTTGATTTTGCCATTTGAATTTACTATTGTTCGGGCATTACATTGCGCAGTCTTCCTTAGAGACCCCACAGTCAACCAATGGTCTTTTGTGGTTTTAATCCTAATGGTTTTGTTGTATTATGTGGTCCTGCGCCAATCGTTTTGCATTGGAATCTGTCCCAGTGGGTCTATGCAAAATGTGCTTATGTTTAGGCATTAATGGTTGCCTGCAGCAAAACAGGTAATGTTAGGATGGGGCATTCATGTTTTACCAGGGTTGACTGACATCATGATTTTTCATTCACAAGCTGCTGGTCTTTCTCAACTTCAATATGATATATCAGAAACTGGCACTGGAGCATCCTGAGTGGATGAGGTCCATTTTGACAGAGGTTGTCTGGACCATGATGTTGCTGGTGATCAGGAACTTCAATGATGGCAAAAGGTGACGTGGCTGGAAACTCATCCTGGAACAGGTAGCGGTAGACATGGTGAGTAGTGAAAAAGTACAGCAGCAGGGCTTACACTGGAAATGGTCAGATGAGGCACAGGTCAGCAAATAGGTTTGGCACTGGATTTGGTCAGATATGGCACAGGTAAGTAAGCAGCAATTGCAGGGCAGACAGACAGGTAACTAAAGCACCATGAACTTACTTTTAGCAATTATTTTTACAAAATACATAATGGAAGGGGTTGTGTATCTCTTTTGACATTCATGCAGAAATTGTCTAGCATTCATGTTGCATTTTATTTAGTGACATAAGGCATACAACAATTCTACAAAAAACACGGGTGAAAATCTGTGAATTGAGCCAAAAATCTTTAGAATCCATTCAATAGTGGGATAACAAATAAAAAAGTATCTCACTTCGATAAACTAAATATGGATTTCCCAGAAGCAAATCACTGTCATGAAGAAAAGACCAAGCTGGCGACGAATGGCAAAGTTTTAACGAAAGCACAACAGGCTCATTCTTCCACTGTTTTATCTGGATATTGATTCCATCATTCCATTGGCAAAATTTCCCCATATCAGCATCATTCTTCTCTCTGATAAAAGCATGACAGGGATAAAACCAAAATGTACCACAATGAGAAGAAAAAAAATAACTGACATATCCACAGCTACGATCTTATCCACTGAGGCTGCCAAGTTAAAATTGCTTTAACGCCCCCAGATAACATCACCTAGATTTGCTAGTCTTTTCTATGTGAGCATTTCTCTAGAGATATTCAGTTCTCCTTTGTACAAAAAGGGGAATTAAGGGAGTTCTAGCCATTCCACACTATAAATATGGTCCTTTATAAATTGTATAAAGAAAAGTCTTAAAAGGCAGAACATTTCTGACTGATACAATGTCATGCATTTTCAATAAATCACAGGCCTCTTTAGTTGCTTCTTCATGGTTTTATTAAAAAACAAAACAAAACAAAAAAACAACTTTAATGAATGTTGTGAGTTCGTCTTAGACTTTATTTTGAGGTTCTAAAACAATCCCTAGGTAAAGGTATATGTTATTACATCAAAGATTTCGACAACATACCTGTAGATAAAAAAACATGATTCAGTTTGGACCTGTTTTTTTTCTGGAATTCTTTTGGCCCATTTTCATGAAATGATTTGTGTAGCGATAACCCTTATCGCCGGAGGGCTTCACCGCCCGAGACATCCTTTTCCCAATCGTAAGAGGTGCTGCTGGAATTCCAGAGTCGTCCGTGAGGAAACAGGAACAGCCCTTACAAGGGCGCTCTGTCTTTTGGATGTCATCACTATTCAGTTGTCCACCGGGTCATTCCCTGACCTTTTCTTAATTAGGTCATTGTATTTTGATACTGTTACAGGCAACGTCATTGTATTTTGACTGCCATTGTGTATTGTTGATTACGTCACAGTCAATGGCATTGTCCTGATTGATTGTATTACGGCCTGCTATTGTTCTACTGATTGCGTCACCGGCAGAGTTGAGGGATTGTTTGCCCTGCTGCTATTGGTCGGTGTGTGTGTCATGCAATAGAGACTTGTGTATATAAGGCCCAGTGTGGCACTAATAAAGTTGACTTCACCTTCACCCTCAATACTGAGTTCTGTCTCTTATTGGGGGAAACGCTATATTACAATTCACTAGCCCTTGTAAGGACTGTTCCTGTTTCCTCACGGACGACTCTGGAGTTCCAGCAGCACCTCTTACGATTGGGAAAAGGACATCTCGGGCGGTGAAGCCCTCCGGCGATAAGGGTTATCGCTACAATTGGTGGCAAGCGGTCGGATGGTCCTTTCTGATGGAGAGTCAGCATGACAAGTTGAAAAGGCTGACCCTGAAGGATCTACTCGAGAGCCGGGGAGGGTCAGCTAGCAACCGCCCACGTCAGGAACTGATAGCCGAGCTGATCGAAATGGATCGTGCAGCAGTGAGGACCGAAACCAATATAGAGATCGATGAAGACGCTGCTCTCGTTCAAGCGGTTCGGAACAGATTGTCGGTCTATGGCCGAATCCATCACAAGAACTGATCGACCAAGTCTTCGCCGCAGCGGAGGCAGAGGCCAGTAAGCGAAGGGAAGATCGGCGACTCGCAACCCAGCAGCCTCTCAGCGCCCCTGTGTCTCCGAGCCTCAGTTACACTGGGGGGAGAAAATTCCATTTGCAGCATTTAAGTCCTTCCAGGAAAGTGACGATGAGTGATGGATTTTTGGCCGATTTTGAACGGCAGTGCGCTTTACACCGGGTACCCACGGAGGAATGGGTCACCATATTATCAGGGCAATTATCTGGGAAAGCTTCCGATGCTTTCCGGGCCATCCCTGATGCGGACTTACCACACTACCATCTGGTAAAGGAGGCTTTGTTAGCCCGGCACGCTGTCACCCCGGAAGCCTACAGTTGTTTTTACTAGAACATTTTCTCAATGCCTTGCAACCAGAGCTAAAAGTGTGTGTGTGTGTGTGTGTGTGTGTGTGTGTGTGTGTGTGTGTGTGTGTGTGTGTATCATCTTCACCCTCAATACTGAGTTCTGTCTCTTATTGGGGGGAAATGACAAGACCAGCACCCTGTGAGTACAACTGTGTGTGTACCAGACCAGCACCCTGTGAGTACATGTGTGTGTACAAGACCAGCACCCTGTGAGTACAACTGTATGTGTGTACAAGACCAGCACCCTGTGAGTACAACTGTATGTGTGTACAAGACCAGCACCCTGTGAGTACAACTGTGTGTGTGTACAAGACCAGCACCCTGTGAGTACAACTGTGTGTGTGTACAAGACCAGCACCCTGTGAGTACATGTGTGTGTACAAGACCAGCACCCTGTGAGTACAACTGTATGTGTATACAAGACCAGCACCCTGTGAGTACAACTGTATGTGTGTACAAGACCAGCACCCTGTTAGTACAACTGTATGTGTGTGTGTGTGGGTATAATCTTCACCCTCAATACTGAGTTCTGTCTCTTATTGGGGGGAAAAGACAAGACCAGCACCCTGTGAGTACAACTGTATGTGTGTGTGTGTGGGTATCATCTTCACCCTCAATACTGAGTTCTGTCTCTTATTGGGGGGAAATGACAAGACCAGCACCCTGTGAGTACAACTGTGTGTGTACAAGACCAGCACCCTGTGAGTACAACTGTGTGTGTGTGTGTGTGTGTGTGTGTGTGTGTGTGTGTGTGTGTATACAGGCCCTGTAGACAAACCAGTAATGCAGATGGATTATCCTGGCAAACAGAACTCTGCCCATAACAAGAGTCCGGACAGCCCCACGTTAACCCGAACAGGGTCAATCCGGGTCTGCCGGGTGTTCCACAAAAAGGGGGCATTGTGACAGACGCTCTGTCTTTTGGATGTCATCACTATTCAGTTGTCCACCGGGTCATTCCCTGACCTTTTCTTAATTAGGTCATTGTATTTTGATACTGTTACAGGCAACGTCATTGTATTTTGACTGCCATTGTGTATTGTTGATTACGTCACAGTCAATGGCATTGTCCTGATTGATTGTATTACGGCCTGCTATTGTTCTACTGATTGCGTCACCGGCAGAGTTGAGGGATTGTTTGCCCTGCTGCTATTGGTCGGTGTGTGTGTCATGCAATAGAGACTTGTGTATATAAGGCCCAGTGTGGCACTAATAAAGTTGACTTCACCTTCACCCTCAATACTGAGTTCTGTCTCTTATTGGGGGAAACGCTATATTACAATTCACTAGCCCTTGTAAGGACTGTTCCTGTTTCCTCACGGACGACTCTGGAGTTCCAGCAGCACCTCTTACGATTGGGAAAAGGACGTCTCGGGCGGTGAAGCCCTCCGGCGATAAGGGTTATCGCTACAATTTGCAAGCAAGAAATTTCTGATCGTGCTGTGATCAAGAGATCAACAAGAATTAAAACCATGAAGGTGCATATGTGAAGGCTAATTTAACAATAGCAACTGGTAGTGCCACTTGAGCTTCTGCACAAAGACACTATTAGCAACCTCAGCCGCACGTCGGCCATAGGCAGACGGTACTGTTAGTGTTTGTCACTGTAGTCTGTCTACTCATGGCACTTTGTCTTGTTTGTTTTTTCAAATGATATAGCAACAGGTAGCGCCGGAAAACACATGGAATGACATTGGGAACATACAAATGACATGGCACATGATTGGCAGTAAAAACATTGGCATGAAAACGCAAGTTAGCAGCAGGTAACCTAAGTACAATTATGAACCCAAAAAACTGAAGTGAACAGGCCAGGAATACCGTGTCACTTAACTGAGCGAAAAAAAATGCGCTAACCAGAAATCTAAAAAAAAATTGGACTGAAATGGCTAATTGAAGTCTATAGTAGAACGACACTGAGCACCTGATGTGATGTGGCGCTGTAGGAAACACAGTGCTGGAGCTAACAAAGCTCCTGGTGCACTTGATACATGGAACGCTACATGGCGCTAGGAGAGGTGCTAAGCATTTTTGGCATCATAAATATGAATTGCTGGTGGGGCTCACGAAAAACACCTGCCGCTACGTGTCGCTAAATGGTGTTAGCATCTCTTAAAGTGGACCAACACCCAGGATTTTGACTATCCTGGGTTTTGGTCCACTTCCCGATCGGGGGTGCCCCGCTGTCTGAAACCCCCCAGAAAGCCCCAAAAAACTCACCTCTCCCCGCTCCCACGTGACCGCGCCAGCCAATCACAGCGCTCAGAGCCGCTGTGGTATGCGCATCCAAGGCCGCCTGGACGCGCATACCAGCTCAGCGGCTCTGAGCGCTGGAGGCCGCGTCTCGCGCTTCCCTCTAACAGGGAGTGCGCCTGCACCGGCCATTCACAAACGGCCGGCGCGGGTGCGCGCCCTGCTAGAGGGAAGCGCGAGTCGCGGCCGCGCCTCGCGCATGCGCCGATGGAACGGGGCTGAGGTAAGGTTTGTGGGCCTCCTGGGGGGTTCCTCCCCGCGGGACATCCCGATTTCGGATGCCCCGCGGGGAGGGATCTGATCCCCTCTGAGTGTTGGTCTACTTTAAATAAACCCCTTAGTTTGTGTCTGTTTTGAATACCAGTGCCCCACCAGTTCAAACACCATTTTCTCTCCTGAGACCAAATCGGTGGGGAAAGTTTATTGCACATTCCTTGAGCCATCAAGCTCAAGTAGCAGCTAACTTTAAGTAATCTTTTCTATAAACTTATTTAAACATTATTTATAGGTGTAGATATGCATGTCCAAGATATTGAAATTGTCCTATCTATGTTCATTGTGTTAATTAGCAATTTGTTGCTGCTACACTCAAAGTTCTACAGTGCATTCAGACATCTCTTTTAACCCTTCTAACGCCAGCCATGAAAAATGTATGTGGCTGCCTCTCCATGGTTAAACGCAAGCCACGGAAAATGTATGTGCCTGGCTTTCCCCTTAATAGCGGCCCAAAAAGAAGACACTCACCTTACACCTCAATCGATCCGGCCAGGTCTCCTTTCCACCCGTGTCCCCCCTTGCCTGGAATAGCTCCTCTGCTTCAGCCGCTGCTGGCATTTCCTGTAAAAATAAAAATGACACTCACTTCCGTGACACTTACTCAACTATCCCTCCCACCGGGTCATTTCTTCAGCGAGGGCCTCCAATCCCCCCCCCCCCCCCCCGGGCTCTTCAGTCTTCTGGAGAAGACCCAACAGGCCCCCTCCCCCAGCTTTCGCCATTGCCATCTTCACCACTAGCCCTGTCCCTTTGGGGGGCGAGGCGGATGACAACATCCCACTGACATCATCCCTCTCCCAGCCTGACAGTTGTCAGGTGCGGCGATTACTGGAGAGAGAGGTGGAGGGGCATGGGATCCTCTGATCCCCTGCCTCCCACCCCCCTTCAGTGATCACATCTGTCATCGAGGTGAGTAAAGAATTTTTTCTTTTAATAAAGTCATATTCTCAGTGTGGTGTATTTTTTTACAGTTAACCCTTAGTGAAGTCGTAAGGGATCTATGAGTCTCCTATACCAGTTCACAAGGTGCGGGGTCTGGCAAGTCACCCATGGCATAATCCCCAGCCCCCATTACCTGCCTCCTCAAAGCCAGGGGAAGCAGAAGATTTCAGGGCCGCAATGACTACACTGGCTTGTAGCCTCCAAGGCGGAGGGCCATCGAGGCTGGCCTCTGCGTCCTGTTCTACAAGCGCTACATAGCTGGTCCCCGGGCTGGTTATGCTGGTTATTCCACACCACTTTTTTAATTAATTTTAAGAGTGGTGGAATTTACTTGTAAATGTTATAAAGTCTTTTTGAGGGGGTCTCCTCGGCAGGAACGGGGGGCTACTGATACATATGTGGTACTGCTGTAATCAGGAGAAATGGGGCTTTCACATGCAATATGGTTTTCTTGAATAAAATACATTTCTTATTTAAAATAAACAAGACAAATTTTTAAAAATATAATTTTTTTTTTAAACATAGTGAAAAATGAGGGTGACAACATTTCAACTAGACTGGCAGTTAAAATGGTTAAAAGTACATGCATGTTGGGTATTGTTCTGTTTGGGGGACCTTGCACTTTCAGATTTAGCTTGTTTTTTTCTTGTTTGCATGTTGATGTTTTAGGAAAATTTGTTTGTTTATTCTGCTTTTTTATATTTTTTTAGGGAAACCCTGTGCAACCAAAGAATTCTTCGAGTGATTATTTCCAGAAAGATGAGCCTACTACACTAAGCTGAGTATGCCTAGAAAGCTTAATTTATGTGGGGGGTATTTCAAATGTAAATGGTTGTTTTGGTTGAAAAAGCGCAAGGTGTGTACTTTGTCTGCAAAGCTGTGATTTTTTTGTAAAATTACCATTATGCACATGCTTTACTTTGGGGTGTTTGGCAACCCTACCTTTGACAGTTCCTATGCATGTTGAGTAGTTCTTTTCAGAGGACATTGCTTTTTCATTGTTTTTAATTGTAGTGTGTAACCAGCTAAATATATTGCATCCGGTTCTATACTTGGTCTGAACAGAAAGGTAATGCTTGGATTAATATGGGGTGGAAGGCCGCCTGGAGCCCATTTCTAAAGTGGGACCGTGACATTAATTTGTGGAAGTTGGAACTGTGACTGTGTTTTTCCTTTAACAGGTGTGTAACCAGCTGAATATATTGCATTCGATTTTGGAGGAATCAGTCTGTGTTTGAGTTCTTGCATCACCCGTGAGACACAAACTAAGTAATTGGTTTACAAGTACATCAACCACTAATCTGTTGTTGGGATGTAGGCAAATTAAAGTGGGTTAATTTTTTACTGGTATAATGTTTGAATGTTCAAATGTACAAGGCATGTACAATACTAGATTCCAATTGTTGTGATATAAATCGATTGTAGTTAGCGTCGTATAGTGGTCTTATATAGAGGTAGCAGACCCAATTTTTTGCAGAGCCATTGGCTTGTATGAGTGAAGATATTCCAATCAGCCAGAACAGATCACAAAATTTCAACAGATAGTCCAAGTTTCAAGTTTATTGCATTCATTCAGTGGTCATCTTTGGCCTGTATCTTCTATATCTTTATCTATTCCAGTATTTGCTTCCTCGTTATTCTTTCGCTTTTATCCCTCTGTCATAGTTACAAACATATTATAATATATGCAGTTATATTACATGGACAGTATGTAAAACTATTTTGATAGGCTAATTGGTGCCAGACAATCAGGAAAAAGTCTGGGCAATCAGACTGAGACGAGTTTGTAGAAAACATTTTCCTATTCATCTAAAGGAAGAAATGACATAAACTCCTATTAAACAATCAAATTAATAAACAGGAGGGGACCCAATCCATGTAAATTAAATTGTAAAACAGAATTGTAAGGTTGGATGAGACAATTGCCTTCTTCCAGCAAATATCGAGCCTGTCTCTAATGCACATTTCTGTAAACAATGTAAATTGGAGGTTTTTTTATTTAAAAATTCACCAACTATATTAATGTAAAGCATATACAACTAGCAAAGGGAATGCTTTCAGCGAAATCATCTCAGAGGAATGCTGAACCTCAAATTTTCGATAGAAAGAAAAAAGACTAATATATATATATATATATATATATATATATATATATATATATATATATATATAATGGATTTTTTCGAATAAACCTACTACACCAAGGAACTTGTAGATCTTGGGCAAAGTAGGGGCTGTTTGCAATGAGCAAACTATTTGGCCAGATGGAGAAACAGCGTTTGAACCCAGGGCTTTCTTAGATTTCAGAAATACTCACTCTAATTCAAGTTTCCTTAACTTCCAGATGTTCTAGAGCAGAGGATGGTGGTCGTTGGGTTAGTATGGACTGGTTGGTTGAGGCTGTTGGCATCATCAAATCTGCAGTGGAAAGTTCAGTTTCTCCACAAGTTTTATACATGGAGTTTCTTGCGAGGGTTGGTCTATATTAGTGCCCAGTGTGGTGGAATTACCATTACATGTTAGGCACATATTTTTTCCAATGAGGTAAGGATATTTGTTTTTACATTTGGAAACAAGAGTGTTCTTTCCAAACTTTAAAAATAAATCCTTACATCACTTGAAAAATAATGTACCTTCCCCTATTTGGGGAAAATGCAGGACAAATACTCACTGGGATGCAGGTTGCAATCCACACACGCTATTGGTGGCCCCTGTCCCTGCAAGCCTTTATGCCCTTTGGTATGGGCTGGGGCCCTTGGGAGGGAACACAGGTTCCCCTTCCTTCATCCCAGATCCTGGTCGGGGGACTCTATGGTGAGCCACCAAGGAGCAGCTTTTATATTAAGAGACGAGGCCTCTCAGGAGTCTCTCGGATGTCACTTATGATGTCACAAAACGAAAGGGGCTTAGAGGGATGACACAGGAAAATCCCCTCTAGGCCCCTCCCCCATCAGCAGCAATGATGTCAGGGAGGTTTCATGGAGGCCATGCCTCCAAGTATAAAACCCAGCTGCTCAGGCCCTCACTTCAGTCCCTGGGTAGTGAGGATGAAAGAAGGGGGAACCTATGTTTCCCCTTCACCCAAATAGAGGTGCAGCCATCAACTTCCGGCGACCAGTGACGCCACAGCTACACGCTGTAGGGGACCACTAGGAGCACTGAGAAAGGAAGAGGATATGGTACAAGACAAAGAAGACCCACCAGACCCTAGGAAGGTGGCATCTGGCGGAGGACAAAAGATGGAAAACAGGGATGGATTTAAATTAAATTAAGAACTATAAAAATATTTTGTGTGGTGTCCTTTTTCTTTTTCACTTGGGATGAACTAGTAAGGGGTCCAGTTCACTATGGTCAGGAGCCAGCATGGCACATGCCGGGCAGTCCCGGACGGCCAGCTACCAGCACCCCCATTTGAGGCATCGGGGTGCGGAAGAGCCTGGTGACCATACTAAAGGGCATAAGGCCTTGTAACTTGCAAAGACAGGGGCTGCCAATAGCATGGACTCTGTGCCCTGGGTTACAAAGCATAACCATGCTATTGGCAGCTTGGTGCCTGGGCTGGTAGCCTTTGTGGAGAGTAAAGTGTAGGTAACATTACAAAAAATAAGATCCCCTCTGTCACTTTCCAGGCTTTAACTGATGTGGTTAAGTAGCATTCAATAAAACAAGGGAAAGTGACAAAAAAAAAAAAAAATTTAGACAAACATGTTTTTCATTAGATACAAATTGTATCTAACCTATCTATCTATCTAACCAAAGATGCCAAAAAAGGTATCAAAAAATAAAGAAAAATAAACCTGCTGGCACTTTTCATTTTAATGGGATACATTTAAAAGCCTCATTTAGTAAAACACCTAAAAGTGAAAAAATACAATGAAAAATAAAAATTTAGGCTGATTGTCATTTTTGTCAGGTTTTTGGGATGATGATGTTCACTAAATGAGAAAGGAAGTGCCCCAAATAGAGCTTCTGAGGGGAGGGCACCCTTATTCACAACCAGAATCAAAATGCCCCTCCTGCTGCAGATCAACAGTTTTAATATTACTATTGCTTCAATCAAAACATACTAATTCTCACACTATACTCACATCACAACCATCTCTAATGTCATGTACTTTTTATAGAATCCAAAAATGTAAAATAGTGGCAAATTCCCCCCCCCCCCCCCCCCCCCCGCATGGCAGGATACCTGGTTAGCTTTGCTGGTTGGACTGGATGGTCAGACCACAGGGGTCTTTCAAGATCTTTACTACTAACCATAAATATGGTCTCCAGGCTTAAAGAGAATGTAAACCCAAAAGCTATAATAAGGCAGGAAGCAGCTCACCTGATGTTGGTTCCATATACCTCTCCACTATTTCTTGCAGTGCCGTAAGAAGTTGTAGCAGGGCTTCAAAGTTTATACCTGCTTTCAACTTAATTTCTCCAGGACCACACAAAAAATTCTGCCCCTTGGTGCAAGTGCAAGTGAGCATGGCAAGCCATAGTGGCCCTGCATCTGTCTCTGACCACAGCAGGGCACATGCCTCCTATCGCTGCACCATGACACTTCCTTTCTAGCTGAGCCACTACCCAGAAACTGAAACAAAGAAAAATACTTCACTTTGTATACATAAGGTATTTACATAAAATCAGGCACTTACATATGCTTTAATGGGCAGTCCTGGTCTAGAAGAAGGGAGGCAGTCTTGTGACCGGAGGGTTGCAAGTTTGATTCCTGCTTATAGGACATGTCTGAAGCTCTCTTGAGCAAGGCATCTAACCCCCCAACCTGCTCCAAGGTGTCATTAGGGCAGCTGGGAAAAAATCCTATGTGTGCACAAGCATACAGTGGCCATCTATGCCCCCTCCCCTTTGAAATAGCTCCATTTGCATATTTACCAAGGGGGATATGGTTAAAGGAAGCTAGTATGTGCTGGGCAGTGCAATAGTGGCATCTAGCTAAGCAAGGGGATGTATGTGGATATCATCTAAGATGTATTCAATCATAAAGCAAGCTACGTAAACCTATCTATATATATATATATATATAGAGAGAGAGAGAGAGAGAGAGAGAGAGAGAGAGAGAGAGAGAGAGAGAGAGAGAGAGAGAAAGAAAGAGACAGAGAGAAAGAGAGAAAATACAGAAAGTACTACAGTTGTTTTGTACCTAACAGCCTAACGGCACAGGTGGGTCTACCAACAGTTATCTGACTCACTTCATTTTAGGGTAGGCAGCCTCTAACTGTTGCTGTTAATGTAAAGCTCGCCACATGCTTTGCTGGTGCCAGGTGATTCCCAGCATGTAATGCCATTCACAGCAGCTGGAAAATGACTGGTTACCGATTTGTAAGCATAGAATATCTGCATCACAACAGGAACATAGGGACAAGGATAGTAAACACCTGTAAGATGAGATACATTCAAAATCATAAACACACTTTGAACTACTGCTACAAGAGGAAATGCATTCCTCGACTTGCTACAAGATAAGCATATGAATCAGTTTGTGGAGGCACCTACTAGAGGTGATGCTCTTTTGCATCTGGTAATATCAAATGATGATGACGTAATAGCCCGTGTCCGTGAAAATCCTGGTAGCAGTGACCACAATATAGTCGTATTCAACAAAAACTGTAAGAAAGATTTTCTGTCTGGGAGGGCAGAAACACTGAATTTTAGGCTCATAGGCTGGGAGCATCTATTGAGGAATAAGGATACAGGTGCCAAATGGGAGCGCTTTAAGTCAGTTGCAAAATTGATTCCTATGGGTAACAAATATAAGTGGCTAAAATTAAACGGCTGACACCTGTGGTTTAACCCTTTAAGTGCCAGCCTACCTGGAGCATTCTCCATTCTCTGTTGCCAGACCATTTTGCACTATTTTTGCTCCATATGTTCAACTGTGATTTTTGAAGACATTTCCAGGGATTTCCTAGGAAAATTATATATTTTGTGTATTCTCAATATTTTAGGGTGAAATATGTGCATTTTGTTTACAATGTGTAGTGGTTTTTTGTAATAAAAAAAAGTAAGTTTGTCAATAAAATATTATTGCTTATAAAAGCCCTGTTTCTCCTGGTTACAACAGTACCACATGTGTACTGGTAGACACCCTTTCCTGCCCAGGAGACTCCCCTAAACTGAAACAGCGCTTTAGGAGATTTTCAGATTTTCTCATGGACCCCTTACCAGTTCACAAAGGGTTAAATGTAAAAATAAATACACACAGACATAAGAAAAAAAAATGACATTTATAATTTTTTTTTTCTTTACCCACCTCCGATCCTCCTCTGTCCCCCGGTGATCCCCGATGACAGCTGACAGCTGCCGAGTGCTCAGTGGAGGGAGGCTGGGGGGGGCGAGGGATCACAGCCCTCTCCCCCCCAACCACTCTCCTCTGAGCACCCGGGGCTACTGATCACCTCGGGTGAGAAAAGCCGGCTGTCGGATTACGTCACAATGAAGAGTTGGCAGGGCTAGCAGCAGCGATTTCTCGCCCTCTCCTCACCACGGAAGAGCCCGGGGGGGGGGCGATCGGAGCCCCCCCCCATTGAAGAGGAGACCCTGCGGGAGGCATTGCGACCGCAGGTGATTAAATGTCATTTATTTTTATTTACTGTTAGCGGCGGCGCCCGAAGTGGGGGGGCTATTCTGGGGGTTCTCCGGGAGCCATCTAAGCCCCCACAGGGGAGTCGGATGGCACCAAATTAAAGAGGAGACCCGGCCGGATCGATAGAGGGGTTGGGTTTTTTACATTATTTTTTAAACTAGCAGCGGGGGAAAGTCACGTAAAACCTACTCGCTTGGCACTTAAGGCCCGGAAAAGCGAGCCCATAGGTGTTACATGCTTGGCACTTAAAGGGTTAAACATTAGAAGGCTGAGCTCTCAGTTGTAACCCTTGAAAAGTATAAATTAGTAAATAAAGCGTGTAAGAAATAAATAAGGTTGTCAAAAGCACAAAATGAAAAACATGTGACCAAAGAAAGCAAAACAAACCCTAAACTTTTTTTAAATATATAAATTCAAAGAAAACTCAATCAGAACAAGTAGGTGCCCTAATTAATGATAATGGGGAAATGGTCAATGAGGATAAAGAGAAGGTGGATCTGTTAAAGCAGACCAAAACCCACATTTTTAACTAGCATCCCCTGACTTGCTCCCCCCATGAAAAGCACCTTTTGCCAACTTTTAGTGCTCCTGCTTCACTCTAATCTCAGGTAATTGCCCTTGTTTTTGCTGAAAAGCTCTGCCTCCTCCATCCATTGCCATTGTTGTGTGTGGCAATGATGTCATTGCCACACCAATGTAGTGACTGATCGCCTACCATCTTACAGAGAGGGACAGCAAAAAAAAATCAGTGTTCCAGGATGATTCAAAAAACGAAAATATCAATTTTTAGTTCTACACTCTAAGAAGCGAGTATCGGCAGGAGCTATGGCCAAATGTATTTCACAAGTTTGGTGGGTTTCAGTCCCCTTTAATTTGATTTTTTTAGCTCTATGTACAAAGAGAGGAGCAAGGAGCCAACACAGGAGATGCCACTGATAGCAATATAATACTCAAGAAGCTAAACAGGGATATCTTCCAAAAAGACTAAATAATTTAAATGTGAATAAGACTGCAGGGCCAGATGGACTTCACCCAAGACTTCTTAAAGAACTCAGCTCAGTTATTTCATCACCCCTGTTCTTGATCTTTAATGACTCACTGTCAGGAAACCGGGCGTCACGTGGTCCCGCTACTAACCAGAGACCGCCGCACACGCCCACCGGGTTCCCCAAAACCTTGTCCGACCCTCTTATTATTAGGGTAACCAGGCAAACCGCCTTTGGACACACAAATTCCGGGTTTAAGGCAAGAAGACAGCTCAATTAAATATACGTTTTAATGGCTACAAGCACGCTAGGCAGAGTTTACAAGCATTTAACTATAAAGAAGTATGGAATATTACAGATTAAATAACTATGCGGTTCTGAGATGGGTTACAACAGATATGCAATACACAGAGACAACAAGCAAAGTTTACCTTAAGCATGCAGCGTGGTGTGGAGCTCTTACAAGGGGGTGTGTCAAGAGCTTATGGTTATGGTGATGGTGATGGACACCCCTGGATATGCCGGCCGCATTACCCCCTTCCGATGAGTGACGCCAGCCTGGTTTTTGACCATCCAATTTATGCTGCCAGGCTATCCATCTCCCCTCCCCATTGTGGGAGGGGATGTTACCTCCCATTTTTTAGAGGGGGATTTTGCCCTAAAACCCTTTTTGGAGCTATAACTTGGAGCAGGGGGGTCACACTGCCTTGCGAGCGGTACCAACCTATCGGCCAGGTGCACCTGAACGCGTTAAGTCCAGGGACCAGGTCTTAATTCAGTCCAGAACCTTAGTTCTCCGTTTACCGGTCTCTGTCTTGTTTCTAGGCCTGTTTTTTACTATGCTCCGGTGCGGCTTGGGGAGCCGGTTCTGGTTCTGTAACCGGTTTGGCATTAGGACACATGGCGTCCGCGATACGGCCCATAAACTATCGGTGCCGTGCGTCTGCCCTGTTACATGGAGTCCTGACACAATCCCAGTAGGAGATTTCCTAAAACGTAGCCTCACTGGCAACTTCCCAGCTGGGGGTGTTATACAACAGCAGGAGGCATGCTGGCTGCAGCCTAGCTTGTGACCAAAAGGCAGGAATCAAACACCCCAGGGGGTTTGATCAGAGCTTTCACACATCCCTGCCAAACATCTCTTCCGCATCTCGTTAAAATACCTGGGCCATTTGTAATCAGGGGGCTGGAAGGGGGGATTCTAGACTTGACATAAAAACATAAATAATAAAGAAGATATGTGGAGTTTCCTAATCATTCCTTCACATTTGCGATATAATATTTGGCCTATTCTCCACACCTCCCCCTTCAAAAGGGCGCTAAGGGGCAGCGCATCCTGATGCTGGCCCGTGCGCCCATGCGTCCGCTATTCCTGTCTGGCAGCACCACGGCGGTAGTGCTGTTTTGGGTTGAGGGTTCTGGGCCAGGTCCACTCCCGGAAGGGGTGTAAGGTGGCCCATAGCTGGGACCGCGGGTCCAGTTGCTGATGGCAACTCATCCCTTTCTGCTTTACCCGAGCCAGGGGCCTCGGTGCATGTTGCCAACAATGGCCAAGGAGGCAGCCCCGAGTGGGTGCCTGCCTGACCTCCAGCACCACGAACTGGGTCCCCTGGATGGGGTGTCTGCCCTGGGGGGGACCTTCCGTGGGAAGGATCTCCCACCGGGCAGTACCCACCCCGTCAAGCCAGGTGGGTGACAAGGCCATTGAACTTGGAACCGGCGTGGCATAGACCACTGCCATTGGCACAGACCTCTTTCCGTGTGGCCGAGCTATCGGTGGGATGCTGGGACTTGACCCTGCCACCCCCACCCTCTGGCCGGTATAGTACAAATGGCAGCGGACAGCCAGGCCCGGCTCCACTGGCTTGTTGGTGATCCCTATGTGCCCAATCGTCCGGCTCTCTAAGGCATAGCACTTCTTAGCCCTGGGCAGATAGGGGACCACCAACTGCTGGTCCTCAGGCCACCCCCCTGGTGACCCTGACCTGACCATCATTGGGTACAGCCGCACTTGTCCCCCGACCACCCATCTGGGGTCTGGGCCCAAGTGAGGCTGCATGTCTTGCTTGGGGAGAACTCTCTGGGGGTCATCAGTGCCTGATGCTACCCCACATCTCTGCCTGGACATGGTCGGGACCACCATGTCCTCAGTCGGTTTCACAGGACCCACCTCTGGGTTTCGGCCTGTCTCCGCAGCCTCTTGGGAGGAAGGGAAGTAGCGGTCGGTCCCCTGAGGGGACTCTGGGACCTGCTCCTCCACCACTTGCACCCAAGCTGCTGGTCCAGGCAGAACACCCTGGTCCCTTAACACCCCGGGCGTGCTGAAACCCTGCAGTGGGGACTTACCTAGGGGTCCCACCTCTCCATGGGCACCCCTCATCCCACCTGCAGGTTCCACCACCCCTGTTTCTGGGCATGGACTGTTCCTCTCGGGTCGAGGTGCCGGGAACCCTGGACGGGGGGTGGTCGGAATAGACGAGACCATCCCATCCCCCGTCCGTCTCCCGGGACCTCCCTCCGGACTTCTGTCGGCCCTGGCAGCCACTTGGTTTGGGGGAAAGGGGCAACTAGACCCCCGAGGGGCCCCCGAGCCGCCAGCGCTCCCACTATTCTCGATAGTGGCCAGAGCCGCTGCGGCCTCAGGTAATGCCTGCCCCCCTTCCATTCCCCTCCAAGCCTCCAGGCCAGACAGACCAGCCGGGCCCTCTGATACCCCAGTGGCGTAGAAACCCTGCAGTGGGGACTTACCTAGGGGTCCCATCTCTCCACGGGCACCCCTCACCCCACCTGCAGGTTCCACCGCCCCTGCCTTTTGGCCTGGACTGGTCCTCTCGGGTCGAGGTGCTGGGAACCCTGGACGGGGGGTGGTTGGAATAGACAAGACCATCCCATCCGCCGTCCGTTTCCCAGGACCTCCCCCCGGACTTCCGTCGGCCCTGGCAGCTGCTTGGTCTGGAGGAAGGGGGCAATTAGACCCCCGAGGGGCCCCCGAGCCACCAGCGCTCCCGCTATTCTCGATAGTGGCCAGAGCCGCTGCGGCCTCAGGTAATGCCTGCCCCCCTTCCATTCCCCTCCAAGCCGCCAGTCCAGACAGACCAGCCTGGCCCTCTGCTACCCCAGTGGTGGAGAAACCCTGCGATGTGGACTTACCTAGGGGTCCCACGTCTCCTGGAACAGCCCTCACCTCAGTCGCAGTTCCCTCCCCAGCTGCTGGGTAACCCTCCTTCCTCTGGGAGGAAGAAGCACACTTTACACCCCCTACCCCCACATTCCCTGTAGCAGGTAGGTTACTCACATTATTTGCACATCTTGAAATATACATGTTATTACATCCCGGGGGACCAGACCTTGGGGGTTCAGTGGCCACATACTGAGACACTAGCCGCCCCAAGTCTGTCCCTAGCAAAACACCGGCAGGGATATTCGGCGATACCCCCACCTCCCGCACACCCCGCCCAGCACCCCAGTCCAAATAAACTTTTGCCATGGGGAGTGCCGATGCACCTCCCTCAATTCCAGAGACTGAGACAGTCTTTCCAAGGATGAAGTCCGGTGGGGACACCATCTCAGGGCGCACAAGAGTTGTCTCTGCGCCGGTGTCCCTAAGTCCCACGGCCACAGCTTGGCCCACAGTGACGAATTGCAAATTGTCCCGGGACCTCCCAGCACCCCTACCCACATACAGCACCGTGGAGGAGTTCTGGGATGGACCCTGCTGGCGCTGGGGACATGCGGCCTTGAAGTGTCCTGGTTGGTTGCAGTGGTGACAGAGTTGGGGCCCCCCTTGTCTGGAGAAGGGGGTAGGGGCAGGGGTCTTGGGCTGAGGGGCATGTACAACAGACGCCAGCGGCGGCTTACCCACTTTCCAGCTGGCAGGTTTCCGGGGCTCCTGGGCTCTGTTGTGACTGTACTCATCTGCAAGGGCGGCCGTTGCTGAGGCCCCCTCTGGCTTCCGGTCACGCAGAAACTGCTGCAGCTCGTCAGAGCAATTCCAAAGGAACTGCTCTATGGCAATCAGCTCCTTCAGCTGCTGGATGGAGGTGACTCCTAAGCCGGTGGTCCACTGCTCAATTGCTCTCTGTAGCACCCTCATGTGATCAGCCCAGCTGTCGCTGGGGCCCCGTCGCAGACCCTGCAGCTTCTTGCGATAAAATTCCGGGGTAAGGTTATATTGTCGGATCAGGGCTTGCTTGACCCCCTCGTAGCTCAGGGTGGTTTCGCTGGGCAGGTACCCAAAGATTTCCAGGGCTTTACCCCTAAGGCGGGGGGTTAGGTACCTGACCCACTGATCCTCCGGCACATTGTATTGACGACAAACGGTTTCAAAAGCCAGCAGAAATGTGTCCAGATCTGTGCCTTTGTCCAGGATGGGGAAATCCTCTGCACGCAACTTTGGGGCCTGGTTCTCGGGGAGCCCGCTGGTAGATGTGCTGGGTTGAGGGTGTTGAAGCTGTAGCCGCAAAACTTGGAGCTGGTGGTCGCGTTCAGCTTGCGCCCGGCGTTCCTCCCATTCAGCCTGCATCTGCTCCCGTTCACGGCGTTCCTCGATCTCGGCCTGCACCTGGCGTTCCTCCATGAGGAGCTGATAGGAGCCGCGGTCTCCCGCCCGGAGACTTGCCAAAGCAGCGTGCAGGAGAGCAGCTGAGCTTGCTTGGCTGGGGGGGGCCGACAGGCAGGGCTCGGTCCTCTGGGCTGCTGAGGGCTGGTGACTGGCTTCTGGGAGAGCCCTGGCTGGGCCCCTCTGCACCCAGTATATCATCGGCAGCCACATCCCTGCTTCTGGCCCTGGTGCCACTTGCCATGCCTGCAACTGCTGTACTGCACACTGTAACCACACAACTACTGTAACCACTCTCAGAATATGCCTAGCGTTGAGCTGATCTTAAGATCCCAGCAACAGAAAAGCCGCTGCTAGTAATCTTTAGTGTATGAGAGTATGGGGCCCACACTCACTTACACTATTTGCCTTATCCCACCGCTGCCACCAATTTGTCAGGAAACCGGGCGTCACGTGGTCCCGCTACTAACCAGAGACCGCCGCACACGCCCACCGGGTTCCCCAAAACCTTGTCCGACCCTCTTATTATTAGGGTAACCAGGCAAACCGCCTTTGGACACACAAATTCCGGGTTTAAGGCAAGAAGACAGCTCAATTAAATATACGTTTTAATGGCTACAAGCACGCTAGGCAGAGTTTACAAGCATTTAACTATAAAGAAGTATGGAATATTACAGATTAAATAACTATGCGGTTCTGAGATGGGTTACAACAGATATGCAATACACAGAGACAACAAGCAAAGTTTACCTTAAGCATGCAGCGTGGTGTGGAGCTCTTACAAGGGGGTGTGTCAAGAGCTTATGGTTATGGTGATGGTGATGGACACCCCTGGATATGCCGGCCGCATTACCCCCTTCCGATGAGTGACGCCAGCCTGGTTTTTGACCATCCAATTTATGCTGCCAGGCTATCCATCTCCCCTCCCCATTGTGGGAGGGGATGTTACCTCCCATTTTTTAGAGGGGGATTTTGCCCTAAAACCCTTTTTGGAGCTATAACTTGGAGCAGGGGGGTCACACTGCCTTGCGAGCGGTACCAACCTATCGGCCAGGTGCACCTGAACGCGTTAAGTCCAGGGACCAGGTCTTAATTCAGTCCAGAACCTTAGTTCTCCGTTTACCGGTCTCTGTCTTGTTTCTAGGCCTGTTTTTTACTATGCTCCGGTGCGGCTTGGGGAGCCGGTTCTGGTTCTGTAACCGGTTTGGCATTAGGACACATGGCGTCCGCGATACGGCCCATAAACTATCGGTGCCGTGCGTCTGCCCTGTTACATGGAGTCCTGACACAATCCCAGTAGGAGATTTCCTAAAACGTAGCCTCACTGGCAACTTCCCAGCTGGGGGTGTTATACAACAGCAGGAGGCATGCTGGCTGCAGCCTAGCTTGTGACCAAAAGGCAGGAATCAAACACCCCAGGGGGTTTGATCAGAGCTTTCACACATCCCTGCCAAACATCTCTTCCGCATCTCGTTAAAATACCTGGGCCATTTGTAATCAGGGGGCTGGAAGGGGGGATTCTAGACTTGACATAAAAACATAAATAATAAAGAAGATATGTGGAGTTTCCTAATCATTCCTTCACATTTGCGATATAATATTTGGCCTATTCTCCACACTCACTAACAACTGGTATAGTGCCAAGTGACTGTCACAGGGCAAATGTGGTGCCCATTTTTAAAAGGGGCTCTAGGTCTTCTCCAGGCAGTTACTGGCAGCCTGTAAGTTTAATGTCCATTGTGGGTAAATTGCTTGAAGGGCTGTTAACGGAGACTGCATACACGAATATATAACTATACATAATATTATGACAACCAGTATGGTTTTACTAAGGACAGAAGCTGCCAGACTAGCCGGATTGGCTTCTATGAGGAGGTAACTAGAAGCCTGGACAGAGGGGCAGCTATAGTTTTTCTGGATTTTGCAAAAGCATTTGAGACTGTCCCCTATAGATGCTTATTGGAGAAATAGGGGTCTTAAGAATTAAAAATTATAGTTTGTAACTGGATTGAAAACAGGCTGAGGGATCATGTGCAGAGAAATGTGTTTAATGATACCTACTCTGAATGGTTACCAGTTGTAAGCGGTGTACCCCAGGGTTCAGTGCTGAGCCCACTAGTATTCCATTTTTGTTAAATATAAATGAAATGAAATTAAATTAAATGCACTGTCTCTATTTTTGCAGATGACACAATGATGTGTTGCACAGTGCAGTCTATTGAAGATGTTCACAAGCTACAAGCTGACTTGGGCACTTTGAGTGTCTGGGCATCCACTTGGCAAATGAAGTTCAATGTGGAGAAATTGAGAAAGTCATGCACTTGGGGTCTAACAATCTGAAGGCCACATATATCCTCAGGGTAGTAAAACTGGGAGAATCACTTGTGGAGAAGGATCTTGGAGGGGTAAATAACAGTATGCAATGTCAAGCAGCTGCTTCCAAGGCCACCAAGATATTGTCATGCATTTACCCTTTCAATGCCAAGCACGTAGATTCTACGTGCTCGCTTCTACTCCACATAAGTGCCAAGTGCGTAGAATCTACGTGCCTGACTTTCCCCCCTGCTACAGTAAAAAAGAATAAAAAAAAAACACTCACCTGACGCCTTGTTCGATCCGGCCGGGTCTCCTCCTCTTCTTCTTTCGATCCCCCACCCAGGCCCCCCCGGCTGCAGGGGAGTGCCCGGATAGCCACCCCCCCCGCCGGAGTTACATAAATATAAAAAAATACAACACATTTGCTCACCTCAGTGTCCGATCGCTCACGCAGAGTCTCCTCTTCACCATGGCGGCTTTCGATCACCCCCCTGGCTCTTCAGCTTCAGGGGTTAAGCCTGACAGGCCTCTCCCGGCTGTTGTTCATTCAGATGCGATCATGCTGGCCACAGGAGCAGAGGGGCAGGTGATCAGATCATCGCCTGCCCCTCTGCTACTGTAGCCAGCATGATCACATCTGTCATCACATCGAGGGACACAGGAGCTGACAATCGGAGGTGAGTAAAGTAAAGTAAAGTAAAAGTAAAAAGTAAAGTCATTTTTAATTATGTGTCTGTGTGTTTTTTTTACTGTTAACCCTTTGTGAACTGGTAAGGGATCCATGAGATCCCTATACCAGTTCACAAGGCTGGGGGCTGGCAAGTCACTTGCAGCTAACAGTTTATAACCCTTAAAATTCCCCCCAAGAAATGGGTCCCCCTTCACCGGAAAGTGGGACCCCACAACAATTTTTTAGAAATGATGAAGCCTTTATAGTGTGGATAGTAGTTGTATTTTATTTGTAAATGTTATAAAGTGCTCTTTTTAGTTTGGGGGGTCTCCTGGACAGTAACAGGGGGCTACCGATACATATGTGGTACCGTTGTAATCAGAAAAAATGGGGCTTTCACATGCAATATGGTTTTCTTTAGTAAAATAAATTGTTTATTTAAAATAAATGAGACAATTTAAAAGAAATAATATTTTTTTTAGTTTTTTTCACTTAAAAATATTTTAAAAAACAGTAAAAAAATTGCAAACAAGACATTTCATGTTAAAGCCTAAACTCTGCCACAAAAAAATATATAGAATTTTCCTGGAAATTCCTGAAAAAATCCCGGTTAAACATGGGGAAAAATGGTGAAAAATGACCTGTCAACAGAGGGTGAAAAAATTTCAAGTAAGCTCGGAAATAAAAGGATTGAAAATACCTATGCATGTTGGGTAATGTTCTGCTCGGGGGACCTTGCGCTTTCAGATTTACCTTGTTCTTTCTTGTTTGTATATTGATATTTTAGGAAAAGGTGTTTTTTATTCTGCTTTTGTATACATTTTTTAGGGAAACCCTGTTCAACCAAAGAATTCTTTGAGGGAAACATAGAAACATAGAAGGTTGACGGCAGAAGGAGACCATACGGTCCATCTAGTCTGCCCTTATGTGTATACTGTATGTACTCTTTATCTTAGGATATATGTGTGCTTATCCCAGGCATGTTTAAATTCAGTGACTGTTGATTTTTCAACTACCTCTTCTGGAAGTTTGTTCCAAGCATCTACTACTCTTTCTGTAAAATAATATTTTCTAACATTGCTCCTGATCTTCTCCCTGACTAGCTTCAGGTTGTGCCTCCTTGTTCTATAATTAAGCTTCTTCTTAAAAACACTTCCCTCCTGAACCTTATTCAATCCTTTCACATATTTAAAGGTCTCAATCATGTCCCCCCTCTCCCTTCTTTCCTCCAGACTGTACAAATTAAGTTCTTTAAGTCTCTCCTGATAAGTTTTAAGTTTAAGTCCTTCCACCATTTTCGTTGTCCGCCTTTGGACCCGTTCTATTTGAATAATGTCTTTTTGCAGGTAAGGTCTCCAGAACTGCACACAGTATTCTAGCTGTGGCCTCACCAGGGCTCTATACAGCGGCATCACAACCTCCCTCTTCCTACTGGTGATGCCTCGAGCTATGCAGCCGAGCATCCTGCTTGCTTTTCCCACTGCCTGGCTACACTGTCCACTCATCTTGCAGCTATCAGTAATCAGTACCCCTAAATCTCTCTCCTCCGAGGTCCTGGCTAACACAGTACTGCCCATACGGTACTCAGAGCAGGGATTACTTCCAGAAAGATGAACCCACTACAACAAGCTGTGTACAATTAGAAAGCTTAACAGGTGTACTTTCAGGGAATATATGGTTTGTGGGGGGTATTCCAAATGTAAAGGGTTTAGTAGAAAAAGCTCAAGGTGCGCACTTTGTCTGCAGAGCTGAAATTTTCAAGTAAAATTTTGCTTACGCACACGCTTTACTTTGGGGTGTTTGCCAACTCTTCCCTTGACAGTAGCTATGCATGTTGGGTATTCTGTTCGGGGGTGTTGCTTTTTCAGATTTTACTTGTTTTTTCTTGTTTGCATATAGTTTTTTAGGAAAAAGTGCCTTTGAATCTGTTTTTTTATTCTTTTTTTTAGTGAAACCCTGTAAAAACCAAATAATTCATTGGGGGATTACTTCCAGAAAACTGCACCCATGTCAACAAGCCTGGTATGCCTAGAAAGTTTGAGGTTTGTACTTCCAGAGAATTTATAGTTTATTGGGGGTATTTAAAATATAAAGGGTTGTTTTTCTTGAAAAACTGCAATGTGCGCCTAGCACCTAGCACAGGTGTATTTTATCTGAAAATCTCCCAAAGTGCTGTTTCAGTTTGGGGGAGTCTCCTGGGCAGGAAAGGGTGTCTACCAATACATATGTGGTACCGCTGTAACTGGGAGAAATGGGGCTTTTACATGCAATAAGGTTTTATTGGCAAACTTACATTTTTTATTACAACAAAACACTTCAAATTGTAAAAAAATTATTTATTTTATTTTTTTGCACATATTTTACCCCAAAATATTGGGAATACACCTAAAAAATAACAAACAAGACATTTGTTAAAGCCCAGACTCTGCTGAAAAAAACAATATATAATTTCCCTGGGAAATACCTGGAGAACCCTTCAAAAATCACAGTTGAACGTATGGAGCACAAAATAGTGCAAAATTGTCTGGCAACAAGGGTGACAAAATCTCCAGATAGGCTGGCAGCGAAAGGGTTAAAAGTGGCATGGAATTATGGGATAGGGATGTAATTTTGCCTCTTTACAAGGCACTGGTGTGCCCTCACCTGGAATATGCCATCCAGTTCTGGGCACCAGTTCATAGAAAGGACGCTCTGACTATGGAAAGGGTGCAGAGGAGAGCCACCAAACTAATAAGAGAAATTAAGGATCTTAGTTTTTTACCATAAGAACTATAAATCTGTGGAGTTTTCTCCCACTGAAGCTTGCTGCAGCATCAAAAAAAGATTAGATGCTTATTTAGAAGAAACTAGCTACTATTAGCTGTCATCAGTAAAAAATAAAATAAAAAGTAACTTCCCCTATTCCCAACAACCTTGGTTGAGCTTGATGGACACATGTCTTTTTTTAACCGTATTAACTATGAGTCAAACTTTTTACAACTTGGTATTACAGAAATAAATACCTTTTTAGAATTTAATTCCTTCTCATTTCTGTGAAAAAGTTAAGCTACTGATTCATTAACAGCCCACATGTCCTTTGGCAGGGTCCTGGTGCTTTTCCCTGGCCAGTGGAGGTGAGGATAATACCCACCAGCATGTTAGGTTCGTGGTTTACAGCCCCCCTACTCTGTGAACTAGTATTGGGGACCCTCGCTAGTTCACAAATAGTTAAATAAATAAGAGAGCACACCAAAATACCAAATATTTTCAGTGCAGCCTACACTTACCCCTACTCCAGTGGCAGGGTGCCTTGGCTTGTGCTCTGTCAGAAGGAGCAGTCATTCTGACTGCTTTTGCCAGCATTTGAGACCACGGGAGAGAATTATCCTCTGTCTGCACTCTACGGCTACCATGCCGCTACAGGGGTCAAAAATTTGGGAGTAAAAAAAAATTGAAACTCCAGAAATTGAAAGGCATCTGGTCATGTTTAAATTAAAAGTTCACTTTTGATGGCAATTCTAAAAGTGTATAGTATCTGTACACCAAGAAGAGGGAAGAAAAATTGAGCACTGCAGACACAGAACCCAGCTGCTGGCCATGTGTAAGTTTGCATAAGCTCTGTCACCTCAGCAGGTGCCACAGCAGCAGTGTACAGGGCTTACTTCTCTATATTTGTAGATCTTGGTGTACAGACCAAACAGGAATAACGTAAATGGTTGCACCAAATCTATATATACAAAGCAATTCAATTTCACTGGGAAATTAAAAACACAACTACACAAGACAGATTAAAAACAATAATTAGTAACATCAAGCAGGTGGGTCGGTGGGTGGATAGGTAGGTGGGTGGGTAAACAGGTGGTTGGGCTGGTGGTCAGGCAGGTAGGTGAGTGGGTGGCTGGGCATTGGCTTCAGAACATTCCCAGAGGATATCTATACAGAATTATACATAACTTAATTTATGGAACAAGCTGCAATATTGGGACAGAGGTTAATAGAAAAGGGCTCTGATCCCATGCAGATATAAGGGGAAACAGAAAAGATTAGTAAGGTGGATAGAAACAGTTGTTGTAGAAAACTATAAAAAGGGAAGATAATAAGTTTGAATTTTCTTTGGTCACCAACTATGGTTATCAATATAAGGTGATTAATAGAATTTTACAGAAACATTGGCCAATTATTTTGAACAACCTAAATGACAGTACAACTTTAGCCGGCCTCTTCAAAGTCCCATGCTGCTCAGCGAAATCTTGCGAAATTTTGGACGGCTCCATCGCATCCCAGCCATGGGCACTGCGTAGGCGGGAGATCAGGTGCCGTGCCTGATGGGATGCAAGATGGCGCTACCCATCAGAAGAATCCGAGGGACTCAGAAGATGGATCCCCTGGGGAGGTGAGTAGAAGCTACCCAAAGGGGGGGCAGCAGTTTCAGGTTGTTTGGGGGAGGTTTTAACCTCAATGTTCCTCTTTAAGGTTCTGCTTCAAGGTAGGAACACGTGACCACCAGAATAAACAAAAGCTTTAGCTCCTCCTCCAGACACCAGTAGTTTAAGAGATCTGAAAAACACAGAGACAGACAAAGCACCAACTGGTAAATCAGTAAGATAACATATAAAATAACGTAGCCTGAGAGAGGGTAGCATTTATGCTGACCTTTCATGTAACTAACTTAAGTTTTCTTAATCTAGATCTAGGCGCTAATGATTAATAAATGTCTTAGTTAAAGACCAGGTTGCTGCTGTACATATCTGTTTAATAGAGGCACCAGCTTGCTCCATCCAAGATGTAGAAATACTTATTGTTGAATGAGCTGTAATCTGCCCTGGAGAAGGAGATCCATTGTAAGCAAAACCGATAGTGCTCTTCATTTATTGCACCAATGTTGCCTTTGAAACACACTGACCCTTCCTGTGACCCAAGAAGGAAACGTATAAGCTATCGGTCTTCCTCCAATCCTTTGTTTGTCGAAGGTATTCCAGCAAACAGGTCCTGACATACAAAGACGTATCTGCAGAACCCATGAAGGGATCGCTATTCCTGGCGGATGAAAGGATAATCTCTTGGGTCTGATGAAAGTCGGAAAAGATCTTCGGAAAGTAGCAAGGATCCACCCATAATATTATATGATCCTGGAAAACTTGAAGAAAGGGGTGATGGCAGGATAGAGCCTGGATATCACTGATTCTGTGGGCTGACATTATTGCCAACAAAAAGAGAAGAGAAAAGAAGAAATGTAATATGAGAGCTCAACAGAGGTTAAAAGGGTGAAGCAGTCTGAGCTCTAAGGACCCGGGTGAGATCCCATTGAGGAGCTTACCTCAAATGGACCGGTCTGGACCACCAGGCAGCTAGCAAAAACATGCCTGACCAACATGGAGGATGAAACTCTCTTACCACAAAAAAACGCAAGGCTGCTACTTGGACTTCCAGTGCACTGATGCTGAGACACAAGTTGATTCCTTCGTGAAGGAAATCCAATATGACTGGAAGCCTAGAAAGGAATCTTTGATTATGCGCCTTCCAGGTGTTAAATGTTTTCCAAATTTTCTAATAAATCTTTCTTGTCACGTCCTTTCTGCTGCAAAGCAAAGTCTTGATCGCCTCCCTCGAAAACCCCTTTTTCAGGACCATCACAATCTCGGGGTCCAAAGTGTCAGACCCTGGGATAGAAAATCTGCCATTCTTTCTTCATGAGAGAATCCATCCTCTTGTCTAAAGGATCTTTGAGGAAACACACGTCCTCAAAGGCTAAATCCACCCCCTTGAAGACCTTAGAAAAGGAGGCGTCCAGTTTGGGGTATTTATCCCAAATATGTGAGTCTTCCTCAATAAATGGATAACACCTCTTAAGAGCCCCTAGATTTTTTCGAATCATTATGGATAGCCTCCTTAACTGATGAATGGGAAAGGTCATAGTGGAATCAGGACCAAATTTGGGATAAAACCCATCATATTTAGACTTAGCGGTGCAACTCCTATCCTCAGTGCCCATAGAAAGATGAACCATATGCTGGAGGTACAGTAAATCCTCTGGAGGAAAAAGGAATTTCAATGGTGAAACTGAATCAAAACCTGAACAAGGGCCCGCCTTCTCTTGTGGGGTATAGGCGCTCATACCAAAGCTTATTAAAAAAACAAGCAGGGAGGTTCCTAATTGCTATGTATTTTAACCCTCTAAGGTAAAACAAGAAGAAGAGGGAGACAAGAAAAAAAAAACACTTAAGATTAGCATAGTGCTTCCCCTTTAAGCCAGGAGCACATGTATTAGCTGGGTCTGGCAGCAGCGCCTAGTGCCGATGGGTGGAATCACCCCCTGTAGCAGATCACTCCCCCCTTCCATCAGGCTAAAAAAGTGGAAGAGGCATGCACGCATACCGCAGCCTGCCTCCGGAGGGTTCCACAGACCGCCCATTCCATCGGAGACTCACAAGTCCCAAATGGTATCGGAGGAGGGAGGGGGTGGTGGGAAGGGAACTCGGAAATCCCCCCTGACGATTTCCACAATGCTGTCTCAGACCATGAGAATAATTGTCTGAGGCTAGCGCTGACCTGGGAGTCCCCTGGGTCCCTGGCAGGCTGCTTCCAAAACCAGGGAATGGGTCAAACCCATCAGACCCACAGCGACCCAGTCTACGTACCTAAACCTGTAGTTCAGGAGCTGGTGGTCTGGCTCCTGCTCCAGGCAGGAACACATAAAGAACTGGTGTCTGGAGGAGGAGCTAAAGATTTAGTGTATTCTGGTGGTCATGTGTTCCTACCTTGGGACAGAGCCTTATTATGTCAGTGGTATGCTGCCCTAAGACTAAAGGTTTTTTCACTATGGTAGATGTATAGGATGTTGAACCGTGTGTATCAAAGATATGAAAAAAACAACATAGAATCCACAGTAACAAAGGGGAAGTTCAAAATAAGGGAATTTATAAAATGTATATCTACTCAAGTAATATATATAATACAATGTCTTTGTAGCTTACAATACATTGGGCAAACTGAGAACAAGGATTAGGGAACATGTTTACAAATTACAATGCGAGGAAGGGCATTGAAATACACAGCTTTTAATTACATCATAAACAGGTCCATAATTGCAACCTTTCTGTACTAACATTCATGGGTACTGAAAAAAACAAATTTCATTGGCAGGGCTCTAATATGACAAGTGCGCTCGCAGTAAGAATCTAGGTGGATATTTAGGGGGTGATTTACAACGTGTGCGACTTTCGCGTTTATGCAGGCAATATGCAGATTATATGGCAGATTTGTTTTTGAAAAGACATTCAATCTTGCTGAAGACACACTTTTATAGCATATGCCAGCGTTGGAGGGCTCTCAGAATATATGTGGGATATCTTTGGAGTTTCTGGGTTGTTTAAAAAAATGAAGAAAAAAAGTTTACTTGAAAATATAAAAGTCTTGTAGAAACATGATCATTCATTGTTTTTTCACATACTGGGTAACTTTCTGATGTTCATGAGCGAAAAAATAAATCAAAGATGTTAAAAAGAACTAAAATCTCTCCAACAATAACATTGATTCCTATGTGATTTGCCACTTAAATCTGGCAAATGGAAAAGGTGTTAACCAGCATGCGCTGCGCAAAATGACTGACATAAATCAGCAAACAATGAATTTGCTGGGTAAACAAGTGGAAAATGCAGAAAAAGAGCGAATAGTTGGCAAATAGCCAGGGAATGCCCAGTGAATCATTTTGTAAATGACCCCTTTAATATGGACTCATTCTCTCCCTTCGGTTTGAATGTGATTTTTTATTAATTGTTTTATTTTGGATAATTAGATTAATTTAATGTCTTTCCAAGCTTTTATGTACATAACTATGTATTTTTAGAATAGATGTATTTTTGTTTATCATGTGTACAGTGTATTTAATTAGTATTAATATGTACTTGTTGTGAAAGGATTACCGTATTTTTCGCCCTATAAGACGCACCTGCCCATAAGACGCACCTAGGATTTGGGGGAAGAAAATAAGAAAAAAAAATTTTCAATCAAAAACGCACCATTACAGACAGTGTGGCATTCCCCTATCCAATTCCCATAGGCCGTGTGGGATGCCCCCATTCCATAGACAGTGTAGCATGGTCCCATCCCATTCCCCATATATCCAGTGTGGCATCCCCCCCTCCCATTCCCCATATACCCATTGGCTGTGTGGTATCTCCCTCTCCCCCCATTAGTATAGGCTGTGTGGCATCCCTCTCCCCACATTCCCATAGGCTGTGTGGCATCCACCTCTCCCCCCATTCCCATTGGCTGTGTGGCTTTCCCCCTCCCCCCATTAGTATAGGCTGTGTGGCATCCCCCTCTCCCCATTCCCATAGGCTGTGTGGCATCCCCCTCCCCCCATTCCCATAGGCTGTGTGGCATACCCCTCCCCCATTCCCAAAGGCTGTGTGGCATACCCCTCCCCCATTCCCAAAGGCTGTGTGGCATCCCCCATTCCCATAGGCTGTGTGACATCCCCCTCCCCCCATTCCCATAGGCTGTGTGGCATCCCCCTCCCCCCATTCCCATAGGCTGTGTGGCATACCCCTTCCCCATTCCCAAAGGCTGTGTGGCATCCCCATCCCCCCATTCCCATAGCCTGTGTGGAATCCCCATCCCCCCATTCCCATAGCCTGTGTGGCATCCCCATCCCCCCATTCCCATAGCCTGTGTGGCATCCCCCTCCCCCCATTCCCATAGGCTGTGTGGCATCCCCCTCCCCCCATTCCCATAGGCTGTGTGGCATCCCCATCCCCCCATTCCCATAGGCTGTGTGGCATACCCCTCCCCCCATTCCCAAAGGCTGTGTGGCATCCCCATCCCCCCATTCCCATAGGCTGTGTGGCATCCCCATCCCCCCATTCCCATAGGCTGTGTGGCATCCCCATCCCCCCATTCCCATAGGCTGTGTGGCATCCCCATCCCCCCATTCCCATAGGCTGTGTGGCATCCCCATCCCCCCATTCCCATAGGCTGTGTGGCATACCCCTCCCCCCATTCCCAAAGGCTGTGTGGCATACCCCTCCCCCCATTCCCATAGGCTGTGTGGCATCCCCATCCCCCCATTCCCATAGGCTGTGTGGCATACCCCTCCCCCCATTCCCATAGGCTGTGTGGCATCCCCCTCCCCCCATTCCCATAGGCTGTGTGGCATCCCCATCCCCCCATTCCCATAGGCTGTGTGGCATACCCCTCCCCCCATTCCCAAAGGCTGTGTGGCATACCCCTCCCCCCATTCCCATAGGCTGTGTGGCATCCCCATCCCCCCATTCCCATAGGCTGTGTGGCATACCCCTCCCCCCATTCCCATAGGCTGTGTGGCATCCCCATCCCCCCATTCCCATAGGCTGTGTGGCATACCCCTCCCCCATTCCCAAAGGCTGTGTGGCATACCCCTCCCCCCATTCCCATAGGCTGTGTGGCATCCCCATCCCCCCATTCCCAAAGGCTGTGTGGCATCCCCATCCCCCCATTCCCAAAGGCTGTGTGGCATCCCCATCCCCCCATTCCCAAAGGCTGTGTGGCATCCCCATCCCCCCATTCCCAAAGGCTGTGTGGCATACCCCTCCCCCCATTCCCATAGGCAGTGTGGCATCCCCATCCCCCCATTCCCATAGCCTGTGTGGCATCCCACTCCCCCCATTCCCATAGGCTGTGTGGCATACCCCTCCCCCCATTCCCAAAGGCTGTGTGGCATCCCCATCCCCCCATTCCCATAGGCTGTGTGGCATCCCCATCCCCCCATTCCCATAGGCTGTGTGGCATCCCCATCCCCCCATTCCCATAGGCTGTGTGGCATCCCCATCCCCCCATTCCCATAGGCTGTGTGGCATCCCCATCCCCCCATTCCCATAGGCTGTGTGGCATACCCCTCCCCCCATTCCCAAAGGCTGTGTGGCATACCCCTCCCCCCATTCCCATAGGCTGTGTGGCATCCCCATCCCCCCATTCCCATAGGCTGTGTGGCATACCCCTCCCCCCATTCCCATAGGCTGGGTGGCATCCCCATCCCCCCATTCCCATAGGCTGTGTGGCATCCCCATCCCCCCATTCCCATAGGCTGTGTGGCATACCCCTCCCCCCATTCCCAAAGGCTGTGTGGCATACCCCTCCCCCCATTCCCATAGGCTGTGTGGCATCCCCATCCCCCCATTCCCATAGGCTGTGTGGCATACCCCTCCCCCCATTCCCATAGGCTGTGTGGCATCCCCATCCCCCCATTCCCAAAGGCTGTGTGGCATCCCCATCCCCCCATTCCCAAAGGCTGTGTGGCATCCCCATCCCCCCATTCCCAAAGGCTGTGTGGCATACCCCTCCCCCCATTCCCATAGGCAGTGTGGCCCCTCTCCCCCCATTCCCATAGGCTGTGTGGCATCCCCATCCCCCCATTCCCATAGGCAGTGTGGCCCCTCTCCCCCCATTCCCATAGGCTGTGTGGCATCCCCATCCCCCCATTCCCACCCCCCTCCCCCCATTAGTATAGGCAGGCGCCATAGTAATAAAAAAAAAAAAGTTAAACTCACCTGTCCGCTGACACCACTGCGCTGAGCGGCCGGCTCCGTGAATGGGGTGGGCGTGGCCTGCGCCGCAGCGTCGACGCAGGCCACGCCCACCCCATTCACGAGCTGGCTCTGTCCCGGCCCCGCCGCTGCGATCGCTGTCTTTTCAGGCAGCGATGACAGCGGCGGGGCCAGAGACAGAGCCCCTGCCGCTCCTCCATCTGCTCCCCGACATGCGATCACGAAGGTCCGGGCAGCGGGTGGGCGTGGCCTGCGCCGGTGCAGGCCACGCCCACCCACTGCCGGGACCTTCGTGCTCGCGTGTGGAGGAGCAGATGGAGGAGCGGCAGGGGCTCTGTCTCTGGCCCCGCCGCTGTCATCGCTGCCTGAAAAGACAGCGATCGCAGCGGCGGGGCCGGGACAGAGCCCCCGCCGCTCCTCTGGCCTCTCGCAGTGTGCCAGACAACGCGGGAGCGCCGGGGACGGGTGAGTTTTTTTTTTTTTTTTACATTTTTTTTTTAATTTTTTTTTTTTTTTTTTACATTCGCCCGATAAGGCGCACTGACATTTTCCCCCCACTTTTGGGGAAAAATAAGTGCGTCTTATAGGGCGAAAAATACTGTACATTCCTTCACCACTCTACAGAGTGTGCTGCAAGAAAAGCATCCTCAGTTCCCTCGGTTTACATTTCAGCAATACTAGATAACTATAACGATTGAAACTAGTTTAATAAGTGCAGGTTACTCACTGATATTTGTAAGATGTGTTGGGAGTGCTTATTTTTTGTTTATTTGACTCTATACTACTGTAAAAATAAATAACCTTACCGCAAAAATATCAAATATGTAAGTCCACAACCCACAATCTCCGCTGCTAGCTTCACTTATAGCCAAGCCCATTTGTGGGGACGCTTTATACGCCTCGCTGGACACGGTTGCCCCCAGGACTTCGTAGCACAAAGGATGTGGACAGGGGTGAAGGCGGATGAACCAGAGGCAAGACTGGGCAATGTCAGGTAAGCCGGGGTCATACACGGGTAATCAGTCCTTACTAGCGCAGCACCAAAGGGAGAGACAAGAGAAGAGTGGAGGTCAAGCCAGGGTTCAAGCCGGGAGGTCACGGGTACGCAGCACAAGGGATGAGTTGGATGAGGTGAAATCTTTAAGGCCTTCCTTACTAAGTTTACCAGAGGGATGGAGGTCAGGTTCAGACTTAGAGCAGGTCTTAACAGAGCCCTCAGCAGGGCATGCAAGGACAGAAGTAACTGGGCATTCTGGAATGGAGGTAACAGCTGGGCAAACCAAAGCAAAGGCAACAACTGGGCACACCAGAGCGGAGGCAACAACTTGGCACACCAGGGTAGAGGCAATAACTCGGCATGCAAGCGTGAAGGCAACAACTGAATTGGGTGAGCTGGGCACTGGCATTAGAGGCTCAGGCAAGGCAGGTACTGGCATTAGAGGCTCAGGCAAGGCAGGCTCTGGCATTAGAGGCTTGAACAAAGTAGACCCTGACATTCCCACATCGGAAAAGCCGAACTCAGGCACTTCTACCTCAGGTGCACCAAGCTCAGACTTGGAGTCAGACTGGGCAACGGATTCAAACTTAACAGATGATTAACTTGACAGGAGGCTCTAACTCCACAGCGGATTCAAACTCAGATTCCCGGACCAATCGATTTCCTCTCCCTGGGGCATCCAAAATTGTAATGTGTTCACCGCTGTGTGAAAACCCCACAGGTCCCCCATACACTTACCTTCTTTCCGGGGCCAACATGCGCAAGCTGCGGTCACATCCCCGCTATCCCTTTGGCAGGGCACATGCCCATGACAGGCATTTGCGAATGGCCAGCGCGGGCAAGCTCCCTGTTAGAGGAGCCGCTGGCCTTAGACAAAGGCATAGACAACGTGATGTCAGCGGCGATTGGGGTGCCCCAAAATTCTGGGTTTTGGTTCATTTTAAATCCTGCTTTTTAAATGTGATGTTACCTACAGAGACAATAGTGATTAAAACTAACAATAGGACTGCACATTAATTGTTTATTTACCAAAAAGAGATATGGGCGGCACCAAACAGTAAGCTATAGTACATGTGCCCCTTCTCTGGTGAATCCCTATTTGAATAAATGCAATACAAAGACAAGGGGTGCCCCAGCCCCAAGAAAGGGATAGAACCAGAGACTAACAATGGCACTCTATTAATTATGATGATAATGTATAGACTGCCATCAATAGTGGGGGGGGGGTGATTTTAATGTACCCCAGTGGGGATCCCTGATAAATCAATAAATTAGAAATTAATAATACTATATTAACAAATCAATTCATAAAGTGTCAAGTGCTTCCAGAGTGCATCAGATCACAGTATATATAGGCATAATAGTGCAAAAAAATGCTAACAATGAGCTAGGTGCAAATCACAGACAAAATACATAAAACATTATCATCTTACTTGTCAAGTAAAGTGCCATGTGCAGACCACCACTGGGACTCCCGAATCCCTGCAACACGTTTCATGACGTATAGTCACTTCCTCAGGCAGAGAACACAGCGGGTGTGTGCTGGCTACCCCCATTTTATACTCATCCATGCCCGTTCTTCCGCCCCATGCACTGCAAACCCGGCAGTCGGCGGGCGCACTCCCACCGGAAGTGCGTCACCGCCGGCTCGCCGGAAATGACGTGAGATGTAGAAGAAACGCTTCGGCCAGTGGCATGCCGCCTCCCACAGTACATGGGAGGTCGGGCTGCACAGATCTGGCCAAGGGCGGCACGGGACTGGGTACCGGGAGGCAAGTATTCCCCCTTGGGCAACGAGCATTCAAATACACAAAACAAATATACAAACCATTGTGACATGATATGTACATATATACATGATTTATAGATATAGATAAACATAATAAAAAAAATATGATAAACATGGCATCCTTTTATAAGTAAAGTCTTTTCACATTATGTTCTCGAGTGAGTTATTGAGGTATGGGTTACGGGTTTATTTTGGCACTTAATTGTCATTAGGCACCGATTATATGGGTAGGTCCCATTGATCATTAGGAGCTCAGTATGTGTAATATCCCCATAAATGGGGGTTTGTTGTTGCCCTTCATTGGATCATCTTTGGAATGGCCAATGGGGGCTCTTATTCAAAAGAAACACTTAGGTATGGGGTTTAGCTAGGGGCAGTTTTCTGTCCATACACTACCTTTGCACTAAATGTTTTCCTTTGTTTGCCTGTATGTGATTAGGTTTTACATTAGCCAGCACTCACCCACTGCGTTCTCTGCCTGAGGAAGTGACTATACGTCACAAAATGCGTTGCAGGGATTCGGGGGTTCCAGTGGTGGTCTGCACATGGCACTTTACTTGACAAGTAAGATGATAATGTTTTATGTATTTTGGCACCTACCGTACCTAATTATTAGCATTTTTTTGCACTATTATGCCTATATATACTGTGATCTGATGCACTCTGGAAGCACTTGACACTTTGAATTGATTTGTTAATATAATATTATTAATTTCTAATTTATTGATTTAGCAAGGATCCCCACTGGGGTACATTAAAATCAACCCCCCTTCCCTATTGATGGCAGTCTATACATGTGTAATATGTTTTTAATAGTCATTTTAATGTGTTTTGGTATGAAATTGTGAAAATTTAATAAACTTGATATGAATCATAATTAATGGAGTGCCATTGTTAGTCTCTGTTTATGCTAAGATCATTCAACATGTATGAATTACAATTTGCTTTCATTGCATTTAATAACATTGGATATCCATGATAGGTCCCTTTAAGACCTATCGGGGTATATACTAAACTGTACTAAAAATAAACTGCTACCAATAATATCTGGAGGGCAACAAGTGCCCACCCAGAAGCTGTAAAAAAAGTTTTCCCTATGGTGAATACTTGAGAGTGATGAGGAATTCTAGCGATCCAGGAGACTTTGATATAACAGTGAAAGAGTTCAGACAAAGACTGACTAAGGCCCTTATTTATGAAGGAATAGCGACAGGTAGCAACTGGTGAGCCACGAGAACGCCGGCTCCCCACCACAATCACACATTTATCAAGCCGATCCTGCTTAGCGACTGAGATAGCGCCAGATAGCCACTCATCATTATTCCAGCCTCAGCCCACAGCGCCAGCGTCTGACCTTGAACAGCGACAGGTATGACCTCTCGCTACCTGGCGCTCTCCAATGCATTTCAATGGAACAATCTTTAAATATTCATAATTAATTATTAATTTTTTTTTTTTTAAATGTGAAAAATTCTGTGACCACTTCTGGCATTTTAAATAATTTTTTTAAGGTAAAAAAAAAAAATGTACAGAATTGATATTACAGGTCTGATATTAATGTATTCATATTACAAAATTATTTTGAAAAATTGTTTTTTTTGGTTTCCAAAAATGTGGTTGTTTGGGGGTTAAAAAACTGCTTTTAACCCATCGCCGCCAGCGCTCTGGGGTTTAAACATGCATTTTACAGCGCGAGAATTGTTTGAGCGTGATTTGTTAATGAATATGGTGGAAGCCGGGGGCTCTGACCAGTCACTATCATGCGCTCCCATACAGCACGGAACCTGTCAAATAGCGACTCCTCACCCAACATTCAACATTACAGCAAACCGACGTCGCTATCAACTACCGAACAACGGCCAAGCACAGCGACTACTAGCGGGCGCTCTGAAAATGCCGCTACAGTCGCTCAACTGTCACTACCTGCCGCTGTTAATGAATCGGCCTCCCCGAGAGGGGATACACAGGGCAGACGCAAACAGTTGATCTGGGCCACAGTGCAGGCTATAGCAAAGCTGGTTCCCAGTACAGGGCTGTACCAGAGCTGGGTCCCAGTATAGGCTATAGCATACCTACCAACGTTTCTGGGTGGGAAAGAGGGACATTTGTTATATTAGGCCACACCCCCTCATTGAGAGTTAACAGTTAAAACAATATAAACACTTTAAATAGGTAAATTAAACATTTATTTATGCAGATCTGCATGTTAAACCCCAAAGAGGGACAAATGGGAACAACGAGAGACAGGGTGACGTGAACTCAGAAGAGGGACAGTCCCTCCAAATCAGGTATGGCTATAGTACCAACAATTAAGGGCTGTAGGCAAATTTTTAATTTTTGGGGGGCTGGTGCATGTGGATCCCTTGGCTGTTTGGAATTGTTTTTGTATGCGTTTTTTTTGCGCTGCAAACTTGTGACTTGGGCCATGCAAAACCTGTGAAAGGTCATGTCTTTGAAGTGTCCCCAATGCAATTCCCAACTTTTTTTATTTTAATGTGCTGCCAACACCACCAAAAAATAAACATGGATTGCAGCAGGTGCCTAGAATCCCCAGTGCAGGCCTGTAGCGAAGCTGGGCCCCAGTGCAAGCTATAGGGCCGACCATGAAGGGCCGTCGGCCCAAGACACACATGGCTAAGACACTTGGCTAAGACACTGGAAGGGTGGTGGGACAACAAAGACACAACTGTGGAAGGCCGCAAGGCCCAGCACGGACAGTGCAGACAAAGACACTATAAAGGGATGTAAGCCCAAATACAGACATATAAAGACACAAACTAAGAAGGGAAGTAAGCCCCAGTACAGACAAGATATGAAGGACCACAAGGCCCAGCGATGGGCGGGGCCAAGCACTTGCATTTATAGAAAACCCATCAGCATCATTACTGCCAGGTGAGGTTGAACAATGTGGCTCTAGAACCCAGGAAAGAACCACACCACAGCAGATAGAACTGACTGTAAACGATATAATTACTACAGCAAAGACCTTTTAAAACTACTGACAGAAATTTGTATCCAACATAATGAATGATGTCACCACCCTCAGTGGCTTAAACTGGACCAACAGCCTGGCACAGTTGGAAAAGAAAGGTAGTGGCCATTTCGGTGCTTCCTCTCCCAGCATCTCAGCCATGCTGCTGCCTGGATTCAACTGACATAACTGACAATGCACAGTAGCAGAAAGACCAACAGCACTTCCTGTTTGCAGGTGGCAACCATCTTACACACAGCAAGAGTTATAAAAAGGGAAAATTAATGTTATGTGCAGCAATCTAGATTGCCCTAGGCAGGGTTGTATAGGAGCAATGTTCGTTGGGTTGGTCTGGTTTAAGTCATTTTTGACTGTTGGTCCACTTTAAGAACATTCCCTGAGAACAGCTCTCCAGAATTAGACAAAATTGTAAATAAAACTGATAGAGATGGGCACCCCCCCCCCCCAAATGTTCGGGTTCTGCAAGTGCGGCTGGACCTAAAATAAATATTCAGAACCTGAACCCCATTAAAATCAATGGGGATCTGAACTTTGGGGGGTGGATGTTGTGGTGGGGTGCAGAGTGTTACCTGTCCCACCAGCAGCAGCTTTCTAAACTGGCTCCAGCTGGGGCTACAAAGGGGTTTATTTAAGAAGCGCTAGTGCCACATAGTGCCAGATAAACGTCAGGTGAATGTCAGGTCCCAGTGCAAAAGGTGCAGTCAAAAATCTAGAGCGCCTCTGATAGTGTCAGGTAGTGTCCCATCTATCATCAGCCCCGGCATTGGGATAAGTTCCCTACAGTGCCAGATAAGACCAGGAGCTTGCCCTGCACTTTGTGGCCTTGCTTGATGTGACGGTGAGGGGACATAGTCCTCATTTTGCTTTGTTACAAGTTTTGATAAAGTTGAGTGAGATTCTGAGGAATAAAGGAAGGGTTCCCCCCTATCATTTTAGCAGTATTACGCTATTTTGTATTTCTCTTTCTGAACACTTATGAGTGTATAAGGGCAACAGCCTAAAAGAGAACCAAACCAATAATAAGCTTACCATAATAAGCTTACCATCGATCTAAATATAAGTATTTGTGGAATTACTGGAAGAGGGAGGATCTAGACTCTGAGATGCTGGATTTATAAAATGCTCTGGAAGCATTATAGGTGTCTATAAGAACTCAAGATCCTGCTTCAGACACACTGGCTGTGCTTCCGATTGCGTGCACGTGTGTCTGGTTATACTTTCATGTATGTTTGTTTGTATGTGCCTGGGGGTACGTGCCTGGATGCATGGGAGTACAAGCTTATTTGGGATTGCTGGTTTAGGTATCTCCCAAACGCGTATGTGTGCACTTCCAGACATGCATGTGAACACCCTCAGGTGCACATGTGCACACTCCCAAATGTACATGTGCACACTTCCAGACATGCACCCCCGTATGCGTATACGCACACCTCCAAACTTGCATGCCTGCACTCCTAAACATACATGTGCGTAGTCCCAGACTCGCATGCATGTACTCCGAGGTATTAATGCAAGCACATGGATGCACTCCAAAACGCACATGCGCACACCACACTCTCAAATTAACAAGGAAACAAGAAATATTTCTGAGATATTTTTAACTAGTAAGGACAAGTAGGATATATTTTATAAAATGCATTATATATATATATTTGTATTTAAACTTTTCTTACATCATTTAACACCACTTTCAATTGTAATATTATTCGATTTACGGTCCACTTTAATTTACTGGACAAGCCAGTTCCACCAAATAGCACTTAGATACTTGGGGGAGTGCCTGTCCCGCACCTTATTAATAATGTGACTTGCCTACGTAGTGACCACAACACAGCTGAAGTGTGGTATACAATAGTGGGCTGCATAAGGGTTTAGTCTCTCCAGTGCTTTCTTGCTGCTTGAAAGCAGCTTTCTTGTTCACTGACAAGCAGTGTCTGCAATTATTTCAGACTAATAACTAAAAGCCTGTTATTATTGGCAACCTTCAGCTACCCTTACTCCAGAATTACAACATATGCCCACCCTAAACATCTGACAAACCTATTTCTGAACAAGAAGCCTATAAGTATCCTTACTACTGCACTCCAGATTTTAACCCATGATTTCCTTTACTCTCTCTGATCTTTAGGCTTTCAGAGTTTCTTTATCTTTACAGCGTCAGGGGGAATCCATTACACTATATCTGCTGGTCTGCCAGTGACCAATACAAACAAATCCCCTTATACTGATGATATACTGTAAACATGCTAAAAGTGGCTGACAGATAATACATTACAAAGCTGCAAATACATAATTGGGTTCCCATCATATGCCATACCTAAACCTTTGACTGTTTTTTTAAAATTTTTGATTGATTATTTTATAAGGATAGTAGTAGATAGCTCATAGATCCTGACACTGCTGTACCATCAGTAGTTACAACTTTAGACATAGCAATGTTACTATGAAAGTGGACCATTTACAGAGGACCAAAATCCTTTTAGGAATCCACCTTCTATGAAAGTTTACCTTAGGGGCATCCTGATTTGGGTTCTTCACACACTGTGACCCTGTCAATCACCATATACTCCCCTTGTTTACATGGCGCATGCACTGCTCAGCATTCCCACTTGGCACTCTCTGGCCACCCAGCAGGCTCGAATGTCTGTCAGGGGCCACCCAGGGCAGAGGGAGCAGGGATCCCACAAACTGTGCATTAGTATCATGACTGACAGAGAAGGGCAGCACTGGAAAAGTGGGAAGAGAGCTGGATGAGGCAGACAGCAGAGTTGAGAATAGTTTGGGGGGTGGTAGTCCATTGGCCAGTAGACCACAGAGGAGGATTTTGCATTAGTCTAGTCGGGCGATGATCAGGACATACACTAGAAAGTTGTGGTCCCAGGATCACCCTTGTGCATGGGAACCATAAGGTGGTCATAGTGCTGTGAAGCTTTTACCTTGCCCTAGAGTCTAAAAATCTTGTCTTAGTAGATAGAGTAGATCAGTGGACCAAAACCCAGGATAGTCAAAAGTTTTGACTATCCTGGGTTTTGGTCCTTTCCCCGGGGGCACCCTGATCAGGGGTGCCTCGCTGTGTAAAACCCCCCAGGACGCCCGAACGGACTCACCTCTTCCTGGTCGCACAGCGCGTCTAAGAGCAGCGGCTCTGACAGCCGCATCCTCCGCCTCCGTCTAACAGGGAGCATACCCGCGCCGGCCTTTCACAAAAGCGCCGTGCGACCAGGAAGAGGTGAGTTGGCTGCGGCTATCTGGGAGGGTTTCACACAGTGGGGCACCACGGATCGGGGTGCCCGTGGGGAAACTATCCTGGGTTTTGGTCCACTTTAAAGAGGAATAACACACTCGTTTTTCACTCTACTAATTGTTCCTCTCCAGTGGGGAGGGATCTGATTTTGGCTTTCTGACCAAGGACTGACACTCTGACGCCAGATCTGCTAGGAAAGCTTAATGGATCACATGCCACTGGCTGCACCCAGCCAGTTCACAAATGCCTGGTATGGGTGCACTGGCTCAGCTAAGTGCACAGCGGGGATGCGACCATAGCCTACGCATACCCCGTGGGATCATCAGCTATGTAAGTATACCGAGGGATTTTTAGGGTTACACAAAGCAGGATAATCGGGATGCCCCAGGAATTCTAAAAAATCTAGCCTTAAAGCAGATCTCCGCGATTCTTAGCGAATTTGTATGATGGGGACATTGTAATGCAGGATGTCTACCTTTGAAGGAGGTGTAGCTGATGGATGTGTGCACTGCTACTTACTGCCCCCACCTGGATTTGGATTCTGCAGCCTTTTTAAGCGACCTGGGGGTGGTCCAAGGAAACCTGATTCCTGCACCTGCAGTCTTTTTAAAAAGTGAAATGAAAGACTGTACAGTCCACCACCTAAAATTGTATTTTCCTGTCTTCTGGGAGACATCCTCATTGCATGTCTGCATGTTAAATTTTAGAGCATGAAAAATAGAATATATTCAGGATCACTAAGGGACATTGAAATGGATATTGTCCTTCTCCTTTACCACGATCTACTGGATAATAAATGCACTCCATGCACTTTCAGCAGGAGAACAACACCAGCGAGTGAAGGATATCACCAGTGCTGGTGTGTGGGGTAATATTAGAGCCCATCAATATGTATGTTAGGTTATAAGGCAAAATATTAAATGGCAGCCACTCATTTAATATAAAATCACCATGACATTGTATATGGTTGTGGGAAATAGCAAAATATATATAATTTTTTCCCTCACAAACCATCAGAAGAAACTATTTAAATAAAACAGGGGTCCCAGTTAAGCTGATTCAACATGGACACCCCTCAAGCCTGATTTGGGACTATAAAAAAGTAGGTTCCTTCATTCTGCCCGGTCACAAAGGAAGTGCAGCACTGTATTCTTGGTTTTTAAATCTAAGTGCCTATGGGAATCATGGGTGGTGGTTTTGTAGCTGAATTTCGGCTGCTGGAGCGATTGGGTGATGAACCTTTTTACCCATTAACCCTTGTGGTATCTATCAAGAATACATTGCTTTGCTTCCTTGGTGGGACTGGGTGGAATGCGGGGACCAGACGACTGATTTTTAGACAGGTTAATGTTTACTTTAGAACCATCTTAAAAAAAACAGATGTAGGTGAAAGTGCTATCAGGGTTAAATGCAGAAGTTAATATAACCTGGCAACTGCTCTACTCACAGGATAATTTAAAATGCATATGCCATTTTTTGCTTTATGAGTTTAGGTTTAGCAATGCTTACACACTGTGAGTAGAAATTATATCGACCTTGGCAGTGAAGGTTCTTCATAATTAATTTGTAGTTAGACTGTTTATTATTTGTACATTATTTTTTGTACTGTACAAAAAACACTTTTAAAGATATATTTGTCTTTACAGATCCTCGCCTTGGCATTACAGTACACTGTCCATCTATTAAAATGTGAAGTGTGCCAGATGCACCAGTGTCTAATGAGGAACAGCTGCCAAAATAGAAGTTTCCAAATATCATTTATAAACTGCCAAGCGTATCTTTCCCTGGAGGCTTAAATTTGAAACACTTAATACTAAATGTTAGAAAACTCCACTTTTAGATGATTCAGATTAGTGAGGTTTGAAAGTTTCTTGTGTAGGAAAATCCGTATTCTTACCTGTGTTGTGATGTATGAATGTAAAAAATTAAGACTATTTCCCATCCTTTTGCAAATCCATCACTATGTCATCGGGCCGCTCCAGTCATAGGTCGGAGGCGAGAGTGCTCAGGATGCAGCTGCTAGCAATCTCATTGAAGAGCATCATGACATAATCACGGCTAATGGCTCTGATTGCACAAAAGCCTGCACTTGTGTCATTGGACCAGGAATAGGTGAGTTTTACAGGGCGTTCTGGGGGGTTTCACACATCCCAATGTGGAATACTCCTGGTGCAGGGACAAAACCACAGGGTAGTAGAAATCCTGAGTTTTGTTCTGCTTTAAGAAGAGTTCTAGAAAAAGGCCATGGGACTTAAATCAAATGGCAATGATTGCCTATTGTTTGATTTGATTTAAAACACAGCTTTGTTCCAGGTAAACCTGGGAAATTTTAGGCTCAGGACTATAACCACACCGATAAGTTGGTATAAGTTCTATCTCAATTTATTGAATACATTGACATACATATATAAAACCAATTGTCCACAATCGTGGCCTTATTTACAATCAATGATATTGTTGTTTACATCACAGTACATATAGCATAAAAACCTGTCCTTCCTTGTTACACAAAAAACTCTCATGAGTATAAAGTACAATGTATCATCAGTTTTTCAATGGGGCAGACATGTATCATGTTTCGCCTTACACGGCTTCCTCAATGCCCTATGTGTGTAACAAGACAGACAGACATTCCATATTATTAGTAAGTTGGTTAGTATCAGTTAGTCAGTATCAATAACTTCTTGCTGTATTCATTTAGGAATTCAATAAAAAACATGACAATGCCTGGTTCTGATGTTTTCACAAGTAGTAATAATATCTCACATGTGGATTACATATTTCACAAGGCGAACCGGTGGTGTGCGCTCTCCTGTTTGTTAAATCCCATGCCAATTAATGTGTAGAAACCCACTACATCATCTATTATTATTGCTTGAAATATTAATCTTATTTAAGATAACCTCATGGTTATTCTTGGGTTAAAGCTAATTATTTATGGGTACCTGACATGGTTGTAGTCATCTTTAAGCAGTTAGCCTATGGAGCCCTAAAGGGCAATTTTCATTTCAGAAGAGGTCCCGTGCCCCCGCAGTGATCTCTCTGCATTAAGGGAACAAAGAGAGGGAACTCATGCCCATATGCCTTTACAGCAGTTAAAATGGTCTAAATGAGATGGAATGGTTTATGACTTGCCTGTATATTCCAGTCAAACCTCTTGCAGGGCAGTCGCGGTGGCAGGTAAGTCTTTGTAACCAGGACGGATGCAGGTCTGCATATATGCTCTTGTATCCTATATTCGCGCGGCTTCCCCACGTCCAAAACGTCTCTCTTATGCTCCAAGTCCGCCCGATGGCTACTTACCTGGCAACGCGCCAGCGACGCTCATTTATGCGCCCCGAAAGGACGAGGCGCACAGACCAGTGGAGCGCAACAGCGTCAGAACCGGCATCCGCCGGAAGTGACGGAGTGCATTACCACACGTGGAGCGCATCATCATCAAAGACCGGCATCCGCCGGAAGTGACGATGCGCACCACCCCATGGAGCGCACCAACGTCAAGAACCGGCTTTAGCCGGAAGTGAGGGAAAGACAGACGCCGCTGGTCCAGCTCCACACTGGGTACTAGGGTGCCATATTTCTGGAGACACGCCAGTACGACGGGAATTTAACACCCGGCGGGTAGCGGGACTCACTCAATTCGGCACCCACCCTCAATTATAAAAATGCTGTTCACATGAAACATTGTCCTAGGGGAAGGCAAGAGAGAAAAGGGATCAATTGCCAAGTTATCCCCATTCACAAAAGGAAAAACCCTTTCATAAATAATGACATTGATTTGATTTAAGGAATTAATCACTGCTGCCATGATGGAAATATTTTGTTGTATTCCCCTTTGAGGCAGAAAGCCTGCTTGAAACGGTGATATACATAAGTGAAGAAGACCTTTTAACTGTTAATTCTGGTGTATAATTTGAGGCTGATGTTTATAAGGGAAATAGGGTGGACATTTGAAAAAGGTGTTTGGGAAGGTTTGGAATTACCTGAATTGCCATTTTGGCAAATACTTCAATTAGTTAAGATTTACATGTATTAGCCTTCAGCTGGTTGAAAACTTTGGAAACTTCCTCCTTTGTGAACTTTGACTCAAGCATGAGATTAGTATGTTCAGGCAAGTTTGTTTTTCTCCTTTTGTTTATAAAGGAGTGATCAGGATTTGTTTTTTTGGCACTCAGTTTATACATTTTACTGTAAAATTGTTCAATCTCTGCATGCGTACATTTTAAGGCTCTGTCTTTCCCTTTGATTTTGTCTAAAACGTTTATAATGGCTTTATATTCATAATACACTTTTTTAAAATTAAGATTTGTTTTAATTCGTATCCTGACCTGTACTAGTTTTTTGTATAATAGTTTTGTCTAATGTGATCCTAAGTTGTGCTTCTAAATTACTGCTGTTGTTTAGTATCTTGTCCATTATAGCCCTACACTCTTTGTTGTGTCATGCTGAGATTGTTTGAGCTAAGCCACTAATGTATGCTTTATGAGAGTCCCATTTCAAGAGATGAGCGAACCAAACAGGTAGAACACGGTTTTGACCTGAATTACAGGAAAAGATTGCTTCTCCTTGGCTGGCCCCCTGTGGCTGTGACCTGTGGTGTGGAGCAGGTTAAATCCCGCCAGGTTAGTCTTCTTCATTCTACCATGAACCACGTGAAGTTCGGGTTCGTGGCAGAATGCGAAAGACGAACCTGGCAGGATTTCACTAGACCACCCCACAGGAGATAGTCACGTAATGAGCCATCTATCCACCATAATTGAGCTGGCTGTTGCAGAGAGAGCATTGCTTTTAGAACAGGGACAGTTTAGCGCATTTTGAACCGCAGCATAGAAGAAAAGAAGAGACATGAATAGAAGCGGGCACAGTGGGATGCCGAGGGGGGTGTGTGCTGCATATAAAAACTGCATCTGTCTGTGCTTGTATCTGCTGGCTATTGTAGTCCATCCTGTAAAGTCTGAAAACTTCAGTGAGGTTTTTTTATTTTTTGACCACATCTGGTTTAGCTGTCCCCCCCCCCCCCCCGCCACTGTCCTATTTCACCTGTCAAGGAATTTTTTTAGAGGGCAGTTCTGTTTAAGTGAGCACACACTGTATCTCTCTGAGTTGGGGTCCATGGTGCCTCAGTGTTTACAGTTTAAAAAAAATCTAACATTTTTTTTAGGGCAGCTCTGTGTAGGCCTCCTCTCTCTCTAACTTGGGGTCCACAGTGCTTCTTTGTTAAATACAGTTTTACAAAAATAATCTTTTTTACCTGTTTTTTTTGGGGGGGGGCAGATTTATTTTAGTGGTGCAGACGCGGACTCTCTCTAGGTTGGGGTCCATGGTGCCTCTTTGTTAAATACAGTAAAAAAAAACAAGGGGGGCAGCTCTGTTTTAAGTGTGCAGGCCCAGTCTCTCTCTAAGTTGAGGTCCTCTTTGTTAAATACAGTTTATCTTTTTCATTTGCCAAGGAATTTTTTTTGAGGGGGGGCAGCTCTGTTTTAGCTGTTCAGGCACTCTCTCTAAGTTGGGGTCCACGGTGCCTCTTTGTTAAACAAAATTAAAAAAAAAAGGGGGCATCTCTCTTTTAAGTGTGCAGACCCCATCTCTTTCTAAGTTGGAGTTCACGGTGCCTCTTTGTTGTAGGTTGTAAAGGGACTTTTAAAGTGAAGTACAAGAGAACTATGATGAAACTTTTGATCCAGTAGTCAAACATGCGACAATAATGAGTTTGCTAACATTACCCACCACAAGGAAAATGCAAATGAGACACTTTGATGTGAAAACAGAATTTCTACATCGTGAGTTAACAGAAGACATCCACATGGATCAACCACCAGGGTTCAAAGATGAACAAAGGTCAGTCCTAGTATGCACACTGCTATATATTTCTGGTAAGGTTGCAGAAATAAAATAATAAAATATGAAATTAGTCTATACACCTTTATTTTCTATGCAAAACAGGAAAAATGTTTATTTTATTTTTATAGTTTACATGAGTATGTTGCACTATACAGTTTTCCCGATGAAGATCTTGTGCTGGGAATGTACAGGAAGAATGCAAAGCCGGCGTAAGGCCTTTAGTGTAAATAAAAGCGAAACTGGGAAGCAATTATTTCTAGATATGTATTCTTTCAGAGGCTGATTTCTCTGCGGAGTGAGTAATCTAAATCAAATTCTAAATCAAAAAGAAAAAAGTTCCTATTAGATTGACTGGTAATTTAAGGAATTGTGAGAAGTTTTGTTAATTAATCCTGGGAACAAGAGGTTCATATCACAGTATTTTAGGCAAACTGTAAAAGTTCTTTGACGACTCAAAATAACTGTAAAAGATTTATCAAAATCCCCTAATGCAGAGTTACATAGTTAGTATGGTTGAAAAAAGAGATGTCTATCAAGTTCAACCAAGGGACGGGTTTGGGGAAAGTTATTTTTATTTATTTTATTTTATTTAACTAATGATAGCTACTAGGAACTGGACGGCATATTCCAGGAAATGACATCTCTGCCCCATGATTCGCTTTAGAAGCAGCTGTTTTCCATTGTACACTGTTTTTCAGCCTGTGGTCTACCAGTACCCCCAGATCCTTCTCAACTAGTGACTCCCAGTTGTACTGCCCCAAAGACATATGTGGTCTTCAGGTTATTAGACCCCAAGTGCATCACTTTACACTCAAGTCAGCCTAAAGCTTGTGAACATCTTCATCAGACTGCACTGTGCTACTTATCTTGGTGTCAAAAATACAGACAGGGCTCTTAATGCCATCTTCTATGTCATTTATAAACAAATTGAATAATAGAGGCCCCCGCACTGAACCTTGGGGTACACTGCTGACAATATAACAGTGTTATATTGCTTTCAAAGGGGCAGTTCTGCACCAATGATGTTAATATTGATTGATATTTTGCACGGGAAAAAGACAACATTGCTCACAACATAGCAGAGCAACATACAGAATATACATTTGTTTGTTTTAATTTATGTATTTATCACTCTGAAGATGTCACATTTAGGGATGACTGAACCTGCTTAAGTTCACCTGAACTTGCCGCTAAGTCTGGTTCGGTCAATGGGGACCCGAACTTGGAGGACCAAAAATGGCTGTAAATGGGGGTAGCAAGGGTTAGAGGGCTGCAAATCGAGGGGAACACTAGGATGATTGCCCTGCAGAAAATGGGCTGGGGAAAGTACTCAAAATAATAACAGAAAACAAAAAAATAAATACATACATAAATTAAAAAAATATATTTTTTTATGGGCGTTGGGAGGGAGGTGTTGAAGGTGAATGTGGCGGTGTAAGCGAATGAGAAGAAGGAGGTTGATATGGCAGAGGCGGAGCAGGTAGCAAACACTTTAACCCCTCACTCAGGTGCTGGCACAGAAGTCTCATGGGATCCTTGTTTTGTTCATCTTAAGGAATGTAAGCATATCCACATTGGCTGTGGATAGTCGGATCCTTCCTGCAATGCTGAATACACGTTTTGATATGACACTTGCTGCAGGGCATGCCAGCACCTCCAAGGCATAGAGGGCCTATCGCTCAGTACCAGGAGATGAGTGAGCAGGTAGTCATCCACCATGCAAGTCAAAGTCTGCCTCCTGGTACTACGGGCCATATCTGATGGTGGTGGATGTCATCATATAGCATTAGTGACTCCATTACTTGTGGCTGGGACAGCCTTGCTGATTATAAGGTGAGGTGGAGGGCCCAGCACTCTCATCAGAAGTGGAGTGGGTGGAAGACAATCCCATGGAACTGGTAGCACTGCATGTCATATAATCTACAACTAACTCAACTTGTTCTAGCCTCACCACTTTGCCAGCAGTATTGGGGCCTACAAAATTGCACCCTGAACCTTAGCGCCTGCTTGCACCAGTGGAAGGTGTAGCAGGCAAGGATGAAACACGTCCTCTTCGTGCAGCACCAGCTCCATTACCAGCAGCAGCAGAAGCACCACATCCATGTCCCTGTGCCTTATTTGCTGCTTTCTGCATTGTTAGAAACCTGCAGTTACAGCGGCCTGAAGTGGACAATTTAAAAAAAAAACAGGAAAATGACACTTAAATGCACTAAATACGTGAGCAGTGATCCCCAAGTGGCCTGAACAATAGGTATTATAATTATTATACAGTAGTTACACACAAGTATCCTTAAGCTTTGGATACTCCAGAAACAATTGGTATTAAAGAACAGTGACCCCCAAACGGTTTGAGCAAGTGGTATTAAATCGTAGTGACACCCAAGTGGTTTGAGCAAGTGGTATTAAAGAGCAGTGACACACAAGTGGCCTGAACCAGTGGACACTACACATTTTAAAAATGAACCAAATGGATACTCCACTAAAAGTGGTATTAAAGTGTAGTGACACCCAAGTAGTTTGAGCAAGTGGTATTAAACAGTAGTGACACATAGGTGCTCTGAAGCAGTGGATACTCCACTAACACTTGGTATTAACGAACAGTGACCCCCCAAGTGGCCTGAACAGTTGGTATTAAACAGTAGTGACACACAAGTGCCCTGAATCCGTGGACACCCAGCTAAAATTTTGTATTAAAGTGTAGTGACACCCAAGTGGTTTAAGCAAGTGGTATTAAACAGTAGTGACACACAAGTGGTTTCAGCAAGTGGTTGTCACGAACAACCTGTCCGCCGGTCCCGTGGTGTCTGCGGGCTCCGGCGCCTGTCTGCTTTTGTCCCCGCTCGGCGGCTGCATCTCCGGCGGGTCGCGTCAGAGCGAGCGGGGATGAGCAGACACACCCCCTCGCCTCCTCTCTCCTCACTGACAGCTCGTGCTCGTGCGCGCACAGCTGTCTTATGACCGCCAGTCAGCGCGCCGCCGGAGGCTGGTTTAAGGTGGGCCAATGAGCCCTTACATTTAAGGTGGACCAATAGGTCAACCTTCACTGGGGCTGAAACGCCCTTTTGTAATTACACTGGGCAATCAGCCCAAAGTTCATAGTTGCACCAATCATCCCACTCCTTGCCGTCCAATCCCGTCAGCTCCCCAATAAAGTTTTGTTCCCCACACTTGTTCGTTGCCCGTGATAGCGTGCTGCTGGGTGTGATAATCTGTATCCGATCTTTTCCGTTATTGATCTTGCTGTGTATGACCATTCTGTGATTGCCGCCTGGACCGACCTTTGCCTGTTTCCGACTATGATTTGCCTGCTCCCTTGTACTGCGTACCCGTGACCTCTCGGCTTGATCCTTGGCTCGACTTTGACTACTCTTCCGTCTCATCCTTTTGTGCCGCGCTTATCTGGACTGATCTCCCGTGTATGACCCTTGCTTGCCGGCCTCGCTCAGTCTCGTTCCTGGTTCATCCGCCCTTCTTCCCGTAAGTCCGCATCCTTTGTGCTACCAAGTCCTGGGGGCAACCGTGCCCGGTGAGGCGTATAAAGGGTCCAAGCACACGGGGCTTGACTATAGGTGAAGCTAGCAGCGGAGATTGGGGTTGCGGACTTACTTAGAAGGCGGGTGTCCCACGGGACCTGACAGTGGTTTTAAACAGTAGTGACACACAAGTGGCCTTAACCAGTGGAAACTCTACTATCTATTGGTATTAAAGAGTTGTGTCACCCAAATGGTTTGAGCAAGTGGTATTAAACAGTAGTGACACACAAGTGCCCTGAACCAGTGGACACTCCACGAACACTGGGTATTAAAGAACAGTGGCTCCCAAGTGGCCTGAACAGTTGGTATTAAAGAGTAGTGACACACAAGTGCCCTGAACCAGTGGATACTCCAGTAAAATTAGTATTAAAGAGTAGTGACATCAAAGTGGTTTGAGCAAGTGGTATTAAACAGTACTGGTACTCAAGTGGTTTGAGCAAGTGATTTTAAAGAGTAGTGGTTTGAGCAAGTGGTGTTAAACAGTAGTGACATCCAAGTGGCCTTAACCAGTGGAAACTCCACTAATAATTGGTATTAAAGAGCAGTGGCACCCAAGTGGTTTGAGCAAGTGATATTAAAGAGTAGTGACATATAAGTGCCCCAAACCAGTGGTCACCAAACCAGTGGCCTTAAGTGCTCTGAATCAGTGGATACTCCAATAACAATTGATATGAAACAGTGCTTACACCCAAGTGGTTTGAGAAAGTGGAATTAAACAGTAGTAACACATAAGTGCCCTGATCCAGTGACCCCCAGGTGGCCTGAACAGTTGGTATGAAAGAGTAGTGAAACACAAGTGCCCTGAACCTTTGGATACTCCTCTAACAATCGGTATTAAAGAGCAGTGACCCCCAAGTGGCCTGAACAATTGGTATGAAAGAGTAGTGATTTTTTTCAATAAAATCATATTGCATGTGAAAACAGCGCTTTATGAGATTTTCAGATAAAATATAACTGCTATCCACACCTTGCAGTTTTTCAAGAAATACAACCCTTTACATTCGAAATACCCCCACAAACTAAATATTCTCTGGAAATACACACCTCAAGCGTTCTATGCATACCAGACTTGTTTACATCAGCACAGTTTTCTGGAAGTAATCCATTAATGAATTCTTTGGTTGCACAACAGAATCAAAGCCACATTTTCCCCCCCAAAAAACACCTTATGCAAACAAGAAAAAGAAAATGAATTCTGAAAAGAAAGGTTCCCCGAACAGAACAATACCCAACATGCATAGGTACTGTCAAGGGAAGAGTTGCCAAACACCCCAAAGTAAAGCATGCACGTAAGGGTAATTTTACTTAAAAATGTCAGCTCTGCAGACAAAGTGTGCATCTTGCACTTTTTCAACCAAAACAACCATTTACATTTGGAATACCCCCCACAAACCATATATTCCCTGAAAGTAAAGATGTTAAGCTTTCTAGGCGTACCCAGCTTGTTGTAGTGGGCTCATCTTTCTGGAAATAATCCCTCAAAGAATTCTTTGGTTGCACAGGGTTTCACAAAAAAAAAACCCATAAAATATCAACAAAAAAAAAAGTTAAATCTAAAAGTGCAAGGTCCCCCAAACAGAACAATACCCAACATGCAGAGCTACTTTTAACCAAATTTAACTGGCAGCCTACTTGAGTCTGTGTCACCCTCTGTCGACGGGTCATTTTCACCATTTTGTGCTATGTTTAACTGTGATCTTTGCAGGAATTTCCAGGAAAATTATATTTTGTTTGCAGCAGAGTTTATGCTTTTTCGACTTTTTTAAAGATATTTTTGAGTAAAAGACAAAAGAAACCCCAAAATTATTTTTAAAAGTATCGTTTATCTTAAATAAAACAATTATTAAAGAAAACCATATTGCGCGTAAAAGCATAAGACTACCCAGTCCCCTAGCGATCCTTTACAGCTGCTGGGTGATCGGTGGAGGGGGGCTGGGGGGGCAAGGGATCACAGCCCCTTGCCCCTTCAACCCTCTCCCCACCAATCCCCGGGCGCGACTGCCTTCAGGCGGTTGTGAGATGATGTAACAGATTACATCATCTGCTCTACCCACAAAAGGCGGGGCTAGTGGTGGGCAACAGCGGAAGTGGGGTACAGGGCCTATTTTTGGAAGAGCCTTGGGTGCGATCGAAGGCCCCTGTCTCTGTGAAGAGGAGAGCCGGCAGGAGGAATGAGTATATGTCTTTTTTTTTTCTTTAGAAGTCATCGGCAGAAGCTTGGGGGGAGGTCCTGCCCAGTCAATTAAAATAATAAATTTATCACCACACAGGCAGTTCTGATCCCACAAAATCGTATGGACTTTACCGATCCACTTTCAGCACTGCCGACAAGGGTGCCTACAGTGCTCTGCATGGTGTGTATTCCGATTGCTAGTCACAATAAGCAGGCGTCCTCGATAATTGCCTGTAGGAGGTCCACCGCTGTTATGCTTGCATGCAGACTAGAGGCCAGATGTGAGGTAAATGTAGCTTTTGACATTGTCTTTATTGCCTCCATTAATTTTATTTAGATATGCTGTGTTGGTTGAAGTTATACATCATACAGGGAATATTGATCATTCACGTAATTCCTTAGTGTATAGAAGCTTGTAGCCTAATGCCCTATAGAAGCCCTACCACAATCATTAATCCACAAATTAAAGCAACAATGTAGACTAATTCAGTCCCTCTCCAGGCACACACTAACTCTCAAAAACTCAATTATATGTAAATAATCTACATATTCTATGTGAAGATGCTTTCTTTGCTTTAATTTCTGGGTGGTGGTTGAGCAAGGAAGGCTATGTCATGGTGCAGCTTTGATATTGAGCATGATCTGCTGTGGAGAGGGTCATCTGCAAGGCCACTGTGGCTTTCCATGCTCACTTATGCTTAGAGCACCAAGGTACAGTTGGCAATTAGAACACTTTTTTGTGTTGTCCTGGAGGAATGTATTTGAAAGGAAGGAAAACTTTGAAGCCTTGCTGCAACTTTTACTCTGCAGTGCAAGAAATAGAGAAGAGACACAAGGCATCACGTGAACTGCTTGTAGTCTCACCATTGCCGTGGGGTTTACAATCCCTTTAAATGTGATGGAGGCCTGGAGCAGAAAGTCTAGTGGTGGCCTCCTGTAAATAACTGTAGATTAATTGTTTCCCTTGTGTAGGCCCCCAAGTGGTGGAGGCCCTGGGGTGGGCACCCTGCCCCATTTTCATGCCCAGGCTTTTAGTAACATTGGGAATAGCCTGTATAAGTGATGCTTTGATTACCTTTTGCTAGTGTTGGGTGAACACTCCAAAGTTTGGGTTCAGCATTTTTGGCCGAACTTTGAATGAAAGTTTGGGTTCATTGAAATCAATAGGAACCCGAAATTGGGGGGCTTGCTATCCTGCCTCTGGGGGGCGCTCGGCCCTCCCATTCCTCACCCACCTGTCAAGGGGCTCCCAAAGGCAGAATAGAGGATTACAATTGTGATTTTGTGTGTGGTGGGGGAGGCGCAGAGAGTGCACCAAGCACTACTGTACTTACTTGAGCCCCAATACAGTCCCTGGTCAAGGTACTGGCACTAGAATGGCAGTGATTTTTCTGTGGCCCTGGCTGTGGACCATGTGAATGGAATGCAGCCACCGACCAGGAACAGGATTGGGGCCCAGGTATGTTTTTTACCCTTTAGATGAAGCTGGTTGATGGGCCAACCAGCTTTTCCATGTTTGGGCCGAATACCAAACTTCTGGCTGAAGCCCGTGTTCAGGTTTGGGAACCCGAACTTTGTGGTTCAGGCTCCATCAACACTAAACACATCAACTATTAAATATATAAACAGCAGAGGAAACTCAAGGAAGTCAATAACAGTAGTGTTGGGCGAACCCCCCAAGGTTAAGGTTCCGCAAGTTCGGTCGAACTTTGGATAAAGCCTTTGAAATCAATGGGGACCCAAACTTCGGGGGGAGAATTTACCTCTGGGGGTTCCTTCGTCCCCCACTCTGGGGCTGTCTGTCAAGGGCCCCCAGAGGCAGGCTATAAAAAAATTGTTATGGTGACTGGGCGCAGAGTGTGCAGCAGGAAGCGTCTTTAGCTCACCTGAGCCCCGATCCAGGCCTTAGCCAGCAGTTGGCATTCGGCTGCCAAACGGCCCATGACTGGGGCTACAGAAAGATGGCTGCCACTCTCATGATGAAGGACACTCCTTGTGCCAGCTCTGCCAGCAGCCTATCAACTAGCTTTTTCATGTTTGGGCCCAATATTAAACACAGACTTCTGGCTGAAGTCCATGTTCGGGTTTGAGAACCCAAACTCGCAAGTTAGGGTTCACCCAACACTAATTAACAGTAAGACCGCACCAAGTAGCACTTCTTAACATTTACCTGCTGGTCTGGTGCCCCATATAATCCTTAACAATCAATCAGCTTTGAAGGGAAAACTTGTACAGCACTGTGTGTCCACATGCCCAGCTGCCCCCAGTCTAAAAACAAAAATTAAAAAATCTAGATAAAATAAAAAAAAATGCTCTTGACCAAAATCATGATGTATATATAGCAGAGGGGGCTCAAGGAAGTCTGCACAACCCCCCTTTGGGGCATCACAATTTGGGATGCACTGCCGTGTGTCTTCTGGCAGCTGGCATGGTGCCCCACTTAACCTATGGTGTTTCATCAAGCTTGGGGGCTAAGCATATAAAGCTGGGGGTAGCTGGGCAGGTGAGCACACAATGCCTTTCAAGCAATCTACCAAAATGGGGTGATTCTCAGCATTCTCATGTGGCACCAGAGCAACAGCTGACAATGAGGTAATGCAATTCTGCCCAGTGTCTTATTTGCTTAAGTTGTGGGGATGAGCAGTCCTCCAATCATTTCTTCTTTTGTTCACATAAATGACATCACTGAGTTCCATTGGCTATTGCTACTATCTTTACTTCTTGCTTTGGTCAAGGGCAGATCATTTTTTTAATCTAATTTTGTTGGGCTAGGGTTCATTGGGCTGGGCAGGTGGCACACAGTGCTGCACAAGTTGTACAAAAAAAATGTATTAGATCAAAGAAATAATTGATGGAAAAGGACTTGGAACAGAAGATCTTGTTGCCTAGATCTCATTATCACAGATGGAGGGGGGGGGGGGTTAAATGGCCCTATGATCCACTTAAATAACTTGATGTTATTTTAGCTATGCATACAGACACCCGACAACTGTTGTTATTCAATTCACAAAAGACAGAGCAATTGTAATTGGTAAATGCACAGGGCTAGGTGCTCTTTAAGGTAAAAATATCCATGTAGTGCTTCCAAGTCAAAATGAGTACACTCACCACAGGCTAGGTAAACCTCCAAGGAAATAACTTTATATAACATTTATATAACGTTATAAAGGAAATTGATATTAAGGTTGCACTCCAACTGCTGCCACCACTGTGTTTCATTGGTAAACAACTTTAACTAGGTTGGCGGCACAGCGAACAAGATGGATTTACCCACTGGGGAAAAGCCTCACTGACTATGGAATGGGATTATCTGGTTCTTGAGGGGGATGGTGTTTTTGGTTCAGAATATTTTTTTTCTTATTTTCCTCCTCCAAGGTGCGTCTTATGGGCAGGTGTGTCTTATATGTATCTTAAAAACAAGTAAGGCCAAGGTTAGGGCCTGCTGGATCAAAGGTGTTTAGATTTAGATTTAAATTTAGATTCTTTTCTAAACACATCTCTCAGCACATTAGACCCACTCCAGGTTGGTTCAACTGTCTAAGCCCAATAAAGGAAGGGTTAGATGAGTGTGCAGTTTTAACGTGGAACAAAACCTGTGATTTTCACTCTCCTGGATTTTGTTACATAGCCCAGGGGCATCAAAAAATGCCCCACTGTGTGAAACACTCCCAGATTGGCCCATTTAGACTCTCCTCTATTCCAGTGGTGCCTGCGCAGGCTCCAGAGCCGCCCACTGAAGTGGTATTTTTGGCACACATCTCTAAATATTGTGAACAGGGAGTGTAAGTGGCACATTCCCTGCTGCTTTGTGCTCGTGCCCCAGCCTGTCTGAATGACCAGGAGCTGAAGGAGCGCAATGCCCGAGGATGCAGGGATCCAGCCACTCTTGCTCCCCATTCACAAAGAAACAAAGCTAAAGCCAAATTACGTCAGTTCAGTGGGCGGCTCTGATTGGACGAGAGCCCAAGCATTCACCGTTGGACAAGGTACAGGTTAATGATTACTGGTGCCCATGGGGGTTTCACACAGCAGGGCGTCCCAATTTGGGATGCCCCAGAGAAAGGCACAGTGGGTTTTGTTTCGCTGTGTGCTGACAGGTTGTGAGCTTCAAATCTGCACTTGATGTTATATATGTGCTTACATAAGCAGATTCTTGGTCCACAAAATGGTATCATGCTATGTTGTACCTTTTTATCCTTTTTGGTTTTATGCCTTTATTGAATTCATTTGTATGTTATGAGATTGGCCTGTCTATTGGAAAAAGGATTTTTGGAGTACTGATATCAACTTCCTAAATACTTTTTGAATTATTTCCCTAAATTGGAAGATTAGCCGGTGGCAGGTGCACTGATAACTTGGAAGCACCTTGGTGGCTATAGTCATCTTAAAAAGGGCCTAGCCCTGTGCCTTTACTAATCATCATTGCTCTGTGTCTTTTGTGGGACTTTTTTCAGCACGTTGAGCATTCATAGTTTATTTCATTGAACATTTTTATTTTAAATATATGGTGCACTGTGTGTGGTATTCCTTGATTTCTTTTTGCAACTGTCACTATTGCCCAAGATTCATAAGTAATAGTGACACATTGAATAGCAACTCATCTTCAATTGTGAATACTTTTTACATAAACACCTACTACTCTGGCTTGGTTTATTTATTTAAAGTGGATCAAAAGTCAAAACAAGAAACTTTAGTAAATTACTCCCCTCGGGCAAAAACTAGTTGACAGGGTTCAACTCCATGGAGACGTTCTGGAATAACAGGCCAATTCGTTCTGCAGATCTGCATGTGGGAACGGTCATCTTGTCACAAACATAAGCAAGAGGGTAAAGCTGTGCCAGCAGCATCCCACATAAAACTGATAAACAAATGCCTCGGGAAACATGGACAGCTTGTGTATTATGTTAAACACACACACATACTGAATAACCAGAGAGATTGTTTGTGTGAAGAGAAAGATGCAACCATGTTTCTTTATCACTCTTCACTGTGGACTTTTTTTTTAACTTTTGGTCTGCTTTAAAAGTGGCCTTTTTCCTTGTCTGAAATCCAGATGGTAATTAAGATCGCAAAGATCAACTTAAAGCCACTCTTAGCTTCTTCAAGGGCTCTTCCATATTGGGAATTTTTAGGAATCATCTTTTAGTAAACATATTATATATTATCAATCAATCAATCAAGTGTTTGGTTTAATGTTAGGGTTTTACTTCTATGATCCTTTATTTTGGTTTACTTGGATCTAATATCATTTTTAGATAACCGAGTGTTTATTCCTGGAAAAGAAATCATGCCTCTAAAGAAAAGAGGATTATTAAAATGCCCTCACTTTTTCAATCCACCCCCCCCCCTCCCCTGCCACACAAATGAAGACATTCAGGCATCAACATGTGCATAACCCCCCTGCAAGCCCAATACTGCTGAGTCATACTTATCACTGCCATGATCCCTCTGATTCCCTGAGACCGATGTTGCTATTCCCAGCCTATCGGTTGCTTGAATACTACTGGCTTCTGGTGGTCAGGTGAGGCAGTCTATTCATTGCTGAAAGATATAGGTCCCAGAACATGGAGAAACTGAATAAGCAGTATTGGGCTTGAGGTAAAACCTCAAGTTCTATGAAAGAGGAGCATCACCTATTGGTATAGACAAAGTAACGCAAGAGTAAATTTGACTGTTGCTTCACTTATTGAGGCCAAGTCCCTACAGACCCCCCAGCACTTTCTAACTGAGGTTTTACTACTTAACTCTGCCCACTATATTATGCCTACATTTCCGAGGCCTTGAAAATTTGCATCTTGACAGGGCTCTAACAGTTTTGAGTCATACATAATTGTATGGTTTGCTTCTCCTTTTCCATTCCTTTCATTATTTTTTTTTTATCTCTTCATTAAGCAGCCTCTTTAACACAAGTGCCCAAAATAATTGTAACCATTCCAGCCCATTGAAATTTATGGGATAAGGCTGCATAGTGCAGGGTGAGGAACTGGTCTTATCTGGCACTCATCTCATTTCCGGCACTGTTGATAGATGGGACACTACCTGGCAATATCAGAGGTGCTCTGGCTTTTTGACTTGATAAATACACTTTTGCATTGGGACCTGACATTCACTTGACACTCATCTGGCACTATGTGGCACTACATGGCCTTAGCATTTCTTAAATAAACCCCATATACAACAGTTTCGGAAGTGCTGTCGCCAGAGCTAATAGCCAACATGGAAGATTAAGCTCATAGAGCCATGGGGGATTAATCTAGTGGCAGATAAGTTAAGAACCTGACATACAACAGTTTGGTTCGTAATGTGTTTTCTTGGAATCTGACCTGGTTCAGAGAATCCTTAGACTGGCCAAGAGTGTGTCAGAGGCCATGATAAAATTATACACTTATACTGCTCCACGTACAGAATGTCAAATGTACAGTAAACAATACTGATTTACACAGTGTATTAAAAAGAATATTTGTTGTATGAACATAGAAAACAGTACATAGTTCAATAGTTTCTTGTTTATCGTTCCTAGGAAGCCAGGGAGAGTCCACTTTAAACAAGCACTAGCTATATTCAGTTTGGATTTCATTTTTGTTCTACTGTAAGAACTATAAATGTTATTGTATTGTCTATAACCTGTTAATTTTTGGCCATTGTTTATACCTTTTTTGCAGACCCCCCCCCCCCCCCCGATATTCTTGGCAAATAAAGTAATGATGCATTCTGTAAATGTCCAATCTATAGCATAAATGTAACACAAATAACTTATGATGAACGTTAAGCTTTGGCAGTAAATATCTGTGAAAATATTCTGTTTACATAATAGTATAATTATATTGCAAGTAACTTTTTTTTTTACCTTACTTGGACCTGTAGTCAGTGTCAGTGATACTAGAGAATGCAATGCTAACAGGACCACTTCTTTAAATACAATAATATATTAAGTGTTGTGCCATTGGACAAGGGTTGGAGTAGAAAAGAATAAAAAAATTGTGTGAAACCATACCATTGTAATAGCTGTACATTTATTAGTGTTCTTATAACACAAATTATTTTTTTATATTACTTGGACTACCTATTGTCAGTTTAAATGCAAATGCAAAGGTAACGATCAGAACCAGAACTACCCCTTTAATTAGAGTGATATATTTAGTGTAGTGCCCTTAAATCATGTATTCAAAGTCTGGCTTAGAAAATAGCTCATTATTATCTTATCTTTTTACATAGAGCCAATGTGTAGCAAGAGAGGTCACAAGTGTCAGCAGTGTATTTTCATATTTTAGCTCAGTAATGCATACACTTCAAACACAGTATGTAAGAACCTATTTGGGGATGTTTCCAACTCAATTTAATGAGTTGAGAAAAAAATGACAGCGCTTAGGTTCTTATTTTTATCTTCATTTGCTGTTATTTGGTGTTGACCTAAGGTGTATTACATCTAAAGGTCATGGGTAATACCTGTGCAAAGCTAAAGTCTAATTAGCCTTGTACAACCCTGTTATCTTAACATACAGCACGCTGACATTCAGTGACAGTCGCCTTGCATTCTTCCATGCTTTGTTCAATACATGTTTGCTAATATCACCACAATCCCAATGTTAGCTGTCCTCCTATTATTCATGATTGGCACTCTCATCCATTTACATAATCTATACTAATTATCTTAGCTAATTAATGCAGCATTTCCCTTAAATCATTACTCCTTAACAAATTGTCTGCATCAAAGCAAACTACATTATGAAATACTAATACAAATAAAGGTCTTCCCTGTCTTGCACTAAACCAAAATCCTTCCCAAAGGCTCAATCCAGCAAATAATGCAAGGACGGGCACTCTCAATATTTAATACTGCTACTGACATTTGCTAAATCCAATGTTCATAAAAGATATTGCTTCTAACTAGCTTAGCTGGAATGTGCCTCTGTTCTGCTCTGATGCAATTTGACTGAACTCTATTTTGGAATATTCTACTTTGGCAGGCACACAAAATCACACAAAAGTATATGGAGGTTATGCATTTTTACATTGAAAGAACACTTGTAGTAAACTTTAGAAACCTTTCAACAGTACATTGCTTTTTGATACCTGTCTGTAGTAAAAAAAAAGTTACTATAGTTCACAATCCTGTTTTATTCTCAAGAAAATTTACTCAACTGCAACTGCAAGAAAGAAACGCATTAGAATTGTGGAAATTGCATAATTGATAGACATGGTAATGGTGTGCAAATGATGAAAATTGGAAACAAAATATTCAAAATGTCTCAATGTATGAGTATTGCACCGAGGCTAGAAATTTACACACTTACATTCTTGACATGCTATCAATGGGGTTATTAATATGGTTGTCTGAAGACTGTCATGCCGTATATCACTATATAATGCAGTTGGGCATGCAAAACATCACAATTGGCTACTTGCAATTGCCAACCAATGATGTCCCAGATGTGATCGATGAGAAAGACAACTACAGATGATGGTAGCACATTTAGACCACACGGCTGCTCACAGAAGTATGGTTTCTTGGAGAAATGGGCATGCCACTGGTTCCACAACCCAATCGATGTGACAAAGCTAAATGGGTCTGACCGTACACTATTCCACTACCCAATACCATAATCATGGGAGTAGATGCTCTATGAAATTCCTTTGTCAATGCTTCGTAAAGCTGAAAAAAAAACGAGATTTTGACTATGCCGTGTTTTGTTCTGTGCCCCCAGGGCCATCCCGAATTTGACTGAGGGAAGGTAACCTGATGCCAGTTATCTTGCACCATTGGACCGTGGAAAGACCATTGGGCAGAGGAAAGGTAACCTAATACCAGTGATTTAGGGGGGTTTCACACAGCGGGGCATCCCAATTCAGGATGCCCTTGGAAAAGGCCAGCGGCCACCCTGGGTTTTGTTCTGATTTAATGCAGTTGCCCACATGGTCTGCAGGAAATCTCTATCAATGCATTTGAAGCAAGATAGGGACTTACTGAAGAGGACAGACCTACTGTGCATTCTGGTTGCCATTAACGTTTTGCTGTGCATCATGATAGCCTTTGAAAGTGGTGGCTTGAGTTCAATAGAACACCTGTTGGCCCAGTGTCAGTGTTGTTGGTATATGACATTTAGGACCCAGCTGCTGATTATCCCAGCGCCAGAGAGCGCCACTTTGGACTGCCGTTTTTCTGGCGCTCTCGATAAGATTTTTTCCACCTTGAAATCTTTAGCGCTGTATTTTCCTGGTGCTGGTCAGCGTTTTATCATTACAGTTACAAGAAAGCACTGCTGGGCCAAAGGGGACAAACTTTACAGTGCATTTAGACTGTTTTAGTTGTCCAAATTACAAATTGTTAGGCAAAAGAAGCCTTTAACATCAATTTTAATAGCCCCCCAAAAAAATCATTTAGTGGCATCTTGGACCTGCGTTTCAATTATTGACCCAGTCCCAAGTCCCAATGCAAGTTCTGTACAAATAAATGTGTTTTATATTACTTATAAGCATTAAACAGTTCAATCTAGTTCTGCTCATTGTGCTCTATGGGATCTTGACCCAAAGTGCCAGGTTTCATCTGGTGCTGCTTCAACCAAAGCACTTTGCATTGCAGCCCTTTCGTCATTAGTGTTAAATAAGACGCTAGATGGTAACCGCATCGACACTGCTGTTTTTTATTTCTTAAATCAGCCAAAAAAGTGCCGCTGTTTGGCACTGATACTTCTTAAATGAGGTTCCCCATTTCACTTGCAATGCCAAATAAATCATCATGTGCCATTTTTCTTAACAGATAATCCTTCCATGCAGAGGTTCAGATTCGCGCACCTCTTACTGTCATTCCAGTTTGCCATTGTCTTTGTGACATGCAATGCTGAACAATGCTGACTTTAAAGGTCTCTCATTTTAAGGATTCTGTTCCTCTCAATTTGCGACAAGTGGCAATAACAGGTATTTTATCAAATAGGTGGCATTGCACTTCCCACACCACGTGATTCTGATATGTGTGGTTTCATATGGCTAGAATAATTTCAATATGGCTTTTATGCCCTTACCACATGCCACAGTCTATAATTAGGGCTTAATAATTTGAGCCTTTGCAGATCTACACCTTAAATTACTGTTTGTTCTTCTTGGTATTATAATTTCAGTATTAAGGAGTGTACATTATTGAAGTGTAACCCAGCCAATATATAAATATATTTTACAATTTCAATATATGCAAGGTATAGGCCTCTCTGCAAGGTGGATACAGCACTATTCTGCCCTGGGGGCCAGAGATGAACCAGGAAGGATGTGTGTCCTCCCAAAAGATAAAATGTTGATGGGGATGTCCCAGAAATGGTTGGAAGGGACCACCGACCCAGCTGGGGTACATGGCAGCACAATGGGATTCCATAGTCAAGCAGCATGTTTAAACATTTTTTTTTGGGGGGAAGAGGAAGGAAGGAGGAAGATGTGAGGGTGTGAGGTTAAGTGGTTACTTATTACACTTCTTGTAAAGGATTCCCAATGACCCCCTATACCAGTTCAAAGTGCGATGGGCCAGCAAGACACTGGCCGCCATGCGGTAGATAACTTGGCCATTTCCTGCATCCCCTCCAGCCGGGGGGGGGGGGGGGGGGTGGAAAAGCCGAATGCCCATCAGTATGGGCCTGTTTCTCTTTAAGGGAATTACCGGGGGATTACCAGACTTCTGCTGAAGTGTATAGGGCTAGTGGACTTCCAGGAATGGAGGACAGCTGTCCAGAAACGAGATCATTTGACCACTATCTTGACACTATTCTGGGCTATTGGAATCAGTGTGGACAGCAAGATCCGGGTCAAATATAACACTGACCAGATCTGGAGCAGCTACAGACACAATCGCCACCAGTTGGCTACGTGCCAACCTACTCAAGAAAGTAGCCTACATATTTAGGGCTCGGCTGCTAAATCCATTTTTATTTTAATTGCAGCAAACGATACTGCGAGGAGATGATCTCAAAAAGTCTGCAAAGAAATCTTTAAGCAACACGATGGTAAGTTATTTACTCAACCATCATGCAGTCCACAAGTTGACCCTTGCAGTGCCAGTCTTCCTATAGATGTTTTTACCCTCCGTTTTTTTTTAAGCTTGTAGAATTTTTTAAAATAGCAAATGTAAGTTTTTTTTAAAAAGCATATTGCGTGTAAAAGCCCCATTCCTCCCAATTACAATGGCACCACATATACATTGGTAGACACCCGTGCCTGCCCAGGAGACACTCCAAACTGAAAAAAGAGCTTTATGAGATTTTCAAATAAACTACAACTGCTATTCTCACAAGGGTTAAAATGTAAAAAAGGCAAAACCAGCCTGGGTACCAGCCGTGAGGTCTACTAGACTAGAGCACGTAGACTGAATGACCGGCCCCCGGCCTACCAGCCCTCACGGCCTGTGGGGTCTTTGGCACCCCCATGGGCTTTGGGAATGCAGGTAATGGGGAGGGGAGGTTATTGCACACGTGACTTGCCAGTCCCTCCTGCCCTGGTAACTGGTATAGGAGTCTAAAAGACCCCTTACCAGTTCACAAAGTGTTAAGTGTAAAAAACATGTACACAGAGCTAAAAGTATTGTAATTTTGTTTGTATATTATATTTCCTACATTGATCACTGACAGCTGGAAGTGATTGGTGGAAGCCAGACTTGGGTGGATCAGAGTCCCCTGCCGCGACTCCAATGATTGCTACTGGTTTCTGACTGCTAGCTGGGAGCGGCCTTTTAGACCGGGTGAGTGAGATGATGGGGACGGAATGGGGGGGATTAGAGGCCCCCCAGCGGAAGAAGGGACCTCATGATGATGGATCCTAGATGGAGGTGAGCGGATTTTTTTGTGTCCACAACAGGATGAAAATTCCAGCTACATAGCATTTACGTAGCTGGAACTTAATGTCAGAGAGTCAGCTATGTAAATTCTACATAGCTGGCACTGAAAGGGTCAAAAGATCAGTTTGCTCAAAACAATCCTTTGGAAACACATTTATCATGTGTGTCATTTATCAATGAATAAGGAGTCCTGTAGACACGTTTTGCTACTAGCAAGGCTGTGTGCTAGGCAATCCCGATGTATGTATATTGTTGCAAATTTCCCACTCTCATGCTGGTCATCAGTTGATTGGACAGCTACCATTCTGTCTTTTTCTATTGTCGGGTTCCTTTTACATGAGCGTATTTGAAAGTAAGTTACCACGTCTATGTCTGTCTTCATTAAAAGTAAAGTATATTATTCTTGCTGTAGGCACTTCTGAGTGCTGGGGAGCCATGGTTTGTGTTTGTTGACATAGCATATAGCACCCATGGGAAAAGCTGCTCATGAATTGTTTATTATTGGTTTTATGCTAGCCACAGTATATACAGCTGTAAATAAGCCAGTTATTGTTGGGGGGATAACATTTGAAGTATATTGTAACTGAATTACCATCAGGTTTAAAAATAATACCATTATTGCATTCAAATGTGATTGCCTTGCAGAATTTAAGCGTCACTATAGGCACCTCAGCCAACTACTAATTTACATTTGTATAACTGCCAATCGTGTGTCTGCCAGTGACCAATTGGGATTGCACATTAAATGAATGGATGCTCATGATAACATGGCTGGCTGCTATTTGCTACAAGATATGTGAGTAAATTATAACTTGACTTTAGTGTCCCTTTTAGGTGATTAGTTGAGGAGGTAAGTTTATGTTTTAACTTGACTGGGGCATGTGCATAATTCAAATTTACAATATTACTACTATAGACTGTTGCACCAAATTAAAAGTGTCAGAATGGGTGAGTTGTAGTATCAAAATTAAAAAAATGTATTTTACTGCGCTTCACACGCATGGAACGTAACAACAGTAATTTCAGTGTTTTTTAGGAAAAGGAAATTATATATGAGTGTGCCTAGCCCCTCCAAAATAAAATTCATTTAAATCTGGATGACACAAAGTGTATACCAAGTGAGGCTGCACTACTGCATATTATAAATATAATGAATTTTTTAAGGAGATCAACTACATATAGTAAAGACAAGGACCATTAAAAAAAGTGGGAAGCCCACTGACAACTAAAGAATCAGTATTAAACAGTTTCAGTGTCGCCACCCTTGCCTGGCACTGAGGCAAAATGAGGGGTTACCCATGATCCACGCAGAGAGTGCACATGATTTCCATTCCAGTGAATTTTTTATTTACAATTTCTTGGTTTAATACTGATTCATCAGTTGACAGTAGGCTGCTCACTTTTATAACTGTTGTTGTCTTTATAAAATGAAGTGGCCATTTTTTTACAAAGACAAAAAGGGGTAGTGGAGTCCTATTGCCCACTTCCTAGTAGAACCTGAGGACGGAGCAGCTGCCTTACCCAGCTCACTGTCCTGCAACTCCAGCTGCCCTTTTCTCCACCTTCTTTTTTGTTCCTACCACCAAATTAGCTTCCACTTTCCCTAATCAGAGTAAGGCAATTTTGTCTAGGGGCTGTGGCTGTTTTCCCTGTGTCTTATCATGTATGAAGTTGCTGTCTATCCCTTTGTGCAATATGGCATGGCTGTGTGTGCCCCTGATTGCTTGGTGTTTGCTCACCTCCTGGCCAGTCTGTTTATTTCCCACTTTATTAACCCACTTGCTTATGAGTTCTATGCCACATTCCTTCCTTTGCTTTGAGGTTTCCCACTCTCAGTCCCAGTTCTAGTCTCAGTCTCTGTCCTAGCTATTTTATTGACTGACAAGTATTCATCTTTGGTTGGTTATTATGGTGGTGGCGGTGAGGAGATTGCCTAAAGTGAATCACTTGTTTAGCTTTGGGAGGCCCAATGCATCCCCTCAGTGCATGGCCTCAAGACATGAGTGCACAAATGATGTCCCCTAAGGCCTGCCAGACAAAAGATTGACAGGCTTATTGGACAAAAAATACCATAATGAAGGTAAGTTGTAGGCCAAGCCAACTAGTGAGCAGTTCAGCAGACGGGTCAGCAAAGATTAATTAAAAAGGGAAATTAGCAATTTAGCCAAAGGTTAAAGATCAGTTAGATAATGTATCAAAAGCAGTCAAGCAGGAATTGTTGTAGGTTTAGGCATTTTAAGTACAAGCAAGAGAAAAGCCAAGGTAAAGAAATGGAAAAAATGCTCTACACCAGGCCCATTATTCTATCATAGGAGAGGTGGACATGTCATTGACAAATTTTGTATATCACCATACTTATCAAACAGTCTGTGAAGTCAGGTAGGGGAGTTAGTGCTACAGCCTAATTGCATCGGAGACCCCTCTGGTATGTGTATACAGCACAATGCGACTAGAGGACATAACGCTGCACACACCCAAGCCCCAGCATGGAAAATATATGGTGGTTTTTGACAGACACTGGATGATGATAAGATTAATATGTCCCGCTGCCACCATTCTCAGCCACAAGCCCCTGAGCCAGCATCTTCACTGTGCTTTTTGTTTCTTACAAGCATATGCTTGTAGAGCATGCTGCCCTTACTGTTTCTGAGCACCATTAAGAACCTGTTAGCCTTGTAGCTTTTGAGTAGTATAATTATTCTCTTTTTCACCAGCATTGGACCATCTTGTCCTTGCAACTTACTAGTATTATGGAGACACTGTAGCCTATAGTATTTTCCAGCAACTCAAAGCCTTTACCAACCCTACTGCTTACAAGCAGGTCTATGACTTTCATGGCCATCTTGCCTTCCAGCAGCTTGTGAAATCAGTTTTTTTTCCAGCATTTGTCCGTTTCCTGAATCTCTGGTACCTGTACCTGGGTGAGTCTCTAGTTCCTATGCTTTCCTTAAACCAAGTCTCTAGTAGTTGTTTCCTTCTCTCCCAAACCTCCCAGTTTTTGCCTTGGTGTTTAAAAAAAAAAGACACTTAGGGTTTAACCAGATCCCAGATTATCCCCTAAAAACCCTTTTGCATATTTCTGAGTTTTTTTGACCATTGACTATAGTTAATTAATGTTTACCAAACCTTAGCTTTCCCTATGCAATATATAAACATCTGTGATATGCAAATATCAAACATCAAACTATGTGAGATAGTGACATTAGCAACCTTGCTTTTTCTGCTGGGTTTGCTGGGCACGAAGAACAGGGAGAGCAGGGATGGCGTTGCTCTACAATATGCTCTGCTGAATGTTGCATTTGACTGCCATGAGAAAGTGGAACTAGGTTCCAGAGCCTGGTGTCAGGATTTTCCATAGGATCTCCAACTGGGGATAGTAGATGGCTACCAATGGTACTCAGGCATTAGCTTTGTTCTACCTTGTACCTTATCAAGCTGTTCCCACTTGTGGCTGCATCTTTATTTATCTAGGTGTCTGTCAGGCTTGAATCCAAGTTGAGATTCAGTGAGATCAAGTAACTGATGTCTGTGTCCAAAATGACAGAGCTTATTACTTTGCATAGGTTTGCATAATTTAGAGTCATCTGCTAATACTGTCACAGTACTTTACATTGCATCCACATATTATTTTTTAAACTAATTGAATAGCATCAGACTTAACCCATGATATGCCTCTGCTAACTTGTTGCCCATGTGTTACGGTTACAACTACTGTTTCACTGCAGTAAAAATGTAATCAAAGCTATTTACCAAACAATGTTTGAGAAGTCAGATTCATTGGGAGCTTTGATCCATCAAAGCACACAATTGTACTCATAACTTCTCGAAATCTGTTAACCTATGTCTCTATTCTTGGTGTGCCACACACCCCGCTTCACCTTTAGATATTCATCCATTATTGGGTTAATCCACCGCAGGTGACGTAGTGCAGAGAGGAAGTCTTGTAACGAGCCCCCTTCCGGCCTATATATACCTGGTACCTCCCTTCAATCACCAGTATTTTTCTCTCTGCTTGCTGACAAGTCAGAAGATGGAAGTCTCCTGCTTACAGGTAGGCCGGGGTATTCTTACCCCGCCACCCCCCTTTTGGTCTATTTCTGCCCGGTTTGAGTTTGTATACCTTTAGGGTGAAATGGAAGCCTCCCAGCCTAGGCTGCTCACCGGGCAAATGGTAGATGGCACTTTAAAGTGCCTAGGAGCTTATCTCCTACCGCTCGACCTCATGCGTGGGGCAATGCGGCTAACCGGCATGGTGATCCGGAAATGGGATGCCCCTGTCCCGAGGGTCCCCGTAGCCCCTTACTCTCCCGTTACGGTCCCTTCTCCCTTCACTATGGGGGGGGGGTGTATGAGGGTGTGCTTTAGTATGTGTGTTTCACTTGTATCACTGCATGTTAACATATGTGTCATGTTTATGCATTCACTGTAGCATGTGTATATTTTTGGGTCTGCTTTAAGGGCAGGCTGCGCTGGGTAAAGGCTGGCCACTTCTCTTGCAGTTTGTTGCTTTGTGGCCCCCTCCCCCCTCTCCCCTCTCCTCGCCTGGCATTCATGTTTGCATTGTACAGCACCATGTGGTTTTTACCCTCCCCCCTCCGCCGCCTGGGCGCACGTGTTGTGGCCCAGCTGTAAGTGATTCCAGCTGATCGGCGTAGGGGGGGGGGGCGGGTCCCGCTGACGCGCGGCGCCGACGTCATGCGGCGTCTGCGGCAGGCCCAGCGTTTTGCTTCCTTCAATGCAGGAAATCGCATGGGCGCACGGCCGCACTTTGTCTTCCATGCTCGCTGCTGGCTGCAGTCTTGTTCCGGCTGCTGCCTTCGCTGACCAGGTAAGCGGCCCCTCCCGTGGGGCCGTTAAATGGGGAATGCATTCCTTGCAGTAATATAGTGGGGAGTCACTCTGTATTAAGGGGGCGTGATTTAAGGGCACTTTGGTGCCATGCTTATATGTTTGTTTATACACATGTGAGGATCTGATGATTTTTCCTTGCAGATCCTGGGATCCCTGCTTATGGTGGCCCTCCGGCTCTATGTGCCTGGCTAATTATTGGGATATCTTTTTGAATGTATATATACATAGACTATATATAAATATATATATATAGTTCTTTAAAGGGGACCTTAACTTAAAAAAAAAATATATATATTTAAAAAAAAAAAATAATAAAAATCCTCCCTTCCGGGACATTACTAATAAAGGGGCATCCCGGGTTGGCTTATGCCTTAAAAGTCCCAGTATTGCGAATACCATAAATCACCATATTGAGGCTTCCGTAATTTCCGGAAAGGTTCTGTGAGCCGTTTGGGGGGTGCGTAGGTTGTAGGGTTCCACTCCCAGCTGATGATGTCTTTATTTGCATCCCTTGTGCAAAACAGACTATTGCGCGCCAGTCCGTTGCTTCGGCTGCGGGGCCATCGCATCCTTCCTCTTCTCCTACCTCTCCCTCCCTATTTCCGGACCCCGCATGACACTGTCAAAGTGGGGATTCGCATTCCGAGGTGGCAGCACAGCCCAGCCCAGCCCCCGGAAAGTAATGCCCGTTAAAGCAGCGTTAAAGGCCGCTGCAAAACGAAGGCACCTGACTCCGGTACCTTCGGCTCCACATGACCAGTTTTGTGTACCTGTGGAATGGTCCGATGGATCCCCGGACGAGGATGAATTCCCGTCTGAGTCAGATGAGCCGACAGGTCAGCTTGTGGCTGATGAGATTGGCGATTGGTCAGAGGGGGTTGTTTTGGACACCCCCTCCATTCTGGCTCAAATGTTTAAAATTTTGAGTTTAGATACGCCTGAGGCGGCCGCCCCGCAAAGGGGTCGGTTGTTTAAAGAGCCTCAGCCGCGTTTGGTTTTTCCCAGACAACACCTCTTTGAGAGGGTGGTTCTTAAGGAATGGGAACATCCCACGCGGTTATCTGGAAATCCTTCCAGTTGGCCATTGTGCTAATGATTTGTTGACTATAAAAGCACAAGGGGGCATATGCTAATTACATTTATTGAGGCCTACGGCCACACCACCCTGAATGCGCCCGATCTCGTCTGATCTTGGAAGCTAAGCAGTGTCGAGCCTGGTCAGTTCTTGGATGGGAGACCGCCTGGGGATACCCCTGTACTAGGGCTCTCCAGCTCGGCTATGGTACAATCTGCTGAGACCACTGTCCCTAAAGATGGGGAAGATCGTCGGATTGACCAAATACGCTCGACATGGTTTTAATCTATTCCGGGTCAGCGTTGCGCCCGGTATGTGCTATTGGCAATTAAATCCTTAATTCAAGGGCTATATGAGGATCTTAATCCCGCTTGCAAACAGTTCACTGCGCTTAAGCAGTGTGAATCTTTTGTGACTTATGTCCTGGCTGCTCAGGACGATGCGCTGACTATGAGTAGCAGGGCGGCAGCTATGCTGGTGGCTATTCGCAGGTCAGTATGGCTGCGTCAGTGGTCAGCGGACACGGCTTCCAAAAAAGTGCTCACAGCTCTCCCCTTTTTGGGGTTGCGTCTGTTCGAGGACAAAATTGATTCTGTCGCAAAGGGTGGTAAGATGCCACAACGCAAGAGGCCCCGTGGCCCCTTCAGGGGGGCGAGTTCCGGTAGGCCTTCCTTTCGAGGATTCAGAGCGGGCAGGGGTGCGTCCTTTCCCGCTACCTGTGGCGCAGGTTGGACTCGGGGGAGGGGCCGTGGCCGGCCCACTCAGTCCTGGGGCACCAAGCCCAAAACCTGCTGATAAGCTCACTCAGCAATGAGGGGCTGTCCTCACCCGTGTGGGTGGGGGGACTATTGCGACATTTCTACCAATGGAACCAAGTGGTTCCAGGCAGATGGATCCAGGAGGTAGTGTCGCCCGGTTACGACCTGGAATTCGAGTCTCACCCTCCTTCACGGTCCGTTCATGGGTCGGTTCATCCTGGCCTGAACTCTCATCAAGACAGAGTGTGTCTTTCTTTTGCCAAATTCACACGAGAACGCTTCAGCTATTTCTGTTAGCGTGTTAGGACCAGCAACCTCAGTCGCTGGATCAGTCCTTCCAGTTGTCCTCCCATGTACGGCAGTCCCTCCTGTGGTGCTTGGTCTCGACCAATCTTGTGTAGGGCAGGCTTTTCCTGACCCCCCTTTGGAAAATTGTCACCACGGACGCCAGTCTGTCGGGATGGGGCAGATTCTGGAAGGAACTGCGGTCTCAGGGGCAGTGGAGAGCTTAAAGGCCCCACTGTCCCATCAATATTCTGAATCTGAGAACCATCCGTCAGGTGCTTGCTCTCCTGACTCAGTACTTTCTGGGCCTTTTGGTCCAGATGTGTTCAGACAGTCGATCAGCGGTTGCTTACGTTGGTCTTCAGGGAAGGACGCGCAGTCTGAGTACTCTCAGAGTAGTGTCCCTGATCCGGACATGGGCAGTGTTCCATGTTCCCTGTCTCTCGGCGGTTCACATTCCAGAGGTGATGAAACAGGTAGTGGGCCGGTTGAGCAAGGGCTTTCCCCGTCTGGAAGAATAGGTTCCCCATCCTCGGGTGGTTCGCTTACTGTGTCTCCAATGGGAGACCCCGGAGGTGGACCTGTTGGCCCCTCATCACTATCACAGGTTCCTGAACTTCGTGTCGCTCTCCCAGGATCCTCTGGCTCTGGCAGTAGATGCCATGTCCCTGATCTGGGGAGTTCTAGGATTTCTATACCTGTTTCCTCCGATGCCCATGCTGGGCAGGGTTCTTCAGAAGTTGGCTCTGGAAAGGGTGTACGCCGTTCTTGTGGCCCCAAGGTGGCCAAGACGAGTGAGGTTCACAGACATCGTTCGGCTGGCAGTGGACCAGTTCGTTCTGCCTCTTCAGCCCGATCCGCTCACTCAGGGTCAATTGTGTTACCCCATTTTACCAGCGCTGGGTTTGATGGCCTGGCTGCTGAAACCTCCATCCTGAAGGAGGAGGGTCTTTCTGATTCAGTCATTTAAGACTCTGATCAGTGCCCGGAAGAGGTCTTCTTCCATCACCTACTATAGGACTTGGAAAGCCTATATCGCACGTGCATTGCTGGGCGGGCTCCTTTAGATCTGCCCTGGATGGTTACCAGGCAGACCAGCGGATTACATCTTAGCTGAGAGAGCGGACCCCAAGCCTGTATTTCTGCTTCCCTTATCATTGAGGAATAGGGAACCTCGCAACATAGGGCAGACGCCGTTCCTTCATAATTGGCGAACGGAGCACTAACTAACTTGTGATATCTAAACCTGTCCATCCAGCATCAATTTTGGGATTGTGCACCTGGACATGAGGCTTTTGGTAATAATCTAACGGGCCTGGATGGGCTGATCAAGTGCCCTTAAGTGCGGTTTGGTACTGAAGAAGCCCCCTAGTGGGGGTGAAACTAGTTTACCGCTTATTACATGATATTACTCACCGCTATGATTTGGGCAAGTGAATCATTGAGCAAGTTTAATGCCCTTATTCATCAAGCGATAGCGCCAGGTAGTGTCTGACGAGCGCCAGGTAGCGGCAGCTAACGGCGACTACCGACTCAAGTACGCCCGCGGCGGTCACAATGACGCATTTATCAAGCAAAATGAGGCTAGCGCCGGCGAGAGCGACGGCTAGCGCGGCATTCATCATGAAGCCGCCTGGACCGAACAGCGCCGCTGCAAATTCCCTCACAGCGCCAGGTATGAGCTGTCGCTCCCTGGCGATGTCCAATGCATTTCAATGGAGCAAGCTATAATTAATCATAATTAATTGGTATTAATTTTTTAAATTTTTTTTTTAATGTCAAAAAATCGGAGAACACTTCTGCAATGTTAGGAATTATTTTTAAGTCAAAAAAAAAAAAAAAAAAAAAAGTGCAGAATTGAACTAACAGGTCTGAGATTAATGTATTCATATAACAAAATGATTCTTAAAACATGTATAATGTTACATTCAAAAAATATGGTTGTTTAGGGGTTAAAAACTAGTTAATACACATCGCCGCCAGCGCTCTGGGGTTTAAACAAGGAATGGACAGCGACAGCACATTCGGAGCGTGATTTTTTGATGAATATGAAGCTAGCCGTTCGCTCTGGCCATTCGTTGTCAGTCGCTCACATACAACGCTGGACCTGTGAAACAGCGACCCCCCAGCCCGTATTCAACATTACCGCACACCGACTGAGTCGCTGTCATCAAGCTAACGCCGGCCAAGCACAGCGAATACTGGCTGGCGCTGAAAAAATCACGCTACAGTCGCTCATCTGTCGCTACCTGGCGCTATTGATGAATCGGCCTCTAATTGTCTGTAATGTACAATATGTTCAATTGTGTTAGTAATAACCTGCGCATTGGCAAGTAAGACAGTTGACAACTGTGAAAAAAAAAAAAAAAAAAAATTTTTTGTAGTACAATGATGATTACATTTGCATTGTGGAATTCAATGGGGAATTGGATTGGTAGCATGGCAAGCACCAAGGATATTCTTCTATAACAAACTTTTGTGTTTGTATTTTAACTAAAATAAATTAAAGTACGTTGAAAGGGCAGGTCTCTGCCTTATCTATCTTTTTTTCAGAAGCGTGTTGCGCTTAAACCTTTAGTTAAAAATTTTTTCCAGGGGGCTACGCATATGCGGCCTCCCAGGAAACCATTACTCCCTGTTTGGGATTTGAATTTGGTTCTTTCTGCTCTTCAGGCTCCTCCTTTTGGGCCTTTGCGAGATATTGCTTTGTCTACCCTGACTCAGAAGATTGTCTTCTTGGTAGCTATCACGTCCGGCGTGTCTCAGAGTTGGCGGCCTTAACTATCCAGGCGCCTTACTTTGAGAGGCATCAGGATAAAGTGGTCCTTCGGTTCAAGCCAGACTTCCTTCCTAAGGTTGTTTCTACTTTTCATTTGAACCAAGATATTGTTCTTCCCTCCTTGTGTCCTAATCCTAAGAATGACAAAGAGAGGGTTTTGCATTGTTTGGATGTAGTACGTTGTGTTAAGTACTACTTGATTATCATGTCTCCTTTTCGTAGGACGGATTCCTTTTTTGTTGTGCCCCATGGGCCTAAGAAGGGTTTGGCACCAGCCAAATCTGCCATTAGCAAGTGGATACGTCAGGCCGTTACTGCGGCCTATTCTGCTAAGGGGAAGTTCCCCCTTTTCGTATCACTGCTCATTCTACTCGCGCCATTGGGGCGTCTTGGGCATTTCAGCACCAAGCTTCTGTTGAACAGGTTTGTAAGGCCGCCACTTGGTCTTCTGTTCACACTTTTTCTAAGTTTTACAGAGTTGATGTGCGGGCCTCAGCGGATGCTGTTTTTGGCCGAAAAGTTCTGCAGACTGCAGTCTTTTAAGTTATGCTTCACCTGGCCTTGAGTTGCCCAGCCCTTGTGGACACTGCTTTTGGATGTCCCAATAATGGATGAATATCTAAAGGTGAAGCGGGGTGTGTGGCACACCAAGAATAATACCATTTTGTGAGTACTCACCCGAAAAATGGGTATTGTTGGTGTGCCACACACCCCGCTTCACTCCCACCCTTTTCGGTAGTTCCGAAGCCTTTATATGGTGAAGCTTTTTGTTCATATCAAATTTGATTTTGAGGTTACTGGTGGAATACTGGTACCTTGTATTACTGCTTTTTGAATATACTGGTGATTGAAGGGAGGTACCAGGTATATATAGGCCGGAAGGGGGCTCGTTACAAGACTTCCTCTCTGCACTACGTCACCTGCGGTGGATTAACCCAATAATGGATGAATATCTAAAGGTGAAGCGATGTGTGTGGCACACCAACAATACCCATTTTTCAGGTGAGTACTCACAAAATGGTATTTTCAAGTACAGTACACTTACCAGATGTTATTACCCGTGCACACAGTGGTGTACTGTCCGTTTTCCTGCTGAGCCCCTCACTTACCTCTGAGAGGCATTTCATGAACTACTACATTTACCCCAGTAATTCAGAACACACACAACAGTACCCACTTGTAATTCCTCACTCAACAGTGCAGATCACATAGTGGTGCAGTATTTTTCATTAACGCTCTTTACATCAGTAGAAGGAGGAGAAGTATCCCTAAGAAAGACAAACAAGGAATTAATGCTCTGCCGCATGCAAGGCAGGATGCTCTGCCTGGGCTGTCTCAAGCCCAATCAGCCCATAGAAAAGGGGAAGGTCCGCACTCCATCCTTTATTTGTAATAGTAACATCATCTCCAATGGTAAACAAAGCATGCCTCTAAAACTATGTCCTTGATTCACAAAGGGTTGAAAAAAACTCTCATGGTAGTAAAAAATTCATGAGAAAAAAGCCTGAGAATTTCACTTTTAGTGAATGCAACCACCTCGTTGCATTCCTGAGAGGACAAGGTTTTCGTTTACGTTGCTTAGTAATCCTTGTATACTACCGGTTTTCAGCGTTTTTCAGCGTAGCTTCCAAAGTAGATTTTCATGGTCCTGCGATATTCAGCTTCCATCTTTCTCAAAATATACGACGTAATGGAATTTTGTTGCACAAGCTGCTATGTTAGCACGCATGTACGCATGCGCGCAGCTAATTAACTTATTCATGTCCCCCGTGTCAATTATTCTCTCACTCACTTCTGCTCCCATGCTTCCCTTAGTTCACTTGCATTTCATTTTTTGTTCTGTCCCACTCTATTAATGCTTACCTTAACTCACTTGCGTTTTATTTTTTGTTTCTGTCCCACTCTATTCATGTTACCTTAACTCACTTGCGGTGTGTTTTTTTTCTCTGTCCCACTCTATTCATGCTTACCTTAACTCACTAGTGGTGTGGTTTATTTTCTCTGTCCCACTCTATTCATGCTTACCTTAACTCCACTGGCACTGTTTCATGTTCTCTATTAGGGATGAGCGAATCGATCCGGACGAACCCGGATTCGATCCGAATTTCATGACAAATTCGGTTCGGATCGAATCCGAATTTCCCCGCGATTCGATCGAGCGAAGTTGTTTTCTAAAATCCATGGGGCAGTGTATGCTGGGACAGTCACATGCAGCCTATCAGCAGCCAGCAAGCCCGGTGACGTCACAGCGCTATATAAGGCGGCGGCCATCTTGCTTTTGCGCATTTGTATATTGCATTCGTGAGAGCCAGGACTCAGGAGGACACTGCAGACTGTATTCAGGGAGAGATAGGTAGAGAGTTAGGGACAGCCAGAAGACAGCCAGTAGACAGGCGGGAGAAAGGCAGGAAGTCAGGGAGAAGCAGGGAAAGGTAGGAAAAAAACGGATGCAGTGACAGGGATTTTTTTTTGTTTTCATGCAGCCTGAGTGTTACTGCCTGGGTCACTGGCTTTGTTAGCTGTTTCACCCTGGTTAACCACTGTTGCTTTGCATAGTACTACTGCTCCCAGGTGCTCTGCTGTTGGGGCATCCCATTCTGTAACTACACCAGCCTCTATTTACTATAACCCTTTGCACTTATTCTAAAAGTAATTTGGCCTGATAAAGACACTTTTGCTTTGCATAGTACTACTGCTCCCAGGTGCACTGCTGTTGGGGCATCCCATTCTGTGACTACACAAGCCTCTATTTACTATAACCCTTTGCACTTATTCTAAAAGTAATTTGGCCTGATAAAGACACTTTTGCTTTGCATAGTACTACTGCTCCCAGGTGCACTGCTGTTGGGGCATCCCATTCTGTGACTACACCAGCCTCTATTTACTATAACACTTTGCACTTATTCTAAAAGTAATTTGGCCTGATAAAGACACTTTTGCTTTGCATAGTACTACTGCTCCCAGGTGCACTGCTGTTGGGGCATCCCATTCTGTGGCTACACCAGCCTCTATTTACTATAACCCTTTGCACTTATTCTAAAAGTAATTTGGCCTGATAAAGACACTTTTGCTGTGCATAGTACTACTGCTCTCAGGTGCTCTGCTGTTGGGGCATCCCATTCTGTGACTACACCAGCCTCTATTTACTATAACCCTTTGCACTTATTCTAAAAGTAATTTGGCCTGATCAAGACACTTTTGCTGTGCATAGTACTACTGCTCCCAGGTGCTCTGCTGTTGGGGCATCCCATTCTGTGACTACACCAGCCTCTATTTACTATAACCCTTTGCACTTATTCTAAAAGTAATTTGCCCTGATAAAGACTTTTTTGCTTTGCATAGTACTACTGCTCCCAGGTGCACTGCTGTTGGGGCATCCCATTCTGTGACTACACCAGCCTCTATTTACTATAACCCTTTGCACTTTTTCTAAAAGTAATTTGGCCTGATAAAGACACTTTTGCTGTGGATAGTACTACTGCTCCCAGGTGCTCTGCTGTTGGGGCATCCCATTCTGTGACTACACCAGCCTCTATTTACTATAACCCTTTGCACTTATTCTAAAAGTAATTTGGCCTGATAAAGACACTTTTGCTGTGCATAGTACTACTGCTCCCAGGTGCTCTGCTGTTGGGGCATCCCATTCTGTGACTACACCAGCCTCTATTTACTATAACCCTTTGCACTTATTCTAAAAGTAATTTGGCCTGATAAAGACACTTTTGCTTTGCATAGTACTACTGCTCCCAGGTGCACTGCTGTTGGGGCATCCCATTCTGTGACTACACCAGCCTCTATTTACTATAACCCTTTGCACTTATTCTAAAAGTAATTTGGCCTGATAAAGACACTTTTGCTGTGCATAGTACTACTGCTCCCAGGTGCTCTGCTGTTGGGGCATCCCATTCTGTGACTACACCAGCCTCTGTTTACTATAACCCTTTGCACTTGTTCTAAAAGTAATTTGGCCTGATAAAGACACTTTTGCTGTGCATAGTACTACTTCTCCCAGGTGCACTGCTGTTGGGGCATCCCATTCTGTGACTACACCAGCCTCTATTTACTATAACCCTTTGCACTTTTTCTAAAAGTAATTTGGCCTGATAAAGACACTTTTGCTGTGCATAGTACTACTGCTCCCAGGTGCTCTGCTGTTGGGGCATCCCATTCTGTGACTACACCAGCCTCTATTTACTATAACCCTTTGCACTTATTCTAAAAGTAATTTGGCCTGATAAAGACACTTTTGCTGTGCATAGTACTACTGCTCCCAGGTGCTCTGCTGTTGGGGCATCCCATTCTGTGACTACACCAGCCTCTATTTACTATAACCCTTTGCACTTATTCTAAAAGTAATTTGGCCTGATAAAGACACTTTTGCTGTGCATAGTACTACTGCTCCCAGGTGCACTGCTGTTGGGGCATCCCATTCTGTGACTACACCAGCCTCTATTTACTATAACCCTTTGCACTTATTCTAAAAGTAATTTGGCCTGATAATGACACTTTTGCTGTGCATAGTACTACTGCTCCCAGGTGCTCTGCTGTTGGGGCATCCCATTCTGTGACTACACCAGCCTCTATTTACTATAACCCTTTGCACTTATTCTAAAAGTAATTTGGCCTGATAAAGACACTTTTGCTTTGCATAGTACTACTGCTCCCAGGTGCACTGCTGTTGGGGCATCCCATTCTGTGACTACACCAGCCTCTATTTACTATAACCCTTTGCACTTATTCTAAAAGTAATTTGGCCTGATAAAGACACTTTTGCTGTGCATAGTACTACTGCTCCCAGGTGCTCTGCTGTTGGGGCATCCCATTCTGTGACTACACCAGCCTCTATTTACTATAACCCTTTGCACTTATTCTAAAAGTAATTTGGCCTGATAAAGACACTTTTGCTGTGCATAGTACTACTTCTCCCAGGTGCTCTGCTGTTTGGGCATCCCATTCTGTAACATACCATACCCCTCTTTATTTACACTAAGCAGCTCTCTTATTTACACTAAGCAGGCCTGTTGGAGGCTGAGTGTTACTGCTCACTTTTGGTGTGCATTATATTCTGTTTCATATAGACCCACCGCTGCCTGGGGGTTCTTAAAATATCACCTACTACCACGCCAGTTAGACTATGTCGGGCAGACAAGTGCCTGGAAGTGAAAAGAGGAGTGGCAGAGGCCAAGATTCCGCAGGCAGAGGTCGCAGCAGACTGGGGGCCAGTAGCAGCAGGAGTCACGCTGAGAGACCTAATCTGCCAGTATCTGCTAGCGGTCGGGTCTCCACCAGTAATGCATCTGCCGTGGTAGATTGGTTGACACGCTCATCAACAACCACATCATCTCGACTTACGTCTGAGAGCCCCAGTCTAGGGTCGGTCGGTTCCTCAGACACAACCCTGAGTTGGCATGCCCCGAGAGCAGTCCCTGTCCTCCCACTGACTCTGTCCTACGCCGTTCCCTCCCCCAGCGACGTATCCCATGCTTTGGGTTCAGCTCCACTTTTTAGTGAGGAGGACGATCATCTGGAGGACAGCCAGCAGCTACTGGCCAGCCATGAAATGGAGGTGCCTTCTTTAGCTCCGCACAGAAATAGTGATGTGGAGAGTGATGTGGGTGTTGGGAGCTTTCCAGCTCCTGCGCCAGACACTGAAACCGATAAGATCAGGGAGCTACAGCCACAACTCGGTGATGATGATGATGATGATGATGAAGCCGATCGCACTTGGGAGCCGGGTGATGAAGGGGCTTCATCATCATCATCAGGAGAAGAGGGGCGCAGGTTGCCCCGGAGTCAGCAGATGAGGCAGCAAGGTGGTAGCAGTCAGCATGGGGGCACAATTCCAAAGGCTGGAGCCGGCCAGGGCCGGGGTAGAGCACCTGCTATGCGGCAGTCTACCTTATCGGGAGGTAGTGGAGCAGGGGTTCCTGTAGTTGGCAACAGCAGCATCAGTGAGGCCAGGGGGTGGGAAAAGTAGCTACTCGGCAGTGTGGCAGTTTTTCCTGAAGCATCCGCAGGAGGGTAACATGGCCACATGCAAGATATGTAGGCAGAAGGTGAAGCGTGGCCAGGGTCCAAATGTTGGCACCACGGCCCTGCGTCAACATATGCAGCATCACCATAAAGCGGCCTGGGAGAACCTAGGCTCCGGAGAGATGGGCCAGACTGCTTCCTCACCGAGTGGCACGCCGCTCCCAATTTCTGCCAGCCAAGGCTCCAGCACCTCAGCCGAAGGCAGCTGTGCGTCATACCCATCCTCTGTCGCTCCTGCTCCTCCTCCTCCTCCTCCAAGTCATGCATCCCACCAGCAATCCATCAGCGAAGCCATGTCTAAGAGACAGCAGTATGCGCCCACTCATCCTACGGCGCAGAAGCTGAATGTGCTCCTGTCCAAGTTGCTGGTGCTGCAGTCGCTCCCTTTTCAAGTGGTGGACTCTGCACCTTTCAGAGAACTGATGGCTTGTGCCGAGCCGAGGTGGAGAGTCCCAAGCTGTCATTTCTTTGCCAAGAAGGCAGTACCAGCGCTGCACACTTTTGTTGAACAGAAGGTGGCCCAGTCCTTGAACCATGTGGTCCCTTTGCAGCAGCAACTTGGACAGGTCACGCCGCTTCGGCCTCCGCGTTCCCTGCCCGTTGGGCCTGTGACACCGTGCGACTCGGCCTCCTCATCCTCCGCCATCTCCTTACCCTCCACTGTAGGCTCAAGTCTCAGTGCCCCTCCAGTCTACCATGTGTGCAGGGCACGGAGGTGTCACGCAGTGCTTCACATGGTTTGTCTTGGCGAACACAGGGGAGGAACTGCTTAAATTTATTCATCAGGAAATCCAAACATGGCTTACTCCAAGAAAACTTAAAATGGGAATCATGGTTACCGACAATGGGAAGAACATTTTGTCTGTGCTGCACCAAGGAAGCCTGACCCATGCCCCCTGCATGGCTCACGTCTTCAATCTGGTTGTCAAGCGGTTTCTGAAGTGTTCCCCCCCATCTGCAAGACATCCTAACAACTTCAAGGAAACTTTGCATGCACTTCAGCCACTCATACACCGCCAAACACACCCTTCTTGAGCTACAGCGTCAGAACGGTGTCCCCCAACATAGTCTGATTTGCGATGTTTCCACCCATTGGAATTCCACCCTTCACATGTTGGACCGATTATATGAACAGAGAAAAGCCATCACGGATTTCCTGATGATCCAAGCAGATAGGGGGACTCCCCTGTGTAACTTCAATGTCAACCAGTGGCAGCTCATACGTGACACCTGCCGTTTGCTCAGGCCCTTTGAGGAAGCCACTTTATCTGTCAGTCGGCAGGATTACGGGATGAACGACGTGATTCCACTGCTTCATGTACTACAGCACATGTTGGAAACCATGGCTGGTCAGGGCACTGGAGACATGGCGTTTACATCTTACGGCCACATGAACCCCGTTGGAGCTGAACTGGAGGAGGAGGAGGAAGAGGAGGAGGAGTTGCCCAGCGAAACACAGTTTAGGCTTGGCAAAATGGCTGGTTTATCTAGTCAGCGGACAGGAGAGGAGGAGCAGGAGCAGCCAGAGGAGCTAGAGGTTTTTGAGGAAGGCGAGACAGAGGACCCGGGCACACCGTGGCAGTATGCAGTGGAGATGGAGACAGGTAGTCCATCCGAGTCACTTGCGCAAATGGCAGGAAGCATGCTCACGTGCTTGCGTAGTGACCCCAGAATTGTTTCCATCTGTCGGCGGGATGACTTCTGGCTGTCCACCTTATTGGACCCTCGCTTCCGGCACAAAATGGGGGCATTTTTTAAACCCACCGAGAGGGAGGACAAACTGAACTACTACAAAGACATTCTACGTAGGCAGTTGGCCGATGCCTATCTGCGCCATGGTCCATACTCTCGCAGGTCTGACTCGAGGGGACCTCTGCGCTCACCTTCCGCTGTCATGGCTGCTGGGGGGGTTGGCAGGAGCAGCAGCAGCAGCTCCATCAGCAGCAGCCTCAGTCTTCAGTCGCTAATGAGTAGCATTCTACACCCGCATAGTGAGGCTACTCATGAGCAGCAGGAAGACCTGGAGCAGGACCTGAACCAGCAGGTCATGTCATACTTTGACATGACCATGCCAACACATCTTGAGGATCCGCTGGACTTCTGGGCAGCCAAACTTGATTTGTGGCCGCAACTAGCAGAGTTTGCCCTGGAAAAGCTGTCCTGCCCGGCAAGTAGCGTGCCATCTGAGCAGGTGTTTAGTGCGGCGGGGGCCATAGTTACGGCGAGGAGAACTCGTCTGTCAACTAAAAATGTGGAGAGACTCACCTTTGTCAAAATGAATCAGGGATGGATCAGCCAGGATTTCCACCCACCAATGCCTGATGCATGCGACTAGATTCAGCATGGTGCCACGTTTTACACTTTCCAAATGGTGCAAAACATATTTATGTCCTTAGGCCAATTTTTGGGCTCCTGCTGATGCCAACTCCAGGGTGTGATTCATCCATTTTTGGGCTCCTGCTGCCAACCCCAGTGTCTCTTTAAAGTAATGTTTGGGCTCCTGCTGCTGCTGCCAACTCCAGGGTGTGATTCATCCAATTTTTGGGCTCCTGAAGCCAACCCCAGTGTCTCTTTAAAGTAATGTTTGGGCTCCTGCTGCTGCTGCTGCCAACTCCAGGGTGTGAATCATCCAATTTTTGGGCTCCTGAAGCCAACTCCAGTGTCTCTTTAAAGTAATGTTTGGGCTCCTGCTGCTGTTGCTGCTGCCAACTCCAGGGTGTGATTCATCCAATTTTTGGGCTCCTGAAGCCAACTCCAGTGTCTCTTTAAAGTAATAATTGGGCTCCTGCTGCTGCTGTTGCCAATTCCAGGGTGTGATTCATCCAATTTTTGGGCTCCTGAAGCCAACCCCAGTGTCTCTTTAAAGTAATGTTTTGGCTCCTGCTGCTGCTGCTGCCAACTCCAGGGTGTGATTCATCCAATTTTTGGGCTCCTAAAGCCAACCCCAGTGTCTCTTTAAAGTAATGTTTGGGCTCCTGCTGCTGCCAACTCCAGGGCGTGATTCATCCAATCTTTGGGCTCCTGAAGCCAACTCCAGTGTCTCTTTAAAGTAATGTTTGGGCTCCTGCTGCTGCCAACTCCAGGGTATGATTCATCCAATTTTTGGGCTCCTGCTGCCAACCCCAGTGTCTCTTTAAAGTAATGTTTGGGCTCCTGCTGCTGCTGCTGCCAACTCCAGGGTGTGATTCATCAAATTTTGGGCTCCTGCTGCCAACCCCAGTGTCTCTTTAAAGTAATGTTTGGGCTCCTGCTGCTGCTGCCAACTCCAGGGTGTGATTCATCCAATTTTTGGGCTCCTGAAGCCAACCCCAGTGTCTCTTTAAAGTAATGTTTGGGCTCCTGCTGCTGCTGCTGCCAACTCCAGGGTGTGAATCATCCAATTTTTGGGCTCCTGAAGCCAACTCCAGTGTCTCTTTAAAGTAACATTTGGGCTCCTGCTGCTGTTGCTGCTGCCAACTCCAGGGTGTGATTCATCCAATTTTTGGGCTCCTGAAGCCAACTCCAGTGTCTCTTTAAAGTAATATCTGGGCTCCTGCTGCTGCTGTTGCCAATTCCAGGGTGTGATTCATCCAATTTTTGGGCTCCTGAAGCCAACCCCAGTGTCTCTTTAAAGTAATGTTTGGGCTCCTGCTGCTGCCAACTCCAGGGTGTGATTCATCCAATTTTTGGGCTCCTGCTGCCAACTCCAGTGTCTCTTTAAAGTATTGTTTGGGCTCCTGCTGCTGCCAACTCCAGGGCGTGATTCATCCAATTTTTGGGCTACTGAAGCCAACCCCAGTGTCTCTTTAAAGTAATGTTTGGGCTCCTGCTGCTGCTGCCAACTCCAGGGTGTGATTCATCCAATTTTTGGGCTCCTGAAGCCAACCCCAGTGTCTCTTTAAAGTAATGTTTGGGCTCCTGCTGCTGCTGCTGCCAACTCCAGGGTGTGAATCATCCAATTTTTGGGCTCCCGAAGCCAACTCCAGTGTCTCTTTTAAGTAATATTTGGGCTCCTGCTGCTGCTGTTGCCAATTCCAGGGTGTGATTCATCCAATTTTTGGGCTCCTGAAGCCAACCCCAGTGTCTCTTTAAAGTAATGTTTTGGCTCCTGCTGCTGCTGCTGCCAACTCCAGGGTGTGATTCATCCAATTTTTGGGCTCCTGAAGCCAACCCCAGTGTCTCTTTAAAGTAATGTTTGGGCTCCTGCTGCTGCCAACTCCAGGGCGTGATTCATCCAATTTTTGGGCTCCTGAAGCCAACCCCAGTGTCTCTTTAAAGGAATGTTTGGGCTCCTGCTGCTGCTGCTGCTGCCAACTCCAGGGTGTGATTCATCCAATTTTTGGGCTCCTGCTGCCAACTCCAGTGTCTCTTTAAAGTAATGTTTGGGCTCCTGCTGCTGCTGCTGCCAACTCCAGGGTGTGATTCATCCAATTTTTGGGCTCCTGAAGCCAACCCCAGTGTCTCTTTAAAGTAATGTTTGGGCTCCTGCTGCTGCTGCTGCTGCCAACTTCAGGGTGTGATTCATCCAATATTTGGGCTCCTGCTGCCAACCCCAGTGTCTCTTTAAAGTAATGTTTGGACTCCTGCTGCTGCTGCTGCTGCCAACTCCAGGGTGTGATTCATCCAATTTTTGGGCTCCTGAAGCCAACTCCAGTGTCTCTTTAAAGTAATGTTTGGGCTCCTGCTGCTGCCAACTCCAGGGTGTGATTCATCCAATTTTTGGGCTCCCGAAGCCAACTCCAGTGTCTCTTTAAACTAATGTTTGGGCTCCTGCTGCTGCCAACTCCAGGGTGTGATTCATCCAATTTTTGGGCTCCTGAAGCCAACCCCAGTGTCTCTTTAAAGTAATGTTTGGGCTCCTGCTGCTGCCAACTCCAGGGTGTGATTCATCCAATTTTTGGGCTCCTGCTGCCAACTCCAGTGTCTCTTTAAAGTAATATTTGGGCTCCTGCTGCTGCTGCCAACTCCAGGGATTGATTCATCCAATTTTTGGGCTCCTGAAGCCAACCCCAGTGTCTCTTTAAAGTAATGTTTGGGCTCCTGCAGCTGCTGCTGCTGCCAACTCCAGGGTGTGATTCATCCAATTTTTGGGCTCCTGCTGCCAACTCCAGTGTCTCTTTAAAGTTATGTTTGAGCTCCTGCTGCTGCTGCCAACTCCAGGGCGTGATTCATCCAATTTTTGGGCTAGTGAAGCCAACCCCAGTGTCTCTTTAAAGTAATGTTTGGGCTCCTGCTGCTGCTGCTGCCAACTCCAGGGTGTGATTCATCCAATTTTTGGGCTCCTGAAGCCAACCCCAGTGTCTCTTTAAAGTAATGTTTGGGCTCCTGCTGCTTCTGCTGCCAACTCCAGGGTGTGATTCGTCCAATTTTTGGGCTACTGAAGCCAACCCCAGTGTCTCTTTAAAGTAATGCTTGGGCTCCTGCTGCTGCTGCCAACTCTAGGGTGTGATTCATCCAATTTTTGGGCTCCTGAAGCCAACCCCAGTGTCTCTTTAAAGTAATGTTTGGGCTCCTGCTGCTGCTGCTGCAACTGCCAACTCCAAGGTGTGATTCATCCAATTTTTGGGCTCCTGAAGCCAACTCCAGTGTCTCTTTAAAGTAATGTTTGGGCTCCTGCTGCTGCTTCTGCTGCCAACTCCAGGGTGTGATTCCTCCAATTTTTGGGCTCCTGAAGCCAACCCCAGTGTCTCTTTAAAGTAATGTTTGGTCTCCTGCTGCTGCCAACTCCAGGGTGTGATTCATCCAATTTTTGGGCTCCTGCTGCCAACTCCAGTGTCTCTTTAAAGTAATATTTGGGCTCCTGCTGCTGCTGCTGCCAACTCCAGGGTGTGATTCATGCAATTTTGGGCTCCTGCTGCCAAATCCAGTGTCTCTTTAAAGTAATACTTGGGCTCCTGCTGCTTCTGCTGCCAACTCCAGGGTGTGATTCGTCCAATTTTTGGGCTACTGAAGCCAACCCCAGTGTCTCTTTAAAGTAATGCTTGGGCTCCTGCTGCTGCTGCCAACTCTAGGGTGTGATTCATCCAATTTTTGGGCTCCTGAAGCCAACCCCAGTGTCTCTTTAAAGTAATGTTTGGGCTCCTGCTGCTGCTGCTGCAACTGCCAACTCCAAGGTGTGATTCATCCAATTTTTGGGCTCCTGAAGCCAACTCCAGTGTCTCTTTAAAGTAATGTTTGGGCTCCTGCTGCTGCTTCTGCTGCCAACTCCAGGGTGTGATTCCTCCAATTTTTGGGCTCCTGAAGCCAACCCCAGTGTCTCTTTAAAGTAATGTTTGGTCTCCTGCTGCTGCCAACTCCAGGGTGTGATTCATCCAATTTTTGGGCTCCTGCTGCCAACTCCAGTGTCTCTTTAAAGTAATATTTGGGCTCCTGCTGCTGCTGCTGCCAACTCCAGGGTGTGATTCATGCAATTTTGGGCTCCTGCTGCCAAATCCAGTGTCTCTTTAAAGTAATACTTGGGCTCCTGCTGCTGCTGCTTGCAACTCCAGGGTGTGATTCATCCAATCTTTGGGCTCCTGCAGCCAACTCCAGTGTCTCTTTCAAGCTATGTTTGGGCTCCTGCTGCTGCTTCAAACTCCAGGGTGTGATTCATTCAATTTTTGGGCTCCTGCAGCCAACTCCAGTGTCTCTTTCAGCCAATGTTTGGGCTCCTGCTGCTGCTTGCAACTCCAGGGTGTGATTCATCCAATTTTTGGGCTCCTGCTGCTGCCAAATCCAGTGTCTCTTTAAAGCAATGTTTGGGCTCCTGCCCCTCATAGTGATGCCACTTCAACTCTCTGCAATTGTGCCGCTCTGCGATTCTATTAGCGATGCCTCTGATCTGCATGTGATATTTATTCAAAGTATTATTTAACTAACCCAGCACGCATCCTATGCGTGTTACAGCAAGGCAGAATGGTTTAAAACCCTATTGAGGCTCTAGGAGGCTCAGAAATAGCTGTTTTTAATAGCGATTCGTCGCGAATAAATTCGAAACGATTTTTGTCGGAAAATTCGGCAAATCAGTCGAATCGAATTTTTCAAAAGTTCGCTCATCTCTATTCTCTATCCCCATATTTTCATGCTTACCTTACTTTTCTGGCTTCTATAGATATTTTTCATTTCCTTCTAGATGTTTTATGATTTCTGTGCATAAGTGGATGTGTGCAATCATGACATTTCTATTATTTTTTTTATAAATGAAAGACATCCGAAAACTTTTTAAATTGCTTAAAATGTATTAACTTTTTTTAATATTTTTTTTTATAAAATATTGATTTATTATCTTCTAATTTTTTTTTAAATAAAAAAAATAACAATTTAAAACTTTTTACAAAAAAGGGGCAGGCTCCCAGGATTCTATTCCTCGGTGGTCCCCAGTGAAGCTGCCAGCTCCTTAATGTCGCCCACCAGCCTATGTACAGTAGCCGTCAGATATTGGATTCTCTGCTGTGTGGTGGCTGTGAAAAGAAATCAAAAATGAATTTCTAGTATATGCATTTTGAAGACCTGTTGAATAAAATATTAATAATTTCTAGGCTAGGGATTGGGCCATAAATTAATCTAATTTTCTAGGCTAGGGATTGGGCCATAAATTTATATAAGTTTCTAGGCTAGGGATTGGGAATACCTGTTGATGAAGGCATGTTAATGTAAATCAACAAAGCAAAAATATGGTTAGTTAGAATGTCATATTTGTAAATGAAGACATTTAAATTAGAATGTGTGTGTGACATCACCCACCTTCTCCTTGCACCTTAGGTGCTTGGCCTTGTGGGCTCTCTACTCCAGGCTCTTCACCCGCAACATCAGCATCTAAAAGTATATAAGCAAGAAATGAGTGTGTGTTTAGAGTGCATGCACCTGTGTGTGCTTCTGTGTGATAATCATACCGGAATGGTGCTGGTCTGGCATCTGTTGCGGTTGCTTGCCGAGCAGCTGATGCCCCTCCTTGGCACCTTGGCACTGGACTGCCACCACCTTCACTATGCCCAGATCGATCCAGCACTGGCCGGACTGCTCGCCTCCGGGTGGGTCGGATTCTATAGTTCCATTCCCTCACTAGAACAGAATAGCATTAATAAACACAGGCCTGCCTAAGGGCAGTGTATTTCTAACATGTAATAGTAATGTACTTACTTGGAAAATGTTTGAGGAAGAATCTCCTCACCCGGGGCCTCTTCCTGCGTTTAAGGTCCGACCAGTGCTGAATTATCTGGGTATAAGTGAAGTTGGTCAGTATCCTCCTGAATTTTGGCCACTATTTCCAGTGCCAAGGTCTTCTTTTCATAGCCGCTCGGCAGGAAGTCGTAGAGATTTGTAAGCATCATCTAAAAGGTGGAATAAAAACAGATGTCATTAATAAAAACATCATACAAATCACAATGTTATTGATAGCAGCTTCAGAATTATCATTCCCCCTAACATTTCAAGGCTTTAGCTATCCTTCTACACGCCTTTTTTGGGTTGCACACATGTGCGCACTAACTTTCGCTTGCCGCAGCGTTTTATAACCAAATTTGGTCCCTACATTTCTTGCCTGCGCTGCCAAATTGCATATGAATTTCGCGTGCAAATAAACGCCTGCACACTTGCTAGCATAATTGTCTCCTGTTGTTCGCGTGTAAAGAGCGTGGGGCATCTTTATCAGATTTTATAAGAGATGTGTTGCGCCCCAGCGGTTTCCGGGATGCACACGGCCGTACGCACAATGTCAACGTCATACACAGTCATAACTACTTACATACATACTACACCAGGAAGCAACCACTTCCAGGCAACATAGAGGCAGGCCTGCAACTAGGTCCACCAAGACCAGTGGCCACTCGCAGCCTACGAGGCCTACGACATCCACTCGGCAAAAGAAGGATCCATTGGGCCAGACTCCAGCACCATCAAAATCTGGCACATCCCAGAAGGCCAAGGAAACTTCCTCCAGGCAGAATGCTCCCTGTCCAGCAACATCCCGAACCATAGGGAGCACTAGTATTAAGGGCAAGGAGAAGACTAGGGCAAGAATCCATAGCCCCCCAACAACACCCTCTCCTGCTCGAGGCCAATTTGAGGATTACAATGCTGAGAGCCCTGAGTCAGCATGCAGCTCAACGGCTGCAACTTCTTTTGCCAGCCAGATTATGACACCCAGCCCCCAAGCAAGTCCAGCACAATCCTTTCATAGCAAAAGGTCTCGATATTCGTCGTCTGAAAGTCAGGCAAAAATGTCACCCACTATGCCACCGAGCCAGGATGAGTCAGGCGGAACATCATTAGGCAGAAACCTGTGGCGTGGGAGCTTGAGCGGGCGCTTTACTGAGCCCCAAACTATGGCTTTGGCAAGTGGTGTTTCTGACCACTATCACAAGCTATATGGTCGCAATTCTAAAGCCACCAGCAAAGGCAGAAAGACACAAATATGCATATCGGCTATATCATAAAAGCCCAACTTAACCTCATTCCAGGCTACCATGTTGTCAGGAAAAAAGATGCATTTTTGCCACATGGTAGCCATGCCATCCAAAAACTTGTTTAGAGTGTGGCTCAGCGTAGGCTGGGACATCCCCCACGGAGAGGGCACCCAGCCTCTGGAACGAGCCGTTCGCTAAAAATTGAAGGCAGCCAACTATTTTGGTCATACCTGCAATTGCATGCCCCTTCCTTGTGGTGGGGACCAACCATGGCCGCAGCTCACTATACAGTCTATGGAGGGGAAACACGGTTAAATCGGGTGACCTCGAATAGCTCAACGCCATGCATGCGATCGATGTTCAAACGTGCGCAATGCAACCTGGAATCTACCATGCTGATACATAGCATGCCGCGTAGCTGCAAACGCTCATACTCTTCCACGTACTTAGCATACATCTCTCCTACTAAAGGACCCGTAAGTTGAACGTAAACAAACTCATTTTATTGGCCGTGTTCTAATCAACAATCAAGGCTCTGAATCATGCGCAAGCCCATACCAATAACGTAACTTTCCAGAGATAGCGAAATATTTACGAAAAATATACGACCATCGAAAGTGCGTATTTTTTACTACCATGAGAGTTTTTTTCAACCCTTTGTGAATCAAGGCCTATGTGTCACTATAGACCCAGTAGCAGCAGAGATTTAGGGTTTCGCACAACCACTGGTCCTTAGTCATAGATCTGAGAAGTACCCCTAACCCTGTGTGACTTTTTGGGCATGTAATGTAATAAAAAGGTAAAACTATTTTTTGGTCATTTTTCATATCACCAAAGTCAGAGTTTCCTAACCAGTGGTACAAGTACTGGTGGTACTTGAGCTATATCCTGGTGCTACTCACTAACTTGAGATGATTGCAAAATTGTAATGTGTACTCTATTAAAAAAGGTTGGAAAACAAATGCAGTTGCAAAATTCTCATGTGTATAGTGTGTGGGTGAATCAGCTGTATGGTGATACCCTATTTACACTTGTTGTTGTGTTGAGAGATGTAACACTGCACATTCCTGTGTGTTTTTTTTTTAATCAATGGTCCAGTTTAGTGTCCCCTGTCAGCCTAAATGCTGGTAAAGTGGTCACTTTAAAAGTGAAGCCGACGGAGGACCCCCGAGAGCCACAAAACAAAAGAAAGGTCATTTCATTTGAGCTTTTTTCACAGGGGGTTTTTTTCTATATTTCACTACTTGGGAACTGGTAAGGGTTCAAAGGGTATCACGCCAGCAAAAATTAAATGTTTGCATGTGGTTAAACAAAAATCACCTGTCATTCACACACCAGTAAAAAAACATAAATAAGTGATTCGCTAAATTGTCTAAATTAGTCCATTTTGTGTTCATTTTTTTGCCCCTTACAGAACCGGGTCCTTGATTACTTCCAAATCTTTCCTTTGCTAGACCCCAATCTGATGCAACATTACTAGAAGTGACCCTATCAGAAGATGAGGGCACATACTTGAGGCCACAGAAGCTAGAGACTCTAGACCAGGCCCAGAGTTATTTATATAGTGCCTATAAGCTAGAAATGTAGCTTTTTGCAAAGATGTTTCACACTTGCAGCAGGACATAACAATTATTTGTTTATTCTCTATTAAGGAAAATGCATTGGGGATGTGTGACACCATCATTTGTCTTAGTAATGACCACTGGTACTGAGTGAAATTGAAAATTCTGCTGGAGATATCTAATTTGAGGTTCCCCTAGACATGTAATATAGCTTGGCAGCAACCATACAGGCATGAATTATTAGTCTGGCTGGAGTTGGCGTTCTGGAAAATGCAAGGATAAAGATCTATGTGGATCTATGTTTCTAGTGTGTAGTAGGATATGTTTTGTTCTTTGCTTGTACATGCTTTCTACTCATGTTCCTACATGAAACAATATTTTGTTTTGGTCGTGAAATCCCCCTACCTGTCCCTGATGGCACCCACTTCCATCCAACCTCTGCCACCTTGCAGACCAGTGGAATGAAGTGCTCCAGTTGGCTGCATTTAACCAATAGATTGCTGAACCTATAACCCAAACATGTACCTGGTGCACAAGAGTATGCCCCATGACTGCATTAAACCTGTCACCACTGTATTTTTATTGCATTTAGTGCCAACCTAAGGTTGAATAACTCCCTTTACAGGATTTTGGGAAGGCTGTCTATATCTGACCAGTCACTTCCTCTCGTGAATATATATGTCATGCTGCTCATTTGTTGAATTTCAACACCCAGCATCATCTGCCACTAGAGGGCGAGCGCACTAGATTCCTGAGATTTAAAGGGCCTGTACAGCACTGATTGGTGCCTGGTCATCCAATCCTGCATCCACTTCTCCTATTTAAAGAGGCACTTCCTTCCTTCAGTGCCGGATCTTGGTCTCTCCATGCTTGTTGAAAGTCAGACATTCTTGGATTGCTCACCCGTGTACCGACCACTGCCTGTCCCCGACTCTGAACCTTTGCTGCCTGCCCCGACCTCGGCTACTCACCTTTACTGCGAACCTGTGCTGCCAGCCCCGATCTCTGCCTGTACTTACTATGCCTTTTGCCTGCCACTTGTGTACCTCGCTGAACCTTAGCTGACTGTGGGACTGGGCCGCTGTTGGGGGGGTAGCGACCTGGGGGTCACTCGCCGCACAAGACCAACCTGCCTTGCGGTGGGCTCTGGTGAATACCGGTGGCCCCTTAGACTCCGCTCCCCTGACACGGTACCCGCCATCGGTCCCACAGTTAAAGCGTATCCACACCCGAGTCCCCTCCAACCGGTCCATGACACACACTTTATCTGGGGATAATTTATATGATAGTATAGTAATTGAATTGTGATGGTTTTTTTATTAGCATGTTATATTTATGCATGTATACATTTTTTTATTTTTTTATTTATTGGCTTAATACTGGACACTTTAATTAATTTTAAAACATTGACCTGGAGGATTAATATATTTCGGACAGGGGCTGCTCTATGAGATCTTATCATATTTATTTATGTATTGTCATGATGGTTACAAGGGATCGATAGTGATTTTTTTTTTGTTGAATGTGTTGTCTTGGATATGTGTCATCAACAATAAAACATGATTATTTTTATTATACTGGTGCTGTGCCCCATTTGTGGACTCAAAGTAGGAGTTGTGTTTGCATGAAGTAGGGTCTGGGGGAGCACACCCATTGTGCTGTATATTTGGCTGTGCCAACTATTGTTTGTGTTGTTTTAAGTATTTTAAGTAAGTTTTAAGTGCTGACAACCCAAATGTACAGACTAAGAACTGATAATAATTGCCTGCTCAACTTAATACTTCCTAAAGACCAAGGGAGGGCCACACAGAAGGGGGGGACCTCAGTACAACCGCAATGTACATGTCCAGATGAAGAGAGAATCTGGTCCTAGTTCTCAGGCAGAATGTTAAAAAACAACTTTTACTGTAACAAAATTACGACAGATGCATGAGTGATGACTGGGTCCAAAATGTCTGAGCAGATATGATTGTATAATTGTATAATTTCACCATATTATTTTTAAAATTATTAAATAGCATCAGACTAAACCCATGAAATGCCATGGCTAACTGTTGCCCATGTGTTAGGGTTAAGACTACTCATTCACTGCAGTAATAGTGTCACCAAAGCTATTTACCAAACAATGTTTCAGAAGTAAGAATTATTGGGAGCTTTGATCCATCAAAGCACACAGTTGTAAATTCTGTTAACCCATGTCCCTTTCATCTATTTTCACAGTGTGTGCTGAACCCCTCACTTAACTCTTAGGTGCATATAGCGAACCCCAGCAATTCAGAACACACAAAGTGCCTCTTTGTAATTCCTTACTCAGCAATGCAGATCACAAAGTGGTACAATATTTTTCATTAATGCTCCTTCCAGTGCACTGCCGGTGTGGCAGTAAAATGGAATATGCATGCTCAAAAATAGTTCATCAGTACCACCCAGGTGGTCAATTTTCAGAAAATGTGGAAATTGGTACTCGATAAAAAGAAGAAAATGAAAGTGACTGCAGACTTTACCCCAAAAATTATTAGACAGTGAAAAACATCACCACTAACTTAGATATACACTCTGAAGTTGCGCCAGGTTTTATCACAAAATGGGAAACTGAATTAGGTACCTCTATTGATGAATCAGAATGATCTAAGTCTTTATTACTAACCCACAATTTATTCATGGCCTTCAAGAGCCAGGAAATGAATTACAAGCTGCTGGTTAGATGGTAAAAGTTCCCTGTGGATCTTGCTAAATTTGGAGATGCAGGACAGCATTGGGATTCTTCCTACATATCTAGTGGGAATCCTCTATTCAAACTTGCTGGGAAAAAATACTAACTACACAAGAAATCCCTAGTCAACCTCAGATTGTTTTACTCTCAATGATCCCTGATTATAAGGACTGCTAAAGGGCAAAAGGAGGAAGAAATGGCCAAATCTATGAAGAGGGGAGATAAAACCTTTTTCCGATATATTGGTGACAGAAAGAAGAAAAACAATGCAGTCTCAAAAATTAGAAATAGGAAAAATAAATATATTGACGGAGATAAGGCTGTGGCTGACCATCTGAATAGCTACTTTTGTTCGGTATTTTCAGATAATTGCAGGCATGGCCATAGCACAGCATCCCGCTGGGAGGGCACAGCTCTGGAGTTTCTGGAGGCTGATGTCCTATCCGAGCTGGCACATCTAAAGGTAAGTAAGGCGATGGGTCCAGATGGAATCCACCCCAGAGTTCTAAGGGAACTTAGGTTTGTGATTGCAACCCCTCTGACTGATTTACTTAACCATTCCCTTTCAACTGGTGAGGTTCCAGATGATTGGAGAATGGCCAATGTCGTACCAATCCATAAAAAGGGGAGTAGAGAAGAAGCCAGTAATTACAGGCCAGTTAGTTTAACATCTATAGTGGTCAAATTAATGGAAACACTCTTAAAAAAACAGATAATTTACTATCTAAAAATTAATGACCTATTGGACCCAAAACAGCATGGCTTTACTGAGGGCAGATCATGTCAGACCAATCTTATTGATTTCTTTGACAATGTCACTAAAGTGTTAGATGAAGGTGGTGCTGTGGATATCGCCTATCTGGATTTTAGCAAAGCCTTTGGCACTGTACCACATAAGGAGCTCATAGATAAGTTATTAAAGGTAGGACTCAATCCCTGGATAGTTCAGTGGATTTCCAGTTGGCTGAGGGATCGGTATCAGAGCGTTGTTGTAAATGGTGTGCAATCTGAACAAAGGCGAGTTACAAGTGGTGTGCCGCAAGGCTCTGTCCTGGGCCCCATTCTTTTTAATACATTTGTAAGTGACATAGGAGAAGGCTTGGTAGGAAAAGTTTGTCTGTTTGCTGATGATACAAAGGTTAGTAATAGGGTGGATATTCCTGGAGGTGTCTGCAACATGGAAAATGATTTAGCTTTACTGGATAGATGGTCAAAACTGTGGAAACTAGAGTTTAATGTCTCTAAATTTAAAACCGTGCACTTGGGTAGAAGGAATCCCTGCTCTGAGTACCGTATGGGCAGTACTGTGTTAGCCAGGACCTCGGAGGAGAGAGATTTAGGGGTACTCATTACTGATAGCTGCAGGATGAGTGGACAGTGTAGCCAGGCAGTGGGAAAAGCAAGCAGGATGCTCGGCTGCATAGCTCGAGGCATCACCAGTAGGAAGAGGGAGGTTGTGATGCCGCTGTACAGAGCCCTGGTGAGGCCACAGCTAGAATACTGTGTTCAGTTCTGGAGACCTTACCTGCAAAAAGACATTATTTAAATAGAACGGGTCCAAAGGCGGGCAACGAAAATGTTGGAAGGACTTAAACTTAAAACTTATCAGGAGAGACTTAAAGAACTTAATTTGTACAGTCTGGAGGAAAGAAGGGAGAGGGGGGACATGATTGAGACCTTTAAATATGTGAAAGGATTGAATAAGGTTCAGGAGGGAAGTGTTTTTAAGAAGAAGCTTAATGATAGAACAAGGGGGCACAACCTGAAGCTAGTCGGGGGGAAGATCAGGAGCAATGTTAGAAAATATTATTTTACAGAAAGAGTAGTAGATGCTTGGAACAAACTTCCAGCAGAGGTAGTTGAAAAATCAACAGTCACTGAATTTAAACATGCCTGGGATAAGCACACATCTATCCTAAGATAAAGAGTACATACAATATACACATAAGGGCAGACTAGATGGACCGTATGGTCTCCTTCTGCCGTCAACCTTCTATGTTTCTATGGTTCTCTGGCTGCAATTAAATAAGGACTCCTGCACCTGTCGTCCGGGAGGGCAGACCTTACCTACTTTACTAGACTGGCTTCAAGAACTTGAGTTGATTAGAAGAATAGAAGAATTAGTCACACTTCTAAGGACTCCTAAGGATTTCAAGATATAATGGGTTCTTAGGGATCAAATTTAATAGTACTGTTGCAAGTTGGACACTGTTTCATTGCAAGTTGGACACATTCTCTTGTGCCACTACCCCCCTCCCGATGCTCCCCTTTGCATTATCTTCTTCTACAGCTTGGGTTGATCACTCCCCTTTTTTTTCTTTCTTTCCTTTCCCTCTTTATTCCCCTTCTTCTAAATATTCTATGTCCCTTGTTCTTTTTTCTCTTTTAGAGCAATTACGAGATCTTACCTGCTAGAGGTTATTGTTTTAAGGGTTTTGTCAATCTCATTGAGAAAAGATTGAGAAGTAGCATATTGCTTAAAGATAAGTGGGATATGGCCCGACAGATTAGCTATTTACCCTGATGGGAAAACAGTTTGACAATTGGCTAACAGCGATATTCCTTTAGGTATCTTACAATTTTACATGTTTTTGTATTATGTGACACTCTGAGACTCCATGGTACATTTTTCCCATACCCAATTGTTTTGCTGTGTTTTTAATCAGTATTTGTTTCTGTTTCTGTATGTACCTTTTTTTTCTTTTTGTGGAAAAAAAAAAATCTTAATACATTTTGTTTACACAAAAAGCTGAGATTTTATCAAAACCCAGACAGCCTACAATCATCCCATGTCATCACTGCTGAGCCCCACCTCCAACACACCTTCCATCTGGTCAATGGGTGTGCTCCACAACTGAGGCTATACCATTTCAGGAACATATAGATCCTGAACGATGGGGTTGCTTTGGCCAATGAAAAAAAAGCAGCATACTGAAGCTTTAGTAATGAAAGGGCAAATAATATGCCATGGGTTGGGTATGATATAACTAACAGCCATGATGCTTTGACTATAGCATTGCAGAGGCAGAACCTGGACTTGGGGGGCCTTGTCTGGAGGGGTACAGTGGGGCTGGGGGAGACATGGGAGGGAGACAATAGAGGGGGCGTTAGAAGCAGCTCTGCACAGACAGGAGACATGAGCTCTGGGTAAGACTCAAAGCTGCAGCCCACAGCAAATTCTTCTGGTTCTCCCCATAGCAGGTCTGCCCCTGTGTGAGAGCAACCCCAAAATATAAACAGTATGCACTACCTACTAGACACCAAGAATAAACAGAAGTCTTGAATAGGTTAACTCCTTAAAGAGTAAAGAGTAAAAGTCAAAATAGTCAGCATTTAATTGGATCCCTCCTTAATGGCAAAGAGTATATGCAAATTACAGGCAGATCCCCCCAAAATAACAGTCCTATAAAACAACGTCTTGTTTCAGTAGCCACCCATTAAAACTGTGAGAGCCCTCGACATGTTTCTAGCATCCACAAGCAGAGTGTGCAGCAGAAACGATGCTGTCACTCCCCAATCCTCCTCTGTCAGAGGCAGCAGGGCAGCAGTGGCATTTCAAACTGGCCACAGCCGGAACTACAGAAAGATGAACGCCAGCTCCCATAAGTGAAGACACTTCTAGTGCCAGTTCTAGGAGTGTCCTCACTCATGCGAGCCCAGCGGCCATCTTTTTGGAGCCCCAGCTGGGGCCAGTTAGCAGCACCGCTGACAGAAGAGGATTGGGGTTCAGGTGAGTCACAGCAGCTACCTGCTGCTGCAACCTCAGGCGAAGTGCGTGGATGGGCTGCTCAGCAGCCCATAAACCAACTTTTCCATGTTCTGGCCAAACGCTGAACTCAAACTTGCATGTTCGAGTTTGGGAGCCCGAAATCCCATATTTTGGTACGAAGTATCTAGCAGGCTCCAGCTGGTTTCCCTCACCTGGGTTCTGAAAGCTCCCTGTGAAGAAAGGGTGAGACCTAGTGTGAAAAGGCTCTCACTGGAGCTGGCAGCAGCAGGAGCCCAAAAATTAGCTGAATCACACCCTGGAGTTGCAAGCAGCAGCAGCAGCAGCTGCAGGAGCCCAAACATTGCTTTAAAGAGACACTGGAGTTGGCTGCAGGAGCCCAAAAATTGAATGAATCACACCCTGGAGTTGCAAGCAGCAGCAGGAGCCCAAACATGGCTTACTGGATTTGGCTGCAGGAGCCCAAACATTGGATGAATCACACCCTGGAGTTGCAAGCAGCAGCAGCAGCCCAAGCAAAGCTTGAAAGAGACACTGGAGTTGGCAGCAGGAGCCCAAAAATTGGATGAATCACACCCTGGAGTTGCAAGCAGCAGCAGCAGCAGCAGCCCAACCATAGCTTGAAAGAGACACTGGAGTTGGCAGCAAGAGCCCAAAAATTGGATGAATCACACCCTGGAGTTGCAAGCAGCAGCAGCAGCAGGAGCCCAAACATAGCTTGAAAGACACAATGGAGTTGGCAGCAGAAGCCCAAAAATTGGATGAATCACACCCTGTAGTTGCATGCAGCAGCAGCAGGAGCACAAACATTGCTTTAAAGAGACACTGGAGTTGGCTGCAGGAGCCCAAAAATTGAATGAATCACACCATGGAGTTGCAAGCAGCAGCAGGAGCCCGAACATAGCTTGAAACATAGTAACATAGTAACATAGTATGTAAGGCTGAATAAAGACTTTAGTCCATCCAGTTCAGCCTGTTTAACTCCTTCCAGTGGTCTAGTAGCCATAGCCGGAAATGTTATTACATGCCAGGAAGGCATCAAGGCCACTTTTGAACATTTTTAATGTATCCCTCATTACTACCTCCTCTGGCAGCGAGTTCCATAGTCTCACTGCTCTTACAGAGAAGAATCCCCTCCTATGTCGGTGGAGAAAGCACCTTTCCTCTAACCTTAGTGGATGCCCCCTGGTTATGGTTATACTCCGGGGTATAAATAGATTGTGGGACAGATCCTTGTATTGACCCCGAATATATTTATACATAGTTATTAGATCACCCCTCTAGACTAAATAAGCCTAACTTGGACAATCTTTCCGGGTACTCTAGCCCCCGCACTCCTTTTATTAACTTTGTTGCCCTTCTTTGAACGCGCTCCAGTTCTGATATGTCCTTTTTAAGCACAGGTGCCCAGAACTGTACACAGTATTCCATATGGGGTCTGACCAGTGACTTGTACAGGGGTAAAATGATGTTCTGGTTATGAGCACCTATGCCCCTCCTGATGCACCCCATGATCCTATTTGCCTTGGCAGCAGCTGCCTGGCATTGATTACTACAGTTGAGCTTATTGTCAACTAAAACCCCTAGATCCTTTTCCATTGTTGTTTTACCAAGCGTTTCTTTATTTAGTGTGTAATCATGACACAGATTTCTCCTTCCCATGTGCATAACCTTACATTTATCTGTGTTAAACTTCATCTGCCATTTAACTGCCCATGCTTCCAATTTATCTAAATCTGTTTGTAGTTGCCTGTTGTCCTCCTTTGTTTTAATTACTTTACTCAGCTTAGTATCATCTGCAAAGATTGAGACTTTACTGTTTAATCCATACCCAATGTCATTTATATATATATTGAAGAGAATTGGTCCCAGAACTGACCCTTGTGGTACTCCACTAGTAACAGTGACCCAATCTGAGTGTGTACCATTGATAACCACCCTCTGCTTCCGATCATTAAGCCAATTTCCCACCCATCTGCACACGTTTTCCCCCAGTCCAAGCATTCTCATCTTTTGTACCAGCCTTTTATGTGGCACAGTATCAAATGCTTTAGAAAAGTCAAGATATATGATATCCAATGACTCCCCCTGATCCAATCTTGAACTTACCTCCTCATAAAAGCTGATCAGGTTTGTCTGGCAGGAGCGATTCCTCATAAATCCATGCTGATATGGAGTAATAAGGTCATTTTCCCCAAGGTGCTCCAGGATAGTATCCCTTAAGAGACCTTCAAACAGCTTGCCCACCACAGATGTTAAGCTTACCGGTCTGTAGTTCCCAGGTTCCCCCCTAGATCCCTTTTTGAATATTGGCACCACATTTGCCAAGCGCCAATCCATCGGAACAAACCCTGTAGTTATGGAATCCACAAATATTAGAAATAACGGCTTGTCTATTACTGTACATAACTCCCTTAAAACACGAGGATGTATGTCATCTGGTCCCGGTGATTTATCGATTTTCATCTGCTTGAGACGGTGCCGGACTTCTTCCTTGGTTAGACCAGTGACATTTAATGGAGGGTTTCGGTTATTCCCCTGCATTTCACTCGGCATGTCAAATTCTTTTGTGAATATACTGTAGAAGCAAAGAAGTTGTTAAGCAAATTAGCTTTCTCCTCATTTCCCTCTATAGGGGTCCCCTCCTTGCTTTTCAGGGGGCCCACATCCTCAGGTTTGTACCTTTTATGGTTTATGTAGCTAAAGAATAATTTGGGGTTAGTTTGGGGAAAGAGACACTGGAGTTGGCAGCAGGAGCCCAAAAATTGGCTGAATCACACCCTGGAGTTGCAAGCAGCAGCAGCCCAAACATAGCTTGAAAGAGACAGTGGAGTTGGCAGCAGGAGCCCAAAAATTGGATGAATCACACCCTGGAGTTGCAAGCAGCAGCAGCAGGAGCACAAAAATTGCTTTAAAGAGACACTGGAGTTGGCTGCAGGAGCCCAAAAATTGGATGAATCACACCCTGGGGTTGCAAGCAGCAGCAGCAGCGGCAGCAGCAGCCCAAACATAGCTTGAAAGAGACACTGGAGTTGGCAGCAGGAGCCCAAAAATTGGATGAAACACACCCTAGAGTTGCAAGCAGCAGCAGGAGCCCAAACATAGCTTGAAAGAGACACTGGATTTGCAGCAGGAGCCCAAAAATTGGATGAATCACACCCTGGAGTTGCAAGCAGAAGCAGCAGCAGGAGCCCAACATAGCTTGAAAGACACACTGGAGTTGGCAGCAGGAGCCTAAAAATTGGATGAATCACACCCTGGAGTTGCAAGAAGCAGCAGCAGGAGCACAAACATTGCTTTAAAGAGACAGGAAGCCTGAGCCATGCGTCCTGCCATGACACACGTGTTCAATCTAGTTGTCAAGCGTTTTCTGAAGTCTTCCCCTCATCTGAAAGACATCCTAACAACGGGAAGGAAGCTTTGCATGCACTTCAGGCACTCCTACACCGCCAAGCACACCCTTCTTGAGCTTCAGCGTCAGAACGGTATCCCCCGACATAGTCTGATTTGCGATGTTTCCACCCGTTGGAATTCCACCCTCCATATGCAGGATCGACTATAGGAACAGAGAAAAGCCATCACGGATTTCTTGATGATCCAAACGGATAGGGGGACTCCCCTGTGTAACTTCAATGTAAACCAGTGGCAGCTCATACGTGACACCTGCCGTTTGCTCAGGCCCTTTGAGGAAGCTACTTTATTAGTCAGTCGCCAGGACTATGAGATGAGCGATGAGATTCCACTGCTTCATGTACTACAACACATGTTGGAAACCATGGCTGGTCAGGGCACTAGAGACATGGCACATACATTTCACAGCCACATGAAGCCTGTGGGGGCTGAAGTGGAGGAGGAGGAGGGGGTGGGGCACAGCGAAGCACAGTTTAGGTTTGACAAAATGACCATTTTATCTAGTCATCTGACAGGAGAGGAGGAGCAGGAGCAGCCAGAGGAGCTAGAGGGTTGTGAGGAAGGCGAGACAGAGGACCCAGACACACCGTGGCAGTTTGCAGTGGAGGTGGAGACAGGTAGTCCCTCCGAGTCACTTGCACAAATGGCACGATGAATGCTCACGTGCTTGCATAGTGACCACAGAATTTTGGCACAAAATGGGGGCATTTTTTACACCCACTGAGAGGGAGGACAAACTGACCTACTACAGAGACATCCTACGTAGTCAGTTGGGCGATGTCTATCTGCGCCAAGGTCCATACTCTCGCAGGTGTGACTCGGGGGGACCTCTGCGCTCACCTTCCACTGCCATGGCTGCCGGAGGGGGGGTGGCAGCAGCTCCATCAGCAGCAGCCTCAGTCTTCAGTCGCTAATGAGTAGCTTTCTACACCCGCATAGTGAGTCTACTCATGAGCAGCAGGGAGACCTGGAGCAGGACCTGAACCAGCAGTTCATGTCATACCTTGACATGACCATGCCAACACACCTTGAGGATTCGCTGGACTTCTGGGAAGCCAAACTTGACTTGTGGCCGCAACTAGCAGAGTTTGCCCTGGAAAAGCTGTCCTGCCACCCAGTAGTTGATTTAGATGGCAACTGTGCTGCTCTATATTATGCTGCAAAATGGCAAATTTACCTCACAATGTAAGCTATTGCCCCTCAGATATACACAGGGCCTGCTCTATATAATAGTGCAAAATGGCAAATTTACCTCACTATATAAGCTAATGCCCCTCAGATTTACACAGGGGCTGCTCTATATTATGCTGCAAAATGGCAAATTTACCTCACAATGTAAGCTATTGCCCCTCAGATATACACAGGGCCTGCTCTATATAATGGTGCAAAATGGCAAATTTACCTCACTATATAAGCTAATGCCCCTCAGATTTACACAGGGGCTGCTCTATATTATGCTGCAAAATGGCAAATTTACCTCACAATATAAGCTATTGCCCCTCAGATTTACACAGGGCCTGCTCTATATTATGCTGCAAAATGGCAAATTTACCTCACAGTATAAGCTATTGCCCCTCAGATTTACACAAGGGGCTGCTCTATATTATGCTGCAAAATGGCAAATTTACCTCACAATATAAGCTATTGCCCCTCAGATTTACACAGGGCCTGCTCTATATTATGCTGCAAAATGGCAAATTTACCTCACAGTATAAGCTATTGCCCCTCAGATTTACACAGGGCTGCTCTATATTATTCTGCAAAATGGCAAATTTACCTCACAATATAAGCTATTGCCCCTCAGATTTACACAGGGTCTGCTCTATATTATGCTGCAAAATGGCAAATTTACCTCACAGTATAAGCTATTGCCCCTCAGATTTACACAGGGCCTGCTCTATATTATGCTGCAAAATGGCAAATTTGCCTCACAGTATAAGCTATTGCCCCTCAGATTTAGGCCCTTATTTAACAAGGGATAGCGACAGGTAGCGACTGGTGAGCGGCCGGTAATGACGGGCCCCGCTACGAGAACGCCGGCTCCCCACCACAATCACACATTTATCAAGGCAATCCTGCTTAGCGACTGAGATAGCGCCAGATAGCCACTCATTCATCATTATTCCAGCCTCAGCCCACAGGGCCAGCGTCCGACCTTGAACAACGACAGATATGACCTCTCGCTACCTGGCGCTCTCCAATGCATTTCAGTGGAACAATCTTTAAATATTAATAATTAACTGTTATTAATGTTTTTTTTTTTTCAATGTGAAAAATTCTGTGACCACTTCTGCCATGTTAGATAATATGTTTAAGGTAAAAAAAAAAAAAAATTTGTGCAGAATTCATATTACAAGTCGGATATTATTGTATTCATATTACTAAATTCTTAAAAATATATATATTTTTTGGTTTCCAAAAATATGGTGGTTTGGGGGTTAAAAAACTACTATTAACACATCGCCGCCAGCGCTCTGGGGTTTAAACATGCATTTCACAGCGCTTGAATTTTTTGAGCGTGATTTTTTGATGAATATGGTGGAAGCCGGTCGCTCTGACCAGTCGCTATCATGTGCACCCATACATCGCGGAACCTGTCAAATAGCGACTCGTATTCAACATTACGCCACACCGACTGAGTCGCTATCAACAACCGAACAACGGCCAAGCACAGCGACTACTAGCGGGCGCTGTGAAAATACTGCTACAGTCGCTCAACTGTCGCTACCTGCCGCTATTAATGAATCGGCCTCCTACACAGGGGCTGCTCTATATTATGCTGCAAAATGGCAAATTTACCTCACAATATAAGCTATTGCCCCTCAGAATTTCACAGGGCCTGCTCTATATAATGCTGCAAAATGGCAAATTTACCTCACAGTATAAGCTAATGCCCCTCAGATTTACACAGGGGCTGCTCTATATTATGCTGCAAAATGGCAAATTTACCTCACAGTATAAGCTATTGCCCCTCAGATTTACACAGGGGCTGCTCTATATTATGCTGCAAAATGGCAAATTTACCTCACAGTATCAGCTATTGCCCCTCAGATTGACACAGGAGCTGCTCTATATAATGCTACAAAAGCAAGAGCGGATTTAACTCACACAATATAACCTATTTCTCAGGTTTATATAGGGACTGCTCTATGTCATGGTGCAAAACCATGAATTTACCTACAATATAAACTATTGCTGCTCCATATAATGGTGCAAAACAGGGCAAATGTATTGTCCAATATAAACTATTGCTGCTCTGATTTACACAGGAGGGCCACTCTAAAGAATGGTGCAATAGCTCACAATATAACATAGATTGCAAAATTAGATTTTCAGACAGGGCCTGCTCTATAAACTGGCAATTTTACCTCACAATATAAACTATTGCTCCTCAGATTTACACAGGGATTTAGGTTGATATATATAATAGTGCAAAACAGCGAATTTACCTCACAATACTGTATAAACTATTGCTCCTCAGATTTACACAGTGGGCTTATCTATATAATGGTGCAAAATGGTGAATTTACCTCACTATATAATCTATTTCAGCTCTAAATAAAAAAAAATAAATGAAAAAAAGGGCCTGTAGAAGCTTATTTAGTATAACACATAGGGTGACATGTGCTGATTTGGGATGCCCATGTGGGCTAGTGTTTTGACAGCAGGACAAAAAGCAATTAAAAATGCAATAGTTAGCATAACAGATAGGCTGCCAAATGCAGGTTTGGGATGCCCTGCGGCCTGGTGTTTTTTTTGTTAAAGGCAGACCAAAAACCAATTAAAAATGCAATACTTTGATTCAGCTGAGGAAGGATCAACAAGCGCATTTAGTATAACAGATAGGCTGCCTAATGCAGGTTTGGGATGCCCTGCGGCCTGGTGTTTTTTTTGTTAAAGGCAGACCAAAAACCAATTCAAAATGCAATACTTTGATTCAGCTGAGCATAAGCCATATTCCTAATACTTAAAGCTTGGGACGCCGCATTATGGATGTGTATAGTATATTGTATAATACGGATATTTTGTATAAGAGTAGATATATGCTTTTATTAGGGTAGCTTAAGGGTTAAGTGAGGCTGTGGTGGATGCGTCCCTGTTCGGCTGCTGCTGCGTCTGGCCCGGGATTGGCCACAGATATCTCTCTGCTCCCCACCTATCAGGGTGCGGGGGGCGTGGCCAATAACAGCGCCGTGCGCTCCAGTGTGAGGCGCAGGCACACATGCGCTGTGAGTGGGGGCGCGCGCACTTCCGGCCGGAGTGCGCTGTCCCTCACACAGACTGGGGCCGGGCGCGGGAACGGTCGGGCGGGTATGTATATAAGGGAGTATTTTTACACCCTGTCCCCAGCCTTTGGAGCAAGTTATACTGGCCGTGAGCAAGAGTCCAATTAGGACTCGAAACGCGTTGGTTTCTGCCCGGGGGGGGGGGGCGCCTATTGATGGACTTAAAGTAAGCACTTCTTTGTTATGTGTTGTCCTTGTCTGCCCTTTTACTTTGAGTGGCTTTGATGATCTTGCACAGGTTCCACTTGTGAAGGAAGCACTGACACTTTAATAGACTCATAGTTAGGATAGAATAGTTGTTATATTTATTTATTAGTATATTATTAGATTTATTTATAGTTAGGGTAGGTTGTGCACATAATATATATTTTTAGGAAGGTTCACTAAATCACTGTAGATTATATATATATTCTTTGTATTACACTGTATTGATTATAGGAAGTGCGCCCCCTGGTGGCTAATCATGCATATAGGCTTAGTAACATTGTTTTTAATGTGGTTTTAACATGTACTATAATAAAATGAATTGGTAAATTAACTTTTTGAGTGCAAGAGTAAGTCTCTGTAAGGGTAAAAGATAGGGTGCTCAGAGGTCACCCTACATATTAAATTGTGTGGTTTTGGGTAATAACCCACAGAGCAGTGCACCTGCATATACATTGGTCGGTGCCGCCCACATTCTTTTGTCCTTGCCCAAAGGGCGTGTATTAGTCATTGATTCAGCTGAGGAAGGATCAACAAGCGCATTTAGTATAACAGATAGGCTGCCTAATGCAGGTTTGGGATGCCCTGCGGCCTGGTGTTTTTTTGTTAACGGCAGACCAAAAACCTATTCAAAATGCAATACTTTGATTCAGCTGAGGAAGGATCAACAAGCGTATTTAGTATAACAGATAGGCTGCCTAATGCAGGTTTGGGATGCACTGCGGCCTGTTTTTTTTTTTTTTGTTAAAGGCAGACCAAAAACCAATTCAAAATGCAATACTTTGATTCAGCTGAGGAAGGATCAACAAGCGTATTTAGTATAACAGGCTGCCTAGTGCAGGTTTGGGATGCCCTGCGGCCTGCTGTTTTTTTTGTTAAATGCAGACCAAAAACCAATTCAAAATGCAATACTTTGATTCAGCTGAGGAAGGATCAACAAGCGCATTTAGTATAACAGATAGGCTGCCTAATGCAGGTTTGGGATGCCCTGTGGCCTGGTGGTTTTTTTTGTTAAAGGCAGACCAAAAACCAATTCAAAATGCAATACTTTGATTCAGCTGAGGAAGGATCAACAAGCGTATTTAGCATAACAGATAGGCTGCCTAATGCAGGTTTGGGATGCCCTGCGGCCTGGTGTTTTTTTGTGAAAAGCCAGACCAAAAACCAATTCAAAATGCAATACTTTGATTCAGCTGAGGAAGGATCAACAAGCGTATTTAGCATAACAGATAGGCTGCCTAATGCAGGTTTGGGATGCCCTGCGGCCTGGTGTTTTTTTGTTAAAGGCAGACCAAAAACCAATTCAAAATACAATACTTTGATTCAGCTGAGGAAGGCTCAACAAGCGTATTTAGTATAACAGATAGGCTGCCTAATGCAGGTTTGGGATGCCCTGCGGCCTGGTGTTTTTTTTGTTAAAGGCAGACCTAAAACCAATTCAAAATGCAATACTTTGATTCAGCTGAGGAAGGATCATCAAGCGTATTTAGTATAACAGATAGGCTGCCTAGTGCAGGTTTGGGATGCCCTGTGGCCTGGTGTTTTTTTGTTAAAGGCAGACCAAAAACCAATTCAAAATGCAATACTTTGATTCAGCTGAGGAAGGATCAACAAGCGTATTTAGCATAACAGATAGGCTGCCTAATGCAGGTTTGGGATGCCCTGCGGCCTGGTGTTTTTTTGTTAAAGGCAGACCAAAAAACAATTCAAAATGCAATACTTTGATTCAGCTGAGGAAGGATCAACAAGCGTATTTAGCATAACAGATAGGCTGCCTAATGCAGGTTTGGGATGCCCTGCGGCCTGGTGTTTTTTTGTTAAAGGCAGACCAAAAACCAATTCAAAATACAATACTTTGATTCAGCTGAGGAAGGCTCAACAAGCGTATTTAGTATAACAGATAGGCTGCCTAATGCAGGTTTGGGATGCCCTGTGGCCTGGTGTTTTTTTTTGTTAAAGGCAGACCAAAAACCAATTCAAAATGCAAAACTTTGATTCAGCTGAGGAAGGATCAACAAGCGTATTTAGTATAACAGATAGGCTGCTAAGTGCAGGTTTGGGATACCCAGGTGGGCTGGTGTTTTTTTGGTTAAAGGCAGACCAAAAAATATTTAAACTAATCCAGCTATATATGATAAATGCTTGTGTGTAACAGATAGGGTTAAATAAGCCACTGCCTAGATGGCATGCACAGTGGCAAGGCAGATTTACAGCACAAAGAACTGAAATCGAATTGAAAACTGATCTGGCTAATGAAAAAAAAAAATGTTCACTGTCACTTCTAAGCTGTCCCTGGCTGGATAGTTCCGGTTTTTCCCTATCTTTCCCTTGCTCTGTCTACCTCTCTGTCTGCCTCCCTGACTCTCCGTACCTATCTCTAACTCTCTGTCCCTGTCTCTAACTAGCTGTGCTCTGGCCGCAATGCAAGGCTGAAATGCGCACAAGCAAGATGGCCGCCGCTTTATATAGCACGGTGACGTCACCAGGCTTCCTGGCTGCTGATAGGCTGCATGTGACTTACCCATGATACCTTGCCCCAGGGGGTATGTCTGGACATGTTCATCCACCATTTTAGAATGCCTGTGATTGAAATAAATGGAGTTAAAAGGAAAACTTCGATCGATCGAATCGTGGGGAAATTCGGATTCGTTTAGAATCAAATTTTCCATGAAATTCGGAACGAATTCGGGTTCGTCCGGATCGATTCGCTCATATCTAGTGATGACTAATCCACCACCCTGTTAGACCCGGTGAACCTGATTGGTCATTCTGCCTGGTACAATGGAACAAGGAAACAGTAAGTACAGGGCTGTGTCAAGTCTCTGGCTTGTGGTAGTGGGGGGGGGGGGGGGGGTTGGGAAAGTTTTGGGGGGGGGTACAAAAATATGCTGCTATATCCCTTGTTATTGCAAAAACATTATAAAATAAGGACATTTTAAGGGATAAAATAGCCAAGTTACACAGCACTTATTTACCTTTATACTGTATGTACATTCACGGAGCACTTTGTTAGGAACACCTGTACACCTGCTTATCCAATTAGCTATTTAGTGCATGTAAATGTAGATCAGTGACTTCACCATGGCAAGGTTATTGGAGCAGAGCAGGCTGGTTTGCATATTTCTGAAACTGCTTAGATGTTCTGTCTTTAACATTCTCTATACAGAGAATAGTGTAAAAAAATTCAGCAAGTACCAGTTTTGCGCCCAGAAATGCACTGTTGATAAGAAAGATAGAGAGGTTTAAGAAAAACATCTCAGAATACACCACCCACTGACCCTTAAAAAAGATTAGGTACCACAACAGATAATCTTAAATGAAAGTCTTAAATAGAGAAGTAATACACTTTCCCTAATCTGCAAACCCTGCTGTGTCCCTTAGATGTTATGGAAGAAAGACAGTCTCAAAAGGGATCATCCCTAGCTTTATGATCATTGGCTGTTCCATTTTTAAGTACCTAAGCTAAGGGTTTTATTTAAGAAAAGCTAATGCCACGTAGTGCCAGATGAACGTCAGGTGAATGTCAGGTAGCAGTGAAAATGGGATGAGTGCTGGCACTTATAGTTCCCTACAGTGCCAGATAAGACCAGGCGCTCACCCTGCACTGTGTGGCCTTATCCCATACATTCCATTGGGCTGGGATGGTTATAATTATTTTGGCATTGTTTTTACTTATTAATTTTTTTGCGGCTGGTGAATGTGCAATGGGATACCTGGTGTTTTTGAAATTGATTTGAATGCATTTTATGCACTTTTGTGTTGCGCTGCTAACTTGAGATTTGGGAGGTGAAAAAAACGCCTTTGAAGTGTCCCCAATGCAGTTCCCATTAAAAAAACTGCCCTGACCCTGAAAAATAGTAATTGGGGATTACAACAGGTTCTGTGTGTCTGGAATCCTGTTTTTTGAGTGCCCCTGCGAGTGCTATATACCATATTTTCACCCTATAAGACACTTATTTTTCCCCAAAAGAGGGGGGAAATATCAGTGCGTCTTATTGGGCGAATGTAAAAAAAAAAAAGGAAAAATGTCAACTCACCTTTAGTTTGCGCTGCCCCCAGCATCTTCGCTGTATCTGCCGCCTTTTCCACGGCACCTGCACACACAGACATCTGCTTCATACAGCAGGTGGGCGTGGCCGATGCTTGAGCGTAGAAGGAGCGGCAGATACAGCTGCCTCCACCGCTTCTTCTCCACGCTGCCTACACACACTGACACCCAGCTTCATACACAGCGATGGGCGTGGCTGACAATCGAGCATTGACCCCGCCCACTGTTGTACCGAGCCCGGTGTTCGATCTGTGTGTGCTGGCACCATGGAGAAGAAGCGGCGGAGGCAGCTGTATCTGCCGCTCCTTCTCTGCGGCGCCTGCACACACTGACGCCCGGCTTCATTGAGCGGTGGGCATGGCCGACACTTGAGCATCGGCCATGCCCACCTGCTTTACCGAGCCGGGTGTCTGTGTGCGCAGGTGACGGCAGTTTCATCGAAGACAGGGGCGACAGCGGGAAGGATGGAAAGGTGAGTTTACTTTCTTTTTTTTTTTACTTTTGCCTATATGGGAATGGGAGGAGGGATGCCACACTGCCTATATGGGGAAAGGGAGGGGGAATGAATGCCACACTGCCTATATGGGAATGGGAGGGGGGAATGCCACACTGCCTATATGGGGAAAGAGAGGGAGTAATGCCACACTGCCTATATGGGAATTGGAGGGGTATGCCACACTGCCTATATGGGGAAAGAGAGGGAGTAATGCCACACTGCCTATATGGGAATTGGAGGGGTATGCCACACTGTCTATATGGGGAAAGGGTGGGGGGATGAATGCCACACTGCCTATATGGGAATTGGAGGGGGATGCCACACTGCCTATATGGGGAAAGAGAGGGAGTAATGCCACACTGCCTATATGGGAATTGGAGGGGTATGCCACACTGTCTATATGGGGAATGGGGGGGGGGATGAATGCCACACTGCCTATATGGGGAATGGGAGGGGGAATGTCACACTGCCTTTATGGGGATTGGTAGGGGGAATCCCACATTGTCTATATGGGGAATGGGAGGGAGGAATACCACACTGCCTATATGGGGAATGGGATGGGGGTAATGCCACACTGCCTATGGGGAATGGGATTGGGGGAATACCACATTGTCTATGGGGAAAGTGAGGGGGGAATGCCACACTGGCCATAGGGGATGGGGGGAGAATGCCCCTCTGTCTGTAATGGGGGGGGTCTGCACCTTGCCTATTAGTTGGTTCTTGGGGAGGGCGGTGTTTTAGCACAACATTTGGTTCAGAATATTTATTTTCTTATTTTCCTCCACCAAATCCTAGGTGCATCCTATAGGGAGGTGCGTCTTAAATGGTGAAAAATAAGGTATTTCTTTAATAAATATTTTCAACTTTTAGTGCTCCTGGATGGAGCTAGGTGTTGCTAGCACGTAGGCATATACAACCAGTGCGCAACACTGCATGGCCGTGAACTCTACAGCTGATAGCGCCAGCAGGCTGAAGCCGGCACTGCCGAGCGTCTTGGCCGAGGCACTCAAGTGCCCAAGCACTATTTTTATCAAATTACCCTCTAAGTTTTCTGGAGTTGCTTGGTGTGCTAAAATCAGTCATTGGAATGAAATGGAAATGATTAGAATGTCAGAAAAAGACCACAATCTCATTGTGGATTTGCTTGACTGCACACATCCCCTGCTGAAAATACAACTGGAGAAAGGGTCTACTCTTAATCAGGGACCTAGCAGAGAGAACTCACAAGCAACTCACAGGATGTCAGATTTAGTCTCCTAGGATCCACACCACTCTAATTATTTTTTACTATCTAGGTATGTTTATATGAACTTTAAAGGGCAATTGTTCTACTCATGGTAAAGATTAATCATACTTTGTCACTCCCAGTGCAGGGGATCCCCCACTGGATCTGCTTCAAAGTGGCCACTTTAAGAGCTATAGCCTACATTCATAGGTGCTCCACTCTGATAATAATTATTATGTTATTATTATTAATTATTATTAGAATTATTATGTTCTCACACTGACATATGCAAGGTAGAGCGCGAAGATATAGTGTGGGGGAGACTTTTTCATTACAGCAGAACACGAAGGAAACAGTAGGATAAGAAAAATATACACTGTTAAACTTTAAGGCTCATCACATGGCAAGGTTCAAATTCAAATGTCTGGGGCCCATGGCAGAAGGCTTTCAAAAGTTCGACCCATGACCAGACCTCAACTTCTTTAACTGGAACTTGTGCAGGGCCAGCCAAAAGTCTGTGACTGTGTCTGCAGACCCCTCACCAACTCTTGGCATACAGTATGTGGCTATATTACCTAGGCTGCCCAGAATGTGGCACTTGAGACTAGGACCAGTTTTTTTAGTGTGCGGGCCAAGGCAACATTAAAACTGGGCCCCAAATTCTACAATATTATAACCCTATGCCCAGTTCATATAGAGTACATGATTTTCTCCCCCATGTACCCAGTCCCAGTCCTTTTTAAGGAGGAATACAAGCTTCACAATTTGGGATGCCCCGTCATGTGAAACCCCTGTGAATCAACCCAATTCTTACCAGACCAATGTTCCCACAGCACATGTGCGGCCACCGCTGGTACCCATGGCTCCCCTCTATCATCTGCACATGCCACTAGTATCTAAATGGATGGTGCTAGCATGCACAGCCGAAGGGCAACCACATATGCCTACAACTCAAGTTTAGCAGCCCACTCATATGCACTGCTGAGACAGCTGATTAAAGGAGAGCTGTGCATGCACAGTGGGAGCGCCGGTCAGGCAAGTATTGTGATGATTCCCTTCGGTTTCAGACAACAATGCATACCAAATTGGGATGCCCAACAAAGAGGGAGACCACCCCAAATGCAGAGGAAGCTGCTGTGGATGAAGCAAATGGAAGTATAACCTTTTTTTGTCCACGGCATCCCTTAGAGAGGAACTTCGGAAGCCCTAGAGTCTTAAAGACTCCTCGGCTTTCCAAGTTCCTGTCCTTGGGGCTTCCCGAATTGGGTTGACCCACAGTGTGAAGCCCCCCAGATGCCAAGATCCACTCAACTTCTTCCCTCACCCCTCGCCGCGCATTGTCTGTGCACTTGCTCTTGCCTGAGTCTGTGCCATGTGAGCAGAAGGAAGATGAGTGTATGGGATGACCTGATACACACAGCTGGGCATCCCAATATGGGATGCCACCCCGTGTAGGAACAACACACACGAAAGTAAAATTCCTGTGTGTTTTTCCTCAAAACAGGATGCTCCTGTTAAATGGACTAAAACCCAGATGACAAAAAAAACCTGAATTTTGGTCCTCTTCAGCACAGAAATGGTGTACGGATACTGCCCTCTACCTTCCTAATAATTACTGCAAGGATTAACCTGTCTGTTGGCTCTCAGTGCCTTCTTAACACTGAAGTAGTTAATTTGAGTTGCTCCTTCACATGAGAGACACTGTCAGCACATTCACTTGAGTGTGTCATGTTCGCCCCCAGTCAGCCCTACCTGCAGCCCACTGACACCATCTATCAAGCCCAGAGGAAAGGGGAGAGAAGGTAGCAAACTACAACTTGTTGTTGACCAGCTGAAAGTATGTGTAAACTTACTGTCTGCAGCTTGGGATCTTGCTTTGGCTTCTGCTCAGTGTCAGAGGAATGGAGGATACACAGTGAGTAGTCAGAGAAGAGTCTGTGGTCCGCACTAGGACTTTCTTTGCTTCTCCTCCCTGCCTGACAGCTGTGTATCGCCTGACAGGAGCCTGTCTACCACCACCTGGGACCTCTAATGTAGTTTCTTCTTGTGCAGCCTTTTGTCAACTAATGACAGTGAAGGGCCCAGCGTGAAACGTCCTGGTTCACCTGACAGCCAGTCCACCCCTGTGTAATATGACACAGACTGATCAGCGACAAAACCATTGCTGGCTGCAGAGACTACAGTAGGATGGCAGCCATCTCGCTGTAGCCCATGCAAGAAATAATGCCAGAACCGGGAGGTGAAAAAACACTTTTGTTTGTAAGCTAACACTAGCACCATCCAGGGGCCCTCCAGGCAACTTCCTGGTTTACCTGTCCCAAACACCGGCCCTGCTAGAGACATCCAGATGGTTGACAATATATGGGGGGGGGCTGAACACAGGGGAGAAGAATGAAAGAATAGTAAGGTAGAAGGGTAGAATGATGAGCTTGGTGAGCAGAAGAAAATATTGCCATAACTTTGTGTTACCACAAAATGCCCATTGTGGCTTGCTGTTTGTCCTCCATTTGTTTTACCCAGTTTGCCAGCAATAATAGTGCCCACAGCCATGTGATACTAGTTGAGGTTCTTGGCTTGGGAGGGGGGGGCTTGGGGGAGATTGGATGGTCATTAATGGTGTCTAAAACTGATGTATAAGCCAATGGAGAGTGGTGGTGGCAACTCCACTCCTTCTATTGGCTATGCCCCTCATTATAGTATAGATATAAATTAAGTAAATAGACCCCTACTTCACTAAAGGCAGAGGATTTCTATGTCATGTATCCATGTCATGCTGTTTCAGATCACTATAATTTTGTTATTAGGCAAAGTATTCTAGAATTACTCAAGGCAAGAGGTCCTAGGAACACGGTGGGCATCAACTGGTTCTGTATACCTGCCAAAGTTAATGGTCATGGTCTTTTGGTTTGGGTCACAGAACATTGCTTCTGGACAACTCTCTTTTCTACCTCTCCCTGTCTGCGAATCTGCTTCTCCGTGCAATTACAACTTGTTTGGTTGCAGGTCTAAACAGGATGGTGTCACCCCTCTTTCTGTATCACCCTGTTTAGGCTTGACCTGTTGAGGTCTGACCACACGCACTGACCCATAGTTGTTTTCTTTGCTTAAATGGTTTGACCCCTAGAAAAGTCAATTTTGGACTAGAATAACATATAATACCTTGTTCTTTTCCCTCTAGGTTGGTTTGTGCTCCCCTTCTAAAAATGATGACATGGGATGCTCAGAAATTCCTTCCTGCAAGACTGTCAATGTGGGATTTGTTACTGGTTAAAGTAGAGGGAGCCCATTTGTGGAGCTCTGCATACCAACTGCATTGTGCCCAAGAGAAGAAAAAGAAGGGGTGGTGGTTTGAGTTGGCCCAGTGTCACGATAAGTCACTCACCTGCTCCTCGCTCCAGTTGTGTCCTTCAGTTGTGCATTGAGCTGACCGACGTACAGCCAGCCCATCAATCCCAGGCGTTGGCTCGAGGGGCACATCACTCCTCTCCTCCTTCCGCATACCCAGCTCTCCTGCAAGTGTACGTGCACATGCGTATATGTGACATTTATGACCTCTGGCAGTGCTACAGGCAGCCTGGCTGCCGGAGGCTGATTTAAATGGGCCAATGGGCCCTAGAGTTACTTCCAGGGCTACATAGCCCTCAATCAGTATTGGGCTATCAGCCCTTGGAATGTTATAACCAAACGGCCATACCCATTACAGCCAATCCCTGCACACTTCCATAATAAAGGTGCTCTAGTCCCTGTTAACAGTGCCCTTGATAGCTAGCGTGTTGGGTTTGTGCAGTGCTCTCTTTCTCTTGCTTCTTGTGTGTTTTGACCTGGAATGACCTTGACCTTGCCTCCTCTGTCCCCCTGTTGCCAACCTTGGAATCCTTGACCCTGCCTCTGCCAGTTCCCTTCAGTACCTCACTCCACCTATGGTTTTGACTTTCAGTCTGTCCTCTGACCGTGACTTCAGATATCCCTCTGCATTGATGCCTGTTAGACTGATTTTCTATGCCTGACCCTTGCTTTGTCTGACCTCCTATGAACCCCAGTTATGCTCACCCACCTGTAGGTCTGCTCGCATCCTGGCAAATGGGTGCTTGTTTAGAGGTGAAGATAGCAAAGGAGATTGGGCGTTATCTACTAACTTGGACCTGCTAACTGATGAGTCTCACACCCATGCTGCATCATTAACTTTAATAGATCATCTATATCAGGGGTACTCAACCTCTTCTTGTAAAGGTCCATTTACAGGCATCTGGTAAAAGTTGAAGGTACCGGCAGGGGGCTTTTGCATGCTGGGATAGGTAGAAATCAGTGCATGTGTGGGGGAGCTATAGATTCCACAGGCAAAAAAAGGCTGAATGCCCCGCCTAAAGAATCCTATTGGGCAATGGGGAAAAACAGCTTTTTTTTGGCTCCACAGAAAGTACAACTCGCAGCACACTGGTTTTAACCCACTTGCATTCTGTGCAGGCTGTGTACGGGGTAGACTAGAGCCAAAAATCAAGTAAAGTGGGCAGTGCTGAACAGCGCAACACAGAAGCAACTGAGTCCAGGGCTGTCAGGGCAGGGGTCCAGAAATCTGACATTCTGCATTCAAACCCCTGGTCCGCCAGTTGAGTACGGCTGATCTATATGTTGTTATTGCAGTGGGTGACCTATACTGCTTTTACAAAACTACAAGAGCTAGCAAACTGATAAGTTTGCCCCCTTAGGAGAAGGTTATAAAAAGTACTGAAATGTGACCCTGGCCCCTTTATCAGAGTGCATTGCATTCAAATGTTTTGGTTCTGAGTGCAATTGAATGTGCTTTGTAAACTGAACACTGAAAACATCCTTTTGTAATGTGTACTAAAATGGGTCACTTGCCTATTAAATAAGTGCACTGAATTATTAGCAATAATAGTAATAATTAGAGATGAGCCGAACTCATTACGAATTTCATGAAATATTCGATTCGTTACGATTCCGAATATCGCCGCGATTCGATCGCTCGAATCGCTTCCTTAAAACCCCATTTACTGCTATACAGCCCATCTAAAATGGTGGATCCACATGTCAGGACATGTCCCATGGGGCAAGGAATCCTGGGTAGGTGTCACATGCTACCTATCAGCAGACAGGCTTACTGAGGATGTCACAGCCCAATATAAATGGCGGCCATCTTGCGGAAGCTCATTCTGACACTGTATTGCGGCCAGAGCAGATCAGGCAGGGAGAGATCGAGGGAGAGATAGATAGATAGATAGATAGATAGATAGATAGATAGATAGATAGATGGAACAGAAGAAGCGAGGGACAGATAGAGAAGGAGAGAGCCTGTGACAGTGACAGATAAAGGCAGGGACAGTTTAAAGTGTTTGCTTCAGCTTCCAAGCCTATTTAGTGTAAATAACACACCTGCCTATTTAGCTTTTCCTTTTCCTGGTGTCATTCTTTAAAAAGCGTGCTAGCATTAATATTTCAAGACTACCTGTCTAATAACTGCTTGCATTTTATAATCAACGTCACTTTTCCACAATCAAAGGAGGCCACCCCTGTATGTGAGGAGGGGTCCTCCCAAACACTAGCATTAATATTTCAAGACTACCTGTGTACTAACTGGTTGCATTTTGTAAGCAATGTCACTTTTCCACAATCAAAGGAAGCCACCTCTGTACGTGAGCAGGGGACATCCCAAATACTAGCATAAATATTTCAAGACTACCTGCCAAATAACTGCTTGCATTTTATAATCAACATCACTTTTCCACAATCAAAGGAGGCCACCTCTGTATGTGAGCAGGGGGCATCCCAAACACTAGCATTAATATTCAAGACTACCTTTGTACTAACTGCTTGCATTTTATAATCAATGTCACTTTTCCACAATCAAAGGAGGCCACCTCTGTATGTGAGCAGGGGGCATCCCAAACACTAGCATTAAAATTTCAAGACTACTTGTCTAATAACTGCTTGCATTTTATAATCAACGTCACTTTTCCACAATCAAAGGAGGCCACCTCTGTATGTAAGCAGGGGGCATCCCAAACACTAGCATTAATATTTCAAGACTTCCTGTCTAATAACTGCTTGCATTTTATAATCAACGTCACTTTTCCACAATCAAAGGAGGCCACCTCTGTGTGTGAGCAGGGGGAATCCCAAACACTAGCATAAATATTTAAAGACTACCTGTCTAATAACTGCTTGCATTTTGTAATCAACGTCACTTTTCCACAATCAAAGGAGGCCAGCTCTGTATGTGAGCAGGGGGAATCCCAAACACTAGCATTAAAATTTCTAGACTACCTGTCTAATAACAGCTTGCATTGTATAATCAACGTCACTTTTCCACAATCAAAGGAGGCCACCTCTGTATGTGAGGAGGGGGCATCCCAAACATTAGCATTAATATTTCAAGACTAACTGTGTACTAACTGGTTGCATTTTGTAAGCAAAGTCACTTTTCCACAATCAAAGGAGGCCACCTCTGTATGTCAGCAGGGGGCATCCCAAACACTAGCATTAATATTTCAAGACTACCTGTGTACTTACTGGTTGCATTTTGTAAGCAAAGTCACTTTTCCACAATCAAGGGAGACCAGCTTTGTCTGTGAGCAGGGGGCATCCCAAACACTAGCATTAATATTTCAAGACTACCTGTGTACTAACTGGTTGAATTTTGTAAGCAAAGTCACTTTTCCACAATCAAAGGAGGCCACCTCTGTATGTGAGCAGGGGGCATCCCAAACACTAGCATTAATATTAAAAAACTAGCTGTGTACTAACTGGTTTCATTTTGTAAGCAAAGTCACTTTTCCACAATCAAAGGAGGCCACCTCTGTATGTGAGCAGGAGGCATCCCAAACACTAGCATAAATATTTCAAGACTACCTGTCTAATAACTGCTTGCATTTTATAATCAACGTCACTTTTCCACAATCAAAGGAGGCCACCTCTGTATGTGAGCAAGGGACATCCCAAACACTAGCATTAATATTTCAAGACTACCTGTGTACTAACTGGTTGCATTTTGTAAGCAAAGTCACTTTTTCACAATCAAAGGAGGCCACCTCTGTATGTGAGCAGGGGGCATCCCAAACACTAGCATTAATATTTCTAGACTACCTGTCTATTAACTGGTTGCATTTTGTAAGCAAAGTCACTTTTCCACAATCAAAGTAGCCCACCTCTGTATGTGAGCAGGAGGCATCCCAAACACTAGCATTAATATTTCAAGACAACCTGTCTATTAACTGGTTGCATTTTGTAAGCAAAGTCACTTTTCCACTATCAAAGGAGTCAACCTCTGTATGTGAGCAGGGGGCATCACTAGCATAAATATTGCAAGAGTACCTGTCTATTAACTGGTTGCATTTTGTAAAGAAAGTCACGTTGTCAAATTGCCAGCAGCCATTGCCTTTAACCGGGGGGGGGGGCATCCCAAATATGCTAGCATGTGTCTTTTAAGAGTGCACACATTGGAGTTGTCAGAAGCAGCATTAGGAGCCCATATATTGCCTGAAAGACACACATATGAGCTGGCAGCTGCAGCATAGGGAGCCCATAGATTGCCTGAAAGACCCACCCTGGAGTTGGCAGCAGCATAAGGAGCTACCATGCATCAGCTACTACCATGGATCAGCCATTGGTGGGTGGAAATCCTGGCTGAACCATGCCTGATTCCTCTTCACAAAGGTGAGTCTCTCCACATTTTTCGTGGACAGACGAGTTCTCCTTGGAATGACTATGGCCCCCGCCGCACTAAACACCCGCTCAGATGGCACACTACTCGCTGGGCAGGACAGCTTTCCCAGGGCAAACTCTGCCAGTTGCGGCCACAAGTCAAGTTTGGCTGCCCAGAAGTCCAGCGGGTCCTCAAGGTGCGTTGGCATGATCATGTCAAGGTATGACACTACCTGCTGGTTCAGGGCCTGCTCTAGGTCTTTCTGCTGCTCATGATTAGCCTCACTTTGCGGGTGAAGAAAGCTAATCATTAGCGACTGAAGACTCATGCTGCTGCTGATGGAGCTGCTGCTGCTCCTGCCACCCCCCTAGCAGCCATGGCAGTGGAAGGTGAGCGCAGAGGTCCCCCCCGAGTCAGACCGGCGAGAGTATGTGAAAGGGCCTTACCTCTGCAAGGGGGCCGGCGGCGAGCATCTGCTGGGCTACGCGGCGCCTCACTCTGGCAGCCTTCCTAGCCCCTCTCTAGCTGTGCAGTCACGTGCCCCGAAGTCTGTAAATTTCACCACTAGGAGGCGCTGTGCTGTGAGTGGCAGGCAGCACAGAGTCTTCCACACCTGATGGGAATTAGGGGCTGATCAGCCTTGCAGCCAAGATTGACCAGCCCCTGGAAAGTGTGTCCAATCACTCACAGTGTCGTAAGTTGCACCAATCAGCACATACACTCCCCCCCAGGGTGGCCATTGGTCGATTCTCCAATAAATATGGAGTCAGCCCAGCACTCAGTGCCCATGATAGTCACTTGTGATTAGGGTGTGATTCTGTTAGCTGTTATCTGATTCCAACCCGGCTTGATCGACCATTCCTGTCTGCTGCCTGTACCGACCTCTGCTTTGTCTGACCACGAACCTGCCTGCCTACCCCTCTGGATACCCCGCGATTTCTGACCTCCCAGCTTGACCCTTTTGGCTACCCCTGACTACGCACCTGTCTCATCCCTGTACTCTGACGCACCCTCTGGATTGACTACCTGTAAACGACCACAGCTTCGGGAAACCCTCGTGGTTCATCGGCCATCACCGTAAGCAGCCATCCTTTGCGCCTATTAAGACCTGGGGGCAACCGTGTCCGGTGAGGTGTACCTAGCGTCCCAGCAAACGAGGGCTTGACTATAGGCAGAAGCGGCGGTGGAGATTGGGGGTTGCCTGCTTACAGAAGGCTGGTGTCCTGCTGGGCATCACAGTATGGACCATGGCGCAGACAGGCATCGGCCAACTGACTACGTAGAATGTCTCTGTAGTGGGTCAGTTTGTCCTCCCTCTCTGTGGGTGTAAAAAATGCCCCCATTTTCTGCCGGTAGCGAGGGTCTAATAAGGTGGTGAGCCAGAAGTCATCCTGCTGACAAATGGAGACAATTCTGCGGTCACCACGCAAGCACGTGAGCATGCATCGTGCCATTTGTGCAAGTAAATCGGAGGGACTACCTGTCTCCATCTCCGCTGCATACTGACACGGTGTGTCTGGGTCCTCTGTCTCGCCTTCCTCACAACCCTCTAGCTCCTCTGGCTGCTCCTGCTCCTCCTCTCCTGTCAAATGACTAGATAATGATTTTGTCAAACCTAAACTGTGCTTCGCTGTGCCCCACCCCCTCCTCCTCCTTCTCCACTTCAGCCCCCACAGGCTTCATGTGGCCATGAAATGTAGGCGCCATGTCTCCAGTGCCCTGACCAGCCATGGTTTGCAACATGTGTTGTAGTACATGAAGCAGTGGAATCACATCGTTCATCCCGACTGACTAATAATTGGCTTCCTCAAAGGGCCTAAGCAAACGACAGGTGTCACGTATGAGCTGCCACTGGTTTACATTGAAATTACAAAGGGGAGTCCCCCTATCCGCTTGGATCATCAAGAAATCAGTGATGGCTTTTCTCTGTTCGTATAGTCGATCCAACATATTGAGGGTGGAATTCCAATGGGTGCAAACATCGCAAATCAGACTATAGCCTCGATTCAGAGACACATTCGTCCGGACTTCCGTAGCAGTCTGTGAAAGTTTTGGTGGGTGTTTGTCATTTTTTTGCTTTTTTTCGTCCATTTTCTACTCGCACGAACGTTCGGGAATGCGCTTCCGATAAACGGAAGCAAATCGGAACATTTCCGTTAGTTCGGATCATTTTCCATACAAAATCGGAAATTTTCCGTTTGTTCAGAAAACTTCCGTTGCTGGGATGGGTTCCTGTCTGATTCAGAGAGCTGATTTCCGACGGATCTCCACCCTATAAATCCGTTTCATTTCCGATCCACTTACGAGACCTTTGGGGGCTCGGATTGCTATTGTTGAACATTTTTTGTGGCTATGTGGAGGAGTCCGCGCGCCTTTAGCACCAAGGCATTGCATGTAACAGCATGGCCAAGGCCATAAATTGTATAGCAATGCATACCAGAATCAATACATTTCATGTATGCCTTATAGATGCATTTTAATGCTGACCTAAATTAGTCCTTAGCATGTAAACATTTATTTTCCCACACATCCATATAATTGCTATATTTTTTTAGACTTATGTCCTTTGTGAATTATATTAGGATTGTTGAACTTGAATCTTAATTTGTTGTAGGAGTTATTGTTTTAGTTGGTTACCTTTGCTTTGTGTAATTATTTTATATTTGGTTGCAGGAACCGGAAGATGTGCCACTCGCCCTTGCTCCTGATGCCCGTTCTTTGCCTGCAGAATGCGGGCCAGGGGTTCTCTAATCGGGCACTATGCAAAACCCGGGCCCTGGTGGCAAGGGCCCTCTGGCTTTTGAAGTCCAGATTTAGGTGTTTGGACCATACAGAGGGGGGGGGGGCACTGCAGCATGACCCCAACAAGGTTATACCAAAATTTTAATTTACGTTTTTTAACAGGGACCACACAAGTGCCAGAGGGGCACAACTGAGTGTCAGGGTCCTTCAGTTGGTGGGCGAGATGCAGGAGCTGCGCAACCCGTTGGGGACCACAGATGAAGAATAATGTTCAGTGGCCTGCCATTGCTATGTATTTTGTTTTTTATAGTAGTAAAAATTTTACATTTTCAAACATCTTTTAAATTTTACATTTTATGATGGTATAAAAAAAAAAAAACGTTACATTGTCATTTCAAACACAAAACTAATGGGCCCAGAAATATTTAAAGATGAATAGTCACATGACCGAGAAGTGATTTGGGTAAGTTTTAGGGGGCTAAAATGGAAGAAGAACCTAACCGAGAAGTGGTTTGAGCTTTAAGGGTCCAAAAGGGAAGATGGAGGATAGTGCTAAGTGGTTTGGGTGAGCTTTAAGGGTCCAAAAGGGAAGATGGAGGAGAGTGCTAAGTGATTTAGCTAAACATCGTAGTAGAAGTGAGGGTGGCAAATATGTAGGCAAGCACTTTAATGAGTTAAGTTTGTAGTGCGCAGGCGCAAGATGGTAAGGATTTCCGTCTGGACAAATATTTATTGAAAAAGGGAAACAGAATCGAACGGGAAACGTAAAGGATTCATTGGAGGATACGATGGGAAAAGGGCAAAAACGAAAGCCTACGTTGTAACATGTGAAAATGAAACGGAAAAGTCTGGATGGAAAGTGACATCCTCGTAATTCGTAATCTGCCGTACGAACGGACGGAAACTTTACAGAAGGTTTTCAATGCATGCATTGAATCGCTCGAACGCTCATACGAGAACGGAAACATTTCACAAAAAAAACAGATCGGCACGAAAACTGAAGTTTTTTTGTGTCTCTCTGAATCGAGGCTTATGTTGGGGGATACTGTTCTGACGCTGTAGCTCAAGAAAGGTGTGCATGCAAAGTTTCCTTCCCGTTGTTAGGATGTCTTGCAGATGGGGGGAAGACTTCAGAAAATGCTTGACAACTAGGTTGAACACGTGTGGCATACAGGGCGCATGGCTCAGGCTTCCTTGTCGCAGCACAGACAAGATATTCTTCCCATTGTCAGTCACCATGGTTCCCATTGGCAGTTTTGGTGGAGATTTATGATTTTTAGCAGTTCCTCTCATGTGTGACTCCCTGGCTCAAGGCAAACCATGTGAAGAACAGCGTGAAACCGCCGTGTCCTGCACAAATGGTACGCTGGAAGGGCACTGAAAAAAAAATTATTAAAAATACCGAAAAAAAAATATTTAGAAAAAAAATACAAAAAAAAAATAAAAAATAAAAAATGGAAAAAAAAATAGTAAAAAAATTAACAAAATATTTAAAAAAGACAATGGAAAAAAAAATATAAAAAAAATGCAAAAAATAAATAAATAAAAAATATATATTTTTAAAAAATACAAAATATTTAAAAAAACTGAAAATGAAAAAATGTTATATGGTATTGTTATTATGTTATATGTTATTATTATAAATGTTTTCAAAGAAGATAAATGTTAACAATTAATTTGTAATTGACAATTAGGCACTTTTTTCTGTGACAACATTGCTAAGTGCAAGTGCACTGTCACAGGCACAATGGCCTAGGAGCGTGGAGGCCACAGCGGAGGGACCTGTCCAAGTTGCTGTTGTGGTTGTGCAGGAACCACAATTACCCAGTGGACCTTAAAGGATATGTATTGTCCCTGACTGTAGTTACAGCTCCAGACGTAGGCACTGCCGTGCACTTTGGTACACACTGACAGGCTAAAGGACTGGCCCACCTTCTGTCCAACAAAATTGTACAGGGCTGGTACTGCCTTCTTCGCAAAGAAATGACAGCTTGGGACTCTCTACCTTGGCTCGGCACAAGCCATCAGTTCCCTGAAAGGTCCACCACCTCAAAAGGGAGGGACTGCAGCACCAGCAACTTATACAGGAGCACATTTAGCTTCTGCACGTTGGATGAGTGGGCACATACTGTTGTCTCTTGGACATGGCTTGGCCAATGGATTGCTGGCGGAATGACTGACTCGGATAAAGAGGAGGAGGAGCATCTGGAGTGACAGAGGATGGGTATGACACACGGGAGGTGGTGGAGCCTTGGCTGGCTGGAACAGGGAGTGACGTGCCACTGCACTGTAATTCAGCAGGCTGTACCGCCACTTTGAAGCCAACTCTCCCAGGCCGCTTTATGGTGATGCTGCAAATGTTGACCCAGGGCTGTGAGTCCAACATTGGGACCCTGGCCACACTTCGCCTTCTGCCTATACATCTTTCATATAGCCGTGTTAACCTCCTGCAGATGATTTATGAAAAACTGCCACATCGCAGAGTAGCTGATTTTCCTACCAACAGTCCACACTAATTCAATGCTGCTGCCGCCGCTGCCGCCGCCGACTCCAGGGACCCTCTTCCACTACCTCCTGGGAAGGTAGCCTGTCGCGCAGCAAGTGGTCTACCCCAAGCACATTTGCCTCCATACTTTCCCCTTCTGCCACCATGTTTTTCGCTAAATCTGTCACACTCCATCACTCCAAGCCTTTAAAAGTGCCCTCAAAACTCACTGATGTCCTCCTCAGGTTCCTCAACAGTGTCTGCTTAAGAAGCCAAAACGCTTGCAACACCACCTCCCACGCCACTCTCCTCATCACTACTTGCCCGCCTAGTGGAAGAAGCGGCGAGTGTCTCCTTCACTTCTTGGCTGGGCAGTAGCTGCTGATTTTTCTGATTATCAGATCGTCCTCACTGAATAGTGGAGCTGAACCCAAAGCATAAGATATAACCGACAGTTGACTGGGGGTGTCAGATGTCACTTGTAATGAAGTGGATGATCGTGTTAATCAATGGATGAGGGCAGATGGGTTGCTGGTCAAGACACGACCGCTAGCTGATACCGGGAGATCAGGCCTCTCACTGAGACTCCTGTTGCCACTCACCCCTAGTCTGCTGCAACCTCTGCTTGATGAATTTAGGCCTCTGCAACTTCTCTGTGCCCATCCTGGCACTTCTCTGCCTGACATACTTAGTGCGTATATGAGGGGAGGACAAAACGCTACACTACACTTAAAACAGGATTTGACTATAACAGCAGCAGGTGTGTAACTATCTATGGCCGTTATCTAAGTAGTAACTAGGCCCTGAAGACTTTAACAGGAACAAAGTGATGAAACTCTTAGATGTGCGTATGTGATGCTCTGATGAGGGCAATGGATCAGCCAAGATTTCCACCCACCAATGCCTGATGCATCAGAGTAGATTGATCATGGTGCCAGACCAACACTAAAGAAATATGGATATTGCAAAACAGATTTAAGGCGCTGCTCTCCAGTTACAGACATTCCTTCGCATCAGACCGCAAGTAATTATTGAGGAAATGCTTTACGTTAATCTTAATTTTTATTAATATTCTTCTGATAAGATATACGTGCCCAAAATCTGTATATGTTCTCTTCATGCTGCTGCCAACTCCAGGATGTGTCTTTCAGGCATTATATGGGCTCCCTATGCTGCTGCCAACTCCAGTGTCTCTTTCAGTCAATATATGGGCTCCTAATGCTGCTGCTGCCAACTCATGGGTGTGTCTTTCAGGCAATATATGGGCTCCTAATGCTGCTGCCAACTCCAGTGTCTCTTTCAGTTAATATATGGGCTCCCTATGCTGCTGCCAACTTCTGGGTGTGTCTTTCAGGCAATATATGAGCTCCTAATGCTGCTGCCAACTCCTGGGTATGTTTTTCAGGAAATATATGGGTTCCTAATGCTGCTGCCAACTCCAATGTGTTTTTCAGGCAATATATGGGCTCCCTATGTTGCTGCAAACTCCAATGTGTCTTTCAGGCAATATATGGGCTCCCTATGCTCCTGCCAACTCCTGGGTGTGTCTTTCAGGCAATATATGGGCTCCTTATGCTGCTGCCAACTCCTGGGTGTGTCTTTCAGGCAATTTATGGGCTCCCTATGCTGCTACCAACTCCTGGGTGTGTCTTTCAGGCAATATATGAGCTACCTATGCTGCTGCGAAGTCCTGGGTGTGTCTTTCAGGCAATATATGGGCTTCCTTTGCTGCTGCCAACTCCTGGGTGTGTCTTTCAGGCAATATATGAGCTCCCTATGCTGCTGCCAACTCCTGGGTATGTCTTTATGGCAATATATGAGCTCCCTATGCTGCTGCTAACTCCAATGTGTTTTTCAGGCAATATATGGGCTCCCTATGCTGCTGCCAAGTCCTGGGTGTGTCTTTCAGGCAATATATGGGCTCCCTATGCTGCTGCCAACTCCTGGGTGTGTCTTTCAGGCAATATATGATCTCCCTATGCTACTGCCAAGTCCAGAGTATGTCTTTCTGGCAATATATGGGCTCCCTATGCTGCTGCCAAGTCCTGGGTGTGTCTTTCAGGCAATATATGGTCTCCTAATGCTGCTGCCAACTCCAGTGTCTCTTTCAGGCAATATATGGGTTTCTTATGCTGCTGCCAACTCCAGGGTGTGTTTTTCAGGCAATATATGGGCTCCTAATGCTGCTGCCAACTCCAATTTGTCTTTCAGACAACATATGGGCTCCCTATGCTGCTGCCAAATTAAGGGTGTGTTTTTCAGGCAATATATGGGCTCATCATGCTGATGCCACCTCAAGGCTCTGTAATTGTGCCGCTCTGCGACAGCAGATCTAATAGCGACGCCTCTGATCTGCATGTCATACTTCTTTACAATAGTATTTCACTAACCCAGCATGCATCCAATGCATGTTACAGCCAAGCAAAACATTCTGCAACCCTATGGAGGCTCTCGGATGCCCAGAAATAGCCGTTTTTAATAGCAATTCGTCGCGAATAAATTCGGACCAAATCGATTTTTCCCGGAAAATTCGCTCATCTCTAGTAATAATATGTACTTAAGCAATGATGGCACATTAATACTGCCTGCCTATTATAACCAAATCTGCTTTTTTCCATTACTCATAAAATAAATGACAGGTTTTGAAACCTTCACTACACTTGTACATATCACCCATCCCCCAAATTCCCATAGTGAACTATCTCCTCTGTCCAGCAGCACAGATAATGGGGTGGATGCTAATTGGTGAAGCAAGATGCACTTTCAGTGTGCCTTACGGTGTGAATTACAAATGGATTTTAAGTGAGCTTTTTAATTTCAATAAAAGAAAATGCACTGACATTTTTTTTTGTTTTATTTTTTCCAAACTTCCTAAAGCAATATTGTTAGCTCATTGAGAAAATGTTGTACCCTATGAATTTGCGGAGAACAAAATGCAAAAAACACTTTTATAGCACTTCTCTGAGATACAGGTTGCAATTCACACCACAAGGCACACCAAAAGTGCAACTTGCTTTACCAAATAATTTCCATGAACCCCATGTGTCACACTGACAGCAGAAAAAATCATAATATGATGAGGCCAAACACTAGGTAATACAGGCATCCAATTTCCACTAAATTTCAGCAATTTTAGCCAAAATCGAAACACAGATATTATCCTTGTGATGAAAAATTGTACTCCAAATCAAAAGATTATGTTTTGTTTTAAAGTAACCTGAGGCAATCATCTCTTGCAGTTCTATCTAATGTCATAGGAGTTTATTGGATTTAGATGATATTCTGGCATCTTTTGAGTTGACAGCAGTTTAAATGTCAATTACTATGCATCACTTATGAGGTGTAATTTATGTTTAGTTCTAATATTTCCGCTGTCTGCCTGTCTCAGACGCCTGTTTTGCTGTTCCCATTTCACCCTTGTCAAGATGAAATCATTGTCAGAAATGTCACACCAGTCCCTCTGTTTACCCTCTAAGCCTAAGGAATCAGCATTGCCGAAGGCTTGTGTTGTGTATGTGTGTTGTGTTGGGAGTTAAAGCTGGTTAGGCGGCAGTGTTTGACTTATCTCTTTAAATTGTCCCTTTGCCATGTTATGAGGTGCTATCAGTTCTGAATGTTAATGTCTGTGTGTGTGCTTCTGTCTCTCTTGCTTGCCCATGAGTGTGTGCGTGTGTGAGAGAGGGAGAGCGTGCCTGAATGTGTGTGTGTGTGTGCGTGTGCGTGTCTCACACCGCTTCTCTTCTGCTTGTCTCCTGTCTGTATCTGAGTGCATGCATCTGTTTGAAAGAGGCAGGGAAAAAGGATACACCAGTTTAGCATGGACATGCATCTCTAACAAGAAGAGGAGGAGAGAGTGAGTGGAGGAGAGAGAAAGCAGAATGACAAGGGACATTTAAACTGCTCACATCTTCAATTCAGCAGCTCGGGCTTAAGGAACGCAAACCGGCAAGGTGTAGACCTGGAAGATTCCACAAGCAATCATTTTATATCTGACACCAACAGAAGACTTTAACCAAATGAACAAAAAACACCTTATTGACTTTTCCATTTTCAGTTTTTAAGAGCCTCTAATTCTTTTGTTTCTTTAGAAGAAAAGAACACAATCAGAGGTTATTCTGCCTTCCCAACTTTGAATGCAACATGTGTAATGTGCTGCTATTACCTTGATATCTGCTGGACAACCTTGGAAGGTGCAGGAAAGAAGAAGAAGCAAGATGAAAACTCGGAGTAAGGCAGATGAGGGGAAAAAGGGGGAGTGTTGAATTACCTCTAGCTACTTATCAGGAAAAGAGGACCACTCCTGGCTTGATTTTGGAGCACTATATTTTGGGCTACATTTTTTTCTTTTTTAAGCTTGGTGCATGAGGCTGTTGTGATTTTTGTCTTGTGATCATTTGGTGTTTCTGCCTATCACTGTGTGACATTAATGGAACTTACACAGGGATGTACTAGGAGAAGCATTGGCTCTTCTGGCAGGTCCTAGCTCTTCACCAGCTGCCTCTACCCCCCCTCCACTGCTTCTGGGAACGGTACAATGAAAAGGTAAGTTAGATCCAACCCTATACTTTTTATGATGTACAGTACATGTTTGAAAGGAAGAAATCGGCCAGGTAGGAATCTCCCAAACCCTATACTGCTATCTAGAAGGTCAGACAAGAAATTCATTTTAAAACACAATTTCTAGAAGTTTTAATACATATAATCACTCACTAGTTTTCTTCCATGAAAATGTTCACTTTGAAAGTGTGACGAATGATCATTTAGTGATGACCAAGACATATATTTCAAGGACATTCCTGTGAAGATGGGGAGCATTGTAAATACTTATTTTTTATTTCTGATTTTTTTTTCATTACAAGATAAAAAGCAAATCTTTCATGACTTTTTGTCCATGGGGGAAAATACTGAATACTGGTTACTAAGTCTTGCCCGATGTAAGATTTAGGATTCTGGCTAATGATATGCACTATGGCACAGTTGCTTACTATACATCTGTTAACAAGGTTGATGTTCAATATCTGGATCTTTTCAGCAGCGTTTAGTGAGCCACAAGTTAGATGGGTACAGTGCTTGGCAGTGCTCACTGCATATGTGTGTCCCTGTGTCTGCTTGTGTATGCTACTGACAGCGTGTTTATTTCAGTTCCTCTGCATTACATTCTTTTTTTCTTCAGGTTTCATGGGCTATTGGCTTTGGAAGGCTTATACATTTCCATTTGAAAAGCGGAATCTTCTTTATTTAATTGTCCTTTCTGCTTAGCTCATTTTGCCTTTGGACACTTGGGGGGGGGGGGGGGTGTTAAGGTGGTTGGGGGGGGGGTTCAAAGCACAACAGTATTAAATGACATGTCTATACATATCAAGCACTAATGTCAGCATATGTTACCTTATAATGTGTACCAACCACCTATGTTATAGGAGAGAAGATGTTGTCTTTAATAGAAGATCTAGCCAAAGAGCTGGTTTAAAGCACATTTAATGTAATCATGCAGGCTTCTGCATTCTGCCCAGCTCTGACCGGTAGGGTCTTTCTTACAGCCATAGAGCTAGCCATATGGCAGGCAAGCAGTTAAGTAACACTAAAAGTCTGCCCCCTTGTCCATAACCGATTAACCTTTTCTGTGTTGTTTAGACATTCTGGTCCCCCAAGATCATAGAAATCGATAGACGCAGTTTCTTTAGCTTTACAACAGAACATAGGTGTGTGTTTAGATGTATCAAGCTTGCACATGACTGTTGGCAAGGACGAATATTATTCGATTACAGTTGAAGCAATACTCACAATATGTTTCAAAGTAAAAGCTTGGGCTTAGCACACTTTGCTTGACTATTGAATTCCATGCGATGCTGCATAACATGACAAGGTTAAATCTATGCCTGCCTAAAGAATATTGCCTCGGCCCAAAAAATAGACATTTATTGTATATCTTTGCTGCACAGTCTGTCAATACTTTATTGCTTTGACCTCCACATGGAATAATAAAAGGAATATTTCGATAGCACTTTCCTTGCCATGTATTTCCTTTTCTTCCATTACTATCTCAGCTATTAATCTGTATTTAACGCAGAATAACTTATATAACAATTATATTCAAATTAATCCAAAATTGATTATGCCCAGCACTGCTCAAGCACAGGTAAGCATGCTCCTAAACCTACCTCTTCTTGTTTGGCTCTACAGCACCACCTACTGCAGTTGTGCAGAAATGAAACTGCAGGTCCCAACATTCAAGATCTGCTACTCCTGCTTGGCATGGTACTTATATGGAAGTGTGAATTACCATGAAATTAACTTCTATACATGTCATTTATCTGAACAAAAGCTGTCAGTTTGATAGCAAAAAAAGTCAACTATAACTATAACACATCTTGACTAAGAAAGAATATAACTTTGATTCTTGTGTTCTTTGTGAACAACCAACATGTTGAAGAACTTATTTTTTTTTATGTTGAATGGCCCTTTCTTGTAGGGCCATATTTGTCTTTAGGGTGGGGACAACTGAAAGTAACTCAGCATCAAAAAATCAAAGGGGGCCATGTGTTCCATGTGAAAAATTACGGTGGGTACTTTATTCTTTTTTTTTTTTGCATCACATGGAAATAATCTGATCTAATTACTTAGTGCTGTGGTATGTCAATGCATGAGCAGGCATACCCAAAAATTAAGAAACAAAAGAGTCCCTTGTCTTCCATACAATTTCAAGAAAAACTGTTTATGATGAGCACTAAATTCTCTTTTTCTTTCACATCACATGGATGACATGGAAGTAATCTCTTCTGATTATATAGTGCTTGAATATATCCGGCCTGAAGGCGAGGCATACCCAAAAATGTCCAGTGTCTTCCATACGATTTCAAGAAAACTCATTTACTTTAAATACTTATATCAATTTAAAAAAAACATGTTTGCATTGAGCCTTTAAAAGGAATACAAAACCAACTAAACTCGCTGTGTATATATGGGGAGTCTCATTCCTCATCCAAATGGCTTTCTAAATTAAGATCACTAGAATGCAGGTCACATTGTTTTTAAAGTTTTACTAACATGGCCTGGATGAATGGAAACCTTTAGTCATACTGAAGAGAAATCTCTCGTAAATTGTAGACATTGCAATACTCCCCTATACTTTAGGTAGGAACTTGCAGGACCTTGCTCAGAGAATGGTCATTCTAATGTTGAGCTACAATGACAGAACTATGGGCAATATTTAGCATAATGTTGTATGGCCTTCTGTAGGTTACAGTGGATTAGAAGAACACAGAATCGTAATGCTGGCATTTTAGGTGGCAGACAAATATTGATGCGTTAAGCTGTTCCTTCTATATTTTACTTATTTATTTCATTTGACATATTTAACTTTACAGAAAGTGACCAAAGCATATTTAATGAGACCATGCAAAGAGCAATAATATTGTAGAGAAGACAATAACCCATAGAAACAAATCAGATTTCACATTTTTATCTAGGCAGATCGTTAAAAGGATTTTATTGTTTGCTCTGGGCTACTGCACATTGTATATTGGCTCTTACTATTATTTAATAAGCCAACCAGTTTGGAAAGCAATCAACTGTGTCAGATTTTTTGCTACTGGAAAAATTAGAATGGTACTGCAGGACATATTCCCAGCTGTAATTTATAACACTTGTCCCTTGACAATTTTGTTTTCTTATGTCCTATGTCTGGGTACACTTCTATTATGTATATTTAACATTTTTTTTATCTGAGATTTAAGAGAGATAGATGTAATCAACTTGCTACACATCCACAAGGCATTAAAGCTGTTGGTATGTCTAGCTTTTCTCTCTCTTGAGTACACAACAGGTTAATTGAGTGCACACAAAATTCTTTCCTTTCACCAAAGATAGGACTCATGAGTCTGCAGGGAATATTAGCTTATCAGTAGTAGTGTGCGCATGGAGACACCAAAACGAGAACACAGAGCATTAAAGCCCATCAAAAGGGGACCAGGAAACAGGCTCTCTAATTATGCTAATAGGAGTTCCTCTAATGACAGTCAAGGAACAGTTACTGGTCCTGAGATGTTTCTATGCTATAACTGGCTATTACATCATTCAATTAGACATTCTAGGGTAATATGCAAATGCTGGTTCTTTTGATCTTTTAGCTCTCAATAATATTTTCTTTTATTGCTTTAAATGGAAAGATAATCTAACCAATATATAACTGTGTGGATGCTTAGTAGTGTATTTGCCATGCGGTAATGGTTATGTTAACTACGATACAGCTTTTATTGTGATGTTGAGTGTGATCATTTCTGGAAATATCAGATGGTTCAGAATGAAATGGAGCAGGTTTTGAACTTTTATATTTTGAGATAGGACCGTATGCATGCCAGGTTCTCTTCCAATGCTAAAATATTTATTTAAGTAAAGGATCTGGGCTCACAGACAGGGTTTTTTGGCTTCCTTAGCAGAAAGGTCAAGAGGAGCTTCCCAGCCTATGGCATATAATAGATGGGACAACTGTAATGTCTCATAGCTGTTATTTTAAAACCCTGCTCTAATGTTGAGTGGTTTTGAGCAAAATGCGCAAAGTTACTGACCAAGAGGGAAAACATTTAGAGACTGATTTAAGACTAGCGCCACATATTGCCATTTGTGCCTCCATGTAGCAGCGCTCAGAGAGTCTGGAAGTAAACCCTGCAAACAGGGCTCTAGCGCTACCTTCCTACCTACCTTCCTACCTACCTTCCTTCCTTCCTACCTTCCTACCATCCTACCTACCTTCCTTCCTTCCTACCTTCCTTCTGTCCTACCTTCCTTCCTTCTTACCTTTGCTGCTGGACAAGTGATGCTGTAGTATCCTGTCCAGCATTGATAACAAACATAGGTAGCACCAGTGAAGAGCAGCCATCGCTCGCCGCTGAAGCCCATATTTAGAACCAAAAACACAAAGCCAGTGTCGGTGCGCTAAAACTGGATACGCTGCCACTGCAATAGTGGAACACAAAATACAATTCTGCAGCCTAAACCTAAAGTGCAATGTACATAGCTAAAGTCTTTTTTTCTGCCCTGGAGAGCCAACACACTCATTTTCTGTGAAGAAATACTGAACAATGCAATCCAAACCTGATTTATACACAACCAAAATATACACAATACACAGTGTATGTGAGAACGCAACTGAGTGACAGGTGCTATGTGGCACATACAGCACCTGTTCTTTACACTGAGCCGCCACTAGTGATACATGCAATGCTACACAACGCTATTAGAGGCGCACACCAGTTTGACTTTCATATATATGGTTTTCAAATAGTGTGCCCAGTGGTCACCTGACGCTATACGGTACTACGTGACATTAGCGCTTCTTAAATTAGGCCCCTATTGATGTGTTTGAACTTAGTAGTGGTAGAGTCTCACTGCCTCAAATTATCTCAAACCATTTCATTTGCACAGCCAAAATGTGAAACATTACTTCCCAATTTTCTTCTCATTTTACCCACTATTCAGAATGCTCCTAATACCTCAAGAATGGGAGTTCATTTAAATATGTAATAAGCTGCTCTGCATTGGGAAGAGGTTGCACAGGGAAGGAAGTTATGCAAATAATACATTATTCTGTAGGATTTTCCAACCTGTACAAAAGAGAGGTGGCAGACGCTCAGACCAACTAACCTGGGAGGTGCATGTGAGGGGGGCAATTAGAATATACAAATACACAAATACACAAATTAACTCCTATTGTTCGTTGGAAGCAGCCATGGTGGAATTACTGCTTAATGCCACACCATTGTCTTCTATTGAGATGTATAAGACAAAGCACCACCCATCCCAACAGAAGACAATGCGGCCCTGGAATTGTATAGATTCTAGGGCCGTCAGCCATGGGTTTCACTTTAAGTATTATTACCTAACAGGTTGGGGTTCCAGACACAATACATACAAAAACAGGAAAACATTTTCACTGCGTGTCAATGGCAGTCAGGAAAAATAAGAATCCTTCTCTACCCAGTCTGTATCCAATTACATGTTATAAATAGTGTTGGGCCTGACATGCCCAACTTTCAATATTAGTTTGGTTTTGGGGACCCAAACCTGGTCCCCAATGAAATCAATAGGGACCCGAACTTCGCCCAACACTAGTTATAAATCATTACATATAGTATAAAATATCTCCAACTTTATATATCAAATGTTCCATTTCACTGCAATATTTTATGCAAATTTCATTATATTCACAAATTGAACGTGTTTTATTTTATACACTGACCGTCACCTTTGGGGCTGATGGCTACATTGTATGCTGTATGCGGTCATAAGCCAAATTCAGCATCTACACAGATTGCATTAGGCTAATGCTACATTCACTCCTGTCCGTTCACGTTTGCTGCATGGGTTTTGCGGCAGAAATTTAGTTTTGTGTTTGTGTTTTTTGTTCACATTTTGTTTGCATTTTCATTCTAAAACAATCCCTTTTTAATGGAGTGCGTTGCCGACCAGGACACAGCAAGCATGGTTTTTTGCAGCCATGTTTTTCTCCTCTCTGTCGCACCGGAGAGGTGTGAAAGGGGCCATAGCATTGCCATTGATGCTTTTTTGCGGTACTGCTGCGTCTGCGGCAGGGCGCAGAAATGCATGCGGTACCAAACAGGTGTGAACGAGGGCTAAAATGGTCCTGTGGCCAATTCTCCTGCAATATGTTTAAAACACATAGCATCAAAATCACAGTAGGGATCTTGGCCTGTCTGCAGTGTTTAGGAGTGTCTTTTAGGTAAACCTTGTTTATCGATTGCTCTATGTTGTAGTTCAACACTATTATTAATTATTTATAAAGCGCCATCATATTCCAAAGCGCTGCACAAATTAGTAATTTCTGGCGGGGAATAAAATACAGTAAACAGACTAGAGAGTTCACAATAAAAATACAACAGAAAAGAGAGCGCTGTCCTTGCTAGCTTACACGTTATGGTTATGAACTTTGCAATGATTATTATTAAAACCTCAGACCAACACATTGGGAATTGTGTCTAGTGAGATTTATTCTGCCAAAAGAGGTAATCCCTGCTCTAGCATTCTGTCAGATGCCTTTTATGTAAAGCTTTAGCCTAACATACACGTAACACTGACAAGAAAATAAATGACTGGCAGTTAGGCAGTCCTGGCATATACTAGAAACTTTGCATCTACTTATCAGGCTAGTGTACGCTCTTAAATGCTTATCAGTCATATACAATAATTTGTCAAAGTGGTGCAGTCCACAAGATAAGGCAAATTCTGTCTTTTAATTGCATGTCAGTTTAAAGAAAAATCAGCATTAATCATATTGATCCCATCATGTGATAAGCTGCTGAGCCCTCTTCCTGCATTTTCACAGTTCTGTTGTGTTAATTAGTTTAGAAAATAGAAAATAGAGAGCTATAGAAAGAAAGAATATAACTAATGCAGGCTAAGATGTTTCAGTGATGGTGCCAGTCTTTTTTAGCTGCCAGTAACTAAAAGTTTACTAAACAACTGGAACATTAAACCAAATGTCCTCAACTGACATATGGTGGGTTGTATGGTGGGAAAAGAAATTGGTGAATGGTTTTATTGTATTATATAATTATCTCTAGTCTCAAATAGATGCCATCCCTGCTACAAAAATTACCTCACCTGGTCCTAAGATACAAGAAATCACAGTGGCAAGTGCACACTTACATTTCTTGATTAGGTGGGTTCCAGGTTCACTTATTAGGATAATTAGGATAATCTTATTAGGATAATCTTGCAATCCAGCAAACTTCCAATAACAATGGCACATGTGTAATCAAGTCCATGAGATACAGTCCATACAAATTCCAACGTTTCGGGGGTGTATTGTCCCCCTTCCTCAGGGAGGACTGCCAAACTGTGCCTAGTAAATTGCCCCAAGATATACTGTGCATGGGAAAATTAAAAAATTCTTGCCTGTCGTTATAATGACGTTATCTTGCTGTTAAGCTGTAAGGAATAAGGTCACCAGAAGAATCCATATAGGATCCTAGCATGGTCCTAGCCTCGGCACTGTCCATTGATGCTTCTTGCAAGGCCACCGCAAAGTTGCACAGAGCGGTAGCCCATTGTAGTTAATAGGCTTGCAGGGGGGATGCTTTGTGAAGCAGTGGGGGAAAGTTTTTGATGTGGCAAGCAGGTGAGGTCTTTACTTAATTCCCCCATCCGGCCTTAGCACATGGGGGAGGAGTTGGGGGGGGAGCAAAAGAGTCTCTTTACCTAGACTATACTAAAAAATATATTATCAGGTAAAACTTAGAGATGCAAGATTGTTTCAAATAATTAAAGGTAACCTGAAACCAAGCACCTGAGGTCCTTGGTGTCAGGTATAAGGTATCCTGATGACACACAGGTTAAATAGTACATGGAAGCCTGGTTCAGTGCTCCCACACTTGTCTTCTAGCTTACACGACTGCTGGTGGCCAGTCAGAATCAGGATCAGAATCAATGTATATGTCGCCAAGTATATATTTCTATCCAGGCAAGGAATTGTATCTGGCAAGAGCAATTGTATTCTATATACAAGGTAATACAATTTAACACAGAAAATATATATAAAAATAAAAGCAATAAGTAAATCAACTTTCCATAGAGCTATAGGAGCACAGTAATGAACAGTTCCTAACAAGCTCCTTGAATATGCAGACAATTTTATTCTCTTTGCTTCTATGCTTGGTTCCTTTTTATTCAAATTCTTAATGGCCAAGGGATAGAAGCTATTTCTATACCTCTTTGTTCTCATCAGTGGTAGTCTATATCGTCACACTGACGATAAAATATTGAAAACGTTTTTATACGGATGAGTGAGGTCGTCAACGATCCTGGTTGTCTTAGACATCTCAAAGAGGTTATCCAACATTGGGAGTGATGTTCCAGTGACTCTTTCAGCTGTCTTCAAACATTGGCAGTTCTTGCTGTTGCCTCCCCCATACCAGACCAGTGCTGATGTGTCCAACTGTTGCCCTGTAGAACATGGTCAGTACCTTCGTAAAGAGACCATATTTCATCAGTTGTCTTTTTTTTTTTTGCTGTGCCTTTTTACTACCACGTTTGTGTGCATGGTCCATTTCAAGTCTCTGGTAATTATTGTGCCAAGAAATGTTATGTTATTCACCTTCGATACCTCAGCTCCATCGATTATTATTTTAGGTTTTCCTAAAATCCAACAACATCTCCACTGTCTTCTCTCCATTTTGATTAAGGGGGTTATTCATCAAGGGATAGCAGCAGGTAGTGCCTCGTAGCGGCAGGTAGCGTCTGCTGAACGCCGAGCGCTGTACGCAATACCACCGCGAATCTGGTGAGCGACTCTAACAGTGCCATGTAGCGTACGATTCAACATTACAGGCGGCTCAGCATATAGTGCTGGTGCTCTAGCTTCCAGAGCGCCAGGTATTACCTGCCGCTACCTGTTGCTCTCCCATACATTTTAATAGATGTTCCTCTTCTTCCATTTAAACAGGGTTTTTTGCTTTTAATTTTTTTTTCTCTCAAATAATTGTGTCACCTCTCCTGGCCTAGAAAAAGTCATTTTGAAAACTTTTTAGATTTTTTATATATATTTTTATGCAGAATTGTCATTACAGTCTGGCATTAAAGTATTACTGTCACAATGTTCACCTGGCACTAGTAATGAATCAGCCTCCCCGTTGTTCTGTCTGAATCATTGAACTAATCTATCAATTCCCCTGCTGTGTGCTTGAGAATCATCATTGCAAATGAGTAGGATAATTGTAGTGACATCTGCAAATGTAGCTGTTTTCTGTAGGGGTACAGTGATATATGTAGAGCGAGAAGAGAAGAGGAGGGGTGACAATACAAACCCTTATGGAACCTTAATGCAGGTTCTTTTGGGGCTAGACCAAAATTTTCCTAGTTTTACACATTGGGTCCTATCAGCCAAATAGGTCCTTATCCACTCACAAAGCTCATAGGTTGCCGTGAAGTGGGGAGCAAGGAATCCTCAGCTGCCTTCATGGATGCCCCACAAAAGTGTAAATATTTTTAAATAATGAGATGCCAAAACTTCCGGTGGACGACCTAAATTCTATTCTTTTTACTTTTAGTTTTAGTTTCTTTAATGGAATGTATATCTATTACTTTCTAACATAAAAATATAATAAACAGTCATATCCTGCAACCTGAAAGCTAAGATGGCACCTCCATTCTTTTTGTGAAGGGTCAGATTGTATAACTCTATCCTGGTATGTGAGATTGAGTGGTCGTGAACATGGCTAAAATGGTTAAAAATGGCTCCACACTGCTCTGTGGTAATGGAACTCCACCCCATTTGCCTCTCCCCCTTTAGGGCATTCTGATTTTGGTCCAGAAACATGGGCTTTAGTCCTAATTAAGGCCAGCAATTTGTCAAGTATACATTACATTTATTTACAATTTCATATCACGGATCCCCCCAGTCCAGTGCGCACAAAACTTACTGGCTTCAGAGAATGTCTCCTCTGGTGTACCGGTGCACTGCCTTCACCTCCTACAGAGGTGGTCTGGCAATACAGTGCCTAGCACACCCCTTTGCTGCACTGAATAGAGTTTGTCATGCTCCAGTCACTGTGACTGATACAAGGGACAAAGCAACGTCCAACATTTAGCCTGTGAGCAGTGGCCCAGGGAATACTCGGGTAGGGCACGGTACTGGATTTAGAAATAAGTACATTTCTTAGCACAGATCTAGCTGTGGGAAACTCTGTTTGTATGCCTTGAGATTTTCTGAATGCACCTCTACCAGTTTTAACCATCTTGTGGTGGTCTGCACCCCGCATACATACATACATGCATACATACACATTGTGTGTGCGAGCTCCACGCAGTCAGCATTTTGCTGTAGACACAGCTCCCTCTGGAAATGGTACCTCCCTGACAGTATTGGGCAGCTAATGCAGCCTAGGGGAAATCTTTGCAAGCAAGCATAATGGGAGGCTAAACTGCAGTCTAGAAATGGTCTTACTTCAGTGTTGGGGATCATTCTTACCAAATAGGCATATCTTCTCTATATGCCTCAATATCTTTCTGAACAGAGTAGTAAAGGAGATAAGGGAAGCAATGCTGTCTTGGATAGAGTAGAATTTTACATCCAGTACTTTAGCCTCCTAAAGATTTGTTAAGTATTCCAGTGGCATGTTGCTTCTAAGAAAAACGAACTATAATTGTAATTAATTTGCAGAAAGAGGAAAAACTCTTATAAAACTGTGTTGTTTTAGGTAGCTCATTGAAAGCAATAAATACCTTTAGAAGGATCATGCTGCTTGACACACTTCAGACTTTAGAAGTGATATGGGAGCACCATCCATAGAATGTCCCTCAAGGTACACTCAGGTTTATCTCTGCAAATCACCAGATTGCCTAAACTGACAAATTTAATTAGAAAGTTGTTCAAACTGAAAAAAAGCTTCCACTGTTATACAGTACATGGTGCGGCAATTTATGCTGGTATTTTCAAGCTATGAGACACACAATATGGTATAGTTATATGGCATTTGCTTGTAGAATATAATATTTAATACCATATATATTTATAACATTTACTCCTCCCATTGGTCTCTTCTGGGTTTCCTGGTCCTTGGTGCCACCAGAAGGCATCAAATTTATGGGCGATGCTGTGAGACCTATGGGGTGGTCACCATAATGCAGGCACAGTGTAGTACAATTATTAGTAGTCTGCACTAGTGCATTTCCACCTCAAAAGCCATGGGAATCAAGGAGCTAAGGAGCAGGAAAGCATTGCAAAAAAAACTTATGTGACAGTACTCATCGGTTCATCTGTAAAAGGCTGGTTCTCAGGCCTGACATTTTTTTATGAAAAATTATGCTAAAGCATCCAAGCTTTCAGTCTGACAATGTCCTTGATTAATTCACCACCTCCAGTGGCCTGCTTCTTCTCTGATCACAAACTGTCAAAAGGCCCAAAGGTTTTGCTGCAGTTGTCTTTTTTGTCAGTTGGCCAATCAGAGCAGAGGCCACAGTTAATACAAGTCATTTAGAGTGAAAAGTTTACTAACATTTACCATACAATACTTTGGCATTAGGGTTTTTTTTTATTTACTTTACTTGCCTATGAGACTCCAGGACAGGCATGCCCTGCTGTGTGAGGGTTGCCTGAAAATCACGGCCAATCGCGGGACTCCTTTCCTGGCACTGGCTTGTAATGAAGGTGAGTATCACGAGCTTTGTATGCGATTAGGTGCAAGGGGGCTCCAGCGTTCTTGGTGCCCCTCCCCCGAGCTTCTTCTTATCAGCAGACAGCAGGACCAACACCCGTTAAAGTAAAAATAGGTGTTGGTCCGGTTTAATGTCTAAGGAAAAGAGGGCATATGTGTGCAGTCAGCAAACAAAGAGTTGAGCAGGGCCTGGTTGTTATTGCCTTCGCTTGGCTGGAGTTTCAGATGGTAAAAAAAGATAAATAATGTTGAGCAGATACAGCTGACAGGGAAAGTAGGGTGGGACTTCCCATGCATGTGAGTGACAGGACTGTGAGGACTCATGTTCTCCGCCCTTTGGTGGGGAGCGCTAGTGCTCGGGCTGCAGAGGGGGGAACAAAGTGATAGATTACAAGGCTGCAGGTTTTTTTTAACAATTTCAGGGAAGAATTTAATCGCCATGAATCCGAAGAATTTTGGATTCAAGCTGAATCTATTTTTCCCGGAATTCCGGAGCAAATTCTGATTCGGATGAATCGATTTGCTCATCTCTAATAGTAGTGCAGGTCACAATGCATTACAGAACTGTACTACTGAACATTAATCTATGTGCCGTTTGGTGGTGGGAGAAGTAAATGACATGTTAATTACATGCATTGCAATTAAGAATGCCGCCAATGAGCTGATTTATCATGATTTATCATGTTAACACAGTGAAAAAAAGCTTATAACCACTTCTCTATCTGTAGGGTAGAAAAACATGCCGATGAATATGTTTATGCAATGTGTTAACATTAGAGCATTTCAGAACAGATAGCCTCTAAATGGGAATTCTGAGGTTAGTAAATTTGGGAGAGGGTCTACTCCCCCCCTTTGTAGAGCCATTACAGCAGCCAGAAAGCACATTTCTTTAAAATATTATTTCATTGTTACTTAGTTATTTCTCTATAAATTAATACAGGCATGTTCCCAGTCCAAGAAGACCATGGCTTCTGAGAAACCATTTGTTGTTGTCATACAACTTTCAGCTAATGATGTTAATTCTAGACAATGTACATCTAATAGCTTGGCTTTTCAAGAGGCTCTGAAACAGCTACAGGCTTTCCATTATAACAAAGAAAGCATGGTTTCTAGATCTATAGGCAGCATGAAGGCGAAGGACAATCTGCTTTTAAGCTGCAATCAGCTATGGTTAAATAGAGCCTCTCTTATTACAACATATTATTGTGAGAACACAGCGTCGCTAAGCTGCAGAATACAATTTATTCTTATAGAAAAATTGGCTCTGCTGGGCTTATTTACAGATACCTTTTTAAAGGATATGCATGGACCTGTGTTGCTAGCTTTATTGTAAAAAATACAGGTAGCCTGGTTGCCATGCTGCTCCTTAACCTGCGATATATAATGAGATACTGACCTGAAACATGAATGCTGTCAGTCAATAAACAAGTGTCAGCAGAATCATATGGCTGTCTGGTCTGCACAACAGATCTAGGACAGAGGCCCAGTGGCTGCTGCTTTAACCACAAAGAGCATGTCCAATGAGAACTGACTGGGCTTCCTCTGGGTTTGAGATGCCCCACTGCAGACTATTGGGTTGATTCAAAGAAACATGTAACAGCTTGGATTTGGGTCACGATCATCCTATTTTTCACGTCCGCTCGTGCGTTCGTATGAACTTGCGAGTGATTCTATAAGCAAATACGTTTCTATCCTAAAATATACGTCCGTTCGTATGGCAGTTCGGGAATCAGACCTATGTCAGTTTCCATCCTGATTTTTCCGTTTCATTTCTCAGGTTGCAACATTGGTTTTGCCCTTTTTCCTTTTTTGTCTGGACGTAAATCCTTCTGATCTTGCGGCTCCGCACTACAAACTTACCTCATTAAAGTGCATTCTAAATATTTGTTCTTTTATTTTTCTTTATTTCATTCATTTTGTAGTAACCAACCATTAATGAATGCATTTGCATAAGTAAATCTTACTTTGTTTAATTTTTACTTAACTTGCATTTTTTACTTGTGGATTTAATTTTAATATTTTGGCTTCAAATGGTACAACTTTAAATTTTGGGTGTGGTTACCCACACCCTCTACATACAGATTGCTCTCAAATATTAAAAAACACCCAGCAACTTCTGCATGTTATGAGCCTCGAAACAGCCAAGATGGCGGCTCAGGTATTATCGGGCAGCCTGCAAACAGAAAGGGCCTTGTGACTGTCCGTGCCCCCAGCTCTGGGGGCAAAATACAGCAGTAACCCACATCCTGCACTTTATCCCGCTCTCCTCTCCTCAGTAAGTGTGATGCATCTGACCAAAGATGTGCTTAAATAATTAAACAAAGCAAAGGTAAACAACTACACCAATAAATGCTATCTAAAAATATTATTCTAGTACATCAATTTTAAAATAAATAACAAAGGACATAAGTTTCTTTAATTAACGCAAATATATTGCAAAATAAAGGTTTACATGCAAAGGACTAATTAAGGTCCACATTAAAATGATTTTATAAGGCATACATGAAATGTATTAAATCAGGCATGCATTGCCATACAATTAATGGCCTCGGCCATGCTGATACATGCAGTTCATTGGAGCACAAGACGCGCAGACTCCTCCACATAGCCAAAAAACCTGTTCACGAACAGCAATCCGGCTGCTAAAAGGTGTCGGCTGTGGCTTTCTTTTAAAACGCGTTTAGAGGTTTCTCTGAATCACACCTAAACACATCCAATTATCCTAAGTTTTACGTTTTGATCGTAAGTTTTAGGATTTGATCCTAAGTTTTACGTTTTGATCCTAAAATTTAGGAACGAACTTCCGCTGATCGTAAGAGCATATACGCATTCGTACGTAGGCTCGTGCGAGTCGGAAATGGCCAAAAAAACAGGAAAAAATGACTAACACCCACCCAAACTTACGATTTTCGATACGAAATCAATTAACTTTTCCTCTTTGAATCGAGGGGTATATCTGGCAAGCCTGGGGACTAGGGAGCCGATACCTACTTCTTCTGCTTTCCATATCCACATGACTGCAAGTAGCCTGTTGGGTTCTGTCTGGCAGTCTTGCACATCACTGCATACCTGATAGGCCGACGGCAGTCACATGAATAGCTGCTGTCAAGTAATTGTAGCAAAAGGAAATATCAGCAAACTCAATGATCAGAGAGCCAACACACAACTCTTCCTTTATTCCTCAGCAGCAGCCATTTAAGGAAGAGGTAAGTATCGGTTCCATGGTACCCAGGCTTGCGAGCTGCTGGTCCGCAATGGGGAATCCTATATCGGGATGACTCCATGCTGCAGTGATCAAAGGAAGTCAAATTAGTTTTGTCTGAACTGGACTTTCTCAATAACTTGCCATATTGTACTGTATTTTGCGCCAACATTTCAAGCACAGCGTATGCATCCCATTGTATGAATAGAGCACTGGCTATTCAATTCCCCTCAATTATACCAGCCAGTCCACACAAGACAGGCGAGGGTTCTCCACAGCATTTGTTCTGGTAGGGGCTTCGGGTAAGTATAGTTTGGGCTGCAGCTGCTTCTGCCCACAGCATATGTAGCTGCTGCATGCTGATCTAAACTAATGTTAGCATGTGATGTATATACTGTTTGTACTGTCTGAATCAGCATTTGAGCGATTTCCCATTGGGAACAAATATGCCTCCACCCTTTGAATGATGAGGTTGTAAGAGCAGATAAAGTGACCTGTTATTTTCCCCTTTTATGGCGTTGGGCATTTTTTGGGGGCTTCATTTTGCATATCCACAATGCTGTCTATAGAGCAATTGCTTTAGTCTTGGTTCAGAAATTTGAACAACACTCACCGCAAAACAGCATTATGTATTTTCTTCTTTTTGCAAGGTTTTACTACCTATGCCACCAGCTCCCCAGAATATGTTAGTGATATTCTATCATTCTGTGTTCATGCTGCAATCTTATACTCCTCCATCACATTTTGGTATGTGGTGTCCACTAAAAGATACAAATAGAAGCTGCAGATAACCGAAAATGGACTCTGGATCACCTGATTGGCAGCAGATGACTATTGGGATGCCCCCCTGCTCAGAGAAAAACACCCACATGGTGTTCTGGTTTGATGAACCATGTGACCTGGGCCATTTCCTCTTTCAAAAGCTCTGTTCAATCTAAGATTCTGGGTCTCTATGTGAACAGAAAGAATCAAAAATAGCTATTTTCCAATCTGTTGAATTTTGGATTTTTTGTGCTGTTCATTCAGAATCCCAATGTCAGATTGGCCAAAATATCCACTGCAAAAACCTTAGTTCTTAAATAAACTGTAAATATACCAAGTGCTTTTCTCTAATGATCTTTACAGTATGTCTATATGCTTTAGCCTAATTTCTGAACTGTGATGATAAAAGTGGAAGAGCAGCTACAGAAAAGCTTTGCACTTTCATATTTCTGTTTTGTCACAACAGATAAGAATTGAGAATAAGAGAAAAAAAATCTTTGCTCTTCCTCATCACAAGCTAAAACAAATCTGGAGTTCAATTTAAACAGTACCTTGAAGAGAAAGGGTAATATATTATGCCCACTGCACAACCAGTATATTTTATTCTTGTTACAGCATTACCTATGCTTTTACCTTTCAGCTCTCATGTTTTCATTTCTTTTATCAGTTCTGTAGCTTGCACAAAGGTTTGCAAAGCGAATATTAGAATTTTTATGATATATAGTTTTGTGTTTCAGATGTCATATATATATTATTTATTTTCTCTCTCTCTCTCTCTCTCTCAATATATATATATATATATATATATATATATATATATATATATATATATATTTATTTTCTTCACTATATATTCTTTTCCAATGCTAAACTCAAACCAAGAAATTCCTAAAAAATATAAGAAGAGAATCTATCTCAGTGGACAGACAACATCTCGTGAAGGCTGATTTAATACTAGCGTCACGTATGGCCATGTGAGTGAGCGCCTGTATAGTGGCGCTTACAGCGGCAGCTAGAAGACGCTGTAAGCGGGTGTCGGGCGCTGTGACCTAGCTTAGCGGGCACACAAGTGGCGCTGTACTATCCAGTCCAGCATTTACATATGTGATGTCTGGTGGGCGTTATAGAAGTGCTCTCCCTGATTCACTGCAGAGCCAATCGCGAACGCTAGGTGGTGCCCCAAGGTCATAGCATCCAAGGCTATGCTACATCTAACAACAGTTATGCAGGGAAAGCAGTATTCAACAAAAAACTACACACTAGCAGTGTCGACACTCTAAAGCTGGCCACTCTAGCGTAGAGCGCCAGATGCTGTGTGAAAAAGTCTGTTTCTCAACACATACACACCAGCACCAGAGCGTGAAAATATGGAATGACATTGCTTTAACACTGTGACAATGATACTGCAATAGGAGACCTGCACATACAATTCTGCATAAATAAATAACACAACACTACCAAATGGTGCTACATGGCGCTACTAGGGGCACTCACCAGATTCGCTTTCTTAAATGTGGTTTTCACATACAACGCCCAGAGTTCACCGGACATTACCTGCTGCTACGTGGCACTACCTGGCGCTAACGTTTCTTAAACAACCCCCATAGAGTGGTAGTAGACAGGCTCAACCTTAGGTTGTAAGGTGCCCTGTGCAAGACTTAGGATGGTGCTCCCCAACAGCATTCCAAGCTTCCTTGCTGCCAGTCTACCGCCCTAAGTGGCCATTGGGGTTCACTGGATGGGTGCTCGGCTTGTCTGGTCATACTTTATTGTGTGGCCGGAAAAAGCTTACTCTGCTGATGTAGGCATATCCTATAACTGTATACAGTTATAATATAGTTTTGGCCATGGGTAACCAATACAATTTAAATAAAGTTAGGCAATAAAACCCTGTATATAGAATGAGGCCTGCATATATTGTTGGTCATTTACCATCTGCATGCCACTAATGTAAATATGTAGATATCTGAATTGTTATATATATAACGTTGATTGGTTGTAAATGATTTAATCAATCAAGCCTGTTTTTGATGTTATTGTGTAATCAGGTTGGGCCTGAGACCTCCAGGAAGTACTCACCTCCTGCTCCGTATCGCCAGTCCCACACCACGCAGACTCCAACATTTCGGACGGTGGCCTCTCGTCTCCCTGCCTGCAGGGTGAGGTGAGCAGCGGCAGGCCCCAGGCGTCTGTTGTGGGTGGCACTTGACTGCCACTTCCTGTCAGGGTGACTGACGTACTTCCGGCTGGAGTGCGCTGATTACCGCCAGCTGGCGCGAGTGGGGGTAACGGGATCAGGTGATTATAAAAGGTATGCGGGCACATGCAGCACTTACTGCCTTGAGAAAGTGACAGGGAGGCTGTCACAAAACGTGTGGGCCTGCTCTCTGGGGGGTGTTTGGCGCTGCCTGGTCTCACAATCAATCAATGTAAGATTGATCATAAGTTGTGTGAACATGTACCTTCTTCTTTTTATTATTTGAAGCACTTTAAATTGGATGAACTGTTGTAAATTGATGTACTTTTCTGAGCACAAGCACTTTATGGATTACTGGGTTATATTATATATTAGTATGTGAAAAAGTAGATATAAATTAGGTGTGACATTAATCATGTTAAAATAGGTGTATTGGTAGCAGTGGGTTTATCGCCCCCTCTGGCAGATAGTGTTAATAGGTGTTATATGTTTTTTAAAGTACATTTTAATAAATTAGTGTTTCTCTTTTGGCCTAATAAAGTATGGATTTTATACATCAACATTGATTGGTTAGTGCAATTGTTAGTCTCTGGTGTGATTGCAGCTCTGTGTTGGGGGGTTTTTGGGTACCCCCTTTGGTTGTTTTGGCATAGTTGCAGCATATAACTTTAAATCTAATGTTTTATTATAATTTTTATGGTTTAATAACTTTTTTTTTATTAAAAACATATAAACTTTTTTGCTAAAAAATTCTTCTGGGGCCAACACGGCATCTTCAAAGAGAAAAATATATATATTACCACTTGTTTTCCCACAAGTGTGCCTGTGTATGCACATACATTTTCACATGCTTGCACACATACTTTTAGGGTGCCACCCTCCTCAGCGGTGCCCGCTTTTTTCAGGGTATGTAGAGGGAAAGAACCTGAGTTAGTATTTATGGCCATGTGTTGTTGGTGTAATGCTTGGGTATTGTTCTGCTTCACTGGCTTCACACCCACCTGAGTCTTGCGCTGCTTTCGTCTTAGTGGCCCCATCGCGTATCGTGTACTCACTCTCTGATGAATCTGTAGGGACAGAGAATCACAACACACCAGCACTTAGAAAATGTGTTATTAAACTTTATATGAAGCACAACCTGTGTATTTTTTTAGGTATTGGCCTACTGGACTGTGCAGGAGCTGTGGGCAATTTCAAGCCTAACACACCCTCCTCTCCAGTGGGCTCCATGGCAGGTGGTGGTGCTGCTTGATCCGCAGCCAGAACCCAGCTACAAAAGAAAATATATTTTTCTAAAACATCATTACCCTGATAGCTCACCTTCTCTGTTGTGCATCCACTTACCTGGGAAGTTCTGGCTGTAGAACCTCTGCATCCAGGGCCATTTGAGGTCCAACCAGTGCTTCATAATTTGGGTGAAGGTTTATGGCGATGTCCCCTCACAACTCACATGTGCTGCCACTTCCTCTGCCAATGTCCTCTTTTCATGTGTCAATAAATGTTTGCAAACAACAAACAGATGTGCATTGTTACTGTGTATCTTTGTTTGGGTCTCCTTTAGCTACATATGCACGCCCCTGCCCCTTTAAGTAAATTTCTGGAACACTGCAACCTCCCAAGACTTGTATACGCTAGTGTATGCCAATGCTAAATAATCCAGTTCTCCCATCCCACAATAGTAGCGTATTGCAAGCGCAAACGCACTTAGGCCAAAAGGCGCGCATACCTCACCACTCTGCTACTACAGTTAGATAGGGCTCGTTGAACACAGCCAGCAACCAGCCAAAGCCAGCTCTCCCATCCCACAATAGTAGCATATTGCAAGCACAGAAAAGGTGCGCCCACCTCTCCACTTTGCTTCTACTGTTGGATAGGGTTCGCTGACTGCGGCCAGCAATGAGGCAAAGCCAGCTCTCCCATCTCACAATAGTAGCGGATTGCATAGAAATGCCTCCACTTCTGCAGATGCTCATACTCTTCACAGAACTCGTCATGGGGCTCCATCATATGTGTGGAGGATGTAGGCTGTATTTTCACTAGCAACAAAAGACTGTTCAAGTTTTCCCGCTAGCAAAAAGATGGTAAAAGTTTAAACAGGAAACCTACAGCTTTTATAGGTCCAAAAACCCATGCATAAGTGAAGGCAAAACTTGTAAAATCACAAACGCGTCGACTCCTTGAGCTGTATTTATATGGTGAACACTCGGTTTTGCTTTAATCACCCAACATGGAAAATAGACTAAATACGGCCCTCTCATGTCATTCCCGCTGGCGGGAATGCATGCGAGAGAGGCTCAGATTTAGGCCGATCGCCATCTAATGACTCATGTTACCAAGGCCAGCCAGATGAGTTGTAATTGGTGTGAAGCCAACTACGGTACTTACAGTAGATGGCAGTTAAAATGTGTTTCACATCACAGAACATTAATAGTTGTATCCCTATACATTTTACAAAAACTATACACAATATACTATAGGTGTCACTTTGCTATTGTTAAAAAATAGTTGGTGTTTAGAAAAGAAAATATGGATTGTGAGATTCCACTTGCAATCCCGGACCACATGCAGTGCATATATTGTTGATAGATTGCTTGCTGTTCTTTTGCAATTGCTCACAATCTTGCTGTTTAGACTATTTACTTGTTGAGATGTCTTAGCAATTTCCCTGCACATGTAGGTTATACACATTGTTCTGCATTGTTTGATGTGTATTTAAGTCCTCCTTTGCAAAATGAACTATTTTAACCGTGCATCAGACCAAAAGATTTTCTCCTAATTTCTCTACTAAATTCTGCTAAGCTGCTCCAGTAAATATACTACCACAGACAAATCAGTGCGGTCTCTACCTGCCCCACAAACCACGGGTCCTCAACAAAATGTTTGGTTATCCAAATGAATATCCCATATCTCAACCTAAATTAACTCCCAGTAATTCATATAATAGTCCTCACCCTAGCTGAATACCCCATATGTCTATTAGAGCAAACCTTAGAAAAATACATCTAAATGTACCCTACATTTGTTTATATGGTTATATGAAGGCCCTTTATATAATGTCTTTTGTAACCAAATTAAAGTCTCCTAAATACAATAATACCCTTTCAATACTATCTATAGGAAAGACTTTACCCAAATGTGTACTCCATATACTAATGTGGCCTCTGAAAAAAATGCCATGAGCCTTTAAAGAGGAGCAGCACCCTCCCTATAAGACGCTTGGGGGGTTGATATACCTCTTTATGGGGTATGCTGAATTGGGATACCCTGTTGTGTGAAACCCTCCCACATCACCCAATATACTCACCTCATCCCCAGCATACATAAATAGTCAAAGCAGGCATGTCCACAGTTAGAGGCCAGTGTGGGAATGCGGGCAATAGAGCATGCTTCATTCAGAATAGTTTTTCTTTACAGAGCTCAGTGTGGCAAAAGAAATGAGCAGCCCCCACATGTGCCATAAGAATGAAGAAAAGGTGAGATTACAGCCCATTCCGAGGGATGACACATTCACGATTTGGGATGTCCCACCAGAGAGAAAAGTCAATTACTTGGCTGATGTTCCCCTTTCAAGTAAATACCCGCCCAGTCCCCTTCACCCAGCTAACCACCATTAAGAGAATTAAATTAAAATATACTCACCGGGAATATGGAATCACACTAAAGCCCCATGCTGCTTAAAAAGGCTGTAAAGGCCAGGGACCATGCCCTTCTTACTCCTATCCCCAGCACCCGACTGAATTAAAGTATTAAACAAATCCTTGTCTTGGCTTTTATTAGTTTTGATGTGCCGCTGCTATGAATGGGCGGTGAGACTGTCACTCATCGTTTGCATTACTATGGAAGCAGGGCCACCATCAGGGCTCCGGCAATTTTTATTTTCTTTAGCACAATTAGTTATATTAGTGTGCTGTCATCAAAGATGCATCTGCTTTTCTTGTTTATACTTATTTAAAGTGATTCTAAAAGCCAAGAGTAAAAACAAACTCCTATTTCCTTACCAATAGCACATCCATCCTCTGCTGCGGTTGAAGATGAGGTCTAGCCTCTTGTCTGTAGCCTGGCTCCCAGATTTTCTGCATGGCCACATTTACACTGAGAAGTAGTGGGAATCCCACAGATCACCTGTGTCTGCATTGAATACTGCTGCTCCTACCTTGGCTTGTCTGTCTCTTCTGTGCTCCTGAACTCAGTACAGATTTCACTGAGCATAAAAAATCCATGTTTTTTGCTTGTGAGTGAGAAATAGGCACATATGCAAACACATGCAACTTCCCCCTGCTTTCACAGTGTGACTAAGCATTCTCAGTCTGTTCCTCTTCCCAATAAAAAGTTGCAGCTTTGGCTGAAGCACATGTGCCAAAATTAATTATAATAATCCTCTTCTGAGAGATTAGACTACCAGAAATCAGATTGCTGGGAGGTAGGACACTAAGCTTTCATGTGCCTTTACTGTGTACAAGTGATGTCTAGTAGTCAAATGTATAAATAAAGGTTGTGGTACAATTTAAAACCTGGGCTTATTGTTTGAAAGATTCTTCTGAAATTGTTTTATAAAAAGATGATACACCATTTCACTCTTTTAATATTTATTAACCTATATTAGCAGGAGATGCCAATAGCTCCTGGGTCCGGATACCTTTGCTATCTCTGCTTCCCCTGTAACTTGACCTTAAGCCACATGAAATATAAAGTACATTTACAGGTCATTTACTATGGGCATTTATATAAATTATACTGTTAGTGTCCTTATAATGTGCACAATACATACAATATGTAGTCAGACGGAAAGCTAAAGTATCTATTTTTAAAGGGCTTCAGTATAATAAACTCTTGAACTATTCATGTGGTTTGTTTTTTGACCATCCAAACGCCTTTGATGAATAAACCCCTTGGGTCACATTGTCATTACAGGACACAGCTGACCATGCAACTGATCAATAACCCTTCTGAGTTAAAGCTCCAACATTGCAATCAGGGTCAAGGGGACTAAGGCTTGTGATTGCGTTTTTTACATTGAATAGTGATTTATTAAGCTCAGAAAGATGTGCTTGGCTTTATAAGTGTTATTGAGTTAAAAAAATCAGGAGTTCCTTTGGTAAGTTGGTGGTAAATTGTGGCCAATCCTGGTCATTTCGGTAAGTGAAATACTGCAAACTATGTCTGGTTTATTTTTGTGAATCAATGTGTGCTAATACACACATTTAAAAGACAACAAAGGTTTCTCCTGCATCCCTGCTGAGTAGGAAGGGTTAACTTGGTTCAGGTGGTTTAAATTCCAGGGTACAACTCGCTGAGCAAGTATTAAGTGGGGTAGAAACATAGAGTACAGAAATGGGTCAGGAGGGGCAGGTAAGTAGCTGGGTAAATGTAGTTAGAGGGAGTTAAAAAGGGGGTGCAGAAAAAGGGCATTCTATTATCAGACGGACTGATAGAACAATTTGTCGCCAAGACCACCTCAACCAACATGGTTTGCTGTCTCCCTAGTACCAGGGTTCGGCATGTGGTGGAAAGGGTGGATAAACTACTGGGAGGGGCTGGGGATGACCCAGCTGTTGGGGTCCATGTGGGAACAAATGGGAGATGGAGGATCATTAAGAATACATTTAAGGAACTAGGCACCAAGTTGAAGGGAAGGCCAACTTCCCCAGGTTCAAGGCTGCACTCCAGGGCATAGACTGGGAGGATGTGTTAAGGAATAAGAATACAGATGTCAAATGGTGCTTTAAATCAATTGTGAGTACCAAAATTCCCAAATGTATTCCTATGGGTAATAAGTATAAGCGACTCAAATTAAACCCTTCGCTGCTGAAACCTGCAGTAAAATGGGCAATAAAAAATAAGAAAAGGGCATGCAAAAATTACAAATCTGATCTCTTAGTAGTAATCTTTGAAAAGTATAAAGCAGTCAATAAATCATGTAAACAAGTAATAAAGCTGACAAAAGCACAAAATGAAAGAGATTTGGCCAAAGAAAGCAAAACCAACCCTAAATGTTTCTTTAAATATATAAACTCAAAGAAACCCAAAAAATGTCGGAGTTGCTGAATGGGTTCTTTAGCTCTGTGTACACAAATGAGGCACAAGGTACCAATTTAGATGTTGCCACTGCAAACAAAACCCCAAGCATAATTCTTAACTGGCTAAACATGGATATCCTCCAAGAAAGACAAAATTATTTAAATGTGAATAAGACTCCAGGACCAGATGGACTTCACCCAAGAGTTCTTAAAGAACTCAGCTCATTTGTTTCAGCACCTCTGCTTTTGATCTTTAAAGAGTCACCAACAACTGGTATAGTATCAAGGGTTTGATGCAAGGCAAATGCGGTGCTCATTTTTAAAAAAGGTTTCAGGTCTTCTCTGGGTAATTACAGACCTGTAAGCTAACATCCATCGTGGGTAAATTGCTTGAGGGACTCCTAAGAGACTACATACAGGATTATGTGACTATGCATAATATTCTAGGTGACAGCCAGCATGGTTTTACTAAGGGCAGAAGCTGCCACAACTAACCTGATTGGCTTTTATGAGGAAGTGAGTAGAAGCCTGGTCAGAGGGGTGACTGTAGATATAGTTTTCTAGGATAAGATATTGCAAACAAATTTGCCACTGTCCCTCATAGACGCTTATTGGGGAAATTGAGTTTTTCAGGGTTAGAAAATGCAGTTTGTGAGTGGATTGAAAACTGGCTGAAGGATCGTGTTGTGGTTAATGATAGCTACTCTGAATGGTCCCCAGTTGTTATATAGATAAATGATATAGAAGATGGCCTTAAGAGCATTGTCTGTATTTTTGTGGATGACACCAAGATATGAAGAACAGCACAGTCTATTGAAGATGTTCAGACTGACTTTGACACTTTCTGGGCATCCACTTAAGAAATTAAGTTCAAAATGTGCAAAACTTTACCACTTTAATAAAATCAGGAATTGCACTCACATGATAAATGAATAAAGATGAGCATAAAAACACAGTGACACTCTCACCGGCGCTGGAATAAAACGGTCGTCAGCTAAATCCCGAATCCCGGGCAATGATATTCCAAATGTTTAGATCTTGCAAGATAAAAGGATCCTGGATCCACCGCTCGCCACCGCCGACGCGTTTCGTCGCCGTAAGGCAACTTTAACTAGGCCTAGTTAAAGTTGCCTTACGGCGACGAAGCGCGACTACCGTTTTATTCCAGCGCCGGTGAGAGTGTCACTGTGTTTTTATGCTCATCTTTATTCATTTATCATGTGAGTGCAATTCCTGATTTTATTAAAGTGGTAAAGTTTTGCAGAATTACACTATATTCGTTTTTCTGTTTTCTACATTAATGAATTGATACCATCTGAGTTACATCTAATTACTGAGACTGAAGTCTCTTGGAACTGGTGCCTTAGTGTATATATCTTTTGGAAGCGCCTTTCTGACGGGGAGTCCACATATATTTTGATTATCGTTTGAATACACCTCCACACTGAAGTTTATTGGTGGCAACAATACTGCACAGTATTAATTGAAGGCTTTCCATTTTCATTGAAGTCGGTAAGAGTTTGCACGTTTGGTGGTGGATATATTTGCACATGTACATGTGAAGTGCATGCACCGTGGGATATCCATTCTTTTTTCATCCTTGTTTTCATTTTTTGAATGCTTTGGACTTTTATTTTTGTTTACTTCATGATCTAATTGATCAGAGGGTTGTAGTTTATATTTATGCTCTGTGTTTATCGTTTATTGATTGTATCGGGTCTATTTGGAGATAAGGACTTTATCACGTTGAGCAATTTTTTCTTATATTATTTAGGTTATATTTTCTTTAGCGCGGTTCTGGGTCTTTGGTTTAACCACTGACATTATTTCAATAGCATATTATTGTTTATTATAATCACATGTCCTGCATTAAAGGGACCTGTGTCCCAATCTGTATGCAGAGGCTTAAAAAGGAGAGCAGCACAGTAGACAAAGTAGTAGTGCAAAGAAGATGAAGCTTTTGCCATCAGAGTGGTGTGCTGTTGGGCAACCGGTCAAGGCTCTCCTCTTAGTAAACTATTGGCAGAGCTAGAATTAAGTGGAGATATAGCCAAAAGGTGTGGCCAAGAAAAGTATTTCAGAGACCGTAAGGTATAAGCCGTGTTGAGGCTAAAGTATTAGTAGATTTTACCAGATGCTCTTTAAAATGGCAACCGGGAGGGAGGGACCTGTGGGGTTGGGTGACCCAGAGAGGCTAGTAATCCTCGTTAAATAAAAGGCTCAGAAATTTTAAGATCATGATATGACGGTTTGGCAAAATATAGGGTAGTGCCTTTGGGTGTATTAGAAAGGATCTGCACAGTGCTCTTAGATTAGGAGATTTGGAGATTCACTGGGTTGTTTGGCTGTACAGCACCTAGCTTCAGTCTGATTTCAATGAAGAAATGAGGCTCCATGGCTTTCATACCTATTAGGAGAATAAGATGACTTCTGTGAGTGTGCCCAGGGGGACCCGAGTAGGTCCAATATTAATGTACACCTACCACAGCTGAAATATACTTCCTAAAGTAGGCCAATAGTCTAGTGTGTAATGGTGCAGAAAAGCTGTGCACTGAACTACACACTCACCATAAGTCTGTGTTCCTGTGGTGGTCAAATTGTACATTCAGCAGTATGCTTTGTAGAGCAACAATATCCCTGCTCTCTCCACCAGCAGGGATGTTGCTGTTCTATATCGTGCTCTGCATTTGATCACAGTGGAATTCCAGGCAGTAGACCAAACCTTTAGGCTTTCGGTCAACATTAAATGGCTATGCCATTAATTATAGAAGTACTGTATGAGTTTACACAATAGGATAGTTATACATTATTAAATCACAATGGATATTTATTTTGTTGTGATGATAATGACATGTTCAGTTTAAAAATGGCATGAGGGAGCATGTAAATAGCATGATGAAGCTGTGTCATAGCATGTAACATGGAGGCATAGTGGACCTGCATGGAAGCTCAAATCAATCCAATGATTGCTTAAAGTGGAAAGTGTGTGCTGGTTGGAGTGACAGTTTGCTGGGGGCAATATCCTGGCTGGGGGCGCAACGTGTTCTGGAAGGAGGGAGAGGGTTGCGGGGGTGACAGTGTGTGCTCGGGGGGAAAGTGCACTTTGGGACTGTGCGCATACACTTTGGGGGTGCACACATGCATTTTGGAAATATGCGCATGCACTTTGGGGGTACGCACATGCATTTTGGGAGTGTGAAGGAACCCCACTTAATTTTTCTTAAATTTCTCCTCCCTGTTTTTATTCCAGACTTTAATGGTCCCTTCTAATTCCATCTTCCCCTTAATAATAAGAAGCTGTGCCCCTTGTCAGGAGACAAATGCACACGTCCCTTAGCTATGCGGAAGAGATGTTTGGGAGGGATGTGTGAAAGCTCAGATCAAACCCCCTGGGGTGTTTGATTCCTGCCTTTTGGTCACAAGCTAGGCTGCAGCCAGCATGCCTCCTGCTGTTGTATAACACCCCCAGCTGGGAAGTTGCCAGTGAGGCTACGTCGCAGGAAATCCCCTACTGGGATTGTGTCAGGACTCCATGTAACAGGGCAGACGCACGGCACCGATAGTTTATGGGCCGTATCGCGGTCCTAATGCCAAACCGGTTACAGAACCAGAACTGGCTCCCCAAGCCGCACCGGAGCATAGTAAAAAACAGGCCTAGAAACAAGACAGAGACCGGTAAACGGAGAACTAAGGTTCTGGACTGAATTAAGACCCGGTCCCTGGACTTAACGCGTTCAGGTGCGCCTGGCCGATAGGTTGGTACCGCTCGCAAGGCCGTGTGACCCCCCTGCTCCAAGTTATAGCTCCAAAAAGGGTTTTAGGGCAAAATCCCCCTCCAAAAAATGGGAGGTAACATCCCCTCCCACAATGGGGAGGGGAGATGGATAGCCTGGCAGCATAAATTGGATGGTCAAAAACCAGGCTGGTGTCACTCATCGGAAGGGGGTTGTGCGGCCGGCATATCCAGGGGTGTCCATCACCATCACCATAACCAGAAGCTCTTGACACACCCCCTTGTAAGAGCTCCTCACCACGCTGCATGCCAAGGTAAACTTTGCTTGTTATTGTCTCTGTGTATTGCATAGCTGTTGTAACCCATCTCAGAATTGCATAGTTATTTAATCTGTAATATTCCATACTTCGTTATAGTTAAGTGCTTGTAAACTCTGCCTAGCGTGCTTATAGCCATTAAAACGTATATTTAATTGAGCTGTCTTCTTGCCTTAAACTCGGAATTTGTGTGTCCAAAGGCGGTTTGCCTGGTTACCCTAATAATAAGAGGGTCGGACAAGGTTTTGGGGAACCCGGAGGGCGTGTGCGGCGGTCTCTGGTTAGTAGTGGGACCACGTGACGCCCCGGTTTCCTGACAATTTGGTGGCAGCGGTTTGGGATAAGGCAAATAGTGTAAGTGAGTGTGGGCCCCATACTCTCATACACTAAAGATTACTAGCAGCGGCTTTTCTGTTGCTGGGATCTTAAGATCAGCTCAACGCTAGGAGTATTCTGAGAGTGGTTACAGTAGTTGTGTGATTACAGTGTGCAATACAGCAGTTGCAGGCATGGCAAGTGGCACCAGGGCCAGAAGCAGGGATGTGGCTGCCGATGTTACACTGGGTGCAGAGGGGCCCAGCCAGGGCTCTCCCAGAAGCCAGTCACCAGCCCTCAGCATCCCGCAGGACCGAGCCCCGCCTGCCGGTCCTCCCAGCCAAGCTGGCTCAGTCACTCTCCTGAATGCTGCTGTGGCAAGTCTTCAGACGGGAGACCACGCCACCTACGCGCTCCTCATGCAGGAACACCAGGTGCAAGCTGAACGGGAGCAGATGCAGGCTGAACGCGAGGAACGCCGGGCGCAAGCGGAACGCGACCACCAGCTCCAAGTTTTGCGGCTACAGCTTCAACACCCTCAACCCAGCCCATCTGGCAGCGGGCCCCCCGAGAACCAGGCCCCAAAGTTGCGTGCCGAGGATTTCCCCATCCTGGACAAAGGCACAGATCTGGACACATTTCTGCTGGCTTTTGAAACCGTTTGTCATCAATACCATGTGCCGGAGGATCAGTGGGTCAGGTACCTAACCCCCCGCCTTAGGGGTAAAGCCCTGGAAATCTTTGGGTACCTGCCCAGCGAAACCACCCTGAGCTATGAGGGGGTCAAGCAAGGGTCAAGCGGAATTTTATCGCAAGAAGCTGCGGGGTCTGCGACGGGGCCCCAGCGACAGCTGGGCTGATCACATGAGAGCGCTACAGAGAGCAATTGAGCAGTGGACCACCGGCTTGGGAGTCACCTCCATCCAGCAGCTGAAGGAGCTGATTGCCATAGAGCAGTTCCTCTGGAATTGCTCTGACGAGCTGCAGCAGTTTCTGCGTGACCGGAAGCCAGAGGGGGCCTCAGCAACGGCCGCCCTTGCAGATGAGTACAGTCACAACAGAGCCCAGGAGCCCCGGAAACCTGCCAGCTGGAAAGTGGGTAAGCCGCCGCTGGCGTCTGTTGTACGTGCCCATCAGCCCAGGACCCCTGCCCCCACCCCCTTTTCCAGGCAAAGGGGACAACATACAGCCCGTCACTGTAGGCCAGGCTGTGGCCATGGGACTTAGGGACACCGGTGCTGAGATGACCCTGGTGCGACCAGAGTTGGTGTCCCCACAGGATTTGGTGCCCGGGAAGACCCTTATGGTCTCCGGCATTGGAGGAACTGAACCAGCATTGCCTGTTGCCAAGGTTTATTTGGACTGGGGTGCTGGACAGGGTGTGCGGGAGGTGGGGGTGTCGCCGAATATCCCTGCCAGTTGCTAGGGACGGACTTGGGGCGGCTAGTGTCTCACTATGTGGCCACTGAACCCCCAAGGTCTGGTCCCCTAGACAGTAATGTAAGGCATGAGACAATGTGTGCGGTCGAGAGTAATGGTTATAACCTGCCTGCTACAGGGAATGTGGGGGTGGGTGAAGTGGGGTGTCCTTCTTCCCTCGGGGAAGAGGAGGGCGACCCAGTCGGTTGCAATCTCTTGTCCCCAGAGATCAACCCGACCGCAAGGGGCCAGGGACAAGCAAGGGGGTGGTAGGACCTGCAGATGAGGAAGGGGCTGTCCCAGGAGATGTGGGGCCCCTAGCTGAGTCCACAGTGCAGGATGACTTCACTCCCGGGGTATTAAGGGCCCAGGCCGGCCAGTCTGGTCTGGCGACTTGGTTGGAAGCCAAAGGGGAACTAGCGCTACCAGCGGCCGCCGTGGCTGTGGCCGCTGTCACCCGCAGTGGGGGCGCTAGGGGCCCAGGGACACCTCAGGGGCCTGACGGTGTGCTCCCTCCCAACCAAGTGGCTGCCAGGACAGATGGAGGTCAGGTGACAGATTCGGAGGAGCGGTCTGAGGACATGGCCGTCTCTTCAGTACTGGCCACGTCCAGCCAGGGGTTTCAGGCGGCTTTGGAAGCCGATGACAGCCTGAATGCTCTCAAGGAACAGGCGGCTCAGCCTCCCTCGGGCTCAGACAAAGAACGAGTTTTCTGGGACCAAGGACGGCTGTACCGCATGACGGTCTCGCAGGGTTCACCAGAGGAGTGGCCTAAGGACCGATAGACGCACGGCACCGATAGTTTATGGGCCGTATCGCGGACGCCATGTGTCCTAATGCCAAACCGGTTACAGAACCAGAACCGGCTCCCCAAGCCGCACCGGAGCATAGTAAAAAACAGGCCTAGAAACAAGACAGAGACCGGTAAACGGAGAACTAAGGTTCTGGACTGAATTAAGACCCGGTCCCTGGACTTAACGCGTTCAGGTGCGCCTGGCCGATAGGTTGGTACCGCTCGCAAGGCCGTGTGACCCCCCTGCTCCAAGTTATAGCTCCAAAAAGGGTTTTAGGGCAAAATCCTCCTCCAAAAAATGGGAGGTAACATCCCCTCCCACAATGGGGAGGGGAGATGGATAGCCTGGCAGCATAAATTGGATGGTCAAAAACCAGGCTGGTGTCACTCATCGGAAGGGGGTTGTGCGGCCGGCATATCCAGGGGTGTCCATCACCATCACCATAACCAGAAGCTCTTGCCACACCCCCTTGTAAGAGCTCCTCACCACGCTGCATGCCAAGGTAAACTTTGCTTGTTATTGTCTCTGTGTATTGCATAGCTGTTGTAACCCATCTCAGAATTGCATAGTTATTTAATCTGTAATATTCCATACTTCGTTATAGTTAAGTGCTTGTAAACTCTGCCTAGCGTGCTTATAGCCATTAAAACGTATATTTAATTGAGCTGTCTTCTTGCCTTAAACCCGGAATTTGTGTGTCCAAAGGCGGTTTGCCTGGTTACCCTAATAATAAGAGGGTCGGACAAGGTTTTGGGGAACCCGGAGGGCGTGTGCGGCGGTCTCTGGTTAGTAGTGGGACCACGTGACGCCCCGGTTTCCTGACAGGGAGTGTGTGCATGCACTTTGGGGGGGGGGTATGCACTTTGGGAGTATGTGCATGCACTGTGGGAGTGTGTGCATGCACTTTGGGGGGGCTATGCACTTTGGGAGTATGTGTGTATGCACTTTGGGGGTGTATGCACTTTGGGGGTGCATGCACTTTGGGAATGAATGCATGCACTTTGGGAGTGTGCGCATACACTTTGGGAGTGTGCGCATACACTTTGGGGGTGCACACATGCATTTTGGAAATGTGCGCATGCACTTTGGGGGTGCACACATGCATTTTGGGAGTGTGTGCATGCACTTCGGGAGTGTGTGCATGCACTTTGGGGTGAGCGCATGCACTTTGGAAGTGCGCACATGCCCTTTGGGGGTGTGCGCACATGCACTTTGGGGGTGTGTGCATGCACTTTGGGAGTGTGTGCATGCACTTTGGGGTGAGCGCATGCACTTTGGGGGTGCACGCATGCACTTTGGGGGTGTACGCATGCATTTTGGGGGTGTGTCTAGGAGTGCTGGTCTGGGCTCCAATGTTGCCTAGCAACAGGGGAAGAGGGGAGAAGCACAGCCAGGGTGTCTTATGCAAGTTCTGGGAATCTGACAGACCCCGCCCATTATGCTGATTATTACGCAGCATCACAGATCAAAGAACCATGTCCCCGTCAGAAGAGAAATTATGAGGTGAACCTGTAAACCTCGATATCTCTGCCATTTCTTCTTAAATGTAAAAATGGAAAACAGTGGACAGTGCCAAACGTAGCACGATGCAATTCTGTAACAATTACCTTTACCTGTAGTAGCAGTAAGGTAATGTGGTGAGAGAGTGTTGAGAGAATACGGCTTTAAGGAGGCATAGGGAAGATGCATGTGGCATGGTTAGCCTAAATTAAAATAAAACAAGAATGCAATAACAAAACACTGGTGCGATGATATCACTGCATAAAGATGATGAGGATGAAATAGCATGTGGCATGAATGAGCATGAAAGGCAAATGAGCTACAAGAGAAGGCATGATGAGAATACTTGCTGGATTTTAGGCATGCATACAAATATCCATAGGTTGTTTGGTGGCAGTATGCATTTACATGAAAAGACAATGAAGATGTTACGATAATGGATTGGCAGAATGCTGGAGCTGCATGAAAAGGGAGTAAGGGGTTGCATGACAAGAATGAAAGTAGGACAAAGGACCTGCATGAAAAAAAAATGAGAATACATGGCGACATGATGAATATGGACGAACATGCTGTATCTGCATGAAAAGATGAAAAAGATTCATTGTGGCATGCTGAACTGCAACAGAAGATATTGAAATCTAAAGGTTGCTTGGTGCCAACACTTGTTAACTTCAATTCTTCATTATTAATTTCCTAGTCCATAATTTTGATTATGCAGGATGTTGGTCCTTCCCTGTGGCACCCTGATTAAGGATGCTCCACTGTGTGAAACCCCCCCAGGTCATCTAGAAAACTCATCTTTCCCCGGTGCTAAGGGCCATGGGCAGACTTTCGTCCAATCAGAGCACTTCGCTGTAGTCATCAAAATCAGATTGGTCTAAGGACCGAGTCTAGCTGAGAAGAGCCGGGCAGAGCCAAGGGCACCAGCGGCCACATCCCTGCTACCCTCTAACAGGGTGTGTGCCCACACCTGCCATTTACAAATGCCTGGTGCAGGTGTGCACCCTGCTAAAGATATAGCAGACGGCGGCCTTGGCACACACACGCGCCGTTGGATAGGAGAGAAGCTTAGATTTACAGGGGATTCAGGGGGTTTCACACAACCGGGCATCACCAATCCTTGGGGAGAGGATCAGGCTACCTTTGATACCCTTTTAGGGGATGTTTAAGCAAAGTTACAATTTATTTTTTTTAAAGCATCACAATGGGATTTAGGTCAGGGCTTGAATTTAAAATTCTCACAACCATTCAATTTTTTTTCCAGCCATTCCTTACTGGATTTACAAAAGAGCTATAAAAGTGTAATTGGCATTCTGCAAGGTCCAGTTGTGTTGAGCCTGAATCTTCTGAAACATGGTCTTGAATTATACTGAAGAATGGTCATGTTAAATCAAGAATTTGTATTGTGTGTAATATGTATTCTATGATGATGAGCTGCCGAGATAATGATACCTTTTGCAACAAATATGTCCTCGGTTACTAAGTTTAACTTATCTTCTGTTGTGCCTGTCCAGAGGACATTGTTCCAGTAGTCTTCTTAATTGCTTAGGGGCTTATGAACAAACATTAGTCTTGCCCTGATGTTCCTTCTGGCACATCTCTCATTTAGAGCTAATTGACGCAGCTTCTTTTTAATGATGGACTCATGTACTTTTACATAGTTGCAGGCATCATCTCTGCAGTAGTTCAGATGATGAATCTTGGGGTTTTGGGTTTGGGAGTTTTAGCATCTTACATTCCTGTTGGCTCAGGAATAGGATGACCTGGCTCTATTGGGAAAATCAAGGCCATTCACATGTATTCCTACCCTATTTAAAACATGTTAGCAAGTACATTACATCTATTTGAAGAGAAGCAAGTCTGTATTTTAATATACAGTCTTTGTTTGAGGGGAAAATGGAAAATGACTGACAAGAAGCATTGTGTGTTAATCATTTAAATCAAATAATTCCTAGAACGTGTGCAACAGATGATGTAAAATTCCATTCAGCTCCCAAACATTGATATGAAGACACTTTAACACGTGGGATATTTATTTTACACATTGATTGTTGTACCAGTTTGTTCTGTTGTTTCCATGGGTATACTTCTTATGAGAAGAGTTATTTTGAAAATCTGACGCTTGTTAAAATGTAGGGTTTTCTTGATATTTTCTCAATACCTAATATAGGTAGGCCATTCAATATAGCATATAATATATTTTATTATTGGCTATAGTTCAGGCTAGGTCCTTCTGTCTCCAGCACAAGGCTCACAAATGTTGATGCCCCCAAACCTTTGTCCTTTCTCCATTTATCTTATCTCTGTACATCAACGAATGCATCTCCTGAAATTTGCTGATGACATCACATTTATCCAAATAATCAGGAATGGGAATTAGGCATACCAGAATTGGGTTCCCGCTCTTGATAGTTGGTACACTGGGAACAGCCTTGTGATCAACGCTACTAAAAAAGTGGAGTTAATCATAGACTTTAGAAGGGCTCTGTCATTCAATCCTGCTATATATGTTGGCAATATGGAGATTAAAGTGGAACTAAATCAGGATTTGCTCCCCTCTGGGCATACAGATTCAGGTTGCCCCGCTGTGTTAAACACCCCGAGTCCCCTGTAAAACCTACCTTATCGGTGATCTAGCATGTGCAAGCTGTGGCTTTCGTAAGCGAAACCTTTAGCAGGATGCGCATCCGCACTAGGCATTTCTGAATGGCTGGTGTGGGCTTGTACCCTATTAAAGGGTAGCAGGGATAAGTATGGTGGTGGCGGTCAGTGCATGTTGCTGCTTTCGGATAGACTCAACAGCCAAGGAAAAACTGAACCAAGTACAAAATATCAGAGAAGATCTGAAGTTCCAGTAGTCTTGCTTAACCTGCTTTCTCAGACCTCAATCTTTCTCTTTCTTTTCTCTTTACAATCTCTTTTTTGACCCTTTTCTCCTAATCCATGTCTGATTTCAGATGTTGTTCTTCTCCTAGGTAAAATGTTGTGCACTATCATATCTGAATTACTGTAGAACTCAAGAAGTGAGTCTCATTGTGTTATATGCCTTTGTTCCCAACCTGTTGTCTCCACCCTTGTACTTGTAATCTTCCAGGTTCCGGGATCCTTACGCCTATTGTACTACAGTAAATATGTATTTGTTGCATTTCTGTCACATCTGACTCGTAAGGGAATATCAATTTGATCGTGGTTAAAGTGACTTGCCTATTTAAAGATAGGCAAAGCAAGTTAGATAAAACTTGTCAGTCTTGGACTAGGTATGAAGTAAGTACATTATCTCAAAAGAGTTCATCTAAATTGAAAGTTCCCGTGGTCTTGCCTAATCTGCTTTCTCTTCTTTTTTACTTCTTCAATTTTTTCGCTTAATCTCTGCTTTTTTAGGGTGTGTTTTCTGATTCTCAGAATGCTGTTACAGATTATAGTATTTAGAAATGTATTACTAGATATCTTTGTTCCTTGCCTTATACAGTATGCCTTTGTTCCTGCCCTTATACACGTTTGTTCCTTCACCCTTATACTTTAAATTGTTATCTCGCAAGGGTAGGGCCATGACTCCTTTTGTGCATTTGTTAACTGCGTGTCACACCTGACTTGTAATACCATGTGAATTATGTGGATTATTTGCTTCACCCTGTCTGTAATTTCTACCTTGTATGGGAATATGATGACGCTTGCCGCTTCGGGCTTTCTGGGATGGGGTGCACAGAGTATATTCTGAAAAAGACAATTTTCTTTTTCAGATACCCATTGAGAATAAATGTCTTATTGTGTAAGAAAAGCTAAGAAATTACTTTCCTCTTCTCCTCATTGGTACCAATCTTGATGCAGGCAAATAAGCATCCCTTGCACTGTTGCTATTTATTATACATTATCATATCCTCCTGACAGAATAAATCACCATGGACGGGGCACAAGGTGTGCAAATAATTTATCAAGAGTAGGCAGTGAATTCTCAGACTTTTTTCTGTTTGGTCAGGAGGGCATACATCTGCTATATTTGTGTTTTTGTAATGAAAGAGGTAACGATATGATATGCAGGGATTTATTCCCTCTAGAGTATGGCGCTAACCTGCAGAGTTTTCTCTTAGTTTTTTGTCAGTCACCCTGAGTACTGGGACCTGATAGGGAAGTGCTAGCTCATTAGAAACCACAGCATGTTTTGCAATGGGAGCAATTGAAAGGCATTCTATTAAATACCTGTCTCTGAATTTATATCTAAATTTCTACATTGTTAACATTAAATCAGTTAAACATAAGCTTAACTAAATACATTAATTAAAAACATATCTTGAATCAAGTTCCACTTTATGTTAGTATTCATCTCAAAATGATTAGGTGCTACTGTAACTGAGAAATTCTGTGATCTGATCTGAAAGTTGACCAAAACTCATATAGAGATCGCCCTTAGTTTTCCCTATTGTTACCACAATCCGCAATGCCTCAGCTGCAGCTAATCTTGGTAGCACCCCCCAGCATCCCCACTCTTAAAAAGAAAACATTAGTACTAGGCTTTGTAATCGTGCTGGTGGAAAAAGAAAGCACTGGTTTAAGCATTTCAATATTGACAGGCAGCTTAGTCTACAGAGGTCTGCTGAGGCTTGAACTTAGTCATTCAACTCAACGCAAACAAAAAAACAAAAGGAAGGTACTTACCATTTGTGCTATTCAGATGATCAGCAACTCACCTGATCGCCCCTGTGATTGATGGCTGGAGCTGCACGAGCCAGCACTAAAGCACCAGGGTACAGAGGCCCAGGACGACAGTAGAAGCAAGGGCAGTGGTGCTTTAGATCCAGTGATCAGGTGAGTTGCTGATTCCGGGAGTAGCACATATCAGCTGCTGGGGACATAAGGTCACTACACTTTTATTATTTTTTTTGTTGGCTGTTGAACAACTTTATGTTCCATGTCAGCTGGGAAAACAAATATCTACATGATTAAAGACTCACTTGGTTAAGAACGTTATTGATATACTAGCTATTGGGATAACCCTGGGACTCCTGTGCCCTGCCCTATGTTACTACTAATGACAGGACACAGTGTTCCAAAGCCGCTCCACCCCCAAGGAGAAGCTGCCCTGATCCTGTGCAGATGTTTTTACTACCTCTTCACAACAGTGCAGTAATACTGCTCTACCAACTGCCACCATGCACAATATGTGAAATGTACCCTCAGAAGGTTTAAAAACTTAACCCCACCCAATCATCTTTCTGGTGCTCCCACACCGTGTTTGTGGGCTGCTACTCCATCTCCAGCTTCCCTTTTAGCTAAGGCAAATTCAGAGAAACCAGAATGAGCACTCTTTTGCTCCCCGATAAAGTTATAAAGGATGTGTTTGGTGACACTATTTTGACAGGAATTTCTAGTAATAGAAAGAATATTCTGTGTCTAATAACATGTGCTTGGTTATAGATCCCTTTTGTGTGCAGTATAATGTGCAGTAAAGGTTTGTTTTCTTTTTGTTAACATTAACCCCACCTCTCCCCCCAAAGAAAAGCAGAAGTGGTATATGCTGTGTGGGCTAAATGTGGACCAAAACCCCTGGCACATCCCAACCCCCCAGATTGCCCACTGTTCTTACCTTTCCTCAGGCACACGATGCAGATGTACAATCAGCTTCTCCAGCCATGCATATTAATGTGCAGCTGGAGAAGCTAAATAGAATCTAAGTTGCACACACAAGTGGCGCATGGCATCACTGGCATCCTTTGGCTGTGTACGACTATGCACAGCCATTCAGTTACGGTGGGCATGAATGCGCACAGCCATAAAAGGATGCAAGTAATACAATCACCTGCGGCACGTGCGCTGTGGGGAATCCCCAAACTGGTTAATGGGATTGGTTGTAGCACACTGATAGGTTAATAACATAAAAGTCATATAGAACACAATGAGAAATAAGGTCATAAGGGTTCAAAGGGACCTCCAAAATACCTCTGCTCAACTGATATTAAAATATACTATATATGTTACATGGGGGAGGTAATGAACACCAAGAAGAGATTATGCAATGAAATTCATGTTTTAATGCTTATAATATGGTGATATACAAAAGTGCAGACTATTCACAGTGCAGTCAATAGGTTCTATGGTAGGACAATAAAGCCCAAAGACAAAAGGTATACATATAACGCATTGCAGGGGGATATTACAACAATGGAGAGAGTACAAATGGTTAACAAGTTGATCAAAGTGAATTACAGTAAATCAAAGTGAATCATATATCAAATTGCATTCCCCTTTAGGCATGAAAGATCAAGCGCATAACCCAGTAACAGAGCAAACAAGTCATAGAGCTTACAGGCTGACCGCAGGTCACTAGGACACCTCAACGTTTCGGTCTAACAAAGACCTTTGTCAAGAGGATGCGGTATCCATAGTGGGGAGAGATGATGTTATATAGTGTGCACATTGGTCTCCAGCTGTGGAGGCGATGGCGCCGCATTGTGACATCATCGGCTGCGCCTGCATCACGTCCCGATCATCCCTGAGGTGGCAGAATAAACTGCTCGCCGTCAGGAATGACGCGCGGGTGCGCATAAGTGGGGGCTGTCCGGGAATGAGAAGCTAAAGGAAAGCTGTATCAGATAGGAAAAATACCCTCAAGAAAAATGGCGGACGCTGAACACAGTGAATAAAACGGCAGAGTGCCACAACCAAGATGGCGGCCGTGATGCATAGGACATCAGTATAATGTGAGGGCAGGCTGCCACAATCAAGATGGCAGCCGTATCGAGTTCAATTCAAACCAGAAAGATGGCGTTCATGCTGGTCGGCGTCATATAGCCACAGGACGTTTGTCAGGCACTAGAGGGCGTGTCATGAGGAGGTTGACTCAGCATATAGGCAAAACGCCAGATGACAGTAAAGGGAAGATGGGCAGCTGGAGACCTCTTAGTGCAGTAGAAATGCAGGCAAAGGTTCAGGGCTGCTGTGGGAAAAGGAACATATTAAAAAATGTTAAAAAATAGAACCATGTGTGAGAAATAAAATATTGGATACTACATTGGGATGTGAAAATAACACAATCCCACTAACTGATTATTGCACAATAGTCTGAATGAAGTTTAAGTAAATTCGACCATTGCCTAAATAATGCATTTAAGGTGAAAATTAGAATAAAGGAAAAAAGGATATAGCCAAGTATAAGTATTTGGAAATTGGAAAATCCATGCCAGTTCACGTTGTAGCAATTTCTTTTCAATGTCACCCCCTCTATAAGGTAGCTTCACTTGCTCGATGCCTACAAATCTGAGTTGACTGATGTGATGCCCAAATTCCATGAAATGCTTTGCGACAAAGGATTCAATGCGTCCGTTTCTAATGTCAGATCTATGCTCGCAGATCCTCTGCCGAAGCTCCCGTTTAGTTTTTCCTATGTAACCTTTGCCACAGGGGCATTTCAAAAGGTATATAACATTTTTGGAAGAGCAATTTATGAAATCCCGTATTGGGTATTTTTTGCCAGAGCTAGGGCGGGTAAAGCTGTCCGTCTTGAAAGTATAACTGCACTGGGCGCAATGCCCACATAGGTACATACCTTTCGGTTTCTCCATTTCAGAGAGCCAGTTTGATGCTATAGGTGGCTTTTGTGAGTGAAATTCAGCCTTGACCAGGGAGGATTAAAGGTTTCTAGCTTTCTTATAGACCGTCAATGGAGGGTCCTTAAAGGCTTCCGCCAATTTTTCATCAGATCGCAGGATGGACCAGTGCTTTTGAACGACTTTCTGTGCCTGGGTGGAAAGTTGAGAAAAGGTAAGTATACATGGTACACGTTGGGTAGTTTGTTTAGGGCGAAATGTACGTAATGTGGTGTGATTTAAACACCTAGCTTGAGCCGCCTGTAGATTGTTAAGACTATATCCACGCTGTAGCAGGCTGTGTATGAGCTCATTGGAACACAGGTCATATAAAGCATCAGAGGTGGTTATACGTCGTATTCTTACAAATTGGCCAAAAGGCAGGGCCTTTATGAGAGATGGTGGGTGGAAGCTAGTGGCATGGAGTAATGTATTGCAATCAGTTGGTTTCTTATACACATCTGTGGTGAGGCAGCCATCGACTAGGTTAATACGGACATCAAGGAAATAATCTCAGTGGTGCTATGATCTATGGAAAAGGAGATCGTCGGGGTACATTGGTTAAGGTAAGCATGAAATGCAAGTAGCTCATCAGGGTCCCCTTGCCAAATCATGAAAACATCATTGATGTAATGTAACCAGGTGAGTATGTTTTGTGAGTAGGCAACCGTGGGATAGATGAATTCAGATTCAAAGTTGGCCATGCAGAGGTTGGCATAACTAGGTGCCATGTTGGAGCCCACTGCGGTGCCTCAGGCTTGAAAGTAGAATTGGTCATCAAAGACAAAATAATTTTTTGTGGGGATACTGGTAAGTAATGCACGGGCAAAGGTTTGTAATCCTATGGGGATGGATGTGTCTGCCAGGGCCCTTTCAATCACACTAATGCCTCTGGCATGTGGAATGGAAGTGTACAAGCTAGTGACGTCCATGGTGACCAGTATGCACTTTAGGTAAACAGTAAAACAAAGGTATATGAGGATGGTCTGTTTTCAAAAACCTGGCCAAATTTTTGGTCAATAAGGGAGTCGTCTAGAGCTTTATTGATTAAAGTGTCTATGGTGGTTTTGATATCCTGTGTGGGGTCCTTGTTGATGCGTATATATATACAGATGCATTGCTCAACTGGCTAAGGATCTCATTCTTATAATCAATAGAATTCATCACGACTATGGCCCATCCCTTATCTGCAGGTGTAATGGTTATAAGGGAGTTCTCACAAAATGACCTAGTGGGCCTGTTCTTCTTTAAACGAGAAATTCTGTTGTCTAGATTTCCTAGGAGGTTTCAAGGCATCAACCTAATATTGGACCAGATTAATGAAGGTCTCAATAGGATAATAGGAGAAAAAAGATTTCATTCGTAAAGACCTTAAAAATTGTTGTAAACCAATTTGAATATCCAAATGATTACCCTTAGTAATGGGTGCAAAAGTAAGGCCCTTTGACAGTACCTTAGTTTCGATAGCCGACAAGGTGTACTCTGAGATGTTAATCCCCAAACTGACCTGGGGGGACAGACCACAGTGGTGAAATCACAGATTTTGGTCCACTTTAGCCCCATGTAGATGCTTACAGGAATATATTTGCTGATGCTTCCCTCCTTCCCACCTCCTTTTATGAGAGTGGTCATCTTGCCATACAAGGCAGGCAGCAGAAAAGCTTAGCATTTTAATATAAGCGGTCAACACCAAATGGAGATATATATGTATGTCTCAGAAACACCGGGCAGGATCTGTGTCATGCTGCACACACACACGCGCACACATACATACACACACACACTAAATTAACAGCTAGTGGTGGCGAAGAATACTGTGTGTGTGAGGGAAGCTATGTATCTCTATGGGGTCGGCAGCAGCAGAGTATTTAAACAGTTGAAACGATGTTTCTATGAGCTCTCTGCTCTGAGCAGAGCAATTATGAGTCATTACTAAAAGCTTTCTACTTCTGGCTAGAGATAAGAGATGACTGCACAAAGCTTTACTCATGAAGCGTCAGTGCCACACAGCAACACTTTTTTTTGGCCTCCACGGCACTTAACTACTAGCACTATGTTACAAATGTGTAATTTGGACAATACCAACTAAAATGCAGCCTAAACGAACTGTAAAGTTTGCCCTCTTTGTCCCCAGCAGTGATTTCTCGTAACTGTAATGTTGAAACGCTGACAAGTGCCGGAAAAATACAACTCAAGTAGGAAAATTTTCATAAATATGCTAAAAAGGCGGCGGTACAAAGTGGCACTCACTGGTTGGAAGTCAGGTCCAACCGTCACTGACAAAGGCCGTCCAATACCTAGTGCAACAATCAAAGCAAATTAGGTAGCATCTGGCGCTGTGACTTCTAGCAACATTTTAGTCCACAGTACGGCTGCAGAAAATAGCCACCAGAAAGCTGCTAAATGGCGCACATCATAATTAAGACCCTTAAAGTCATATTTTAGGCACGCAAAAAAAAAAACAAAAAACGCTAAACTCACCATTTATCCCATGCAGGGGATTGCTGCTATTATAGTGTTTGTTTTGCTTACGATATGACTTTTTGACTGTGGGACTGGGTTTTTCAAAAGCAGGGGTGTCAGTTGTGTAGCATATAGGCCATTCCCATGAAGTATAGGAACATCTACATGCTATTCCATAACATCTGAATGGGGTTAAGCCCTCCTAATTGAACTGACTGGCAGAGGAGAAAGGCAGCCATGTAACTTTGAGAGGAAGGAGCTCCTGCTTGGTGCTGAGCTGTGAATAGTCCTAAAAGGCTGAAAACCTTCATTGCGGAAGAAAGATATTTAAGTTGTCCTTGAGTGAAAAAAATAAACTGTTTAATGCTAACCCCCCTTGTATTGTGCTTGGTTTGTGTCCAGAATGACCCTAGGTTGAAATATATATATATATATATATATATATATATATTTTTTTTTTTTTTTTTTTTTTTTTATGCAACCGCAGCTTAGTGGCTTTGACCATATCAGTTCTCTCCTTTCACCCCCAGGCAATGGTAACAAAGCCTGAACTCACAGTGACTTGAACATAAAAGAGACAAGTAAGTAAGTCCGCTATTTTGCCATGGGGATAACTGGCTTAAAACCTACTTGTCATATAGGATTAAAACCTAAGGGAAAATTTGTATTTTAGTAACAGTTTTACTTTGTTATAATAAGAAACATGATGTAGGGCTCGTTTAGGCCCTGACAGGAGTGTAACCATAGAGGGTGCAGGGGTATGACCGCACCAGGACCCAGAAGGTCATGGATGCCCCCTCATTGTTGCCGCTGCATCTTATTTATCATATTTTTGTTCACTTGGCAAAATTTAGCGAAACAAAGCACCTGTGTCTCTGCTGTTACTTTCTTTAGTTGTCTAGCTGCATCCAATTTAGTTAAAAGACAGAAAAAAAAGCTTACTGTACGAGCCTTGAAAGGGCCCCATTTTATGTTCCCATCAGGGCCCCCTCACATTTAGTTATGTCACTGGACCCTGACTATAGAGGGATTCATAATTGACAGTTTGGGAGTTATCTGTGAGTAGCCTTTTGGCTACCCTACCACCTTGTTTTTTGCTATGTATGTACAGGTAGTCCTCGACTTACGACGTTGATCCGTTCTTACGCGGCGTCGTAAACTGAATTTCGACGTATGTCGGATCATACGTTCATACAGTACTGTACCATAATAACAGTACAGTACTGCAAACACTTAGCCTATCCAAACACCTATCCTAACACAGTACCCTACATAATTATCAATAAACATAGGTACAGTAAAATATTGTGCAGTATAGTACGTTTAATAATGAAATACTGTACTGTAAGTGCTGTAAGTGCTGTAACAGTAATAAACAGTGTACTGTAATAAACAAAGATACTGTAACAATTCCAAAGAGAGAACAGGCTTACTTATTGGGAGGAAGCTGCAGAAGGTGCTGGAGATACTGGGTGTTATGGCGTGCAGGAGACTCGTTTTTCTCATGTACAGTAACCGGGTACAGTGTGCAGTACTCTATGACTTCCGGCGCACGTACAGTTTGACTTACGACGCAAAACCGCGTAAGTCGGAATGAGACGCCGTAGAAAGCGTCGTAACCACGAAACGACGTAACTCGAGACCGTCGTAACCCGAGGACTACCTGTATGTCATTGATGATTGTAGCATACCTCAATGAAGTATAAGTAAATAGAACTGTGACCACATAGCATGTCTGCTTTTGTTTACCTGCTCCTGCCTTGATCAAAGTAACAATTTATTGATGACATTTTTACAGTTGTGGCTGGAACTGTCCCAAAAGTTATAACTGACTTTTGGTCCAGTAACAAAGATTCCTAGGGGACATCCTGATTTGGGATTCCCTATGTTAAGAATTGTTGCTGAACCCCCAAGCTCCAGTTACCTAGCAGCAATACAGCCCTGTATTCAAATGTGGAACAGGAGCACCCCTTCCCCCTGCTGTGAACACTCTCTATAGTTTGATGTGTGGGAATCATTTGCATACAACTCAGGTGGACATTTAACAGCGGTAGCAACTTTGCCCAATTTGGGATGACCCTGGAGTTTTAGTGGCACTACTCACTTGTTTGGATGCAGGTGCCAGTTGCTTTGATCAGAGGCAAGATTTATTAGAGGATAGCATATCTACTGGCTCATATCTTCGATTCAGTTAACCCTTGGTGAGAGTTCTTAATTCAGTACTTGTTCAGAACACATTGGATAGCACTTATTCCTTGTAACCTTAATTTCTCTTCTGAGTAAGTTTCCAATCATCGGGGATCAGTTCCAAGAAGAGGGCACAAAATTCAGTGGAGAGGTACCAAATCAACCAAGACTAAAACATGGCCAGGGCATTTATAGGACTTTTATTTTATTTACCAGGTTTGTTAGAACATATCATCTTAGTGAACATTCTAGGACACATGTGGCCCTCCAAGCCTTTTTTGTGGCCCTCTCATAGCTACCAGATAATGGTGGATGGATGGATGGTGCCTCTTCTAGTCATCATGATCATTCCAAGGCTTATGATATCGCCAGCACATCCTTGCACCTGTGTGTGGTGCTGGTCAGTGATGCACTGGTACACTGTTCTTACGAAATGGTCGATACACACCTTTTTAACATTTTTTGACTCTCACCACACAAAAATAGTCATGTTTGCAAATTGTTTTATTGTCTGTTATTGACTGGCCCTTTGAAGGCGACCAGAATGCTGATGTGGCCCTTGGTTAAAATAAGTTGACACCCTTGTTATAGAACGATCTCTCTAACACCCCTAGATTCATTGCACCTGGCAATGCTCTAAGCTTTTTTCCATTTTTAAAAAGGAGCTCTTGTTGCTGAGATTTACAGTTTAAACTTTTTACTTTCACTTTCTCACACTTAGAGGGAGGGTGGGTGTGGCCATGCAGAGCAGGGGGAATGTAATGCTGTGCTTGTGCATAAGCTGAGATGGAGCTGGGGGGGTTGTTCTTGGTCACAGTACACATATTATCTTAATTTGCTGACCATCAAAGCAGAACCCAGGGGGAGGGGGAGAAATCACACTCACAAGATCACAATACACTGTAAAGCAGCTAAACAACATTCACTTAAGAGGTTAGTAGGCTACAGGTTTTTTTTTATCCCTTGCATGGTTAGTTCCTTTAAAGCTGGGGGCAACATTTAAACAACCTCTACACAGTAAATAATAATAATAACATCATGCTATACACATCCCTTTATGCACCCATCCATTGACTTTGAATGCACATACCTAGCTCTAGGTAGTGTCTCGTGGCGCAGGCAGTGTCTGGTGAACGCCGGGCGCTGTACGCAAAACCACATTAAAGAAAGCAATTCTGGTGAGCACCTCTAACAGTGCCATGTAGTGTTACATGTAGGCTCAGGAGCGCCATGTAGTACCTGTCACTCTGTATCGCTCTCCCATACATTTCAATGGGGCTTCATTAGTTGTGTATAAATAGTGTGTCTGGCAATTTGAATTTTTTTTTGCTCAAATCATTATGTGACCTCTCCTGGCTGCAAACAAACACTTTTTTAAATTTTTGGGACTTATATTTTTTTGCAGAATTGCCATTACAGGTTTGGCACTTAAATGTTATTGTCCCAGTGTTAAAACAATGTAATTCCATGTGTTTTCACTTTGTTACTGGTGTATATGTGTTCAAAAACAGACTTTGATCACACAGCTTCTGGTGCTCTATGCTAGAGAGCCCAGCTTTAGAGTGCCGACGCTGTGTGTCTAGTGTTTTGTTAAATATGATGTAGAGCGCCGAGTGCCGGACGCACTGAGCTGGCGCTACCTCTCGCTCACTGCAGCACTGTACTGGTGTTACAGCACCCAACACACATCACATTCATCAATGCTGGCCAGGTTACTAGAACGTCCGAGACTCTCTGTTACAGCTCCCGATACCCGCTTACAGCGTCTACTAGCGATCGCTAGTGCCTTTATAGAGACGCTCATCTAGCAATACCTGGCAATACCTGGTTAGTAGTGAATCAGCCTCCAAGATAGGCATAAACCCCAGCACAACATTCAAATAAGACATATATTATGTTGCCAGTGACCCTTAGTTGTAGAATGACTTGCATGTTTTACTTTGTAGATTACTGTCTACAAAAAAAAAGGCAGAGGCCAGGATTCAAAAAGAGGAGCCACATTGTGTAATTATATTTCTGTTATATAGCACTAGAGGGACCCGTCCTGCAGAGCAGCACTCAATCAGCTCTTACTTATGACAGACGCCAGTGTTAGCCATCTAGCAGCGATACAAAATTATAGATGGGAGGCAGCAGGAGAAGAGAGATTTCTTCAGCTGGAATAATGACAGCAGCGATGGGGGTCACTGAAACCTTGGAGCCTGTGCAAGGAATTCAAGAGCATTATTACTTGTAAAAAACAAGTCTCAGGCACATAATTAAAGCAGCCTTATAATTTTGCATTTTTTTAGCACATACATCAAGAATTGTTGTACTACTAAATTTATTTATCTGTAAAAGTATGTTTATATGAAAATTGAGTGGTTTATTCATTAAAATGCAGAGTCTCTTTACTTTTTGGTGGGCCCCTCTGCTTAAAATGATACTGCAGGCAAAGCTAATTGTTACACCATTGGGTCGGGCTACATTTGGCATTGTCCTAAACTGTCCTAAATGGACCGAGATTAGGCATTTACAGGTTCAGCGAATGACATTCTCTTTTTCATTCCGTCCCCCAATCAGCTCAGCAAAGCGGTACAGGATTGCTCGCTTTGACCATCCCGTGTTTTGGTATTTGGGATGCTCCACTGTGTGAACCTCCCCCCCGATAACCCGAAAAATGTTTCTTACCACTATTCCCATGGCACATACGCAGCTAATTCATGCATGGCATAAAGCATAGAGAATTGGCAGCGTCCCCATTCTCCTTCTGGTCTACAGCACGCTCCCATCCGCAGCCTATGTGAATGGCTAGAGGGCGAGATTGCACCCAGCCACAGGGAGGCTGGAGAATACTTTTTTGTCCATCCCTGAAGTCTTTTAGACTCCAGGGCCGGAACTATGGACTCTAAGCAGTTGTTCCTCTTTAAAGGGCAAGTATGTTTTGCCAACTGTTCTGGCGATGGGACGTGTGAATTTTCATCACTTCTACTTCTCCTAGTTCAGAAACTAAAGGCCGTATGTAAATGTAACAAGTTATGTATTTATCATCTGTGAGGCAGAGCAGTGTCATAATCAAAATGCACATAGCCTGTCCAGAGCAGTTGGTAAATGATACTTGTCCTTTAAAGTGGAAGTCCAAGGATTTTGTAACACCTCGCCCACCTGGGGGCAGGCTGAGGCTGATATCTCGAGTAAAAGGTCAGTTAACCAATCCATGCAGCAGTGTATCTGAACTGGCCTGTCACTCAAGTCCAACTATCACTCAAGCCCATGCCTGTCATCAGGTTAGTTGTTTTATTACTTTAATGCCCAAATCAGGCTTAGCACCAGGACGAGGAAGTGGCTGGGGGGCTACCAAAAGCTTGTAGTGCACTCACTCATTTAACAAAAGCTTGCATAGGAAATCATGTTGCTTCTTAGATAATACATTTTATGGAGCCATCCTGCACCTGAAAGATACTCCCATAATTTTACTCTGTTTCCGAAAAAAATAATTTAGGTTCTCAATAATTTTAAAGTGTAGCCCCGCAAACTGGGCTCCTTCACTTTGGACTTATTCTTAAAGGCATCTCAATGTAAAGAAACCATGCCAGAAGGGACTAAGCTGGAGGAAAAGTGCAAAAATACTGAAAAAATTGCAGCATGCCATGGATTCCAATTTCTTTTTTTACTTTGAATACAGTGAGTGCATTGAAATCTTTTTTTATTCTTTCTTATACTCTGTAGTAAAACGTTTTAACACATGATGGTTAGAAAACCAAGGAATGTCCAAGGACATACTAACAGAGTGGATCAGTCCTTATCTGACCCATAGCTATCATTATACTTGTGACATCTTTCATCTTAATCTTCTTCAGCAGCCAGTGGAGTAGGGGTAGGAAGTGGACACACATGTACCAGTAAAAATACTCTGGCCATGGTTTCAATATGCCAGCAGACCCAGGGTCTCCTAAGATGATAATGGTCATGTATCCGGTGATTACCATGCATTTGTAATATCTAATAACCATTAACCTATTGTGCCCCCTGTAGTTGATTCCCAGATAGAAAAGGCTAAAAGCTGGCCCAGAAACAAACAACAAACTGGCTTGTCTGGCTATAATGCAAGTGTACAGTGTACGGTAAACCCTGCTTTTCACCAGTTAAACCACTGATGGTGGGAAGAGTCTGGTCTGCACGGAACCTCGTTTTGCACAGTACTAGGCCTGAACAGGACTAAACTGCACAGGGTATAGATGTTCTGCAGGATACCGTTGAGAGGTAATCAGATGTATCTGGTCAGAGGTAGCCAATCAGAAGCCAGATTAGATAGTCAGAATTGTCACTAGAGGTAGGACAGAAGTCAGGTAAGTCACAACAGTTAAACAGAATCAGGTTCAGAAACCTGGCATCACTTTGAAATGCAGATGACCATGACCATTTACAAAAACATGGACATGCGCTTGATAGGGTGCCTCTTTGACTAAAGTGGTGGGAGAACTTGGAGAACACTGGCTTAATGGGTACATTAAGGTATTCTACCTAAATATTTCCTGTTGTCCTGAGCTCGGACACACTGGCTACCAGGGACGTAAGTGACATCCTGAAAAGACATATGCAAGCATGTCTGTTCAAACTGTTGAGATCCACAATTAGCAGACCTAAACCATCCTATTTATGGTAATAAACAGGCCAGAAACTGGACATCCCCGACACAATTTCCTTTTTTTTGTCCTAGTATCTAGCTCTTATTGGACCATCAGAAAAGCTTTTCTCATGAGATCAGTGGCAAAGAAACTGCTAATAATCAATAATTCTCTTCATTGCCCCTATACTAACATATAAACGAAAATCTATTATAACTACTGCAAGATCAGCAGCACATTAATGTTTTGCTCTTCTTGACTTTGTTGGCCCAGTGGTTGCAAATATGATTTAATGGCACCATCATATATTACTGTTCTCTGGCTTGCCTTCCACCCAGCATGTATTATTCTGCCATGTTTGTTGCTGCATGTAATAGTAGCAATATATATGTGAATAAATTATTCCATTGTACAAATGCTGACTACACGGCCTAGCTATTGCCACCATCTGTTTATCATACAGAACATTAAAGATGAGCCTACCAATTCTTATAAATTTAAAAAATGAATGACTATTGTCTGAGTAGAACTGTGGAAGTCGCTAAACATCAATATATCTTTCCTCCTCTTTCTGTTCCATTTGCATTAGTTTATACGCTCAAAGTGTAACCGTTCTAAATCAGTTGTAGCTTCCTTTTGACATTTTAAATGAATGTTTATGATTTTCTTCTTGTATAAACGTGACAACATTTCCTAAAATAGCTATATAGCTATCAATTTATTAAAGACTTAAAACATTCTGTATGTCATTTCAAAGTTGTATTTAAAAGTTAAAAAAGGGAGTTTAAAAAGGCTTTTTAGCATTTATTAACAATTTGGTAGTGCCAGACCAATTGGTTGTGATTAGTGATGAGCAGATCCAACCCGCAAAGTTCAGGTCCACACCAAATTATGCGAGTTTGGGTCCCTGGACCCAAACACAGACTTCAGCCAGAAGTTCGAAAAAGCTGGTTAATGGGCTGCTTTTTGTAATTTTATTGTCATTTTTGGTTGGATCCAATTTTTATCTAACAAAGACCAGTCCGACCTTCTATTTTTTAAATTTTATTTTTTGGTTTTAACTGTTTTACTAAATGCAGCTTTTAAAGCATCCCATTTAACATGGAAACTGTTTATATTTTTATGTGTTTCGGTAATTCTATTAGCAGTTTTGATTAGACACAATGAATATCCTGAATTGTATTTTTTCAGGTTTAACTATTTTACTAATTGTAGCTTTTAAAAGTATTCCATTTAACATGAAAACTGCCTGTGGGTTTTATTTTCTATTAGTTTTTGTCATTTTTGGGGCATTTTACGTCTTACATTAAAAAGAAAAAAAACATGTAGCCCCCCCCCCCCCAGACTTGTAACCCAGGCCTGGTGGCCCCTGTAAGTTACAAGCCCTTATGCTCTTTGATATGCCTCAGGCACCATTGTAAGGGCCCTGTGCTCACACCAATGGGCATGGGGTCTTCTGCACCCCCAATGCCTCAAATGGATGTGTCATCTTACCGGCGTGGCACCCGTGCCGCCTCTTGACCATAGTGAACTGGTATCAGTACCAGTTCACCTTAAGTGAAAAAGAAACAAGACACCACACAATGAAATATTTTTATTGTTAATTTAACTTATACTCACCCATCGCCCACCTTCTGTCCCCTGCAGGGCACCGCCTTCCTCTGGTCCGGCATGTCTACCTTGTACCCCCATTTGGATGCAAGTGGAACATAGACTCCCCCTTCTTTCATCCTACCTAGGCAGTGAGGGACTGAAGTAAGGGCAGGGGGGAGCAGGCTTTTATACTTGGAGGCATGGCCTCCATGGAATCTCCCTGACAACATTGCTGATGTCAAAGAATGGGAGGGGCTTAGAGGGGATTTTCCCGTGCCACCCCCTCTAGCCCCCCCTTTTGCAACATCATAAGTGACGTGTGGGAAATTCCAGAGAGGCCCTGCCTCTTAATATAAAAAAGTTTTCCTTTTAAAACGTGTGTGTGTGTGTGTGTGTGTGTGTGTGTGTTTTTACTACACTTTCACTTTGAACTGGTAAGGGGCACCATGGACCCCTATACTAGTTCATACTCCATTACCCACACCACCAATGGCCAGGGTGGTGTGGATGATTGGATCTAACAAAAAATGCCCATAAAATTACAAATAAATATAAAAAAATAAACCCGCAGGCAGTTTCCATGTTAAATAGGATGCTTTACAAGCCGCAATTATTAAAACAGTTAACCTGGAAAAATACAATTAAAGAATAAAAAGTCAGGCTATTCTTCATTAGATAAAAATTGGATCTAACCAAAAATTGCCAAAAAGTATAAAAAAGTAAAAGCAGGCAGTTTCAAATAGTTAATGGGATGCATTTAAAAGCCACATTCAGTCAAACACCTAAAATGAAAAAAAAATTAAATTAAAAAGTAAAAAGCCAGGCTATTGTTCGTTAGATAAAATTATATTAAACCAAAAAGCCCCCAAAAAATAAATAAGTAAACCCGCAGGCAGGGACCTGCAGCAGGAACGAATTAAACATCAAAAAACGATTTCTTTTTTCATTTATGTATTTAATTGTCTTACTTTCTTTACTTTCTTACTTACTTTATTTCCCTAGCACATTTTGTTTAGGGCAGTTTCCTAGGTCTTACCCCCCCCCCCCCCCCCCCATTGTCCTTCAATACCCATAAAAACATTTTTTTTTCTTTATTGTGTATTTCTTAAATTCTTTCGTTTTTTTGTGATTATTTTGAGTACTTTTCCTAGCCCATTTTATGCAGGACAATAGCCCAGGAGTTCCCCTCGATTTTCAGCCCTCTAACCCTTGCTAGCTCAGTTTTACAGCTATTTTTGGGCCCCAAAGTGTGTCATTTTTGTGTCAGTATACTGTACTGTAAAGCTTGCACACCACCTGCCACTGGTCCAACCACTGTCCCTGCTGCGATAAGACACCTGGGGGACCTGTCTTTTATGAGAAAAACAACCTTTTCATTGAATAAGCTTTAATTCTCCAAACAGCGACCAGACTCTGTAGATCTTTATCACTGATGTACTAGATTCATTTAGGCTTTGCACAGTTTAGTTTTAAATTGAATTTTCCCCAATTAGCACTTCATATGTATTGATGCCAGACACTGTGAAATATTGACATCTATTTAGATATTTACTAGCACATTAGCACTTTATTAGCACCTCAGTTGGTATAATAGTTTATTTTATGTATGAATTTTACGTTTGCACTTTACAATGACAGGTATGTGATTTTTTGGTAATTATTCAGCTAAGGTTTTAATCAATTGAGTTGTCATTGCTGGGCTTATGACTAGTCAAATAATGTTAGATAAAATATATGACTACTAAAAGGGTTTCCCTTGTCAATATGTGTTTTTTAATTATGTTTTTATCCTAAATTATTTGGAAAGGAAGTCCAGCCATCCTAATAGGGGGAGCTTGTGCTTTAACTGGTCAAATACATATTTGTTTTATTATGTATTTGTAAAGTTATGCTATAGCCAAAAAGATGGGCTATACTCACCTTTTGTTTCCCACAGCACTTCTTTCCAACTCCATTGTTGTAAAACGTACTGATCAGCGAGGTCTCCATTCTCCACCTTCTCCAAGATGATATTACGCCCCTCTGCACGTCCACTCTATCTATTTTAATGGAGGGGGCTTGTCGCCTTTGCTCAGGCATGCCCCCACCTTGTCATGCCCCCTTCATTGCAATGAGTAGCTTGGGCATGTGGAGGGGCATAATTTTGTCCTGGAGGAGGAGAATGTATACCGGGATTACACCAATCGGATCTAGACAGAAGTGCTCCATGGCAAAAGAGGTGAGTATAGCTTATGCGTATATTGTCTTATATTGTCTTTGCTTGCCTGGACCATTCCATCAAAATTCCTGTCCAGGGAAAACAACAAACCTCACTTACCTGCCAGCCTCGCCTGGCTTGGTGGCATATTCTTTCAGCTTCTGAGCATAGAGCGTTGAAGCCAGGTTAGCTCAGCACACAGGACTACACAGCAGGGGCTACAGAAAAATAGCCGCTGCTCCCATGAGTGAGGACACTGGCAGCTGGCACTAGAAGTGTTGGCACTAGGAGTATTCTCACTCTTTCTGAAGCCTTGTCCATAGCCTATTTGAAAGCGCAGTGGAATGCCGACCGCCAATGGGATTGCAGGGTTCAGGTAAGCTACAGACCCTTCCCGCTGCACACTCTGCAGGTTAAAGCCCCCTTCCCCCAACTACCACCACAATTGTTTTACATAGTTGTGGTTCTGCCTCTGGGGACCCCTCCACTCCTCACCCCCCCCAGAGGCAGAATCCCCCCCCCTTATTTGGGTCCTCATTGATTTCAATGGGGGGCAGGTTCGGGTTTGGATTCAGCTCAAGTTTGGGTACCAAAACCAAACTTTTGTTCAAACCTCTAGGGGTTCACCCAACTCTGCCTATGAATAACAGTTTGATAAGGGGAGGGTAGCTTTATGAAATGTGGTGCTTTTCTTAGGATAGTGTCCTGCAATACAGTCTGCTTGAAGGCTTTACAGTAAGATAACCGTTGTACAAGTACAAACAGACTAAACAAACCATTGCTAACAAATAGCCAGTACCTCGAAAGGGGCTTTAATGATTATCATGCTGTTCAAAAGCACAGAAGCTTAAGTTGTTACACAAACACATCTAACACTAAAAAGCTCCATATTTTTAGAGAACCTTTTCTGCCCCATATTCCATGTTAATTGTTCTCTTTACTTTTTTTAATGCAACAGGTAGATCCCTAGACAAAGCGCCTATCTTAAAAATATTGAAGATGTAGAGTTTTGTGAGATTTGGCAATGGAATGTATATTGTATGCTTTATTAAAGTGGACCAAACCCCCCCCTGGAGTCTATGAGACTGCATGCAGGACAGGCGTACTCTCTCCCCCTGGTTGCACAGTAAACACGCCTTCTCCCCGATCCAATGGCGCATGCGCGAGTTGCACTGCTGCCTGCTTTCTTCTAGCAGGGCACACATCCATGCCAGGTATTTGTGAATAGCCGGTGTGGGCACACTCCCTGTTAGAGGGTAGCGGGGGATGCGATCGCCGACCGGATTCGCTTGTCAGGATTTGGCTAGACTCAGCTGGGGCCGAGTCTTAGACGATCCTTACACGAGTGGACGGGAGCAGATCAGAGCATGCTGATTGGACAGGAGCCCATGCATGCAGCATAGGATCGGTGAGAGGTAAGTTAGTTTGGCGACCTGGGGGGTTTCAGAAACCAGGGCATCCCCGATCGCGGTGCCCCGCAGACAAGGACCAAAACCCAGGATAGCCAAATCCTGGGTTTTACTCCACTTTAAAGCATAACCTAAATGTATGTGCTAAAATGTGGAGCCCGTCTTCACATTTTTAACTTACCCTGACAGTGGACATGATTTCCTCACATTCCTTTATATACAAATATGACGGAGAACAATCTCAACATTCTATACCTCTCTAAGTTGTACAAAAGCCTTCAGGTTCTGAATGTGAGAAAAAGGCTTAAGTGACACACACCCATTTAGATACTGGACCCCTGAATGTGACACAGAACCAATTCACCTCACTGCAGCTATGCATGAGGCTGATGGGTGCCGCGGGGCTGATATTTTATTATAATTCAGTTAAAAGGACAAAAAATGAGTCATTTAAAATGTAACTATAACTTGTTTGATGACTTGTTCAGTTATAGCAAATAAGAGTTATGCATTTGTTTTTTCTTGCCACCACAAGGTATTTGGGATCATCACAACAGTTTTTTCAGCAGTCATATAAAAGTATTAGTAGGGCTTTATCATAACTCATAGCCCTGTGTGTGCACAGTAAAAACCACAATGACCATAGACGGCGAGGCTGATTTATTAATAGAGACATGTAGCGACAGTTGAGCGACTGTAGCGGTATTTTCACAGCGCCCGCTAGTAGTTGCTGTGCTTGGCCGTTGTTCGGTTGTTGACAGCGACTCAGTCGGTGTGGCGTAAAGATGAATACAAGGTTATGAGTCGCTATTTGACAGGTTCTGCGATGTATGGGTGCGCATGATAGCGACTGGTCAGAGCGACCGGCTTCCACCATATTCATCAAAAAATCACGCTCAAAAAATTCAAGCGCTGTGAAATGCATATTTAAACCCCAGAGCGCTGGAGGCGATGTGTTAAAAGTAGTTTTTTAACCCCCAAACCACCATATTTTTGGAAACCAAAAAAAAAAAGTATTTTAAATAATTTAGTAATTCTGTACAATTTTTTTTTAAATGGCAGAAGTGGTCACAGAATGTTTCACATAAAAAAAAAAATAAAAAAAAAATAAAAAACATTAATAACAATTAATTAGTAATATTTAAAGATTGTTCCATTGAAATGCATTGGAGAGCGCCAGGTAGCGAGAGGTCATACCTGTCGCTGTTCAAGGTTCTCGTGGCGGGGCCCGTCATTACCGGCCGCTCACCAGTCGCTACCTGTCGCTATCCCTTCATAAATAAGGGCCCAAGACTTATAGACATTAACGTGAACCTGTCACCAGGAGGGCTCATTATCATAATTTGAGGATTCAGTGCAAACAACAACAGAAAGGCTCCTGTTTGAATCAATCCCGTAGCCTGACAGATCTTACATTTTACTGAAAAAAAGACATGTATGCAAATGTACATTAGAAGAAAATGAAAGCAGAAAAATGACTGGCCAATAGGAGGTTATTATATGTGCCATCTTTTCAGAGATCTTTTGGTGATGCAGGTACATTTAGGATCATGGGCTAGAATTAAAAAATATAGCTAGGTCATGTATGTTCATGGAGCATTAGTTGTCAAGGACAACTTGTGCAAGTAGGATGCTCTATCAGTTATTATTGTGGGTATATCATAATACCATGAAATCAGTAGCAATGAATAGATTTTTTATCTGCACATAGTGATATCTGGAATGTGACAGCAGAATGGGTTTTCATGCACTGAAGGCTACTGAACTGTCTGTAGATGTGTCTACACATGAAACCTCATGGTGGGTGTGCTGCATTGCAGATTCTAACACAGCATGAGGGAAGAGCTAAAATCCAATATGTTAAAGCGTGTAAATGAGAAAGCGTGATTGCCTTATCAAAATATTTTATGGGACTTTTTTCTATTTGACTCCATATATATCATATAGATATTTGCCTGGAGCGTGTTATTAAGCTGTGCTGCTTGCTTGGCCCAGCGTTGCTGTATGCTTTCCTGCTGCCAGAAAGGATTATTACATATTAAAATCAAGGATCTCTGCTTTCATCGCCCTGTGTTTGAGCTAACTTAGTTTTATGGAAATGGAATTTTAAGAGATGCAGTAACAGATAAATAAGTTAAATGCGTTAATTGCTCTATTGAGCATTGTACATATCTATCTAAATATGCAGCCCACCACATCTAATACCGTTATTTTGTACACACAGCTTGTTTTCGGTTTCTTGTACATTTTTGGATTATAATACTACGCTTTCTTGACTATTTTGAAGTGCTGGTTCTTCTTCTGCATTGCTTTAGACTTGCAGACCAATGCACCCACTCCCTTATGGGAGACAATTTTAGCTTAGCAGTGTGTTTGTTATGGGTGATGGGGGATAACATGTTCTTGTGATGCTCCATTTGACATGCCTGGAAATGGCTGTACACACCTGCACAGGTGGTGGGAGGAGCTAACATTCCATTAGCATTAGATACTTAGGCCCTTATTCATGAAGGGATAGCGTCAGGTAGTGCCTTGTAAATGACAGGTAGCAACAGGTTAACGCCAGACACGGCACGCAATTACACATTTATCAAGCAGAATCTGTTGAGCGACTGGGATAACGCCATGTAGCGTCCGATTCATCATGATCCCAGCCTCAGCGAACAGCACCGGTGTTCAGCCTTGCACAGCGCCAGGTATTACCTCTCATTACCTGTCGCTCTCCCATACATTTCAATGGACGATCATTTTCTTCTCTTTAAACAGGGTTTTTTTTTTTGTTTTTTTTAAACAATCTCAAATAATGTTGTGACCTCTTCTGGCATAGAAAAAAACATTTTTTTAAATTTTTTTCATGACATTACAGGTCTGGCATTAAAGTGTTCATGTTACAATGTTATTACAATGTAATTCCATATGTTTTCGCTTTGTTACTAGTGGATAGATGCTGAAAAACAGACTTTAAACACACAGCCTCCGGCGCTCTGGGCTTCAGAGAAGCATTTTTGAGCGCCGGAGTTTTGTGAGGATGTTTTTTAATGAATATGTTGTGAGTCGGTCGCACTGACCAGTCGCTAACATGCGCTCCCATACAGCTCTGTACTAGTCAAATAGCGACTCCTCACAATGTATTCATCATTACTGCACAGCGACTGAGTCGCTATGAACTAGCGACCCATGGCCGAGCACAGCAACTACTAGAGGGCGCTCTGAAAATGCCTGCTACAGACACTCATCTGTTGCTACCTGGCGTTAGTGATGAATCAGCCTGTTATAGGTAAGTCACTCCATCTGACAGGGAAACTCACCAGAGGGGGGAAGGCAAGGTTCATTTAGGATGCCTGCGGTTTATATATCTGATGGTAGGCCCTCCAGAATGATTTCAAGGCACTCCAGTCTGACATGTAATCTATTTTATAATAGCATGGAACAAACAGTAACGGCAAAAAAATAAAAAAAAATCTGTGGCTGTAGGTTTCCTTTTTGATTCTTTGATAAAGAATAAAAAGCTGCTCTGAATAAAAGAATATTGTTATAGCCAGTATGTCAACACAACATAACATGTCACAACCTCCAAAATGACTGGGTCTTTCTAAATCAATTACAGCCGCAGAGCCTTTCAGTCAGGAAATCCGAATAGAACATTCTGTTTCCAGCAGCATTATTGCTAGTGCCGGTGTGCCTGTAATAGTAATAATCTCTCACAAAAAGCTTGCCCTTTCATCCATACACTCGCTTCTCTGAAGCATTAGTGGCACAGTCATTTCAAATATGTTTCATGCTTTAGTACTGCTCAGGTGGCACTTATGTTGCGAAGACAGGACATTAGTTACATTTATTCTGTGCCTGCATTTCTTTGTATGGGAGAAATCTCTTCATTCTGTAAGGGTGCTTATTAATTCTTCCTTTAAGGTATGGATAAAGCTTTTATGTTAAGTGGGATTCCAATTAAAGATCAAGATTTCATTTCATTAATATTGAGCTGGCACATTTACGTTCAGAGAAACATCAAGTGTACATCATTGTAAACATTAAGGCCTGATTTACTAAGTGTGCCAAAAAGGAAAATTAGAGGAGTGAAGTGTCCAGCCTCTTTGTAGAAGTAAAACTTAACTTTTAATCCAATGGTTAAAAAGAGAAACACGAATTCACACAAAGATTTCCAGTATCCATAAATCCGGACGCAGGTGCACATATAAATTCCTACTGGGGGGACCTTGTAACGCGTTTCGGGCTAGTCGCAGACCTTAATCATACATATCTGCCCAGGTAAATGAACGGTCATTTATACTAAATTAGAGCACTAAAGGTTTACCTTTAGTGAGGAAAAATCAAGCCTCCCGTGAACTCGCATCTCATTCAGCCAATGAAATGCGAGTCCACGGGAGGATTGATTTTTCTTCAGTACGCAATTAGCTGGATACTTGGTCAATCATTTTCTCAGTCTGAGTCCAGACGGACTCCCCAACCCTCCGCTCCAACGCAAGGCGGTTGCTCGGCACGCAGCTTCCTCTACACAAGGTAAATCTTTAGTGCTCCAATTTAGTATAAATGACTGTTCTTTTACTAGGCATATATATATGATTAAGGGCTGTGACTAGCCCGAAACGCGTTACAAAGTCCACAGTGGGAATTTATATGTGTATCTGCGTCCGGATTTATGGATACTGGAAATCTTTGTGTGGATTTGTGTTTCTCTTTTACCTATTGGATTAAAAGTTAAGTTTCACTTCTCCAAAGAAGCTGGACACTTCAGTGTTCTCATTCGTTGAAGAGATCATACCAAGAGATCTCCCGTTCCCTGCTTCTTGGTGCTGGGTGAGCTGGTTGCTTCTGTGCTTTAAAATGAAAGTAGCTGGCCAAATGGCCTATGCTGAGGTGAAGTCTAGTTTAGTCAACGAGAGGTGGGAATCAGCACATAATAACACTCAACGTAATAAACAAAGTAATTAAGGTTTAAAGAATGATATAGCATTGTTTTACCTGATAACATGTCATGTGCCCTCACCATATCATTTCATCTTCTAGTGGTACCTGAGGCTCGATGCTGAAAATCCAATTTGTTTAATAATTACATATTTTAGAGAAACCATTTGTGGTGAACCAGCTAATGTGGTGAAGCAGACAGAGATAACGGTTATTGTATCTTTGACCACACCAACAGAGAAAACAATACAAATTCTACCAATACCAGATAATGCTGTAAGCCCAAAAAGTCTATCTATCCATCCATCTCTTTGTCTCTCGCTATATATATATATATATATATATATATATATATATATACTGTATATATATATATATGCATTAACGCAGAGCACATGGGATAGAGCCTCTCTGTACCAGCTAAAAGGAGGTGAGTTGGCTCAGTATATGGGATTCCCTCAGTGGGGTTTACTTAAGAAAGTATAGCGCCAGGTAGTGCTTCGTATCGGCAGGTAGCGTCTGGTGAACGATGGGCGCTGATACGGTGATACGGGAAACCACATTTAAGAAAACGAATCTGGTGAGCGACTCTAACAACGCCATGTAGCGTCACGTATTACCAGGGGTGGCTTAGCGTATAGTGCCGGCGATCTAGGTTCAAGAGCGCTAGCTATTACCTTTCGCTCAGTGTCGCTCTCCCATACATTTCAATTGGCTTTAATTTGTTTTTAAATAGCGTGTTTTCCAATTACATTATTTTTTTACTCAAATCATTGTGTGACCTCTCCTGGCTGCAAACAAACACTTTTATAATTTTTTGGACTTATTATATTTTTATGCCGAATTGTATTTACAGGTCTGGCACTAAAGTGTTATTGTCCCAGTGTTAAAACAATTCCATGTGTTTTCTCTTTGTTACTGGTGGATATGTGATCAAAAACAGACAGAGCGCCCAACACACATCATATTTATTAATTCTGACCAGGTTACTACAGCGACCGCAGCGCTAGGTTACATCGCCCGATACCCGCTTACAGCATCTACTAGCGGTTGCTCTAAGCGCCACTATACAGACGCTCATCTGGCAATACCTGGAGCTAGTAGTGAATCAGCCTCATAGTTTGAGCACACCAAGGGGAAAATAGTTTAGTGAATACAACTTTGTCTGCTGTGCATGCTATGCCGGGCTGTCATCAGTGCTTATGCTAATTATTTGATGAAGTAAGGTGTACTTTGGTGTGCTTTGAGAAGTGGAAATAATGTTTTGATTTTTCCCCAAAAATCACTTGTACTTTGTGTACTAGTTTGTTTTAAACAAAAGCTATGCAGCAAAAATTCTACAATTTCTTCTTCACAATCTGCACCACTCCGTTTAACCCTTTAAGTGCCAAGCACGTAACATCTACTGGCTTGTCCGGGCCTTAAGTGCCAAGCCAGTAGGTGTTACGTGCTTGACTTTCCCCGCCGCTAGTTAAAAAAATAATGTAAAAAAATACTCACCAACCCCTCTATGGATCCGTCCGGGTCTCCTCTTTAATTTGGTGCCATCCGATCCCCCGGAATAGGCCCACCCCCCTCGCCTGGGAGGGGGGGCCCTATGTAATTTTTTTTTTTAAATAACCACTTATGCTTTGTCACCCAGCAGCTATAAAAGGCTTCCAGCTGCAGCAGGAGAGCAGAAGCCAGCTTGATCAGCGTGGGACACAGGGATGCATGGTAGGTAAGTATAAAAAGTATTAAAAAAATAATAAAATATTTTTTCTCTCTGTGTCTGTGTTACACTTAACCCTTTGTGAACTGGTAAGGGGTCCATGAGACCCCTATACCAATTCACGAGGCTGGGGGCTGGCAGGTCACCTGCAACTAGCCATTAACCTCCGCACCCCAATTACCTGCCTCCCCAAAGCCCGGGGGGGGCAGAAGAGCCTGGGCCCACACAGGGTATGTGGGCTTGTAGGCTTCAGGGTGGGGGGCCACAAAAGCTGGCCCCTCCACTCTGTCCCTACAAGCCCCCATAGCTGGTCCCGGGCTGGTAATGCTGGGTAAGGGGGACCCCATTTCATTTTTTTAACCCTGAAAATTCCCCAAAAATCGTGTTTCCCCGCTGGGAGGGGGGACCCTATGTCATTGTTTTTAATTAACCCCTTATGTTTATAGTGTGGATAGTAGTTGTATTTTATTTGTAAATGTTATAAAGTGCTCTTTTCAGTTTGGGGAGTCTCCTGGGCAAAAATGGGGGTTTACCAATACATATGTGGTACCGTTGTAATCGGAAGAAATGGGGCTTTCACATGCAATATGGTTTTCTCTAATAAAGTAAATGTTTTATTTAAAATAAAGGAGACAATTTTCTAAAAAAATAATGTTTTATTTTTTTTTGTTCTTTTTACGCAAACATATTTAAAAAAACAGTAGAAAAATTACAAACAAGACATTTCATGTTAAAGCCTAAACTCTGCTGCAAAAAATATATCTATAATTTTCCTGGAAATTCCTCCAAAAATCATGGTTAAACATGGTGCAAAATGGTGAAAAATTACCTGTCAACAGAGGGTGAAAAAATTTCAAGTAGACAGTCAATTAAAAGGGTTAATAGTACCTATGTATGTGGGGTATTGTTCTGCTTGGGGGATCTTGCGCTTTCAGATTTAGCTTCTTTTTTCTTGTTTGCATATTGATTTTTTAAGAAAATGTGTTTTTTATTCTGTTTTTTTATAATTTTTTATAATTTTTGAGGGAAACCTCGTGCAACCTAAGAATTCTTCAAGGGATTACTTCTAAAATGATGAGCCCACTACAACAAACTGGGTACGCTTAGAAAGCTTAACATATGTTCTTTCAGGGAATATATGGTTTCTTGGGGGTATTCCAAATGTAAAGGGTTGTTTTGGCGGAAAAACTACAAGGTGCGCACTTTGTCTGCAGAGCTGACAGCTGACAGTAGCTATGCATGTTGGGTATTGTTCTGTTCGGGGGATGTTGCTTTTTCAGATTGGGCTTGTTTTTTCTTGTTTGCTTATTTTTTTTTTTTTTTTAGGAAAATATGAGTTTGATTCTGCTTTTAATTCTTTTTTAGTGAAACTCTGTGCTACCAAAGAATTCATTGAGAAACTGCACCCATGTAAACAAGCCTGGTACACCTAGAAAGCCTGAGGTGTATACCAGGGAATATATAGTTTGTGGGGGGTATTTCAAATGTAAAGGGTTGTTTTTCTTGAAAAACTGCAAGGTGCGCCTAGCGCTTAGCATATTTGTATTTTATCTGAAAATCTCCTAAAGTGCTGTTTCAGTTTGGGGGAGTCTCATGGGCAGGAAAGGGTGTCCACCAATACATATGTGGTACTGCTTTAACCGGGAGAAATTAGGATTTCACACGCAATAAGATTTTATTGACAAATTTACTTTTTTTTATTACAAAAAACACTACAAATTGTAAAAAAACGTTTTTTTTTTTTGCACATATTTCACCCCAAAATATTGAGAGTACACCTAAAAAATGACAAAAAAGACATTTCATGTTAAAGCCCAGATTCTGCTGAAAAAAAATTCCCTGGGAAAGCCCTTCAAAAATCACAGTTGAACATGTGGAGCACAAAAATATTGCAAAAGGGTCTGGCAACAGAGAATGAAGAATGCTCCAGGTAGGCTGGCACTTAAAGGGTTAAATGATAACAATAATCACTTTAATTAATTCATCTAAACACTACACAGGTTAAAATACATTAAAAACTGATTGTATGAACATTCCACTAGAGGGCGCTGGTGGTAATGCACAATTAACTAGGTCAGATATCAAGCATATGTCCATATGAAAACCGAATGAATCTCAAAAGTGCTATGTGCTATATATACAATTAATAAACAACTCTAATGATACTATAAGTGCTAAAGTGCAAGAACAATTTAAGCAGTGTAAACCTACATATGCATAAAAGATAAGAAAAAATGACCATACCAGGGGACACAGCAGGTTAACAAGAGGGACAACCAACCATAAATCTAACATGTGCCAGCCGTCACCGCGCCCCTCCCCCAGCCTACACATTACACGATGGAACGTTGCTTCCTCAGGGCAAATGGAGAGTCCAGACACACTTGCACATGTTGCTGCACTACAAGAAGCACATGTACTAAAACATGAGCAGCGCAGACCATGCTGAAAAATTTATAAATCATGTTTTGTACTACTCTAATTTGCAATGAAATGGCATTGTCTGGCAGAAGTGCTTGATAAATCAGGCCCTTAGTGTTTTAAAGGTACTAAGGTAGTCAGAGTGGTCGGTATAATACATGTGGTCCGGTCAAAGCAACATTTTTTTTGTTTTAATGTGTGATTTTAGTCCCTCATTTGGCAGCCCACTGCTCTGGGCATGTATGCTCTCTCTGCTTGTGTTTGTCTCACGACAGATTGGTTAAATTCATAGGAAATATTCCTATGTGCATAAGCATACAATGGGAATTTATGTCCAAAAATCCCAAATCATTTCAATTTACAGAGCCTTTGATCACACATCACTGTGACAGTATTTTTCCCTAAATCAATAAGTATATAGTACAATTACTTGGAAGAAAAAGGTCTTACCATGTGCTTGCTCAAAGAAAAAACCAACATGAATGATACATCAATCATAGGCAATGGAAGCATACACGCCTTTAACACCTAAAGCTGTCAAAAGAGCATTCCTAAGCAGTAGCATTATCCCTACTAGCAGATTCAGCAAAACCACAAATGTGAACACTATTAAGCCTGTTAGGCACATAATAACTTTCTGTGTCAGTGCGCTCTCACTAAGGGAGCCTTCATGTTTTCCTTACTTCTCCCAATCATATTGAAGCTCCCTGGTTGTCTGTCTTGTAGTAGCTTCCATTGGTACCTCCAACTGGTAGAAATAGGTTGACACTTCAAGCCTACAATAGCTGAACTCTAAATAACCTATCCAGAAATGACTAAGTGGCAAGCCTACTGCGAACCCTAAGAAAGGCTATTAAATACAAACAGGAAAAGAAAAGTGTTTGTGTGGCCAATAACAACCAATAAGATTCCAGCTGTAATCTGAAACAAAAGCAGGAACCTGATTGGCTGATATGGGAAACACATGTCTCATCTGTTTTTAAACACACCCGTGCTAGAATCCTTTTAGGTCAGAAAGATTTGTGTTGAAAAATGTTTACACTGAAGATCTATGATTGCTGGATGATGGAGTATATACATATGATCGGGAGCCCCAACAGCGGTATCCATACTCTCTGTTTAAAGCTGAAACTGAAGGAAACATGGAAGAACCAGTAATAAAAAGGCACCTTGGATTCCCCAGAGAAAACCCTGCAAGACAAATATGAGGATGCAGTGACTAAAGGAACTAAAGTCAAATCATCCAGTGCTTACCATTTCCTTGTTCCCTGGTATGGCTGTCAGTCATGTGACTAATCTGGTTTGCCAACTCAACCACTAGCTGCTAGTAATTGTGGGTGTATGTGTCTAATTTTAGATGTGATCTACATAACTAGATAACTAGATTATAGTTACAATTACACTGCTGAGGAAATCACACACAAATGCAGCAATCTTTATAGCCCCTTCACCAGCGCATGACTGTTCCCTAATAGTAAATGTCCACAGTCCACAGTCATCTGCACACACTAATTATCTTTATTTGCTGCTATATAGACAGTGCAGCTCATGTCTTCTGGATAGTGCTGAATCTGGGGCTTGGTAAAGAGCACTATGTGCCCTACTTTGGAGGTTATTTAAGAAAGGATAGTGCCAGGTAGTGCTTCGTAGTGGCAGGTAGCGTCTGGTGAACGCCGGGTACTGTACGGGAAACCACATTTTTGAAAGCGAATCTGGTGAGTGCCGTGTAGCGTCACATGTATTACTACTACAGGATAGCTCAGCGTATAGCGCCGGCGCTCTAGGTTTAAGCAACACCTATTAACTTTCACTCAGTGTCGCTCTCCCATACATTTCAGTGGGCTTTCATTAGTTGTGTATAAATAGCATGTTTGGCAATTACATTTTTTTTCTCAAATCATTGTGTGACCTCTCCTGGCTGCAAACAAACACTTTAATAATTTATTTTTGACTTTTTATATTTTTATGCAGAATTGTCATTACAGGTAACATAACAAGTGTTAACATCACAGTGTTAAAACAATGTCATTTCATGTTTTTTTTGCTTTGTTACTGGTATATATGTGTTCAAAAACAGACTTTGATCACACAGTGTCTGGTGCTCTATGCTATAGCGACCAGATCCAGAGCGCCTACGCTGTGTGTGTGTAGTTTTTTGTTAAATATGGTGTGGAACGCCGAGTGCCGGACGCACTGAGCTGACGCTACCTGTCGCTCGCTGCAGTGCTGTACTGGTGGTAGGGTGCCCAGCACACATCATTTTCAACAATGCCGGGCCAGGTTACTAGAGCGACCTCAACGCTAGGTTACAGCGCCCGATACCCGCTCTAAGCGCCGCTATACAGATGCTCATCTGGCAATACGTGACGCTAGCAGTGAATCAGCCTCCACGTAGACTGGACATCTGCTCTAAAATAAATCTTATGTATGTACCAACATTTTGAACATTTAAAGGGTCAGATTGGTGGTAGCTCGACTTTAGAGAGGCCCTATCCTCCATAGGTGACATTTAACCCAATAGTAAGAAAATATTACCTTTTCCCTTCAGGTCTTTCTTGGACTAGTAACAGGATACTGGCTGCAGCAGACCTACACTCTCTGAGAATTTTTGGAAAGATGTAGTTCAAATAGTGAATATAGGGAATACTTAATGTAGTACTGACATTTGTTGTATTCCAGTCTAGAAATGCCTTGTTTGATCTGTGTTTTTCCTTTTACTAATGCAGCACCTTTATAACATCTAGGCTTCGATATTTCCTAATGCTGGTTGCATATCCTTGTTAACAAAAACACCTCAGTATCATTATCACTCTCATTTCAAAAACTCTCTCCTGCTGTTACCAAATGGCCCCCCTAACTGGCTCAATTAAAATGACAAACATAAAATTATCCACGGGACTGTAAAAAAGGTGCATGATATTAAACAAGGCAGATGAAAGAGGAAAGCGGTGTGGTTTTTACGGCTCATTATTTGATTATGCTGTTTGTTTGATAACTGCTTCATTTAAGTTTCGAAAGACAGCTCATCCCAATAGGATATCTAAAGGCACATGTTTGCAAAGACACTGTATAAAATATTAAATGTGGCATGACATGTTTACATTGTATTAAAAAAAGAACATGTTAAACTTTAATTAGCTATACCCCATAGGTGAAACGATCACATAAACCTGTCTAATTTATAAAGGATTCATGGATTATCAACATGTTTGTGTTGTATGTTTCCACTCTAAAGTCCAAGGCATGATATTCTTCATTCAGGTGCCAAAATTGCATGATTGTACGCGCAAGAGCCATACAGTTCTACCAAGAGTTATAACAGGATAGATTTGATTATTAACATACCGTCACCCCATTGTGTAAAATCCACTCCTAAGGCCAACCTATCATTCTGCAGGTCCTGGATTTTTACTGTTTTTTACTATCTATTTTTAAAGTGCCATCATAGCCCATGGCTAAATGGTACTATTTTTTTATTTGGAAAATTGTGCCATTTTTAACCAATATTGGAAATTTTGTGAGCATGAGCAGAGTGCTGACCTCACCTTGGTCTCTTTCTTTTGTATTCATACCTTATTTACTCCTCCCTTTAAAATTTTGAAGATCTGTAAAACATTTGGACTAGCATGTGCCTACACCTGCACATGCCGGTCCCTTTTTATCCTAAGATAGATGCTGCTGCAAGACTCCAAACATCACACTGTACTTTAAACTGGGCAACAACATGATTAGAAGGGGTCTTGCATTATTTCTATATAGCCAAAGGGTGTTCAATACAGCTGCTGACATTGAGGCCCTTATTTATCATGGGCTAGCGCCAGGTAGTGTCTGACGAGCGCCAGGTAGCGGCAGCTAACGGCGACTACCGACTCAAGTACGCCTGGCGGCGGTCACAATGACGCATTTATCAAGCAAAATGAGGCTAGCGCCGGCGAGAGCGACGGCTAGCGCGGCATTCATCATGAAGCCGCCTGGACCGAACAGCGCCTCTGCAAATTCCCTCACAGCGCCAGGTATGAGCTGTCGCTCCCTGGCGATGTCCAATGCATTTCAATGGAGCAATCTATAATTAATCATAATTAATTGGTATTAATTTTTTTTTTTATTTTTTAATGTCAAAAATTCGGAGACCACTTCTGCAATGTTAGGATTTATTTTTAAGTCCAAAAAAATTTTAAAAATAATTTGTGCAGAATTGATCTAACAGGTCTGATATTAATGTATTCATATTACAAAATGATTCTATAAACATGTATAATGTTACATTCAAAAAATATGGTTGTTTAGGGGTTAAAAACTAGTTAACACCCATCGCCGCCAGCGCTCTGGGGTTTAAACAAGGAATGGACAGCGACAGCACATTCGGAGCGTGATTTGTTAATGAATATGAAGCTAGCCGTTCGCTCTGGCCATTCGTTGTCAGGCGCTCACATACAACGCTGAACCTGTGAAACAGCGACCCCTAAGCCCTATTCAACATTACCGCACACCGACTGAGTCGCTGTCATCAAGCTAACGCCGGCCAAGCACAGTGAATACTGGCTGGCGCTGAAAAAATCACGCTACAGTCGCTCATCTGGCGCTACCTGGCGCTATTAATGAATCGGCCTCATAGTATTCATATGCTTTCCTGAGACATTCCTTATTTAAAAATGTATTAAAACAGATTTTGGATGCAAAGTGCATTCTATTGGGGCATCTAAGGTGACGATGCGTCTGCCTGGTTTTGCTTTTTCAAGACAGATCTGGTCAGGAGGATGCACAGAAGATGAATGGCTGTATGTGTGCGATAAATAAGCCCTGCATCTGTATTTATCTAGATTGTAAATGGACTCGGCTGTGACCGTTCACTGACAAAATCTACATCACAAGCAAGGAACATTCGCTTTGGACAGTGTGTTAAAAATGAGCTCTCTTGGAAATAAAATGACCTCTGCCTTTCATTAAATCCTTTATTTTTCTAAAAGGGAACATGCAATGTGCTTGGACTACTATCCCAGTTTACCTTTGAGCCTTTTATTTTAGGTGTTTTCGGTGATTTAATTTATATGTCCTAATTGCTACTCCCTAATAACATTTCACAACTGTAGTCTAGGTTAATTATATCAAAAACCAATGAACCCAAACCTAAGGAAGACTACAAAACATCAAAAAGCTGAGCAAAACAAAATGAAAATAACCATCCTTACTGTCATAAAATGTAAAGTTGTATTATAAGCAAAATAATTAATTTGGCAGCTGGATATATAGAAGCTCTGATGGCCCAGTTCAGACACTCAATAGTAATACACACACACACACACACACACACACACACACACACACACACACACAAACATTTAAAGACATTTTGCAGGCAAAATATAACAAAACGCTCTACTTACCTTGTGTCCCACACAGACCATCTGTCCTCTTCTTGGACTTCAGCTCTTACCTGATCACTGGATCTATGTACCGGACCACCTGGCTCGGTTGCTAGTCTCTTCCATGTTCTGAACGGGGCATCACTGTGGAACTGCCCCCTACTCTATTCACTGCAATGGAAAGGGGCGTGCTAGGGCTTTGCAAACCTTTCCTTTGCAGTGAATGGAGACAGGGGGGTGCCAGCGCCACAGTGCCTGAAGATGGGGGAGGGGTCATTGCCCCAATGATAAAACGAAAGAGCCGAGTGATCGGGTCGGGACATGGATCCACTGATCAGGTAAGAGCTGGAGCTCCGGACTAAGAGCTATGGTTTGCGTGGGACACAAAGTGAGTATAGAATTTGTTTTATGTCTGCAAATGTCTTTAGGGTAAGTCTTCCACCACCTAGCAAAAAAGAACTGAGGAAACCATGCACGCTTAAATGTGCACAGACATTTGGCTACAATCTGACCTGCTAGACTGCCAGCCACATATAGTTAAATGCTTGAAAACCCAAGCTACGGATGTACACTATGTAATCCTGACATAGATTTAAGGATCCTAAAAGCCAAGCATGTGACCATGATGACCAGTAATTAGCACACACAAATGTCTCTTTTGAGATATGCAGGTCCCAGTTTCACTACACAAAAGGCCACATATTATGTTTTATGGTTTAATTGCCCATAAAGGGCAGTGCATAAGTAAGAAGATATACAATGACAAAAAATGAGACGTATAAGACATACAAAAGGATGGACTATTTCTATTATAATAAATGTGGAAAAAAGAAAAGAAGACTTTTGAAGAAAACCACTTTACACCATAGCAAATTCACAATCTACCTTCAAAGGAATGCATGCTAGACCAAACAAATTTCCACGGTGTGAAACTTGTCTGGGCATTGCATAATGGACTTGGCAATCAGGCACAGGCAGAAATGAAAAATGCCCCAGTGTTCAAATCTCCCCCAGCCAGCTACAAACCCTGCAACATGTCTACATTTATTTTAAAAAATAGGTCTCCTGTCTTGAACATATGCAGACAGGTTATTATTATAACTGTATATTTTTAAAGCATATATTCTGTGGCAATGTACAAGTAGTGCTGCCGGCACTAAAAGTGTCCTCACTCATGAGAGCCGGCGGCCATTATTCTGTAGCCTCGGCTGAGGCCAATTCATACACACTGCTGCTGAGAGGAAGAGGATTCCATGACAAGTTACAGCTCAGCAGCCCATCAACCAGCTTTTCCATGTTCGGGCCGGACACCAAACTCGAACACGATCTTCTGGCTGTGGTTTGAGTTTGCCCCATCCCTACACATGATCTTTTACTTTAGCCTAGGTTTAATATATCTATTTCTTTTTGTTAGCATTATCTAGAAACCATAATGCCTGTGCAGTTTTCTCTGTGATATTTAGGGCCTGTGTTATCAAGGGAAAAATATAAATTATAGTTTTTTTCTGCATGTTTCTGCAACGCTGTTGTTTTAGTAAATGTGTTTCTTGCAGTGTAGCAACATGTGCCAGTGTAAAAAGAAAAGTTTCACAAATGTGGCGTATTCTGGCAGAAGTGCTTGATAAGTCAGGCTCCTAGTGTGTGATATTGGAGTTTTAAAATGAATCAGTATTTTTTTAGGTGTTAGCTTTATTTAAGTAAATAATTGTAGTCCCTTATGGGTTTCTTCATAAGGGCCTCAAGATGTGTGCACATTGTGGCCAGGCTGACACAAGGCCACTGACATGGATAAGTGGCCATTAGTTTTGTAACTCTCACTCTCACCTACAAGACTTCTTCCAAGCTTCTCCCAAGTCAGTTCACAGAAATGCCTTACTCCCAGCAATTAGGGTGATTCAAAACAGCCACAGTATTAAGCAGTCTCTAAAATATATCTTTTTACGGTAGACAGCCACATCCTCTAATCTAACTGTCACCTTCTTATAACATAATTCTTCTGAACCTGATCGATCTTCAAACATTATGTACCACACACACAAAATCTATAGTCTGGTGGCCAGTCCAAATATCTTGACTATACTGCCCTTTTTCACTAAGGGGGTTGTCAGGAAACCACAAGTCACGTGATCCCACTATCAATCAGGGCCCAAAGCCTGTGGACACACAGATTCTTGGCTAAGGCAAAAATATTGCTCAAGTTAAACATAGGTTTTAATGCAATGCGCACACAAGGCAATGATAACAAACATTTGGCTATGATGGAATGTGAATAAATACAAATGCTGTTCTGAGTAGTGGGTTACAGGTTACAGTGAGTTACAGACAGAGATATAACAGTCATCTACCTTAAGACGCAGTTGTAGAGTGGTGATGAAGAGCTCCCACAAGAGGTAAGTGGTAAGCTTGTTGATGGGCACCTCCAGCACGCATGCACCGTGACCTCCCTGGAAGTGACAAAAGCCTGGCCCAGGGTTACCCCCTTTATGCCTCAGGACCCTTTCACCCCCTCCCTTCTGTGGGCTGGATTGTCCCCTCCCACTGTTGTGTAGCCTGCTTTAGAACCTAAAACCCTTTACGAGTTATAACTTTGAGCAGGGGGGGGGTCGTATGGCTCTGAATACGGCACCAAAAGATTGGGCTGGATGCCGGGCATCCGATGAGTCCAAAGATGGGGTCCCTAAATGGGTCAGAACATTAGATCTCCATTTCTCTAGGTTCCCTTGTAGCAGGGCCCGGAGATACCTACCTCTATATGCGATTTTTTAGGCCCATTCTGGTTCTGTACCTGGCTTGGTCCAGCTATGGTCCGATTTGTGTTGGTGCCGCTGGTCTGCAGCTCTTGTCTTTAATGTAAAGGAGCTCACAGCCAGGAGTCATACCGCATTTAGACCCATCGGGGCCTTCCCAGGCTGGAGGTGTGGGAGAATCAGCAGGGAGTCTGGGATCTGCGCTCGGCTCAACTCATAAATGCTAATTCTACTTCCTGGGGGAGATTAGGTGTGCATATTTATGGCTAGAAAGCCTTAACAGAGGGAAATAAAGGGTGACATTTGCTAGGCACAGAGAACCTTAAAGGGGGGTGATGGGCATCAATGATAAAATGAAATGTAATATTTGCCCTATTCCTCACAGGGGTTATTTAAGAAAGGATAGTGCCAGGTAGTGCTTCGTAGCGGCAGGTAGCGGCTGGTGAACGCTGGGCGCTGTACAGGAAACCACATTTAAGAAAGTGAATCTGGTGAGCACCTCTAACAGCGCCATGTAGCGTCATATGTATTACTACAGGCGGCTCAGCGTATAGCGCTGGCCACCTATTACTTTTCGCTCAGTGTCACTCTCCCATACATTTCAATGCATGAGCCACAGTCACATCCCTGCAATCCCTCTAGCAGGGGGCGTGTCCATGCCAGGCACTTGTGAGTGGACAGCATGGGCACGCTCCATGTTAGAGGCCTTAGACGAAGGCTTAGATAACATGACGACGACGGCCCCGAGCGTGCTGATTGGATGAGCAGCCATGCATGTACCGTAGGAGCAGGAAGAGATGAGTTGGCATCTGCAATCTGAGGGGATTCACACAGTGGGGCACCCCTGATTGGGGGTCAAAACCCTGGATTTTGGTCCACTTTAACTAATATATTTGGAAGTGGAACAAGGAAGAAAACTCCACTTCTCTAACTTCGATCCGGCCTAAATAATGGGTTACCCCATTATGAATTTGTACTCTGCACCCCCCCAGAGGCTTAAAGCTGGAATTGCAGGGAGTTTACTTGGATGAGGGGTTCCAAGTGGAGCAATTAAATCCGGATTATCAGGTCAGTTTTTTATTGTATTTGTTTGCTATACAAGTCCTAAAAGTAGATGCAGAGAACCAAATTGTTAGACTGGGTCAGTTATTGACTGAGAAAATGATCCATTATCCAATGTAGCATGCACCTCACCCAGAAGGTGGACCAAAATCCACTCCACATCCTGGTGCACTCCTGCTTCCACAACCCACCCCCCCTCCTGCCTCTTGAGTCCCCCAGTTGTGCTCCACTCAAAACACAGCAACTTTCTCCTGTGGCTGTTGCTGGGTGTGGTTGCAAATACCTTGCTCCTATCTGGCAAAGCAGACCGTAAACCTCCTAGATAACTTTGTGTCAGGGAAGGTACCGGTCCACACAGACAGTAAACTAACATAATCCACCCCTCATGTCTACTGTGAATTCTGCATTAGAGAGATACTTAGCATTTCCTAGAAGAGTTTCATCTTACAGGTGACAAGAAAATAAGTGCATACACATGTGGCAGCTGTACCTCATCCAATAGGAGGCACTCGGCTCTGCTGTTTCCTTGCTCCCATCATACAAATGTCTGTGCAGGGGGGAATTAGGTCCAATTTAGCATTTTTTTGGGCTCACTCACTCGTAACATAAATCACCAGAGCTGTAGGATTTTTGATGCAGGATATAAAGTTACTGTAGTTTGCTTTATTGCCTGAACTAGTGTAAAAAAGGCCAGGTCCATTTACCTATTTACCTATTACAATACATAAAATATTAACATAAAGTTGAAACAGATACCCCAAACACTGTAATTCATCTTTAATAATTCTCTGACAGGTCCACAGTACATGCATTTAGCAATTATGATGCACTTTCTGTCTAAACGCTGTTCTTTTATACCAAATATCAATGTGACCATCAGCATTTTGGCTTATACAAAACATCAATACAGTTTAGTGCTGTATTAATGCAAATGGCAAGCGCTTTATTTGTACTGGTCATGTTTAGCCATTCTTTTATGTCAACACAGTCAAATTTAAATTGCAGAACTTCCCGAAAAGCTTGGCATAACAACGTCGTACCAGGCTGCAGCCAATTATAAAAAAATATATATAAATTCAATTTTGAAAATATACACTCTTTTTGAAAATCTGAAGTATTAGCCAGTAATTTAGCTATAATCTTTACTTATCTAATATTCACAATCTGCAAGAACTGGCAAGCACGAGGGTAATTGCATTATAATGCTCTTTGCCGAGCTTGCTCCAATAGTTGGATCACAAATTGGCACATGGCACTGACTAGAACATATTGCTTTCAAATATTTGCAAGACACAGACACAGAAACACTGAATGATTATGCATTGAGGCTGGCAAACAGATTGTACTTGTAAAGTTAATTCTCAGTCATTCCTTTCTTTCTTTACAAAAATTAAATCAATAGAGCAAAATATGTGCCATGTAGAAATATGACAGGCTTTCCCCCACTTTCAATAAAATATGTCCTAGTGCGTGTGACATATGGTGAAAACAGTTGAACAGTCTATCGCTCTGTTTAACAGATGTCCTTATTTATTTGAATGTTACCAACATAAAACAATATCTGTTCTAATTTTGTCTACATTTTTTTACATTTGGCCTAGAACGCCAAGCATCTCCACCTTTTTGCATCCAAGATGGCGCCTGATACATTTGACAGGGCACGTAGCTCGCCGAGTGAGCCACATTTTACTTCCAATTCCCAATTCCAACCCCCCCTAAACTTTATATTTCCAAAACCCACCTGATACCCTCTTGGAACATCAAGGGACATCTTAGGCTGGGAGAGGAAAATCCCTGAAGCATTTATAATCATTTTGGGTGACTTCTACAGAGCTTGCCTCTAAAAAGAGCTACCCAAGTACCACCATCATGTCATGACACCGACTAGAGGAAGTAACACTCTCGACCACTGCTACACAGTGGTGTATGGTGCCTACAAGGCAGTAACATCAGCAGCACTAGGCTCCTCAGACTACACTCTGGTGCTGCAAGCAGCACCTGAAATCTTTCCAACCAAGCACAAATAGGATAAAGAGCTTGTCCAAGGAAGCCTCTGATCACCTCCAGGCCTGCTTCGACTGCACCGTCTGGGACATTTTCAGATCCATGGACCTGGAAGAATGAACCAGCTCGATGATCTCACACATCTCCTTCTGTTAGGATATGATTTAGTTTGATATATGATATATATGACATAAAGGTATGATATATTAAGACCTCCAGCAGCTTTAGCTGTTTAGGCAAGCCCTGGTTCAACAGCAGAGTCAGACAGTTCTGGAACAGGAAGGTGAAGCAGGGAACAGCCCACTGTTCAAGGAGTAAAGGAATCTGCTTAGAAAGGAGAGCAAGGCAGCTAAGAAGAGGTATGTGGTGAAACTGGAAACAAAAAAGCCCTCAGGGTTGCCTCCCCTGGCTCAGAACTCTTTCTACTGCATGTTCAAACTCACCGCAAAAGCTTCAGACCCCCCCCCCCCTCAACCTTGGCCCTTCGGCTCCCCTCATCTCCCTGAACAAGCACTCCAATTGCAGGCCCCTGAATACCTTTTTATCCTCAGCGCGGCAGACACCACACAGCTACTTAAAGGCCTGAACTCTAAAAAGGCATCTGGGCCAGATGGAATATCCACACCTTGCCTCATGTTATGTGCAGCCCAACTCTCAGATGTCCTAACGGACATCTTCCAGGCATCCTTGGAGATGGGAAAGGTTCCATACTACTTTAAAAGAAACACCATCATACCCCTACCCAAAAAATCATCCGTGCTCAAGTTCAACAACTACAGACCTGTAGCTCTCACACAGCAGCGACTTTTTTCTGGCCACATTCTTCAATGCAGTCATGGCCTCCATCCTGGGGCTCTCTATCTCCTGCTGGTTTGGGGGTGCAAGGACAAAATCAGACTCCAGCGAATTAACAGAACTGCCGAGAAGATCACTGACACTCCCTTACCACCCATAAGTGGAATGTATGAGAAGTGCGTCTTGTCACGTGCCAAGAGGATCTCTTGGACACTTCACACCCTGTTCATGGGCTGTTTATACCCCTTCCATCGGTTCACCGCTACACAGTATCACCATGCAGGACCACCAGAGCCAAAAGCGATTCTTACCTTTCTGCAATCCCCCTGCTGAATGGTGCCTGTCCCCCTACTGGGCACTTATATATCGAAGGAGGTCCAGCTCCACCCAGGCGAACACGCTGAAGCTGAAGCTAGTACTGCTGAGGCTTTTAACACCAGCTCACTGTAATGTGTAAGAATTGTTTTCTCATGCCTGACCCTCTTCCTTTGCTTACCTGGCTTTGTTTACCTACATTGTTGTAATTGGAATGGTGTAAACTTGCAAAAATAATTCCTTGTACACTCTGCACTTGATGAATACAGCTCTATTCTATTCTAAAGAGGATAGAAAAGTGGAGGTTACAAAATTACTAAAAATATGTGCGAAAAGGGTGTCAAAGTTCTTTAACATTGCCACAAATTGCATTTTAGAACTGCAGAATTAAAAAAGTAATTCCACAAAACTATTATCCGTCGACCTTGTTCCAGCTAAGTTATCTCTGTGTCATGTCTCTGAAGCTGCCTTTTTCATTCCTCAAGGTTCAGGTTTGGTGGTTTGTATCTTGTTTGTCTTCTGGCCCGGCCTAATGCTTTACCATATTCCTGTATAGAAATGTATGTATTGTATTGCAACAATAAAAAATGTTTTTAAAACTTTGCTTAGAATAAGGTGCATTTCAAGTCACTGCCACACCAAATTAATTTGATTTGATTTGATTTGGGTTACTGGCCTTGAATTGCATCAGTTTGCAGGTTTTCATAGAGATACAGTAGTTTGCCTGTAGCTCTCTTGTGAGGGCTCTGCACTGTGGATGCATCTGGGGCTGTGCAGAGAACAGGGATTAGCTAGCCAGAACCCCACACTCCGGCTAGTGAAAAAAAGGTTATTTTGCTTAAGAAACCTTACCTTTCTCTGAATTTATGCATGCTGCTATCAAACAGCATGTGTGCCAATCTTGAAGAAGGTACAGAAGCTGGATGTGACATTTATAACATGGCTGTTGCAGGATGACAGTAAAAGGTGACAGTACAAAAGCAGGCAGGCTCGTATTTGAATTCATGGGACTGATTTGAAATTTCTGGGTTTTTCTTCAAAGGAAAGGTCCACTTTCGATGGCTTATATGAAAGTTTATTTTTTGTAACAAAAAGATGTCCTCGGTTGCTTTTTTATGGAAGCATTTTGCACTACCTCCAATATGTTGCTATTGGCAACTGTTCACCAAGAAAAGAGAAGTGACTCCTATACACACAGAACGGCCGAGGTGCTAGAGCTCACTCAACCTTACTCAGAAGCACTGTTCTGGGTGGACAATGCTCACTTCTCTCTTCCTAGTGTACACACCTGGTGTATAGTTGCCATTAGCAACAGGCTGCAGATTTAAAAAATGGATAAAAAAAAAACACACATTTTCTAACACATAAGAAAAACCAATAATAAAAACGAATGATCAACTCAGCACCATGAGGACCACCACCATTAGGACCACCATCTTGGTCAGTCTAATCATTTATCATTTAGAGATGGCTGGGGTTGCAGGTAAGTGTCTTTTTCTATTTTACTTAGCTGCTTCAGCACTAATAGAGGGTGGCAGGGGTATTTTAAAATTGTACATACAGGACTGGAGTGGCTGGAATGGTCCTTTAAGAAAAGATAGTTGCTGTCCAGATACTCACCTCTTACATATTTTGCACGTCCCACATGACCTGGAGCAGCCTTTTAGCACACATTATTGTTCAGCTGCTGGCAAGCTGATAAGCTTCTCCATGGCTTGCGTAGGAGGATCCCATAAGAGTTGAGTATTCGGGTGGCCCGTTTTTTTATTTTCACGGCGGTGATGCACTACGGGGCAGCCCTGCTGCTCCATATTAAAGAGGCCATCCAGTCATTTCTGGCCAGAGTTACTCTTTAATGCACTGTAAGTGCTGAAGTAGTTGTAAAATGTGAAAATATAGTGTTTGTCCTGATATGCCAGAGGGTAGAAATACATAAATACAGAATGGCATTGGCTGCGAGCGCTCCACTTGCAGTACGAGAAAATCCAAAGATGCCGGCCAAGCATGCGCTAAAAATTTTATTGTTTGAGGTTAAAATACATATCCAATAGACATTCCCAGAAAATCAGACAAAAATAAGGTCCTCCAGTCTGACTTTACAGTGTTGCCTTGTCTTTTACATGTTTTAAAAAAAAGCTTTGGCTGCTGGTGCGTGGACACAATGTATAGTTCTCTCGTAGCTCGTATCATTGTTACTGACTGGGCCGAGGGCAACATGCCAGCTTCCAATGTTCTGGCCATGGTACAGTAATGTGTCTGCATATTCAAGAATTGGGTCCCTAATATCAGGGCTTGGGATGAGAGGAAATGCAACAGGACTGATTTAGGAGTAGAGAAGATAAAGCCATTTGTTACTTCCTCTTTAAATAAAGGTAAAAGCAAAACAATATGGAACCTAATTCATTTCCTGTAATGAATAGACAACCAGGGAACTGTGGAACTGTTAGTCCCAGCATCGCACATGGCTTTTATTCGATGCAAAGCCATTATAACATTACAGAGCTCTTTAACTACATATGGTTACATATGCTAAATTGGTTGGTGAATTTATGGATGAAGAGACTAATGAGAAAAAGTGCTAAGAACTGTCTACATTACATTTACATTGCAGTATTAGAGAGGTTGCAATTTTTGCAAACACATTTTATCCTAAAAATAAATGAAATGATTAGAAGCAAGCTGTTACATTTTCACATATATGAGTAAGCAAAAAAATGTCTTTAACACCTTCTCCTGACATTGACTGTCTAACCTCAAATCTACTGATAAACCGACCTGTACTGAATCTGCTAAATCTAAATCTGCCAAAGCCACATTCCATCTTCTTTTATAGCAAATCAAAATTATTGGATGAAAATGGTGCAATAATAGAAAAATCCACATAAATATGCTAAGTAACAAGAGGAGGGGTTAATTATACACCCAGCATCAATATAAATACAGGCAGGATTTTTTTTTTTAACTTTTGCTAGGAAGAAGAAAAATCAGGAGTGACGGATTTTGAATTTACCATTCTGCTTTTTTCAGGGGCAAACCACTTAAAGCGGAGCTTCAGTCATTATTAACCCCCCCCCCCGGCCTGCCACCCTACCCTTACGCTGAGGCAGGGCGGGGGGGGGGGGTTACAAAGGAAAAAACCCTTGATGCAGGGGTCTGTGCCGTTACTCCGGTGCTCCGGATCCTGGGTGCCGCCATCTTTGAAGTAAAACGCAGAGCCACATACCCTGGCTCTGTGTGCACTCCCGCCTGCCCATTGTGAATGGGTGGCGTGAGAGTGCACCGACCCAGGGGATGCCTTTTTCTTGTTTTACCTGAGGCGGCTATGGGAGAGGGTAAGGTTTTTTTTTCTTTGTAATGCCCCTGTCCTGCCTTAGCCCCAGGGTAGGGTACAGGGCAGGGGGGTTAATATTGTCCAAAGTTCTGCTTTATCTCCAATAACCTGTCCTTTAAACCTGCCTTAACTGGATAAAACAACTAAGTGATATTGCAGTTTTTTGATCTGTGTAGATGCCTTTACATATAATGCAATACTTTGGAAAGATCTTTGGAGTAGTTAATGCTACTATTATAATCTAGTAGATTGCCCCTGTGGAATGGTATGCTGAAGAACCTACCGGGCTGTATTTTTTAAATTTAGGATAGTAACTCCTTCTTTTGGCATCTAGCATGTTTATATATTTTTTATTGGGTCGATATTGCAATACCACTCCTTTAACTTAATGGCAACCACAACTTATGTAGCCCGGCTCTGAAGTACAAAAGACTTTGGGGCAAACAGCTGAGCAGGAGGTGGTAGAAAGAAAGAGGGTGGCATCTTCCCTGATAACACACTGATCTGCAAGTCTGATGGGTGAGTCCGTGCAAATGCACTTACCCTATGAGCTCAGTAAATTCTCCTTTAATATGATATTTCCAGATGTAAAATCCAAATTGTAAAATGACATTTCTGTATTGTCACTCACAACCAAATACTCACCAGCAGAGGCTGAAAGGATGGAGCAGTGACAGAGCTGTAACTATAATTTAGATCCTCTTATACTTTCCTTTTTATTCAAGCTTTTACAATCATGTGTGGAGCTCGTTGCCTTAGTTGGACTGGTATTTTTTTAGAACTAAACACACTCCTAGGTGCAAACTAATACATTCCCCAGCTATAGAAGAAAGACAAATTATATAAATCACTGGACTGATAGACATGTTAATGATATGCTAATTATGCAAATTATGTGAATCATGATAATGAAGAAAGAATGGAACTGAAGTATGCAACATGCATTGATTTGTGTATGAGCATGAGCAGAAATACACATATTTACATGGCTATAAGTACAATACTATCAATTAGGTTGTTAGTGGTTGTCTTTGGTCTTACAAATCATCAAGATTGATTCCTGCCCATGATGGCCATAATGACCATGATATCCCAGATTTCCTGTTGAAAGACAACTCCTAGGACACTTTGGAGAAGTTGATGCTTCACTGATTCCACAAACAAATCACTGTATTGATGAGCTGTATACCCTTGGTGAAAACTAAAAGGGTTCTAACATACATTTTGCCACCCCATAATATGATCCCTGGAGTGGGACATTGTAATGTTCCTTTATGAAGGCCTTTTTTAGGGCATTGCCTCCATTTTAACACCTAGCTCCATCTATACCTCCATTCCAACCTCAAATACCATCCTGCACATCCAGGAACACCTAGAGCCGGAAGTCTGGCTCAAAGATTAATGTTGTGCAAATGCCTTAGGGTAATTTGTGTCTTCACTGCTGCCCTAGGCATGTGATGTGACATCAACTTTCACTTGCTGTATAGAATGGATCACTGTTTGCTATTCTTCAAACCAGACAAGCCGCTCTAGCAAAGGTTGACCTCATTCTAGTTAGCCATTGCTCTCAAAACCACCTGGACGTTTCTTAAATCTTATCCTAGGTGCATAACAATCTACCTGAGTGATCAACCAAGGTGTCTTTGTCCAAGGTTTCTGTCCCTTTCCATTTGCGATAAGTGATGATGACTGGCACATGGATGAACAAGAGACATTGCTCACCCCACAACACTTTTTGCATGTGGCAAGAAATCATTGCTTTCAATCTGGATTTTTGCCCCTTTCACATGCCACAGATTGGCGCTAGGTGCTTGATATCATTTGTTTATTTGCAGATTTTATTGACACTGGCTACTCCTACACAGGTTGTCCTTTTTGATATGTCTGTTTTTTTAGTGTTAGGGAGCATACAATGTTTGCATTTTTTTTTACAATCTTCCCTCGCTCCATGCTTTAGGGTGTAGAGGGTTTCTATGTGAGGCACAAAAATATTTGATTAAAGTAGACAGACTTAAACAATATTTAAGTGGTCGCTATAGGGAATTAATTGAAACAGCAAAATTTAAAACCTACATATATAAGTAAGAAAGATACATATTTTATTATTTAGCTATATGGCAGAACTGGAGGAGGTCTTTTTATATGCAGGAATATCATTGTTGTCTACATTTGTCCTTTAATGAAATGTGGAGAGCACAATAAAAAAGGGATAGCACTCTTCATTCTCAGTTTAATAGCAACCTAAAACATGGCCTATGTAGTGTGTTCATTATAGTATTATGCAGCCGAAATGTTGCATTTGTATTCCTTGTCTGGTAATGGTGCAATGGGCATTGCTGTGAACACCTAAGGCATCTGCTTTATTAAGATATTTTGACTGCATACGCTGCTCGAGCAACCTCCCCCAGCTCAATCTTCATTGTCACATAGGAATTGGTTTAGGGATTTCTACTTGATCAAAGGAATTCACACAAAACTTAGTTTGTTACTTTTGGTTTGAACAGTTCCTCCTAGAAACCAAGTATGTTTCATACATTTTTTATAAATGTATTACTTTTTCTTCCAGTGTTTTGTAACCCCAGTAGCTTTTTAGAACTTGACGTGTCTGGAGAATACTCAAACTTTAGTTGCTTACTCTAGAGAGTACATCATAAAAATAAACCAAGATCTTTACATATCATGTAACTTGGGAGGTGTCAATTAATGTAGGTCATTCCAAATGCAACATAACACCTTAGACACAGAGCTGCATTGGAATGTGCTAAAGAAATATTGTGGCAAATATTAAATTATAGCTTACATTTAGATGTTTTGTATATGTGTGTGTAGGGGCATTTAGAACAGAAAATCCATGATGCCACTTTGACCAAAAGCAGGCTTGGACTGGTACATCTGGGATCGGGTAAATTCCTCAGTGGGCCTCTGAACTAAGGAGGCCCATTTGAAGAAAGACCATCTCCAAAGTTTATTTCTTTCCAGGGTTCCCTAGTTTGTACAGTGCTCAAAGCAGTCAATTTATCCATTGTGGACTCAACATGGTCCACCATTCTTAAGTTTCGGTGCCGTTTACATCTCTGTAACCCAATGGATAGATCAATGGATGGATACTGAATAGATGGTAAGATGACACTTATTGTGGTAGTAATGATTATACTGTCCATTTTTCTGTGATATAAGCAGTAGGTTATGCTGAATGTTGCTAGCATTTGCATTTAACTGTAGAGTGGGCCCAAGACAGACCAGTCCAACACCAACCAGATGAACATGACTGGAAAAGAAGTCCATATGTTGTGCTTGTTTCCGGCAACACCTTTCAAAATATTGCATATATGACAACAATCGGGTAGTCAACCTCAGGAGAAGCCCTCCCCCCAGGGCTACCAGCCTGACGTACTAGGCATAAGTGCTAGTATCACCACGTCTCAGAAGCCAAGCAGCCAGCTTCAAGTCATGGCCACATACCAGCATATTCAGTACCTCAGAAAGAATGTCAGGTCCAAGGGCTCTTACACCCTGTGTCTGGTGGGGGTGCATAAAATACTGTAATTACCTGTAAGTGTCAAAACTAATGTGACAGCAAGCAAAGCCAGGTTGCTGGAAGTCTTACTCTATCATCTCCTGGGTGCCTAGTTAAAAAAAGTAACACACAGCAATGCTTTAGGGCCCTCTACTACTTGCCTACAATATTCCGTAGGAAACTTTCCTCACGCTTTTTCAAACTAGAGGCGTACTGGGGATATACAAGCAAACTACTTTGAAAGCTGTTCTGCTTTCTTGCAATTTGGATTTTACGCTGTCTGTAAATGCTTCTCTAATCCTAAAATTTTCTCAGTTAAAACATCTTTTTCCCTTTTCTACTGAGGTTTTCAGACCTTATCTGACCTTTCTTAATTATCTCTGGCTGACCCCTAAGCAAAATGTACACTCTTATCTTGACCTCACATGTTCATCATGTTAAAGATTTTCATAGCATGCAATTAGGCATTGTGGAAGAATGAACTGGTCTCCTCAAGTTGTACAGCTGGTATTCTCTTCAACATAACAGAGAGGATTACAGCAGGGAAAACCAACAACAGATGATAGGAAACACACAAAGAGGAACTGCACATCAGTATTAGAAACAGCACCCTCCGGTGTAATATTAGTGTAGTGGCTCCAGCAAGTCTGTATGGCAAACTTGGGGTCAAGCCAAATTCCTTCTACAAGCCGACACATAAGTCCAATTTGGAACATAAAAAAACTCAGCTTTATATACTGAGCTTCTGTTGTTGCTGGATTTTGGGGATAATAAGTCTTGTCACCCATTAATTTGGGTGACATAGCTGTCACTCAGGGTCTCCAGAGGCTCATCAGACCCAGAAGATAGGACTAAAGGGCTTGTCTCCCAACACAGGATAAATCCCTTTTCAAGTTTTTTTTTTATTTATTAAGTTTTATTAACAATATATATCAATATCTTCAACAAAGATAAACATATCGAATACAGAAGGATACAATGAAATTGATAGAAGATATTAAAGTGTTAAAGGCAAGCCTTTTTTTCTTTTATTACATTAGCAGGATCGCTATTTGCAGGGGGTTATGTTTTTTTTCCGAAAGGGGCTGGAGTGGCCCTTTAAGTATAAGTGAACTGGTGATCTTCATATCCCATTAAATTACCACCAGAACGTAAATTATGGTAGTTTTCTGGTTTATTTATACAATATTTTGCATTGCTTTAATAAGCTTATGTTTTTTTTTACAAGAGTCTACTTAGAATTCAAATCTCCGCATTGAGTATTCTCTACATTTATTCTTTGGCATATTTATAGTTACTCAAAAGTTATTCTTACCTTTCTGGGAAAGTCTACAATTGAAATTTCAGCTGGAAGCTCATTCAAGGGCTCTAATTGTTTTCAGTTTAGAAAAAAAAGATTCTTTTCACATTGCTAGATTGAACACTTCCTTGACCAGATTGGCACACTGCTTTGTGTTTGTGCGTAAAGTAAATACCAGCATGTTACCCTTTGTTCCTTGTTGGCAGCAAATTTTCTTATTTAAAGTAACAATTATTTTCTCTCATGATGATATACAGTATTTTCGTCCTATAAGACGCACCTAGAATTTGGAGGAGGAAGTTAAGAAAAATATTCTGAAACAAGTGTTGTGCTAAAACACCATCCCCCAAGAACCAAATAATAGGCAAGGTCGAGAATCCCCCACTTACAAAGTGGCATTCCCCCCCATTCCCCATGGGCAGTGCGGCATTCCTTTCATAGGCAGTGTGCCATTCCTCATCCCATTCCCCATATAGGCAGTGTGGTAGCCACCCCCTCCCATTACCCATATAGGCAGTGTGGCATTCTCCCTCCTCCTATTCCCCATATAGACAGTGTGGTAGTCCCCCCTCCCATTCCCCATATAGGCAGTTTGGTATCCTCCCTCCCATTCCCATATGGGCAGTATGGCACCCCCTCCTATTCCCCATATAGGTGGTGTTGCATCCCCTCCATTCCGCATATAGGAAGTGTGGCATCCCCTCATTCTTCCATATAAGTAGTGTGGCACCCCCTCCCATTCCCATATAGGTAGTGTGGCCTCTCCCCTCCCATTTCCCATATAGGCCATGTGGCAATCTTCCCCCACCCATTCCCAAAGGTGGTGTGGCAATCTCCCCCTCATCCCATATAGGCAGTGTGGTGTTTCCCTCCTCCCATTCCCCATAGGCAGTGTGGCATCTCCCCCATCCCATTCCCCATATAGGCATTGTGGCATCCCCCCTCCTATCCTCATAGGCAGTGTGGCATTTCACTCTCCCATTCCCAAATAGATAGTGTAGCATTCCCCGCATCCCATATAGGCAGTGTGGCACTTCTTCCTTCCAATTCCCCATTGACAGTGTGGCATTTCCCTCTTCCCATTCCCCATCAGCAAAATAAAAGCAAGCATATCCATTGCTACCGATGACCTAGCCGTTCACGCTGTCCCCACTGTCCACACTGCACGGTGTCTCTGCCACTGCCTCCTCTTCGGTGGCACCAGCACAATGCAAACACATGGCTCCATTCAGTGGGTGGGTGTAGCCGATGCTCAGAGCCGCTGGAGAAGACAGTGGGACAGCGTGAACGACCTGGACATCAGGAGCGACTGGATATGTGAGTTTACCTTCTTTTGTTGTTTTTTTGTTTGCATTCTCCCAATAAGACGCACTGACATTCCACCCCCTCACACTTCTGGGGAAAATAAGTTCGCCTTTAGGGCAAAAGAAAACGGTATTTAGTTTTGGTTTGAGTTTTTTTAGTTTACCTTGCACTTCTCCTTATGCCCTTCACTTTATTTTATTTTTACTGTTATATTTCCCTGAGCATTAAATACTGTATGATCACATGTATTACCAATGGCACCAACAACACCTGTTTTATTAATTATAATAATGCTTATATGTCTTTCAACCAGTGACCTCTTTATAAAGCCTGAACACATGTTGAGATTATTTAGAATTTGCCAAAACTTTGCAGATTGGCTCTGGGCATATAGGAAGCAGACCTTGAGTTCTATGTCTAAATGAATAAGCCACAAGAACTGTGCAGCATTTAATGTATTAATGGCAATATTAATGTTGTTAGCTTGGATTAATAGCAATAAGTTACTATACCTTAAGATTATCAGCCATGCCTGGCGAAAGGATTGAAGCACCTACAATTCCAATTGACAATATGAGGTGTTAGGTGACCAGGGACCAACCTTTCTTAACCATGAGAGCCAAAGTCAGCACTGATAGATGATTCAAAGTCACATTTGTCATAAATAGATATTAGAGGCCATATAAGACTTATACAAAAGGAAACAAATGAAAGAAATTCTAGGTACAATGCTTTACAAAGAAGATTGAGCACAGCCCCCCACCCATTCCCATAGGTAGTGTGGCAATCGCCGACCATTCCATCCCATATAGGCAGTATGGAGTTTCCCTCCTCCCACTCCCCATAGGCAGTAAGGCACCCCCCCACAATTCCCCATAGGCAATATGACATTCCCTCTGTCCCATCCCAAATAGGCAGTGTGGCATTTCCCCCCTCCCATTTCCCATAGGAAGTGTGGCATCCCCCCTATTCCCCATATAGGCATTGTGGCACCCCCCCTCCTATCCCCATAGGCAGTGTGGCATTTCACTCTCCCATTCCCAAATAGACAGTGTCTTATTCACCCCCTCCCATCCCATATAGGCAGTGTGGCCTATCTCCCAGTCCACAAAAGGGTGAGTGGTAGAATTCGGCAGGTGGAAAAGCATGTTACCTTAGATTTTCAGCTTTCGTCTGTTGCGCATACCAGGAATAAGACATAGGAATCCCATTTTGCAAGTGCAAAACTGAAAGTTGAAACAGATAAGTTGGAAAACTTTTCCAACTGCTCAGTTCTGCATTAACCACATGCATGAGTCTGACAATGCACAGACCTGGGTTTCAGCCTCAGCACTTAGATTTTATCAAATGTGATATTCTTGTTAAACAGAAAAGGTTTGACACCCCTCAAGCACCTCTTCTTCTCCACATTGTCCAACAACTAGACCACATATGCTGAACTCAAGGCCCAACTCAAAGCCAGAGATGGACCTCCAAGCCTTTCCATTTAGCCCAACAGATGGTGGCAGTGCCCCTTCTAGCTGTCCCAGTCACTCCAAGGTTTCTAACACAGCAACACATGCTTGTGCCTGGATTTAGTGCTGCCAAGCGACACAGCGGTGCACTGCACTCCAATGTGGCATGCAGTACTGCCTTTAATCTTCTCCCAAACCTGGTGCCTATAAAAGCGGCTAGTGGGTGCTTTTTAATGTTCTGAGGGAGAAGAGTAATGTCTACAACTGTTCTGTGTTTTTGTGCATCTAGCTCCTACCACTAAAGGGGAGCCCACCTAACCCACTCAACTGCCACAGTAGAGGGTGCATCAGCTGCTGTAAGGTTTATTGCTATGTATTGCCGGTTGGGGTGGGAAAAAATAATTCTGTGTCTGCATCTGTCCTGAGCAAAATTAATTTGTGTCTGTAACCATATATTTGAATGGTGGTGTTTTGTTTCATATACACATATCATTTGTGGCCCCTTGAAGGTAACCAGAATGCTGATGTGGCCCTCATAGCCCTGATGGGGCCTCATAGCAGGGCCCCATTAGCATCCCCCCCACCTTGGGTGGACACTCACTGAACAGTTTGAAGGAGGCATGCGGGCTCGGCAGAGGCAGCGATGGAAACATGTGCACACTAAGAAGGAGAGATACAGTACGTGCGGTGGCAAGGAAGAAGCATGCGCATGACGGCGAGGTAGTTGTGCGTCCAGCAGCAAGGAGGAAGGAGGAGGCACAGCTGTGTAAGTATGGCACGGGTGTGCATATTAAGGAAGTGGTGAAGGCAGCTTGTGTCGGGCCCCCTTATTCCACGTGCCCGGGGGCATGTGGCTGAACTGCTTCTATGGTATGTACGCCCCTGCACCCCTGCACTAGACTTAGCTTTGATAATACAGAGTTACATCATGTAAAACCTACTTTATTTGATTTGATTAGCAGCAACCAGCACATAAGGAATGTATAGTTACAGGGACTTGGGATATGTTTCTCAGACCTGTTCTTAAGATCATGAGTACATCTCAGCAGAGCGGACACATCACCTAGGGACAAAACTATGCTAGAATTAATGTAGTCGCCTAAATGAGACTAAAAGTTCATACAAACCATAAATAACAGGATTCAACCAGTCTTAATAACGTTAAGGTAATACCATTTATTGGCTAACTCAATAGATTTTAAATACAAGCTATCTAAGCAAGTTCAGCTTCTTCTTCAGGCATAATACAAATCTGCAGACACACATTTATACACTAAACTACGAAAGAGACACAACTGTACAATTGTAAGCCTTGAGATAACAATCAGAGGGATTATGACAATTAATAGTGGGCTGATAAGAATTGGAGAGAGAGTTTGTGGAATTTTTAGTCAGGCAAGGCAGTCTGTTTGTTTAATATCAGATCTTGTGGTGAATCCAGTCCATTTAGTTCACCTCATAATGACACATAAAAATATTAACCCGTCCATTGATTTGAATATTTGGATGCACTTGGTTGCACTTACATCCCCATTCTAACCTCTCCTTTTGTGAATAAAACACTGTGAGTTTGAGGTCACTTAGGCCATTGCCTGCTCTACAGAAATAGGCCGCAACAGGCACAAAAGTTTTTTATTTTTAATTGTAAACTTGTGTAGTTTTAGTCACTTTCTAAATCTGCACAGGTTGACAATTAGAAATGAAAACAACTGATGCACTTGTTGAAACACTGCATCACTGATTTTCTCTATGTCGCAGTCATTTTGGAGCACCTAGGAGGCTTCTTCTTTAACCAGCATCCCAGCCGTCCTAGTTGACCAACATAGCCCACAATGCAAAGTTACAGGAAACCCAGCAGCACTTCCTCTTTGCAAGCCACTGGCAAATACATAGAAAGATTAATCTATGTGCAGCAATCGGAATAGCCCTGGGGAGGAATATATATGAGCACTGTATTTTGTATGGGTGTTGGTCTGGTTTAAGTGCCTTGGTAGCACTTACGAACACATGACGCATGTGTACTTTGTCCAAAGTAAACTTTTAAGACATTAAAAAAATAAAATTATTTTCCAGGGCTCCACTGCTTCAAGAAAGCAAATACCACATTACAACACACAACAGTCAATGAGAATGCACTCAAACATTCATTTGATTGCTGACCATTCCTTATAGATCACTGTACTTGTACTGCTTGTACTGTCTTACTTAATAAGCCAAAAACTGTTGGGCTTTCATTTTTTACACTAGGTTACAATACAGATAGACGAGCCATTTCTTCCCTGGCTTCGCCTAACTTGTCTTGTATTGTATATTTTGAAATCTGACAAGCTCTGCTATATACTCAGTAGTTTTGGGAGCATGTCTTGCTGTACAGAATACCACAGAAATATTATTTAAGTGTTGCCAGATTCTGACAGCGAAAAGAGCATTTACTCTATCCAAAATCCTAGACTGTGCATAATTTCTTCAACAATTACACTGTTGTGTTCCGCGTAAGGCCGCCAGTAGATTCAGGCAAAACAATGGCTTGAAGCCGATTCAAGTTTTACAGTTATAAATGTTAAGATGTTCTGTCAGTATTCTTCCAACAGAATAAAAAGAGAAAGTGGCAAGGTTTGTCTGTAAATGAACATATCTATAGCCATGCTTTGTCTTTCCCAAAATTAGCTTCTGGGATGAAAAAAATTGGTTGACATTTGAATTATTATACATTAGTATTTATTATGCAGGTTTACAACATGGGCATTGGTTCACAGATCTCTTTATCATGAAGTCATATCTGACCCCCAAAAACATATACCAGACCAAAACCCTTACAATAAACAGGTTTAAAATTGAATTTACCTTTTTGTAACTCCAGTCGTGCTCGATCTCCCCCACCTCATAATGGCATGCTTTGGGGCTGCGGGTAGCCTGCAAGTGCTGCTGGGATTCCTGCCTCTGTGCATTGTGGGTTATGTCACTTAAATTCAGGTAGCACTACAGTTGGAATGCTGGGAAAGGAAGCCTCTTGGTCCTGTAAGGTGGCTGTTACTGGGCAAAATCAGTGGTGGCTTTTTATCTTTGAGTGGGTGCAGCGTGCAGGAGCTAATGTAAATGACAATAAATAAGTATCATGCATGCAGATGTGGCATGTGAGTTTTGGGAGGTTTTCAAGGTTGTTGGTTTGGTTTAGGATTGTAGATCATATAACTTGGGGTTCAATAATATGGTTGGGTAGTAGTAATGGCAATTGATTGCATAACTGGCATTCTAAAACATGCTATGTATAAGGAAAAAGTTTGCATCTAGGTAAAATGTCAGATGAAATAACGCACCTCAAGACTCACTGGTGATTTGAGGTGGGGTTTTCTTATATTCCTGGGGAAAGGCAGCAATAAAATACTCAGCAACTGTAGAAACGCAGAGAGTAGCCCTCATACATAAGCTTGGTGAAGCTAAATACTAAACCTATAGGTTTGTTTAGTTGTGGAATTAAGCCTCTAGACATTTTCAATATAGAGGTGCTAAATATTTACAACACAACCAAGGAGAACAAACTCAAACACATGAGTAATTTGGTTATTGAAAAAAAGGATCCAAAAGCAAATATCTATATGTGGTAAAAGTATGTGAACTCTTGCTTTCAGTATCTGGTATGACCCCCCTCGCGCAGAGCTAACTACAGCTAAATGTCTCCATCATGCACATAAGCTTGGAGGAATCAGCCCATTCCTTCATAAAAAACAGCTTTATCTCTTTATGTTGGTGGGTTTCCTTTCATATATTGCTCCTTTTAGGTCCTTCTGAAACATTTCTGGTAGATAAAGGTCAGGACTTTGACTTCAAAACTTTCATTCTGTTCTTCTTTAATTATTATTTGGTGGAATGACGTGTGTGCTAAAGTTCACACACGTTTGTCACTCAGATCAGATCACTTTCCTAAATAAATAATTAACCAACTCAAATGTATTTGCCTATACAATCTGGTTATTCTCTGTATTCATTTTTAGGACTTCTGATGTAGTTTTAAGTCAAATATGCGCAGTTATATTCTGAAGGAATGTCAATTTTCACTGTAAGTCCAATGTATGTGTTGATGGTTAATGTTCTTCATGTCTTCATGACCTGCCTGCATGCTTTTGAGAATGAAAAAAGGAAGAGGGAGGTGAGAGAAGGGTTTCCTCACTCTCAAGGCTAAGATTGGAAGATTGGCTAGAGGATATTTTCCAATATCTACTGCCATTAAAGTACTTGTCCAGACACACACTAACTTCCTCCCACCCCTGCGTGGACATTGTAAGCTAAGCAATTTTAAAGTGGACCAAATTTTGATTATCCTGGGTTTTGGGCCTTTCCCCCCAGGCACCCCGATCGAGCTGTGTGACCATTTCCTGGTCCTATGGCGCATGCGCAGCCCTCTCCTCCAAATGGCGCGCTCTGATCCACTCCTGCTGCTTCATCTAAAATCTTGTCTAAGGCCAGCACATCCAAGCATGCTGGCGGCCACATACCCTGCTAACAGGAAGCGTGTCCACGCTGGCCATTCACAAACACCTGCTGCGGGCACACACCCTGCTAATGGGGTGGTGGGGATGCAGCCACAGCTTGCATGCGCTGTTGGACCAGGAACAACACACAATGGGGCCTGGAGGGAGGGATTCAGCTGCCCTGGAATCCTAAAGATTTCAGGGCAGTTGGGGCATGGGTTTCAAGCCACTTTAAGGCATTTTAAAATCTCTAAGTAAATAGAAATACCTTATGTATTCTAAGCGAAACCACTTTCATCGCTTTAATTTCTGGTCATGGCTGTGCTGGGATGGGTGCTTTGTGAGTCTTGAGCATGCTATGTTGTGGTCAGAGACAGTTGTGAGACCAATGTCACTTGCCATGCTCACTCATGCTGTGGGACAGAGCACCAGAGCACCAAGGGACAGAGTAGTATTTGGACCACTTTTTTGCATGGTCCTGGAGAAATTACATTTTGAGGGGCTGTAGGAAATGGAGACAAACATCAGATGAGCTGATTGCTGTCTTATTATATCCATTGGGCTTTAAAATTTCTTTAGGAAAATAGAAATCACTAAATGTCACCAAAATTTTGCCTAAAATCTGTTCGGATTGAATTACATTTAATAAGCAAAACTGTGGTTGCTTTTACCTTTAACCTTGAATAATAATAATAATAATAGCAATAGTGCAATCGCTAACGCACACATAGATTTTTTTCCTCCGCACTTCCCATCTGAATAGTACTACTATCAGCAGAGTTTGAGGATGATTTTTTTTTTTTTTGAAAGACTGAACTTTAAACAAGTAAATCAATTTGTGAAATGCCAGCAGATCACAACTGATATCCAGATATTAATTAGCATTTCTCTCTGCTGTTCATTTTGTACTTTAGACTGATTCTCCCTCCTTCTGTGGTGCTCCAGTGCATTATTTTGCATTAACCTTGACATTATACATAGCAGGCTAGTTAACTGCTGTCACTCTTGCCTGCATAAAATCCGCCAGGCGAGGATCTGAATTATTGCATTATAATTACACGCTTCTACATTAGCTCTCTTCCCAATCTTCCTTTTGCTTGAATAAATAAGACAAGAAGAAACTAAATTCAAGAGCCATAACACAAAATACTTAAGACATACAGTAACATTTCATTTTGTGACCCTTGCAAACCAGTCTTTTTCTGATTTTAATAGAAACCTATTTCGAGACCACTATGCTAATAGCTTTTTCAAGTTTAAAATATTTGGCATATTTTACACCTCTTTTAAGCTGGCAGTCTTCTCTGTCCAAGGTGTGCATGTGGCTGTCATCAAAGGTTTGTTCTTTTAAATGTTGGAGTTATAACTAAAGGAGTTGGCCCTCCTATGCTGGCTCATACACTGGTGTATCTGCTATTTGATTTTTTAATTTACAAGTCTGGATACTCCTCATGTCACTGAACCAATTACAAAACCCTGTTCTTCTTGCCCTTTACACCCATAGAACATGGAGTTAAGGGTGGTGGTGGTATTCAGTAGGGATGAGCGAACCGGTTCGGACGAATTTCAGGGAAAATTTGATTCAGCACGAGCCCGAATTTTTTTTGGCTCGTGCCGATCGAATTTTCCCTGAAATAAAAAAAAAAAAATGCCGGCATGGTGGCTTCCGCCGCCCGCTGACAGTGTAGCCGGCCTGCCCGCTGCCACCATGCCGGCATTTTTTTTTTTCAGATGAGCGATTCGTGAAAGTTCGATTCGGGCGAACCCGAATTTCTTGGGGAAATTCGGCGAATCGCCCGAATCGAACTTTCAAGAAGTTCGCTCATCTCTAGTATTCAGGATTAGGTTGAGCAAGGAGCACTCTTGATCTTGGTTAAAGCGGACCTCCAATCAAAAAATCAAAGCTTCATATATTGCTTCCCTAAAGCCCTTCTCTGGCAATCAGTGACATAAGCTTACTGAGAGGGATTAACACAGTGCAGATGTTTGGAATAGCAGGAAGATTCTGCACTCTTAAAGCAGACTAAAAGTCAAAAAAAGCAAGTTCAGTAAATTCCACGGCTAAAGCCTCACTCTGGCAATCAGTGACATAAACTATTTGACAGGGCTTAACTTCATGCAGATGTTATGGAATAGCAGGCAGATTCAGTGCTGCATAACTGCATGGGAGCAGCCATCTTGCCACATACATGAACCCAGCTTCTGTAAAACCCAGTCCTATAGTCAAAATTGCCTCACATAGCCGTGCAATCCTCCTTTATTTCTAGTAGAAAGCCATCAGCTGTGTGTGACAAGATGGCTGCTCCCATGCAGTTCTGCAGCAAAGAAACTACCTATTACTCCAGAACATCCTCCTGCTAGCATTCTCCTGTAAGAAATATACTGTAAATACAGAGTGATTTGCATTTGTATCTAGGCACTGCACTTTGTAATTGGATCTGGATATTTATACACTTGCTTTATCTATCCATGTGCTCTGATATTGTCTTGTTTTATCACATAATTTATCATGTTTGAAAAAATTATTTTGTGCAATAATATATCTTTATCACGAGTAATTTTTGATAGTTATATGTAACAATTGATTGCTCTTCCTAGCACAGGTCGATATTTACCTTTTTATAGTGTATATAATTGATTGAGCTGTCTTGTAATTTTGCTATATATTGCACGGTCATATACATTTTTTTTTTGTGCCGGCACAAAAATAAGATTATATTTATTATTAATTGGGTCCCTCTTATGGTCATGTAATTTACGTTGTGGGATATTTAGAGGTTGGATGAGATTGAGGCAGCAGTTGTTTTTAATTGTCTTGTGTGTATATGTTGATTTTAGTTTTTTTGTACTCTCTATAAATTTGATTAAGTGAATTGTTTGGTAGTGCTCCCTTATTGGTGACGGTTGGAGCTTGCCGCCTCAACTGCATCTTTTTGGTACATTATATTTGTTAACATTGATAACATCGAGATGAAGTTAGGATTTTTGATAAACAAAAAAAAAATTAATTAAAAGAAATGTCCACTCAAATCCTGCCATCCTCTGTCTAATACAAAAAAAGGATGTATTCATTTTTATTTTATTTATTTATTTGAGTCCACTTCACTCTAGACTCCCACACGTCTTAGACGTTCCTAAAATAATGCGAGTTAGAAATAAAAACAGCAATTTTACTGCACATGGCAAATCAGCTCTCATTGGCCTCATTCTTTTGTTCTTTACGAGGACTCAGCAGTGTACACAGTAATTTTGTAAATTAGACAAAGCAAAGAGCTCAACATAATGAACCAAAACCCAACAATGAGGATGAAAAACAAGAGAAAACTCTTTCAAAATCAGATCACAAGGCATACATTCCAAGTGACTTTGGATTCGATTTTTACCCAATATGACACTGTTAAAATCATTTAAAGCAGACCTTGAATAACTCTGAATAAGAGCCTATCTATGTTTCCCACACCCTGTACATACAGATTGCTCACATTGAAAATCATTCTGCCTGCATCTACTGCATGTTATGAGCCTTTTAACATTCAAGATGGCGGCTCATGAAACATCAGGCAGCCTGCAAACAGGAAGCATTCTGGGATCACTGTCCTTTCCCTGACCCCAGCTCTGCTCTTTGCACTTTTTCCCGCTCTCCTCGCCTCAGTATGTCATGCTTCTGAGTCAAGATGGTGGCGCCGGTATCCTAGAGTCCTGAACAGAGTTGCAACCCGGTGGGGGAAAGAATAATAAGTGACTAAAAACGTAAAATATATTAATTTTAGATGCTGGGGAATATTTTTTAAGGGTTTGGGATTTTCATTAAATCATGCTGAAGGTCCGGTTTAAGCCAAACAATAAATACATTAAATTTTGAGGTATGAGAAGATGAATTGAGATATTGGGTGAGGTTAGTGACTGAGAAAAGGGGTATAAATGCACCTGTGTGATAGGCACCATGAATTTCCTACCACTGAGACACATTGCATCCTTGTCTCCAGAAATAATAGACTGTCATGTTGCCACCCTGCCAGACATGTCTCTGTGTGATATATAAAGGCTGCGCTGTCCAGGCTTTAACTCTAACTCTAATTAAGTATTTCTACTGACATATAGTTTCTGGTGTCCTTTGCTCGTATTCTTTTCCTCCTCTTAACTGTACTGGATCCCTTCCTTCCTTTCATCACTGTGTAGCTTGACATAATGCTGGGTCTATATTTATGTTGCTGCCACCCACTATAATGCTGTTAGGGCCCATGGTGTTGTGGCATGGTGTGCTCAGCAGTATTTTGACAGATATACAAAGTGAAGTTTCCATAAATAATTAATAATATTTGAAGGGGATGCGTTGACTTATATGTGTATAACATCAGGTACGGATTAGCTCTGTTCTTCAGAAATAATGCATGTCCTCAGCATCATGTGTTGAACTCAAAGGTAAAGTCTACAGACAGACTTCAGATCAGAGGTGCAATGTGAGTTACAAGGCCTCCTGCTTACCTTTACCTGGACACATGGCAATAATCACTTTTCCATAGCCCCAGTATCTGGAGCCGGGTGCCGCACTTCGCCATTCCAGCCTGGAGGTAAGCATGTGCTGTGTATGAGGTCTCTATGGGCACTATAACTGAGCTTGTACAATGTTGTACACAAGGGCTTACATAGGTTTCATAGGGCTCCATAGCAAAAGTCAGAGTGGGCCCCCCCCAAAAAAGACCTAGCCCCCAGCAGTAAATTACCTGCAGTGAAGCACGGGGAATCAGAGAGACTGTAGTATGACTGGAGTTCTAGATAGTGATGGCGCAATGTGGGCTCAGGTTAAGCCCAGTGAGGTCTGTTTCTTCCTGGGATGCTTGTTTCCCTAAGTGCCTTATCCAAAGATGTACACCTGGCTTTAAGTAACAGGGCTGTGGGAGAGCTTTCACTGTGTGGAACCAGGTGAGGGTAAGCAGAGGAGCATTGTGTCCCTATACAATCCCTGATCTGAGATCTGTCCAGGTCTGGATGCTATCTTTAATGTTGTCTTCCCCATTGTGTTCTTTAGGGTGGAAAAGGCTACAAAGCATGAACATATTCTGCTTTAAAGAAAAAAAATAATGGTAGGGATTGTGCTGAACAATCCTCTCTTATGTTCAGCTGCTATTTAACCAGATAGTCCCCAGTATTCAGCATTCCGTACACATTTTACCTCTACACATTTTAAATATCCACTTTGCTTTATTGTAGGCCCTGAGTCAAAGGGGGTCATGCTAAATTTTTGGTGAAGCCAGTGTGACTTGCAACCTGCATGCCGATGAGCTTTTTAGCGAAAAAACACAAAAAAGTGCAAAAAAGTCTTTGTCCCACATTCCCCCTCCAAAAAAATATCTACTTACCTCTGCAAAATTTGAGGGTTGTCCAGTCTATTGGAGGACACACCTGGGGGAGGGGGCACCATCTGCTTACCACACATACATTTCCACTTTATCCGTCAGAATTGGTTTGCACAGTGGGGCATCCCAGCTGGCCCTGGATTCTTTTAGATTTCAGGGCCAGTGCTGTTGTCTTTTTTCTGCTTTACCGATATGCGGTATCCTTGTAGGTAAAAGACAATTACTTGAAGGGTGTTCTCTATCCATCAGTGTGCTAGCAGAAGATTGTCACTCTCAGGGAGATGGAGGGTGGAGCTAAACCTTACAGCCTGATTACGCAAAGTGGGACAAGCCTTGAAGACATTGTATGAAAATAACAAAGGCAGATTAAGAACAAATAAAGTGCATAAATCCTGGGACGGAACAGATCTCATTGTGGAGATGTAGCTTCACTTCAAGAAGACATTGACTAGAAAGTTGTAACTGCTACAAGAACACCATATTTTCTGCTTCCCCCCACTATTCTATCACAATGACTCAAATGTCTTTTCTTTTTCTCAGCCAAACAGAAGTTAGGACTAGATTTCTCTAACAGGGTTGCAGTTATCAGAAGTAACAGTTTTAACTTTGGTCCACGTGGTAAACTGGAGCATTTGTCTGGACCTAAGCTTCAGAATCTGTTTTCTTGTGTGGTTAGCCAATGTACAAAACAAAGACTTCAAGCAGTTGTTGGTCGATTCGTGTTTGATATCTGTCCAGTATTGATCAGCTCTTTAGTGCCTCCAAAGGACATAAAACATCTTTTTTGTATCGTTTTCTAACATGCATTCTTTAGTACATAGTGGATCAAAGGTGCACATTTCTAAATCATTTAAGAACATACAATGCTTCTAAACAAATAAAATGTTCTGTTCTCGTCTGAGCTTCTAAATTAGATGGACTTTTCAAGCTTCCATGGCCGCATCTAGCTAATATTGGAAAGGTTTAATGGCTTATTTACACTTTAAGAACAGGAAGGTTCCTAAAAGTGAATCAGATAGAGACTATAAATAGGTGTGTTTAATCCCTTTAGTCCCTTTTTAATTTGCAACTTTTAAACAGGAGACATTCTGCTCCAAAATCTCGACATTGACATCTTAAAATTGATATTTTTTGTGATCTCGCTCTAATTCTCAAAGCTAGACTGTGGTAGTTTTTATTAATTAATTTAATTTACAGCATGCTGGGAGATGTATTATTTGCAATTTGGTCTGGAGTGAGCCGGGCTGCTCTTGAACCATTAGGAAGCAAATATGGTCACACTACACACTACCCTGCTATCCTGATATTTTATTCATCTGATTTCATGACACTACATTGTCAATACTTAATTCACATAGTTGCCATGCACCTGGTGTGGCAGTATAAAGAGCGGCAGAGCAGAATGAATAATTTACCCCGGGTGAAGCTCAGGCTTATCTGAAAACTTAACATAAGGATGTGTGGTTTTCTAGCTAGACACAATTGGCACAAACTAACTTGGCTACATGTTCACAAAAGGCATTCTTTATTTAAAAGGAAAGTCTACTTTCAATTACATTTTTAGAAGTGTATAGTATGTGTTGCAAAATTATGTTCTCAGGGTGATTAATTACATTTAAAAAAAATATTTTTTAAATGTAAAGGGATTTTAGCCTATATGTATTAAACATGAGAGGCAGCCTTACCTCCTGCTGCTGCCTCTCGAATATGTTTTAAGTTTCCTGCACCAACCGGACCTGCCTACTTGACATTTCCAGCCTCAGGGGCTTGACACGTAGACACCCCTCCCCTTTGTTTAGCCCACCCCTCCTCGGCTTCATTCAACCTCCAGTGCTCCCTGGTTTAAACTCGGAGTGTGAGGCAGTGTGCCGTGGTGCCGCCCTCAGCTGCTGGCATCTTCAGCCCTGCGCCTCTCACACTTGCTGTGGAGGTATCAGAGAAGCAGGGCTGGAAGCTGCATGCCCATCAGGTAAGAGCTGCACAGGCGCCACAGCACCACCGCCCCACACCCAGCACCTAATCCGCAAAGGCCGCAGCACCAGGACTGCTGGTGGGGCCCACCATTACAACACAGCCCACACATGGGCAGGGTGACAGTAGGGCTAAGATGGGAGCACAGCAGGGCTGAGATTGGGTGCAGCGAATCTGAGATGCAGGGGTGCACACATGTATTTGGGAGTGCAGGGGTGCATGCGTGTGTTTGGGAGTGCAGGGGTGCGTGCATGTTTTTGGGAGTAGGAAGTGTGTGCATGTGTTTGGGAAGTCAGGAGTGCGTGCATGTGTTGGAAGTGTGAGATATGAAGCAGGATCTCGAGCTCTTAAAGATCCTGGCCATTATTACACCACACACATTTCTAGTAGACAGGCAATTCATATAAATTTGTTTGAGAGTCAAAAATAAGGATTGCCACCAGAGGGCGTTGTCATACATGTTTTTTAAATGGTCTTGTTATATGTGTGTATGTATAGTTTTTTGGTACTTTTGTGATATTAAATACATTAATTATTTTAAGATTCACGTTGGTTTGTGCGGCCTCATTTAATAAGGTGCTTTTGTTGAGCTTGTGCTGGCTGGCTCATTTGTGTGGTGTACTAATGAGGTGGTACGGTGTACCTGGGTACCTTTGAGGCCTGCACCCCTGCATGCAATTTGGGATAGCTGTGCATTACTTCAGTTTTTCGTTGACCCTGGCCATTATGATGATTATTATGCACATCACACCTCCAAGGGCCACGCCCACTTGCTTCAGAAGAGAAATCATGGGATAACAGTAAACCTCAACATCTCAGCCATTTCATTTTCAGTTTAAAAACTGAACAGTGACAAGAGTAGCTAAATGCAATGATCTAACAATTTCTTTTGCCTGAAATATGAGTTTAAGGTTATTTATTTATTTATTTTTTTGCAAATGTGTGTTTTATAGAAGCGTTTTTTGTCCAAGATCTACAAGAAGAGAGATGTGAGTTCTGTACACACAGAAAACTGCTTCTGGACGTGTAACAGCAGCTGCCATAGAAGCAGGGGACATGACTGAAGTGCTCTTGAGCAAGGCACCTAACTCCCCAACTGCTCCCTGGTTGCCATAATTAGGGCAGCCCCCCGTTCCTGGCATGTGTACACTCACTGCATGGATGAGTTAAATGCAGACACACAGTACAAGCATACAATGACTATCCAGGAAAAAAAAGAATATAGGAATCAATTCTCTTTGATAATAAAAAAAAAAAATAAACATACTAATTAAGCTCAGCATCTTGACAACACCCTTTTGGCACAAAAATACCAATGAAAATGGACTTTACCTTTAAGGCTTCCAGAATTCCTAATGTTAAAACAAACACGTCTAATAGTTATAATATCAATTAATTCAGTTAGACATCCACCTCTGGGGCATCCTGATTTGAGATGGCCCTCTATATGAAACCCTGTCTTTCACCCGATATTCATACTTCACCAATGGCTCGTGCATGGCTGGCGGTAGCGAGGTATGTATAGTAGGCCGAATAGTGGACTGTCACAGAGCAGGGCATCCTAAATCCTAAAGCCCCAGATAACGAGGCTTTCTCCTACATGTTTGACAGCTGAAGGAACCATGCTTTTAACCTTTAAGCATCTGACAGAAATCCCTGCGTGATGTACCAAAGATGTTTAATATTGATTCATCGGTCCATCAGACCTTCAATTCTTAATAGCCCACAGGAGGTGCTGCTTGGCCCAGGCAAAAACCTTGTTTATTTTGCAAATTTCGCAATGGCTTTTCTGGTACTCTGTCAGTTCTTCAGATAAAAGCCTTCTCTTTACAGCTTGGCAATTTCTCTGTAGGACATACATTTCCAAGGGTTTTAATTGTCTTCTTTCGTCAATTAAGATTTTCTTGCTATTATAATAGCAATGTGCTCTTTCCTGCAAGACTGTCCAGTTCCTGCTTAGTGGACATTGTAATGCAGCCTGTTCCAACACTGGTTATAGAATCAGAGGGTTTGGAGTAATCTCCAAAGGTTAGACATTCAATTTCAAACCATAATTTGCTTGCTTTGCCCCTGGGTGGCTGTTCTACATCAAAATGTGGAAGAGCTTAGCAACTATTAAAATAGGTGGCTCATTTTTATACTTTTAGCATTTAAGCAGCCAGTTTGAAAAAATATCTAAATTCTCCAAAAGCAGAATTAATGACTTCTCCATTAATAAATAATTTTTATACACTTCCGGAATTACATATGGGGTGCCTGGTTTGCTCATTTGCACTACAGTTAATTGAAATATTTCGAGTGTCACCCCCTTTGTTGACCTTTTATTCCTGTTCTTCTGTCCTTTTCCCCTTTCCCTCCTTCTTTGGACCCCTTTCCAGGGAGGAAAATTAGAAAATAAACGTACTGTGCAAGACGTTTTTTTTTATAAAATAAATGAAAATATATTCACCCCCAGCGTGCTTTTCTAGCATCGAACGCGACTCGCTTGCTGTCTTTTGTCTCCTGATGTTTCCCAATATTTATTGAAAAAATAGACACCCTGGAAACACACTGGACACTTGCCAATGGACACAGGTCTTTTCCACACCCACCCCAAAACATTTGGTATGCGCGTTATCGATTAAGCATACCGCCAAGCCACCCCCTGGCATTTTGGGATGGTAGCTTGCCACTGGCCACCACGCCCCCTACCATTTAATCCTTTAACTGCCAGCCTACCTAGAAATGTTGTCAGCCTCTGTTGCCAGGCCATTTTTCAACATTTTGCGCTGTACTTTAACTGATTTTTACAGGAATTTCCACGGATTACCAGTTTTGGATATAACACAAAATGTCTTGTTAGTAATGTGTTTCAATATGTTTATTGAATTCCAATGAATCTCGGACAAAATGCGAGATACAGCACATAATGGTATTTGAGGTTAAGAGAAGTTACCTAACCGGAAGAACCATCAGATCACGGGGACGCGCAGATTCCCCATCTTGAAATCTGACGGTATTATAAACCAGCTATAGGGAAGTAGAGCTCGGTAGCGAAAACTAGGATTGATTCTACATGCTTGCCTTTTAAAAGATTAAACTAGTGTGAGGGTCCTTTGGACCAATTACCAGTTTACAAATAGTGAGAAATACACAATAAATCACACCACACTGTGAATATCTTAAAGCAAAAACCTACTAACAGGTTGAAATGCTTTACTTTCCCCTAACTAAACACCTTTGGCGCAATTTGCATGGTAGGTCATGGTCTTTCTTGATTACCTCTAGTATATGTGTAACTGAAATTAAGCAGTGGGTCTTGGTTATGGCTATTTAATAAAAATGGTAAGCCAAATTCAATTCACAATCTCGGCTTGGGTACTTTTTACCAAAGTGTGCCTGGAAGTACATGAGCAAGGCTATTCCCTAACATTGGAATGGCCTGTAGGAGGCAGGGGGCAACAATAAATACATACTGATCAAGTAGCCAAGAAAGGAAGTGTGGCGGGAAGGAAGGGTGCATTTCTTTCTCTTCTCTAATTTAGACAAATGGAAACATTTTTAATAAGTACTTACTAACAGTTTAGCAGTGTTTAATAAACCAAGGCTGAAAAATAACCTTCTGTTTTTAACCATTAACAACTGCTCTTTTGGTAAGCAGCGTCAACCTTTATTGTAGCATGTTCTATTTTAATACAATCTTCATCAATTATGTTAAATAACCATTTAGATTTTTTGTAAGTTTCTTTTTATAAATCTTTCTAAAAAATTAAGACCTGAGCAATTCTTGAGACATAAGCTCAACAAAGGCAACTGCTGTAGCGTTTGCTTGTTGTCCAGCAGCATAGTTGAAAGTTTAAATAAAATACGATTACTTTTTATTATTAACATTTTGTCAAATAATGCATAACTTGTAGTACCAAATTAGACTCCTTTTTGTTACTTGTTTTTACACGAGTGTTACATTTATAAAGGATAGGGCCATATATATAATACTGTGACCCACTTGCCTTTTAAACCTGTTTTCAGCATCAGCCATTATGCTTTAGCAGTTTGGTCTTCCTGCTACTATGTTTTGTGCAAAATCTGCCCTCCAATTAAGTTTGAGACAATATTCTACATGAATAGAACTTTTAACTAAACAAAGAAGACATTTGTTAATGTGCTCTAATTATAGAACACAAGTTCCTTCCTACTGGGTCTCTCATCTCTCCTCCCGTTGGGTAATAAGAATACCAAACTACTTGTTCAAACTTTTGTTGAGAAATGACGACAGGTGACAGTAGGCCATGGGGAAGTCAGAAAATCCCTTGTGGTTCTGTAAGGAATGCTGCACACAAAACATCACTTAAAACACTCAGAATGCTAAGAAATATTGCTTTCATATCCCAATATTTTTGTTGTGTCTTCGCAGTACAAAATATAAAACCACAGATATGACTTTTCCCAAATAAACGGAAATATTTTGGAAGAAAAATTTAAGGAAAGGGGTAAGTATGGCAACTGTACAAGTTTTATTTAGTATTTATTACTGGTAATGTAAATTGAAAGGGCATCTGCCAGCATTAAGTAAAAAATGCCCCGCCTGGTTCACTTTGAAACAAGTATTTGGATATTGTGATATCGTCCGTGTGAGAGAAGACTTTTTACACACTTTTCTCATGTCACAGAAAAATTGGCCTCTCCTATATCATACAAGTTAGCTTTCAAGGAGCATACAGGTCAGTAATTAAGAGAGAAGACCAGTATCACAAAATGTAAACACTTTTTCAAGAGTGGATTACAAGGGATCAGAGGAGCTATGATAGCCGATATGACCACCGGCCTATGTCTAATTTATCACCAGCGCTACACAGTTCTCAGTGCCGGTTGCTCTTGTTCAGGCTGTGCCAGTTTATAGTGGTGCTGTAGATTAAGATCCCATTAAGCACAATGAGCAGAACTATATTGAACTGTTTTATGCTTATAATTCATATTAGTTGACGACGACTGAAACGCAGCCTAAATGCACTGTATAGTTTGTCCCCTTTGTTCCCAGCAGTGGTATCCTATAAGTGTAATGATGTAATGCTGACCAGTATCAGAAAAATACAGTGCTAACTTTTTCAGCATAACAAATATGAATAAATACACTATGCAGCACATAACAGACAGCGGTACAAAGTGGCGCTCAATGGTGCTGTTTTTATCAGCATTCGGGTCCAACAGGCACTGACACAGGCTGGCCAATAGCCTAGTGCAACAATCAAAGCTAATTAGTTAATATCGGGTATGTGGGACATCCAGCGCCATTCTGTCCATATAACAGCACCAAAAAAGAAAGAGATGGCAGTGCTCAAAAAAGGGCGATATGCCAACAAAATGTACTTCTTAAGCACAAAGCATCATACTCCGGCTACGTGTCCATGCCTCCAAATGAATGGGCGGGGGCAAGCACGGAGCCAGAAAATGCCACTTTGTGCTTTCACACAAGATGGCGGAGGCGAGTATCCGGAGCACCAGGGAGAGCGGCACTGGACCATGGGCAAGGTAAGAGTTTTTTCTTTGAATTCGTTCCCTCTGTACTGCCTCAGCACCAGGGTAGAGTGACAGGGGAGGGGGTTAATATATGACTGGATTTCTGCTTTAATTTGACTTGAAAAATGGGCAGTTTAGCACAGCCAGACGCAAATAGAGGCAATATTCAGGTCAATATTTTTGTCTACCAGACAAAGGGGTTGCGATTCTCAAGGATCTGTGGTGGAGGCATACTTACTCCTAAGGGCTCCTAGAGCATCCATATAGGAACACTGGGCCAGAGTAGAACAGCATAGGGCTAGTTGACACCTCTGGCGCTAATAGGGGTATGAGTAATCGGGGGGGGGGTATTTGCATGCACATAGATTGCATGCTAACCACCCTACCCTTTGAGCTGGTATAGTGGTCCTTAGGCCCCTTATCAGTTCATTAGTAGTGAAATAGTGAAAACAAAGCACAACCCCCATTCAATAGGTTATAAAAATAAAATACTTTACTGTCCCCTGCTCCTTCTTCCTTGATTCCTGGAAGTTAACAAACTTCCTGGATATGGTTTTAAATACTTTGAGGCATGTAAAGTAAACATATAGGAAATGTTATGCATTATCTTTTTAAGGGCATAACAATGCAGACTTTGACAATTGGTAATTTTTACATTTTTTAGACAAATCAACCTAAATTTACTATTTACATGAAGCACAATGTGTCACAAAAAAAAAACTCAGACTCATTAGGTTAGATGGTGGCATTCTAGTTATATATATATATATATATATATATATATATATATATATATATATATTATGTATTATAAGCAAAGTCACTTTCTCTGCTTCAATTTCCAGGTAGTGGCTGAGCTGGGAAGTGCTTTTCATGGCGCAGCTTTATAAGTCATGCTGCACGGCTGTGGTTGGAGACAGCTGTGGGATCACTTTGGCTTGCCATGCTAGTTCACGCTGAGAGCTCCAATAGACAGGGTGGTTGTTAGAACACTTTTTTTGTGTGGTCCTGGAGGAATAGAAAAAAAAGGAAGGCAAACTTTGGAGCCCTAATGAGGCTTCAGGGGGATGGCAGGCTTCAAGTGGGCTGTTTGCTACTTTATTATAGTCGCTGGGTTTACAGTCCCTTTCAGCCTTCAGATGCCCTCAAAAACACCCAAGCATAAACACTAGTTTAATTTGCTCCTATATCTCAGTGAGTGAATGGAGTTTTACAAGATTTTATATTTCTTCTTCATCAATAATCATTGCTTACTTTTATATAATACCACTAGCACTCCATAGGTACTTACCTTATATTTGGACACATTCAAGACACAATAGCATGAATGCACATGTGCTGATATTCCATGTTAGTGGAAACCTCCATCTGCTGTAAATTCTCCCTCCACAAGAGAAATTATGCGCAGTAAAGCCACCATATGTATTTAGATCATTTCTGAGTTTGTACTTATACTTCTCCAAACTTGCTGAACAAGCTGTGAAAATCAGTAAGAGAACCGTCTAGGGAGAAATATCAATTTAAAATGGATAAAAATCCCACTTAACTAAATATTTGATGCACTCTTTGTGCATACCATCGATGAGAATTGTTGTTGCCAACATGACCTCCGAATGACATTTGTAGAACAAATGCACATACAGCGTTATAAAGATTACTGGTATCCCTAGATTTAGCATGAAATATTCAGAGCCGTTTTAATGTTATACAGTCTTAAAACCCACAATGGAATAATTAGCATTATGGAAAT